>CM032456.1:183989809-184484809 GCA_019049505.1 Pachyrhynchus sulphureomaculatus | reverse complement strand
TGATATGACGTCAAGTGATATTAAGATATAATTATTTGGAAGTTTTATGTTTTTAAGTTTATCTTTAAATTGGAAAGAATCTTTAATGTAGTGGTCGTTTTTATATAAGATTTTGTGTAAGATATCTTTCAAGTGTTTGGAAAGTGAAGCATATATATATATGTATATATATATATATATATATATATATATATATATATATATATATATATATATATATGTATATGTATATATATATATGTGTATATATATATATATATATATATATATATATATATATATATATATATACATATATACATATATACATATATACATATATACATATATATATATATATATATATATATATATATATATATATATATATATACATATATATATATATATATATATATATATATATATATGTATATATATATATATATATATATATATATATATATATATATATATATATATATATATATATATATATATGTATATATATATGTATATATATAAATATATATATGTATATATATATATATATATATATATACATATATATATATATATATATATATATATATATATATATATATATATATATATATATATATATATATATATATATATATAATGTATATACACACATATATATATACACACATATATATATATATATATATATATATATATATATATATATATATATATATATATAATGGCTTATTTTAACACACAAAAGTTTCCTATTGAAGGAAAAATTTTTGAGAACCGTTCAATACAAATAATGATGTGTTATTATGATACACCCTGTAGAGAGTTTTATAAGTAATTATATAATATTTTAACATCTAAGTTTTCTGCTTCCATTTTTCAAATTTGCTCTTTACCAGTAATTGTTTATTTTTGTGATATGACCTTTATAAACTGACCTGGAACCTACTTTTTCCCCATGCAGCTTTGTCCAGCCGTTTGGTGGAATGTCTTGACATAGTAACAGACAGACTTTGTGTTATATGGTTATATTCTTACATATAAACACGTAAATAGCATAACAAAATTTATTGTAGATTTTAAATAGACGTAAAGGTCCAGCAGTATGGGGATACAGAGCACAAATAGATAGAGAATTATATAAAAGACATATTCAAGAAGAATTATTTGAAAATACAAAAAATCTTGATGTGCTCTTTGCTCCCGTAGAAGATTTAATAATAGGAAATTCTTATACAATCAATAATAATAACGCCATTGTAGATTGTAATGGAGTAATTTTAAGTAAGAAATTTTTATTTTTACTTTTATTTTCTAGTAAATATTAATGATACTTTTTTCTAAAGTTGAGACAATGAATTCGATCTTAATTGTCGAAGATACATGTTTAACATAATGAAATAGCTGAATAAATCAGTATAAAGATAGCATAGTTGATGACACAATATATTGTTCAAATACACTATTTTCCATTTTAACAGTGACAGTATGTAGAGGCAAATGTCAGGTTTTAGTTGTCAATATCTTGGAAGCCTTTCCTTTACTTAACTTTTTTTATTATTAATAACTCATTATAAAGTATGACTTAAAATAAGAAGGTGTAATGATTAGATTCAGTTATTCTTTAGTGTGATAAAAGTCAAATGGAGTGTTTGAGAATTTCTTGTTTGAGGAGAAGCACTGAGTAAATCACTTTACCTTTTTTTTTTTTTACCATATTATAGTGCTTACTGAAATATGTCATTTTGCTAAATATAGCCTAAATAAAAGAGAAATAATCTAGCAGTATTAATTTCCCGTATTTTTCAACCTGGCAAACTGTCATTACTCTAAACATCTCTGCATTTTTTTGTTCACGGTGTTGTTAAATGTTGATCCCTTTTAATTTCAGTTGTGAGTGTTTCTGTACTCTCTTTTGTATACAGCATTGTAAAATGTTACCTATCTTAATTACAAACATAAATTCATTAAAATAAAAAGTTTCTTGTTTATAGTATAAAAAATTAATAGAATTTTTTAGTTTAAATAACTGGTCGAGTGCAAGTCGAATTTGCGCAGTTAGTGTTCTTTTTGTTGATTTCTTTTAAACTAAAATTTTTGTGGAGGTATAAAATGATTAATGATTTCACATAACACACCCCAAATGAGTTTTTAACAAAGTTTGTTTCCTATGTTTGTTGAAAACTGATGACCTTGAATTTTTTGTTTTTTTATATACCAGATAAATTATTAAAAGCAATACACACCCTGTGGAGAATATTCTAGAATTTTTTCAAAATTTTTTAATCAGTACTTTTCGAGATAAGTGGAGGACACGATTTTTGGCAAGTTTTAGTGTTTCGTACGGAAACATATATGAGATCACTTTGGTGTTTGTCCGTTTGTCTGTCTGTCCGCCACACCCGTTTTTTTCTGAAACTCTTTGACATAGAAAGTTGAAATTTGGCATTAATATAGGAATTGATGGTCTCATCAGAGCTGTGTAGTTTTGAAAGTTATATTTTGACTTAAAGGGTTAGTTTGGGGGTAAAATCGGAAGTGAAAATTTTTTTTTACCGGGTCATCGAATGGGGTGTCAAATGAAAGCTCGTAAATATACGAGTTCAAAAATATATATAATGTAATACTTGCGCACATTTTTCTTTCTATTAATTTTAAAAAATTGCCAAAAATCGCTATCCCCCTCCTTATCTCGAAAAGTACTGATCAAAAAATTTTGAAAAATTTCTGGAATATTCTCCCAGGGTGTAGATTGAACTAAAATTATCACGACTGCATGACCTTTAATAATTTATCTGGTATATAAAAAAAAAACAAAAATTTCAAGATCATCAGTTTTCAACAAAGCTTGGAAATAAACTTTGTTGAAAATTCATTTGAGGTGTGTTTTGTGAAGTCATTGACCATCTTGTATCTCCGTAGCAAAAATTTATACTTTAAAAGCAAATAACGTACGGAACATTAATTGCACGACCCGATTTGCACTTGGCCGGTTATTTTAAAACAATATAAAGAAAAGTGTGCGCAAGTATTATTATATATATTTTTGAACTCTTGTTTTCATGAGCTTTCCATTGACACTCCATTCGATGACCTGGTAAAAAAATGTTTTTTTTCACTTTCGATTTCATCCCCAAAACTAACCTTTTAAGTAAAAAATTTAACTTTCAAAACTACACGGCTCTGATGGGGCCATCAATTCCTATATTAGTGCTAAATTTCACCTTTCTATGTCAAATAATTTCGGAGAAAATCGGGTGTGACAGGCGGACAGATAGACAAACATCGAAGTGATCTTATAAGTGTTCCATACAGAATACTAAAAAGCATCTGAAGCTTGGAAACAAACGACACTGGAAGTAATGTTTGAAAAACAATTATTTAATAAAGAAAAATTTTATATTCAAAGAAAAAAAATCAATATATTTCCGTTAAAAAAACTGCATAACTTTTATTATAGTTTGAATATTGATATAACGACACCGTGTAAATAGATTCAGGATATATCTTTTTGTCATAACCACTACAAAGGAGGAAAAGCTTCACGAAATACTCTGCCGACATCAAACATGGTTTAAACTGATAATAAAAACACTCTCTGAATAAGTATTACAATGTTCACTATTTATTCTTAAGTTTATAAAATCCTAAAACTTGAGAAACGCAGAAAGTTTAAAGATAATTAACGGCTGTCCTTTTATCTTGGCGAAAGATTTACCATTTTACGTACGTTAATTTTACAGCTATCTCTTGAACTCACAGTGGACTGCAGAACGCAGAATATTTGGGCATACTACTGTGATCAAAAAACAGTAAGACTTTTGAAATAAAACACAAACGGGTTATTTATTTTTTCAAATTTATTTCGTCCCCTCCAAAGTAATGCCCCTTGGATACAATGCATTTCTGCCAACGTTGTTTCCAGTCTTCAAAACAGTTGTTGAATTCGATTTCTGGAATGGCCTTTAAAGCCTCCTTCGATTCGGTTTTAATCTCCTCAATCGACTCAAAACGAGTCCTCGAAGCGGTTTTTTGAGTTTAGGAAATAGCCAGAAGTCCGACGGAGCTAAATCAGGCGAATTTTTGATGAAAAAGTCGCAAAGAACCAATGCTATGTGAGAAGACCAATTATCATAATGAAAAAACCAAGAGTTGTCGGCCCACAATTCCATTCATTTCGAACGTTTAGGAAGCCGAAAAACCATTTTTAAAACAAAATTTAATGCAACTCCTTTACTGAATTGTTTCACTCATGTTAAAAATCGAAAGACGCACTTTTGTTGTTGAACGAATGCAAGCCTTAAAATGTGACATAGATGGCAGTTAAGGTCCTACCAAAATAACGAAAAAAAATTAATCCGTTTTGGAAATGCCCGGGCGATTTAAATTTAAAAGTCTTACTATTTTTTTTATCACAGTAGTATATCAATTTTGCCATACATTATTTATCGATGCAAAGTGAAAATTATTATGTAGTTAATAAATAGTCATATGTTATTGTAAGATTGACACTATTAATATTTTATATTAATAAGAGAGTTTACAGTCAGATTGTGTTAAGGAAATATTTTTTGTGTAAAGAGTATGATATTACGCAATTTTTATAATATTCTATATAAAAAGATAGAGCAGACTATTACCTGATTTTTTATATACCTTTTAGGTGATGGTACAAGAATAAGATCTGATTGTGTGGTAATAACAACAGGGACATTTTTAAAAGGACAAATAAACATTGGTCTTAAAGTTTTTCCAGCTGGAAGAATAGGTGACGAGCCTGCAGTAGGTAAATTAAATTGAGTACTTAAACATTAAACGATAGGATAATAACAAACTGTTAATCCTTTTTTTATTATCAGGTTAAATCACTCTCAAAAGTTTTTAATTGTTCTCTCAGTATTTTAAAATTGCTTTTTCTTTCCATAATATTATTGAAAAAAGAATCTCACTATTATTTTTATTTATTATAGTACCGATTTTTAATTACCTGTAAATTCGGTTAATACTAAATAAAATTTTATGTTGTAGGACTCGCAAATACCTTAGAATCTCTAAAACTTAAAATGGGGCGACTTAAAACAGGTACTCCACCCAGATTAAAAGCCGATACTATCGATTATAGTCGATGTGTGGGACACACAGGAGATAACCCACCTCAGCCATTTTCCTTTATAAATAATTCAGTTTGGATAAATGTATGTAACCTTTTTTACTTTACTAATAATTTTGATAATGCTAGAAAGTAAAAAAGTTAAGCCTAAGTAAAAGCATATTTTTAGTATTCTGTACGAAATACTTTTGGGATGACTTTGGTGTTTGTCCGTTGCTCACACCCGATTTTCTCTAAAACTATTCGACATAGGAAGCTGAAATTTGACATAAATATTATATTTATGAAGGTATTTTCCCTTCGCGACTGAAAGAGGTTAACATTTTACCTGTATTTAAAAAGGGCGATCCTCTTTTAATTGAAAATTATAGGCCTATATCTTTACTTAACTGTTAAGGTTTTTGAAAAAGTTATTTACAATAAGATAACTCCATTTCTTGATAATAACAAAGTTCTAACCTCACACCAGCAAGGTTTTAGAGAAAAGCACTCTACAGAGACCGCAGCGATCGACTTTATAAAGAATATATATAAAAAACCGGTCAAGTGCAAGTTGAACTTGGACAATTAGTGTTCCGTACGTTGATTGTTTTTAAAATAAAAATTTTTGTTAGGGTGGTGTAAAATGATCAGTGACTTCACAAAACACACCCCAAATGAGTTTTCAACAAAGTTTGTTTCCAATCTTTACTGAAAACTGGTGACCTTGAAATTTTGGTTTTTTTTTCTATATCAGATAAATTATTAAAGGTAATGATAATTTTCGTTCAATCTATACCCCGTGGAGAATATTCCAGGATTTTTTTCAAAATTTTTTGATCAGTACTTTTCGAGATAAGGTAGGGGACAGCGATTTTTCACGATTTTTTAAAAGTAATACGAAGAAAAGTGTGCGCAAGTATTACATTATATATATATTTTTTACTCGTGTTTTCACAAGCTTTCATTTGACACCACACTCGATGACCTAGTAAAAAAATTTTTTTTTTTCACTTCCGATTTCACCCCCCTCTAAACGAATCCCTTAAGTCAAAATTTATGTTACGGTGATATAAAATGATCAGTGACTTCACAAAGCAGACCCCAAATAAGTTTTCAACAAAGTTTATTTCCAATCTTTACTGAAAATTGATGACCTTGAAATTTCTGTTTTTTTTATGTACCAGATAAATTATTACAGGTAATGCACTCGTGATAATTTTCGTTCAATCTACACCCCGTGGAGAATATTCCAGAATTTTTTCAAAATTTTTTGATAAGTACTTTCCGAGATAAGGCGGGTGGACAGCGATTTTTCGCGATTTTTTAAAAATAATACAAAGAAAAGTGCGCGCAAGTATTACATTATATATATATTTTTTTACTCGTGTTTTCACAAGCTTTCATTTGACACCACACTCGATTACCTAGTAAAAAAAATTTTTTTCCACTTCCGATTTCACCCCCCAAAAGTAATCCCTTAAGTCAAAATTTAACTTTCAAAACTACATGGCTCTGATGAGGCCATCAATTCCTGTATTACTACCAAATCTCAACTTTCTATGACAAATAGTTTCGGAGAAAATCGGGTGTGACAGACGGACAGACGGACAGACAGACGGACAGACACCGAAGTGATCTTATAAGTGTTCCGTACGGAACACTAAAAACTTGATATAAATGAGAAAGTAGTAGCTCTACTATTTGATCTAACAAGGGCATTTGACACAAGCGACCCAGGCTTTGTTGTTAAAAAATTTGAAAGGCTAGGTATTATAGGACCACTAAATAAATGGTTTAATTCATTTCTGAAGGGTCGAAACTTTAAAACAGAAATTGGTAATGTTTTTTTCGCAAATGACAAACTGTGACTTGGGGACCCCTCAAGGCAGTGTCCTGGGTCCTCTAATTTTCTTGTTCATAAACGACTTACCTGAAGACATTTTATGTGGAATCGTTTTTATGTTCGCTGACGATACGACCATAGTCATCTCAGCCAAAGATGAGAAACTTTTGGAGGAAAAAATTAAAATAATATTGACAGTTCTCAAACTGGTGTAAAAAGAATAACCTTATAATAAATCTATCAAAGACCGTGTCTATGGAATTTAAGACAAAAATGCGCAAACCAATAAACCTAAATATTGTATTTAATAACATGAATTTGCCTGTTAGCCATAGTTCAAAGTTTCTAGGAATCATAATAGATTTTAACCTCGAATGGAATCTGCATATAGATGACGTTTGCTCAAGACTAAATAAATGTTTTTTATGATAAAATCTTTAAAAAACTCATTAAGTGTTCCCAATCTCATAATTGTCTATTACGCTAATGCGTACCCAGCCATGTCCTATGGTCTGGCGGTTTGGGGAAGTCCGCAGGAACTTGACAGAGTGCTGGTAATACAAAAACGAATCATGAGACTAATTTTTAGTATGCCATATAACGCATCCTGTAGGGAAGTCTTTAAGAATAGAAAAATATTAACAGTTACAAGTATTTATATCTATAAACTCTTAATGTATATCTACCAAAATCAAGATAGCTTCATTTCGCATAGATCTTTTCATCGTTATCCGAATCGAAACAGAGAAAATTTTTATATTGAAAAACACAATCATGAATATGTTAAAAAAACTAGTCATTACTTAGGTTGCAGACTATTTAACTTACTGCCGGAAAATGTAAAAAGGATTGAATCTATGGCACGTTTTAAAAACCAAATAAAAACTATACTATTAAATAAAACTTTTTATTCTGTAACTGAATTTGAAAGTTATCTGCTGGACGGAGTGTGGATGTTATTCTTTATAACATCCTTACTTAATTAAAGCATCTTCAGTATGTATTTTGATTGTTATAAATTTGTTTGTTATAAATATGTATGGTGTTTTTTTTTTATATCTTGTATTTATTGTGTATTAATGTGTTTAATAATAAGATTTTTTATTTTTTATTTTATTATTTTTGATATTACCTAAGATGGGATCATACATCCCTCTGTTGACATGTCTTATCTACAGCTTTTGTAGCCGAAAAGATGAATAAACTGTCTATTGTCTATTGCCTATTGTCTATAGAAATTGATAGCCGAACCCGAGCCGTATAGTTTTGAAAGTTAAATTTTGACTTACGCGGTTAGTTTTGGGGGGTGAAATCGGAAGTGAAAATTTTTTTTTTTTTACCAAATCATCGAATGAGGTATCAAACGAAATCTTGTGAAAATACCAGTTCAAAAATATATATGATTAATACTTGCGGATACTTTTCGTTGCAAGAAATTGCCAAAAATCGATCTCAAGAAGTACCGATCAAAAAATTTTGAAACAATTCTGAAATATTCTCCTTAAAGTGTAGATTTAGCGAAAATTATCACGAGTACATTACATTTGATATTTTATCTGGTATTAAAAAAACTACGAAAACTGTGTTTCTTGACGTATGGTGGAGATTTACATAATATACTTTTCAGTACATTACTGTAACCGATTGGCGAGTAACTCGTGTACCTAGATATAATTTTATTTTATTTGTTTATAATTAAACAAATATTTAGGTAGTAAATATTTGTTTTACACTTTTATTACTAGATTCTAGATTGAGCTAGATTGATTTATAGACGATTAGGTAGCTAAGATGCTATAACTATTATACATTATTGACTAAGAAAAACGTGAAAATACTGGACTTTGAGATACTACTACTTGTCAGGAACTTTTTTCTTTTTAAATTTTTATTTTAAAGGCAATCACGGTAAGGAACACTAATTGCGCAAGTCCATCTTGCACTTGACCAGTTTTTTAAATTTCAAACTGCTTAGGGAGTTGCCAAGCGGTCACCCACCCAAAACTGCTCCTTAAGTTATTCCCAAATAGTCACCCATCCAAGACTGCATAAGGTATTCTCAAGCGGTCACGCATCTAGAACATATAGTTTATTCTTACTTTGAGGCGGGAAGCACTTTCTAGGTGTCCCTGGTAAAAGGCATTTTCAAGTTTTCCGAGTGGAAGATGAGATCATTATTGACAAGTGCAACATGTCCACGAATAGTAATGGAAATGAAAATAATCCTGTGTGCTGTTTTAAAAATAGTCTGTTTAAATTGCTTAAATCAATTTCTTCTAGAATTAGTCCGATTATGATTCTATAATTAGTAATAAATTATTATTAATTATTGGATAAAATAAATTTCGTTTTTTTTTTTAAATTCTCATATAAAAATTAAATAATTTTCAAATGAAGGCATGTTAATTATATATTAATTTTAAAAAAGATATTAAAACTGAATTGAAAAATATTTTAATACGACAGCAATTTGCAGTTTCAAGCCGTTGTAGTTTATTTTCGAATTTCTTTCTTTTCATAGCATTATTATTATTATTGTTTTTGTTCCTCTTTCTCACATTTGGTCATTGTGGCTCCATGTTTGGCTGACGGGCCCAAGCCAAGTCAGCACCAACGTCATTACCACTATGTATCAAAGAATGACCTGACAGTGTTACATGTTTCCAAAACCACTGACTGCTGAATGTGTATGTTTGTGTTAGGTCCTAATTGTACTAAGTCTGGTGTGAATGTTGTTGGCGCAAGGCCTATGACTGATATGACGAGGAGAACAATTTGTGGCGGTGTAGTAACAGCGCATCACTGTTCTGTTCATTTTATCTGTCCACTTTAATCATCGTCTTGAATTGCCAGCCTTGGTAGTTGCATATTGTCCTTGCAAAACATATGGGGCTTGGTTTGGTTTTGGTGGTTGTGTTTGTCCCGCATCTGTGTCAGTTGTGTTTGGGATTGATTTCGGTGGGTCCAGGCGGCGAGTAATTTTTTTCTTAGTGATTTCTTTGTCAGGTTTTGTGATTTTATTATAGCAACGCATGATGTGTTCGTTGATTTCTGTGGTGCAACTCATGCGTTGCTTTGATTTTTCCCGTCTTGGTGGGTGTCGGCTTACTCGCCAACACAACACTTTTGGCAGGTCCATTTTCTTTTGCTCGTTCTTCATCGTTTTGGTCGAGCTGCCATTTCCGCCGCTACGTCGCTCTCGCCTGATGTTTCTTTTATTGGTTTACTGTTGTTTGGGGTGTTTTCAGTGTTTTGTGGTGTCAGAAGCTCAAAGTGTCCCGACATTGGGTTGCCTGTTAGTAAAAGGTAAATAGTTTTGGTATGTTTGCTTGTGCTTTTTATTGTTGGTTTGCCGCTAAAAGTTATTTTTGTATCTCTTGTTCTTCATTGTTTTGAGAAGATATGAAAGTTGCTATTTTGGGTTTCCGAGAGTGCGAGTATCTTTAGGTTCGTTCCATATGTGTCGTTTTTCCTCTCAAATAATCTGGACAACACAATACAGCACAACATGACTCAGGTACCTCGGGATTGTCAATGCCCGTACTAGGAGAATCTTGGGATTCCCCTAGCCCCTGAGAGGGGCTTATTATTATTATTATTGCCTTAGCTAATTTCAATAACAAGCTAGCAGTTGAAAATGTTTTTCATATAATGTTCTTTTTATTTTAAATTTCTTTTATGACAGTTTGTTGTATATGGTATTTGTCAAGGTTTGTCATATTAGGTTTCTGTTTTCTTACAGTTGCAGTTAAACTATTTTCTTGGCCAATCTCACAGTTCAGGGCTTTTAAAAATCTAACATTTTTTATACACATAAAAAGCATGATCGTTGGTAGAGAAATATTTTTTTAGAATATCGTTATTTTGTTTATAATAAATTTCGTTTTACATTTTTTTTTTTCAGTAATACCTTGTCTTATTGGATATAATCCTGTGTATCGTTAATATTTCAAGCTAGCAGATTTGGTTTTTTCTGAGCTTATATGTACAAAGTTGCTAACCTGTTATTGTAAAATGTAAATATTGTTTAAATATTGTTCTACCAAGCAATCTAAATAGTTTGATTGTGGTATCGACAAAAACCATTTTTTTTATAGTTAACGGAAATAGGTGGCAAAAAGTGACCATTTGGTTTTCCAAGACCGCAACATAATCTTACTTAATCAAGCAAGACACTAAACAATATATAGCGAGCAAATTGTGAATTGTGTAGTGTGGTTAGTATGTGATTATTGGAACAATCCTGTATTAAGGATGTGTTTGGGTACTTTGCTGTTGAATTTTTAATGAGCCAGGTGACTTTTTTTTAGACTTATCCTTTTTTTTATAACCAGTGATCACGTGTGATTGAAGGCCATTTCTTAGTCACAGATATTAGTCTTAAAATAACCGTTTTTTGCAAGAACACAATAATAATAATTATTTAAATTTCATTATTGTTTTGCCACTTTTACCAACCTCTGAATCCTGACCTGACTGCGCTACTGATATCTGCACATTTTTCTTTGATTTTGTTAGAAGGAGAAATAAATAAACTAACATTAATTGACATCAAAGCTAAGGTATATGTGTTTTGTAAAACAAGACCTAACTTTTGCTATATTTCAGCGAATTATTAATACATAATTTTTTTTATTCCGAAGTATTTTCCTAACGAATGCGGATAATATAATTTTCCCTATGATTCCGGCACTTGTAAGCAAGTTATGAGCTGTATTAGTCTATATTTCATATTCGTCACGTAAAATTTGACAAATAAACATTTATTTATAATTTTTTTTATATAAATATATGGGAATGGACTTAAAAATTTGTACGGGGCACGTTCGGAAAAAGCAGGACTTAGTACCACCTTCCGAACTTGTCACACACAGAACTATTATTGACTAATTATGCGACAACGCTATCATTTTTGATGCAGAAATTCAAAGGCGATAAAATATTTGTAGTATGATTTTTAGAATATGTAATAGTTAGAGTTGAAAAACTGTATAATTATGCAAATGTCTTTTTAGCCAAAAGACCAATTAATTTGCTATTTAACAATGACAAATATGACAATAGAGAACATAGTCAAGAATAACCTACATCTCAACAGGCATGTATTTGAAGAAGTGAGAGGTCCAAGATATTGCCCCAGCATAGAGTCCAAGGTGCTTAGGTTTGGAGGTAGAGAACACCAGTTGTGGTTGGAACCTGAGGGCCTGAACAGTAACGTAATATACCCAAATGGTTAGTAAAGCTAATTATGGCAACTTTTAATAGAGTTCTTTTAGTATTTTATGCTAGTTAAAAGGTAAATAATATTTTTTTTTATCGTTCACCTCCCCTCCTGAATTGGGATTCAGGCGGGGAGGTTTTCATATCCTGAGGATATCGGCGGGGATGTCGTAATGCCCGTCAACGTTGTCCAAGTGCCGAAACATACATTTTTGTATTTCCCGGCACCTTTTAGATAACGCGGTGGTGCTGCCACGGACGTTATTGCATTCCTGCAAACAACTGCTACCTACACTACCGTCAGAAACTATTTGCTCACCTAGTTATTTCAGTCCCAAGACAACAAAAACCCAGATAATATATATATTTTTTAATTTTAATGAATTATTTATTTTCACATTATTTACAGTCTAGAAAATCAGAAAAATATTCATGATTCTCCACGATTTTTCTCATCTATGTGACCTCCTTTATTTTTAATTACCGCTTTACAGAGTTTCGGCATTCTGTCCAGTAGTTCTTCAGAGTTTCTTCGGTTATTTTAACCCATTCTGCTTGTAAAAGTTTCTATAAATGATTTTCTGATGTTGCATTGAGTTTTCGAACACACCTGTCGAAATGATCTCACAGGAATTCGATGGGGTTCAAGTTGGGTGATTGTGGAGGCCAAGTCATCACTTCTAGGACGTCATCGGATTTCCATTGGTCCCAAAGTTGTCTAATTTGTTTAGCAGAATGTTTAGGGTCGTTGTTATGCTGAAAAATAAATTTCCCCTGAAAAATATTTCTTCCAGAAGGAAACATTTGAGTTAGCAAAATTTCTTGATACTGTTCTTTTCGCATGATTCCTTCTATTCTAAAGATTTTTTCCAACTTTACCGTTGCCAAAACAACCCCAAACCATTACTGAATCTCCACCATGTTTTACTGTGACAAGCTTCCAACATCCTCTCTCCAGCTGACCACCGCACGTAAACTCGTCGATTTGAACCGAAAATTTCGAATTTAATTCGTCGCTCCAAAGGACGGAATTCCATTGTTCTGATGTCCAATTTTCATGTTTCCTCGCTGTAACTTTCCTTGCCTCGTGTACAACTTTCCCGTCCACCTTCTGCTAACCTGTTCTTCACGGTTGTCACGCTGATGGGGATGGGCCGCTCCAGGTTTACTTGAGCCATGATTTCTAGTGCGGTTAGGCGGCAATTACATCTGCTGGACATTGTTATAGCTCTTTCTGTAGCGGGAAGTCGTTTTTCGAGGCCTTCCTGAACGTTTTTGGTTGGGAATTCCATGTCCGCAAAAATTTTTTTTATGATCTAGTTCACCCTTCTCCTTGGCATCCGCATATCACTGGCGATTTGTCGACTCGAGCGACCATTTTGATGTCTCGCAATTTTTTCAACGGAAAATTCTTTCGTTTTTGACATTTTCAATGACAAAGTACTGTTTGCGAATGGTTAATTTCCAAAAGGCAATGGTATTTATAGTATAGTTTTTATCATAAAATGTCACTAGGAATTTTCATAATCCCTAGAAACTTGAAATGAGTTCTTACTTCAACTGGAATTCTCAGAAATAGCCTCAAAACGATTATCATGCAAAATTTGGAAATTTGTTCTAATTGGTTTTTAATTTGCGATTTCACCAAAAAGGCTTATTTAAACAATTTTATAATGGTCACTTGTTAAGAACAATTAAATTTATCTAAAAGTAGTTTAATTAGGTATTAAATTTTGGCAGTGATGTTGAAATTTCTAGGTGGGCAAATACTTTCTGACGGTAGTGTATGTACGTGGCCAGGCCATATATACTTAAATAAATAACTGTACCGATCTGCTGGGATTGGAACCCGAAACATTCTGCACCGCAAGCAAGTACTACGCCACGGGCCGCCACAAGAGAAATATGACTGCAAAATAAAGATATTTAGTATCGTTGTCACACATAAACAGGAACTTGCTTTTCAATTTTATGGTTTAATAAACAGTAGTCCGCCATCATGTTAGAACTCAATTTTATCAGCTGTGTCCTTTCTAATCCTTTATATTCTAATAAAACCTTTCACCTTGCTCCTAGTTATAGGCTCCTAAATTATCAAGGTAGTGAAAAGTGCACCTTTAAATTGAAACAAGCTTTAGAAAATTTCGTCACCACATCATTGAAAGATTCCCAAGCTTCTTTTTTAAGATCAGTCATCTGCCTGTGTCTGGTTAAAATGATTTTGGGTAGATACATCTTCATCTGAATCACTTAAGTTCATTTACATCATCATCATCATCATAAGCCCACTACACCCACTGCTGAGAAAATGCCTCTCCTATATATTTCCGATGACGGCTGTCTTGTGCTTTCAACTGCCAGTTTTTACCAGTTATCTTGATTATATCATCCACCTATCTTTTTGGTGGACGGCTAGGTGGGCGTTTTGGAGTTCTAGGGCACCCTTCCAGGATTTTCTTTATCCACTTGTTATCAGTAGTTCTTGCCATTCCATTTCAACCTTGGTAAAGGCCTGGCACTTTGGATCATCTTCAAACAATTAGATTACTAGTGGAAAAAGCAAATGAATATAAGGTCACCTTGTAGGTAGCAATGGTTGACTACGAAAAAGCATTTGATTCGGTAGAGATATGGGCGATCCTTAACGCCTTAAGTAACAGCAGAGGCGATGAATACATATATAAAAATGTCACATCATAAATAATGCTTGAAGAAAAAACAAATAAAATCAAAATTAAAAGAGGAATTAGACAAGGCGACTCGATATCTTCTAGAAGACATGTTCAAATCGCTAAAATGAGAAATTAAAGGAATACTAATAGGCGGTGAACGATTAAATCACTTAAAGTTCGCAGATGATGGAATTAAATAATAAGTCTCGAGAAATAGGTCTAAAAATAAACTTCACCAAAACCAAACATTTGAACAACGAAAGTGAAGATAACAGCCAGAAACTAGTAATAGAAGGTGAAAGAATAGGAAAGGTACAAACATTCATAATATACATACATTATTCTCAATACAATCTATATCGAGTTGGTGCAAATTAAATAATTTTAAAATTGTGTTTAAATATTAAATAATAAATTTTTAGCAATAATATAAGGAGTGTGGATTAATTCTGAGGGATTTCTAAGGGAGGGCGTAACTTATATCGCATCGGGGCATACTGTTGCTACGTAGTGAAGCACCATTAGACATTCACTTTTAGTAAATGTTATTTTTTCCGATGTTTAAACAGCACTGCTGAAAATCATCGATTGCTGTAGGAAACCTATGGTGATTATATTCCATCGATAACAACATGTGAGTACTGGTTTCGACGCTTTAAACGTGGTGATTTTGACACGGAAGACGAAGAGCGTCCAGGTCTGCCGAAAAAGTTTAAAGATAAAGAATGGGAGGCATTACTCAATGAAAACCTATGCCAAATGGAAAAAGGATTTACATAATCACTAGTCAATCACACAACCATTTCCAAGCGCTTACATGCACTGGGAATGATTCAAAAGCAAGGAAATTGGGTGCCGCACAAATTGAAACCGGGAGACGTTGAAAGGCGATTTTTCACCTGCAAAAAACTGCCTCAACGGCACAATCGGAAAGGTTTTTACATAGTATCGTAACTGGTGATGAAAAATGGATAATCTACGATAATCCAAAGTGCAAAAAATCATGGGTGAAACCGGGTGAACCATCAACATTATCGCCAAAGCCGAATATTCATGGCTCCAAG
This sequence comes from Pachyrhynchus sulphureomaculatus, assembly GCA_019049505.1. Classification (NCBI taxonomy): domain Eukaryota; kingdom Metazoa; phylum Arthropoda; class Insecta; order Coleoptera; family Curculionidae; genus Pachyrhynchus; species Pachyrhynchus sulphureomaculatus. Next base: position 184,468,936 of record CM032456.1, on the reverse strand, counting down.
CTGAAGCTGTGTATCTCTTGTGATCAGTTGGGTATAGTGTATTATGAGCTGCTCCAACCCAACGAAACTATTACCGTGGAACGTTACCGACAACAATTGATGCAATTGAGTCAAAAACGACCGCAATATGCCAAAAAACACGACAAAGTGATTTTTTAATATGACAACGCTCGGCCACATGTTGCAAAACCCGTCAAGGAAACGCTTGGATGGGATGTCCTACCTCACCCGCCGCACTCACCAGACATTACTCCTTCTGATTATCACTTGTTCCGATCGATGCCGCACAGTTTGTCTTAACAGCGCTTCCATTCTTATGAAGATACCAAAAAATGGGTCGATTCGCGGATAGCCTCAAAAGATGAGTTGTTCTTTCAACGTGGCATTCATATGCTTTCACAAAGATAGGAGAAAGTAGTGGCTGGCGATAGACAATACTTTGAATAATCAATTGGTAACCATTTTTTTACAATAAAGCAATATTTTTACCGAAAAATCCTTCAAAATTAATTCACACACCCAATAATAATAATTTTTAAGTCAATATATGGCTGTGTATTATATTGGGTGTTCGAATAACTGAAGACGTTGAAAAAGTTTTTATTCCTTTCAGGTTTGTCATGCACTTTACCTGAGGAGCTACAGGAACAGTTAGTTCACTGTATTCCTGCCTTAGAAAATGCTGAAATACTTAGGCCCGGCTATGGCGTTGAATATGACTATGTCGACCCTAGAGAATTGGACCCATCATTGGAAGTAAAAAGAGTGAATGGTTTGTTTTTAGCTGGACAAATTAATGGAACTACTGGATATGAAGAAGCTGCTGCTCAAGGAATTTTGGCTGGAATAAACGCGGCAGCAAAGGTGTGTAACTTTTTGGAAAAAATTTAATCTTTAATTATTTTTCCCTCAAAGGAGATATATATTTTTTTTTTGAATTTCAATTCAAAGTTACATTTTCAGAGAAATAGTATCTAGACTATATATATAGGGTGTTATATGGGTGTTATCACTGCATATATTGAAACTGGCACGTCCTTGTAACAAGACCGATTGCAGAAAACTCACCTTAATAGCGAATCTGATGAAATGAAGATATTGTTTTCGCTCTGCCACTGGTAAACAATACAACTAAACAATATGGCCGACTGTTAATAAGAATGTGGCATTTACAGTAGTGATGAGATTTAACTCAGCGCAGGCACATTGTACGAACAGCAACAATGCGCCTGCGTCTACGCCTGCTGCTTTTATGCTAGTTCGTACAATGGCGACCAGGTGCGGGTTGTATATACGCAGTGATTTCCATAACACCCTATATATATATATATATATATATATATATATATATATATATATATATGTATATATGTATATATGTATATATGTATATATGTATATATGTATATATGTATATATGTATATATGTATATATGTATATATGTATATATGTATATATGTATATATGTATATATGTATATATGTATATATGTATATATGTATATATGTATATATGTATATATATATGTATATATGTATATATGTATATATGTATATATGTATATATGTATATATGTATATATGTATATATGTATATATATATGTATATATGTATATATGTATATATGTATATATGTATATATGTATATATGTATATATGTATATATGTATATATGTATATATGTATATATGTATATATATATATATATATATATATATATATATATATATATATATATATATATATATATATATATATATATATATATATATATATATATATATATATATATATATATATATATATATATATATATATATATATATATATATATATATATATGTATATATATTTAGAAAATGTATAGAAATGTGTGGAAAATGAGTGAGGTTGACCAAATCGTCTGAAACTTTTATTGTTCTCAGCTATATAGAGTTAAAATGAATATTTAGGCACTTGTCATAATATTTTTTTTTTTCAGTTTTCGCCAGAAGAAATGGCTATTTTCTAAAAGAATATCATATTGCATTACTCAAAAATAATATCATATTGCATTACTCAAAAATAAATCGACTTCGAACAAAAAAAATGTTCTTAAAGTATGACATGATAATTGTTTTGATTTACTGTAATATTTAATATATGTATATATATATATATATATATATATATATATATATATATATATATATATATGTATGTATGTATGTATATACTGTAAGAAGTCAAAGTAAGTGTCAAATTGGAATAACTTTACGCCATTTCCTCTGCGATTGCAGGAGACGTTTTCAGAAAATTTTATTCAAAGTTGAATTGGTTCTGTTTTCTAACCTGAAAATCGTTGAAGATATATCGTGCAAGAGAAGGCTAAACTCGGCGAGTCGCTCTTATTTAATACAGTCTAATCCCAAGGACAATGATATCTAATCTAATCACAACCGCGAACTTTCCGTTCCATGTTAACATTTATCACGTTAATATCCAAGCAAAGACGTTAATGGCCCGGTATTATCAGTGATAATTTTGAACTAACATGAATCATCGACACATCGATCATCAATTCTTATCCACATGGTATTGCTCAGATAGACAGAGTTTGCGGTAATATGAGGCCTTGTTGCTCTTAAAAATCTATTTCTTGGAGATATTTATCTTATAGTCCTTCCCACTGGCGTAACCCCGTTCAGAGGACTGGGGAGGGGGGTATAGAGAAACAAATGGCGCTTTTTTAAAGAAGGAAAAAGAGAATGCCAAACGCAAAGCTGCTTATATAAGCGGATCCCAATCGACAATCGGGGGACTTAGCCCCTTGAAGAAAAGGAATAACCTCTTTTGCATTCGAACTCTAAAAGGTTAGACCCTGTCCAACACAATAAATTTGATATACAAAAAGGAACATCTACATCGATCGCATCCCATTGACTACATCACAGGTTTGTCCCTACTTGTAAACTTTGCTATATTAAAAGTTAACATTAAATGCGAATTTTAATAGCTGTGGCCGTATATAAATATCTATACCTCAACATGGGAAAATCTGATAGTACCGTCCGACTGGTAAGACCACTTAATATTTTCGTACGTTCTTAGATAAAACTCCAGCTAAAATAGACAGTTATTTTAAAAAGTAGTTCGATTACATTTACCAATTACTTCCAAAAATTAATTGAAAATTTACCAATTACCGATAATTTGGAAAAAGTCGTTTAATTACCCATTACTGATATAAAATAATTCATTCCAGAATGAATTGCGGTAATTCAATTATTTCTTTCTGTAGTTCAATTACTGTGCCTGTAGGTATCTACATTTTATCTACAATTTAACAAAGATACGGGTCACGGTTTAAAAGAATATCTTGTTACAGGCTTTTAATACACCTCCACTTACAATTAGCAGAACTGAGGGATATATTGGTGTAATGATTGATGATCTAACCACTCTGGGTACTACCGAGCCTTATAGAATGTTTACTAGTCGAGCTGAGTTTAGGTAAATATACAATAGTTCCTACTCCAGCTATGTTTTTTTAGTGTTCCGTACGAAACACTTACGGGATCACTTCGGTGTCTTTCCGTTTGTCCGTCTGTCACACCCGATTTTTGCCGAAACTATTTGACACAGAAAAATGAAATTTGGCACAAATATAGCCATTAGAACCGTGTAGTTTGGAAAGTTAAATTTTGACTTAAGGCCTTGGTTTTGGGGGGTGAAATTGGAAGTGAACAAAATTTTTTTTACCAGGTCGTCGAGTGGGGTGTCGAAGGAAAGCTTGTGAAAATACGAGTTCAAAAATATATATGTGGTAATACTGCACACACTTTTCTTTGTATTATTTTAAGGAAATTGTCAAAAATTTATGTCCTTCCTTTATCTCGAAAAGTACTGATCGATCAAAAAAATTTTAAAAAATTCTGGAATATTCTCCATAAAGTGTAGGTTGAGCGAAAATTATCACTAGTGAATTACGTTTGATAACACAGGCCAACGATGAAAAAACTTTTTTAATAATTTTACCTGATTCCTATGTTTTCTGTGCGTCCAAAAATAATAATAAAAAAGTCGTATCACCTACCAATTTTTCACATTTTAATATTCAAAATGTGAAAAGTTGATTTTTTATCATTCAAATATTATTAGGTTAGCAATAAAATCAGAATTTTATAAGGTTGGCAGTAAAATCAAATGTTATTAGGTTGGCAGTTCCGATACATGTCACAGCTGTTTGTTTTCTTCCAGTTAATATAACCTCGCATTGCAGTGTTTAACCCATGTGCTTTAATTCACACTCAAAGTATGGCTAATCGTGATTCTAAAAACTCTCCCAACACTTTTTGTTATATATGTGGTGAGTTTGTAGTTAAAAAACATCAAAGAAACATTACTGATTTTGTAAAAAAAGTATACTTTGCATATTTTGGTGTAGAAATCGGTAATCAGGAAAAATGTTTGGCTCCTCACAAAGTATGTTATGTCGAGGATGTTAGGAAATGGTATAAGAAAGAAAAGAAAGCTTTTAGGTTTGCAGTACCCATGGTATGGAGAGAGCAAGAAAATCATTCAAATAATTGTTATTTTGGCAGCGTTGATGTTTCTGGATATAACTCCAAAAATAAGAAAGTAATTGTCTATCCTAACTTTACTTCAGCTAATCGGCCGGTAGCACATGGACCGGGACTTCCTGTCCCTGAGCCACCTCACTCTATTGATGACGTTTTACAGTCCAGTCCCGAATTTAATGACAGTTGACCGGATAATGATGAGTTTCAATTTTCTCTAGAAAATTTAAAACCACAGTTGTTTACACAAGCTGAGTTAAATGATTTAGTGAGAGATTTGGGTTTGACTAAGGAAAAAGCAGAATTGCTTGGTTCTAGGCTGAAAGAAAAACATTTATTGGAATCTGGAATATCTTACGATTATAGAACAGGAGCTCAACAGTTTGCTCAGTTTTTCAAGCAGGAAGAGGATTTGGTTTACTGCCATGATCTCTATTTTGAAATTTAATCGATGTCATATTGTGAGAGCATTGTGGGTGATACACAAAAACTGATATCAGTTACGGTTTCAGCACCCAAAAATACATAACACTTAGATGTATTGATTTAAAAAGCTTTTACAAATATTTTTTTTGTTGGCCTGTGTGAATTTATCTGGTATAAAAAAAACGATGAATAGTTTGGGGACGCATGGTGGAGGTTTCTGTAGTATACTTTTAAGTACATTGCTGTAACCGAGTGGCGAGTTGCTCTTGTACCGATATATAATTTTATTTTATATGTTTATAATTAAACAAATATTTAGGTTGTAAATATTTGTTTTATTACTCGATTCTAGATTGACTATTAAGTAGCGAAGATGCTATGACTATTATACCTGGGTGGTTCAATAAGTAATCGTGTTTAAAGACAGATAACGTTGCTAAGAGAAGTTGATGTTACCATCATGTGCTGTGCATCTAATAGATAACACAAAAAAAAATTTGACATTGATTCATATTTTGATTTGCATTTGGCAGCCATTTCAGTAAGTAGTGAAATGTGTGAGGAGATAAAAGCGAAATTGGATGATGTTTATGGGGACCCTTCGCCATCAGTGACAATAGTCAGATACTGGTTCAACGAATTTAAACGTGGTCAAACATTCGTTTTTGAAAGGATCGCCCGTGACGTCCATCAGATGTGGCTACAGAGGAAATTACTGAAAAAGTGCGCGAATTAGCAGGTTATAAGTGTGTCGACGGGAATGGTAATTAATATTGTACATGATAAGTTGGCTATAAAAAAGTTGTCGGCCCGATGGTTGCCGGGATTGCTCATCGTGGACAACAAGCGGGTGCGACTTCGAAGTTGTGTTTGGAGCGATTTTAGCGAAATCCGTCGAGTTGTTACCGTCGATGAGATGTGGATTCATCATGATACACCCGAAACCAAGCAACAATCAAAACAAGGGGTTGCTTCCGGTGAATCTACTCCAAAGAAGGCGAAGACGGTCCCATCGACCGGAAAAGTTATAGCTATGATGTTTTGGGATGCAAAAGGCAGTATACTCAACTTCTTAGAAATAGGAAGAACGATCACTGGACTATACTATAGTGAGTTATTGGACCGCTTCGGCAAGAAATTGAAGGAAACACGGCCCTATTTAGCGAAGAAGAAAGTGCTATTTCACCACGACAATGCTCCAGCACATTCATCCGGAGCTGTCGCCACCAAACTGCATGAATTGCAGTACGAATTGCTGCCGCGCCCCCCGTATTCGCCCGACCTGGCTCCCTGCGATTTCTTCTTGTTCTCAAACAAAGAAATGGCTCGCAGGAAAAAATTCAGCTCAAATGAGGAGGTCATCGCCCAGACGGAAACGTATTTTGGGGAGTTGGACAATTCTTATTTTTTGGAGAGGTTAAAAAAATGGACGTTGGGAAAAATGTATATATGTATGTTTGCCGATGATACAACTGTGATGTGGCACAATAGAGACGTGGTATAGTTGGAATGTGACATCAGTGGAGATGTAGTGAAAATCGTAGATTGGTGTCATTCAAATTATTTAACCCTGAATATTTCTAAAACTAACATTATTTCATTTAAATGTCAATTGAACGATATTTCACTTGATTCGCAAATTATTGTAGGCTTGACTTACAACAAATTTTTGGGCTTGATTATAGACACTAAATTCATTCTTTATTCACATTTTGCAGCTTTGTAAAAGGATTGCCTTGAGAGTAGTATCTCGGGAATTGGATGTTTCTATCGCGAGAACTGTATACTTTGCTCTGATTGAATCGCACTTCCGTTATTGGGTATGTTTCTGGGGTTCCTGCTCTAACCAATTACTGAATAAGGTCTTTATGCTACAAAAGCGAGCACTGCGTTATATATCCCAGTTAAGTTTTCTGCAATCCTGCAGGAATGTGTTTATTACTAAGAGAATGCAAGACATTGCCTTGTATATTTATTATTGAAATAGCCTGCCTTATACACAGTAAGTTTGAGGGACAGATAGGGGCTTCTCGTGCGTGCATGACGCGTTCATCTTATGTGGCCTCACTACCCATTCCCTCTTCAGCTTTAATAAGGGACCCTATAATATATATGAGTAAGAAAATATTCAACCACTTGCCTTTGAACGTCAGAAGAATTTTACATAATAACCGATTTAGGAGGGAAGTTCGGAAGCTCTTGATTGAGAAAGCCTACTATTCAGTTACGGAGTTTTTTGATGACACTCTTTGATTGCTGAGTGTGTGTATGGCGTGTAGGTGTATATGTCTTTCTGAATTATGTTATCGGCATCTTCTTGTTTCTGCATTGTTTTCGTACTGACTGATATTTTGATTGATGTAGTGACATTGTATTGTTTCTGCTATTTAACTTGAACTGATATGAGTCATATTTTATTTTATTTTTATATTATATTTTTCTATTTTTGTATTGATGTAAATGACTAACTCATCCTCCATGTTATTAGGTTAGATTAGATAGCTTTGTAGACAAAGGAACAATCTTTTTTTACAATAAAGCTTTATTTGATTTGATTTGATAAGATGTGAGGGACATAATTAACTAAGCCTAGGTAAGCACTTTATTTTATTTTAAAAGCAGTCACGGTACGGAACACTAATTGTACTAAACTGTTTTTTATTTATTGCCGTAAGTGTGTTAGAACTGGGGCCAAGGATTTTTATTGTTCTTAGAAAAAAATGGTGGCATTTTTTACTAATGATCTGAGGTTGATTCTAAAATAATCTGTAACGGCGTGAAGCTGGTAGATTGATCAAAATAATCCAAATTTTTAAATGTATTTTTTAAATACGATTGGGTTATCTATTTAACTACGCTGTATCACATATTTTTTAGCGTTATTCTCAAAGCATAAAATGAAAACGCTATTACCAAATGTTTTCCCTTTGACAAACTAGATCGTCTTATTTGAAGCTCAAAAATTTAGTGGTAGTGCAAAATTTTTGATTTATTTTGTTTAATAGAACTGACGGACCTATTATACTACTATACTTGCTTGAATTTACCAATTTCTATCATATAAATATTACCATTGGATAATATTGATTTTTTTTTTTTCAGATCACAAGGTAATTTTTTTTTAAAAAAAAATTACCTTGTGATTTACATTTTTTGAAAAATCATACTTCTCGAAATTCTGTCACAAAATTATCGATTAGTTGTAGAAATATAGCTTACCTTAAAAAAATCGCTGAGATTTACTGAAAATTAACTGTTTATTATGCTAAAAATAGATCATTAAAAGTCAGTTCAGAAGTAAATTTCAAATTATTTTTCCTTAGTAGGACCCCCTCTCCAAAAAATCGGTTCCGGTGAGGAATCAACCTCTCCACCCCTTTATTGGGCCTGAAACTTGGGATTAAATGGTAAAAAATTTAATAAGGATACGTCCTCGTCCTCTAAAAATCGATGAACAGGTTTTTTTTTTTTTAATAATAACAAACTACGGAATTTTAGGTTAACGTTGCGCCCCGACAATGCAGATCAGAGACTGACAGCTAAAGGTTATGCGGTTGGTTGTGTTTCTAAAGACAGATATATCAAAATGAAGGAAGTTCAAAAGAAAATGGAAGAAGGTATTGGCTTACTTAAAAGCATCTGCTACCCAGTAAGCCACTGGAGGAGAATGACGGGAAAAGCTCCATCTAAATGTACTTTGCAAAGAAGGTACAGAATTTATAGTAGAATATTTTTAGGAGGGTTAAGGGCTACTCGATAAAATATCTAAAGTTCCTATAAATTCGAGATGTGCTTCAGCTGCTATCTTGGAAAATGGTTATAATCTCTGTTGATTGTTAATAGCTTCTAAAACGTTACAGCTACACAAGAGTTGGAGAAGTGGGAAAAAATTATGCAAAATATAAGAGATTAAACGAAGGTTGATCATTGCCATTTTACAAGATTTATCACCACAACACTAGACACTTTATTTTTGTCCTCGACGCACGTTTCGCTAACCTTGTTAGCATTATTAAGAACGATGATTGACAGTCAGTCATCACTCCCGATGATGCTAACACCGTTAGCGAAACGCGCGTCAAGGGCAAAAATAAAGTGTTTGGTGTAGTAGCGATAACTGTTGTATAGTACCATTGTGCCAAAGATTCCAAAAGCCCGACGTAATTAGTCATTGATTAAAATACCAGTATTTTGAGGAACTCAACGTACTAGGTGTCCAAGTATGAAATACGGACTTTTTCTCTAAAAAAAACATGTTAAATTCGGAAGAATGATAAAAAAGTGCTTTATTCAAAGTATGTTCCATCGCTTGTTATACATTTTTCCCATCTTTCGAGCAATTTGTGAATACTACGCCAGTAAAAGCTTCCCGTTTTGCTGCGAACCATTCAACGAAGCCATTTTTTCACATTTTCGTACGAACCAAAGCGCTGCTCAGCAAGTGCGTGACCCATCGCTGCAAACAAGTGGTAATCGGAAGGAGTCAAGTCTGGTGAGTAAGCCGCATGGGGTAGAACTTCCCAGCTGTCTGCTTCCAACGTGTCGCGAACTGGTTTTGCCGTATGTGATGGAGCATTGTCACGAAGAAAAATGCCTTTGTGTTGCCTCTTTCGGTATTCTGGCGTTTTTTTTTCAAGCAGCGAACGGTTCAAATCGGTCAATTGTTGTTGGTAACGTTTAGTATTAACGGTTTCCCCAGGTTTTAACAGTTCATAATAGACCACGCCCCTCTAGTCCCACCAAACACAGAGCATCGTCTTTCTGCCAAAGCGATTCGGTCTTGCGGTCGATGTGTATGGTGCGCCTTGTTCTACCCAAGATTTTTTGCGCTTGGGATTCTCAAAATAAATCCACTTTTCATCCGCTGTAACTATACGATGCAAAAAAGGACGACTTTTGTACCGAGCGACCAAAGTGTCACACGTGTTTTTGCGCTTTTCCATTTGCCTGTCGTTCAACTCATATGGTACCCATCTACCGGTCTTCTGAATCTTTCCCATCTCTCGTAGCCGATTGAAAACAGCTTGTCCACTAACGCCCAATTGCTCGGCGAGTTGTTTTTGTGTTTGTGAATCATCTTCGTCCAACAATGCTTGCAATTCCACATCTTTAGTGGTTTTCCACGTTCCTTGCCAGCAACATCGGAGTCACCACTTTTGACACGCCGAAACCATCGTTCACACGCGAATGCTCTTTGTTTTTTCGACATATTGAACACAACAACACAACACTATGCACACACTTTACCAATTTATCACTCGTGCGCGTCTGACACTTGTTGATAACACAACAAAATGGCGCAGTGTCAAATCTTTATAGCACAAACTGCATTGGTGCACCATCTATTGTCTAAAATGCGCATTTCATACTTGTACACCTGGTAAATGTATTTTCTTTGTTATATTAATGTCTTATTCTATCGACTTTTAAGTATGTTTTCATATAAATTCTTAAAGAGACCACAGTTCTTATCAAGTTACATAGTTATTTCCATCGGTCCGTCGGTCTGTTGGCACGATAACTTTCGAACGAAATGAGACATCAATTTCAAACTTGGTATATAGATAACATCTAACAAGGAGATGAATGTCTTTAGTTTTTGGACGATATCGCTTCAGGCTAAGGGTGAAAGAGATGGGGGCCGACAAATTTTAGAAGTAATATTTTTCCTGGTGTTTTTTGTTGAATAATAAAAAAATTGCAGGCAAAAATATTTATAGTAAAACATATAAAGAGCGAAAGGGATAGGAGAGGAGATTACAGGGGGTTGCTTCCTATATATCATGTTATATATCTTTCTCTGGGTATTCAAAATCTAGGAATCCAAAATTAGATTAGCTTTTCATTGCTTCCAAGTTTAACTCAGGAAGTAATAAAGTAATCTAAAAAATGTTATGTAAGTTGATTATAGAAGAAGTTTTAGAAATACAAATACACTGGTAAGCAAAAAAATCGACTCAAACTATTTAACTTCCTCCAGGTGCTCGATTGGATAGAGGTCAGGACTCTACTCAGGCCAGTCTAATGTGGGTGTTTCCACTTCCGCCAGGTTTTGCCGCACCGATGCAGTAGCATACCTTCTCACACCATGACAGAACGTACTCCGTGGGCGACCGTTTCATTAATGCAACACTGCGCATAGCGCTTCCCAGGTCTCCTATTGACTCCTCTTCTTCTATCGTTGCTACGTACGCGGGACTCGTCGGAGAATAAAACGGAGCGCCATTGCTCTAAGGTCTAGTCAACATGTTCTCGGGCAATCTGAGTCGCGCCTGTTGATGGGCTGCTGTCAATTTGCGCCCAATGACTGACAGCCGACTATGAACTTGTGGGAACTCCTGCTGGACCTCAATGCCGGTCAGATGACGATTTCTTAGAGTTGTGTTGACAATGAAGCAGTCGAATCGCTCCGAGGTACATCTTTTTCTTGCTGATCCTGGTCTCCGTGTAAAGGCGCCAGTCTCTGAGTAACGTCTGTAGACTCTGGAGACAGCTGACTGGCTCAGGTTCAGTTGCGCAGCGACTACACGTTGGCTATGCCCTTTTTGCAATAGGACAATAACTTGTGGCGTTTCTTCCGGGGTGGTATCGAGGAGGTATAGCAGTTCCGATAAAAGAATGATAGAAAAATGAAGTTGCATATGTTTTTGTAGGAAGGACTAGCTCGTAACAAATAGGTTTCTGAGCTCGAACCGACGCGCAAACAAGTGACTCATTTTGGATTTTACGTGATTTCGACGAAAGTTTAGAATCGACTGATATTTTTACTAAAATGCATCGTAGACAGAGATTCGCTAGAATCGCGTCTACCAAAAAGGAATTGTCGCGGACACGTTTTTACTTGACAGACTGTAACTCAAAATAAGGCATATATCGGAGTACAGTATTAGAAGAATAACCTTACAGGCGTATATATTGTAAACGTCTACTAGTTAGGCCAGTCGGCAAGTATTTTTAATACAGAAAAAAAATTGAAACTCTGAAATTGCTTTTATTTATTATAATTTTTAGTGTTCCGTACGGAACACTTATAAGATGACTTCGGTGTCTGTCTGTCTGTCACACCCGATTTTCTCCGAAACTATTTGTCATAGAAAGTTGAAATTTGGTAATAATATAGAAATTGATGGCCTCATCGGAGCCGTGTAGTTTTGAAAGTTAAATTTTGACTTAAGGGGTTAGTTTTGGGGGGTGAAAAAAAATTGTTTTACTAGGTCATCAAGTGTGGTATCAAATGAAATTGTGAAAACACGAGTATAAAATATATATATATATATATATATATATATATATATATATATATATATATATATATATATATATATATATATATATATAATATATATATTTATATTGAAATACTTGCGCACACTTTTCTTTATATTATTTTTAAAAATTCGCGAAAAATCGCTGTCCTTATCTCGAAAAGTACTGATCAAAAAATTTTAAAAAAATTCTGGAATATTCTCCATGGGGTGTAAATTGAATGAAAATTATCACGAGTATATTAACTTTAATAATTTATCTGGTATATAAAAAAAAACAAAAATTTCAAGGTCATCAGTTTTGAGTAAAGATTGGAAACAAACTTTGTTGAAAACTCATTTGGGGTGTATTTTGTGAAGTCACCCCCGGTAACAAAATTTTTATTTTAAAAGCAATCAACGTACGGAACACTAATTGTGCAAGTTCAACTTGCACTTGACCGGTTATTTTATAACACATGCTTATTTCATAGCTCTTGTCCCTATTTTGGAAAAAAAATGAAATGAAATGTGGTAGACATTTTTTTGGGGTTAAATTAAGTTTCTAGATGAGCAAAATCCGCTAATTATAACTAAATTTTAGTAGTAAATTCGGTATTTTTAAAAATTGGTCAAATAATTGAATTTTTCAAGTTGACAACCTTGGCGTTGACGTTGATTAACGAATCAGCTTACAGGAATTTTTGGTTGTGCGGCGTTTCTTCGGAAGTTGTACGGCTTCAGCGTCGTCGTTGCGTCAATATTCTATCAGTCGCACTACCTAATGATCAAATTAACCCAAAAGAGTTCCCGTAAAGGTCTGTTAATTGACTTTTTTATATATTAAAGTGCATGGGACTTATTGGATGTCCGTAATGAGAAAATCACAATAAATCTATTGGCATCAGTTGATCCTGTTTTGCTGCCGTTAACCTACGATCCAGCTTTAGTAAAATCGTCTACAACATCGAATCGCTCTATGAATGCGCTGCTGCAGAACAATATGAAGAAGTTAAAGAGGTGTGTATTATCGAAGTAAAAAAAACTGATTACTGGTATAGGTCCATGTTAAATTGTTTCAGAAACAGTATTTCGGTGAAAATGCATGTATAAACAACAATAAAAACCTTTTTAGGTATTTTATGATGTTAACATTAAATCATATTAAGTTTCTAGAGCATTTTAACTGGAGTGCATAAAGATATCCAATTTAAACATCTTTTTTGCTTTTTTAACTTCACAACATTTCTTATAGGTAGTGTTTGCTAAAAAGGGTGCATCGTTTGGAAACATGCGTTATTTTTAATTTCTCAGAATATTTTGTATATGATAAAAAACTACTTTTTATCGTCAGCTTATTTTTACTATATTATAATTTATAAGTCTAGAGTAATATAACTTCAAAAACAGAAGAAATGACAGTTACATAAATAGGAACACTTTATTAAACTTTTCGACATTTTGTTCTTTTTGTTTTGCCTATATCAAAATTTTTTAGTTCTACTAATCTAACTAACCAAGCTTCTGCATATTTATGTTAAAACACGATCACATATCTACTGTGTTCCGGAAAGTGGTCGACTGGATGGACTGTTAACGAATCGGTCATACGTACAATGTTGTCAGACTTTTTAAAAAGAAACCTTGGTTCAATGGCTTTTACAATATCATTAAAAATTTAATCTAATGAATTGCATGATTTGTTTTAACAAAGAGGAAAGTAAATAACATACGAGGCTGGTTTGAAAAGTCCGTGCAAAGTTCGAGAGATGGCACCACCGGCGCGTATCGAGGTCATGTTTAGTTAGTAGCATCTCTTGAATGAACGCACACCAAGTTTCAGCCATATTGGTCTATTTCTTTGTGTTTGGCATTCGTATGAATCAAGGAAGTCGAGTGATTTTCAAGAAATGGACGAAAAAGAATTTCGTGTGGTGATTAAACATTACTTTATGAAAGGCAAAACGCCTCAGGAGACTAAAGAGAAGCTTGATAAACATTATGGTGACTCTGCACCTTCGATTAGAACAGTTTATAAGTGGTTTCAAAATTTTCGGACTGGCCATATGGGCACAAGTGACGCTGAACGTTCTGGACGGCCTGTGGAGGTTACGACTCCAGAAATCATTGATCAAATCCATGATATGGTAATGGATGACAGAAGAGTTAAGGTGCCTGAGATTGCTAGTGCTGTGGGCATCTCGACTGAACGGGTACATAATATTTTGCATAAACATTTGGACATGAGAAAGCTATCCGCAAGATGGGTGCCGCGATTGCTCACGCTTGACCAAAAACGGAATCGTGTGAAGTGTTGCAAGGATGGTTTGCAGCTATTCCAGAAGAATCCGGAGGACTTTAAGCGTCATTTCGTCACTGTGGATGAAACATGGATACATTACTATACTCCTGAGACCAAACGACAATCTAAACAATGGGTTACCAAGGGGGAATCTGCACCAAAAAAGGCGAAGACCGTTCCTTCGGCCGGAAAGGTTATGGCGACTGTCTTTTGGGATTCGCAAGGGATAATCCTCATCGACTATCTGGAAAAGGATAAAACTATTACAGGTGAATATTATTCATCGTTATTGGACCGTTTGAAAACCGAGCTGCAAGAAAAACGTCCGCGATTGGCCCACAAGAAAGTCCTTTTCCATCACGACAACGCACCGGCACAATCCTCAGCAGTTGTGGTCGCAAAATTAATGGAAATAGGATTCCAACTCGTTTCACATCCCCCCTATTCTCCAGACTTGGCTCCCTCGGACTACTATTTGTTCCCCAATTTGAAGAAATGGCTGGCGGGACAAAGATTTTATTCAAACGAGGAGGTGATTGCAGACACTAATGGATATTTTGCAGACTTGGACAAATCCTATTATTCGGAAGGGATCAACAAACTAGAACATCGTTGGACGAAGTGTATAAGCCTAAAAGGAGACTATGTCGAAAAATAAAAAAGGTTTACCCCAAATACCTAAGTAGTTTTTATTTTTGCACGGACTTTTCAAACCAGCCTCGTATTTATAATCAACAGCTGAATATTTCCTAAATGTGTATTTTAGTTTTATATATAACCACATATAACCAGCTATTAAAATTAGCAAATAGTGGCAACACCGGTACGTAACCAGTGCAAGGTAGTAAGTAGTCAATTACAAGACAGTTATGAGATCACTTCGGTGTCCGTCTGTCTGTCACACCTGATTTTCTTCGAAACTATTTGACATAGAAAGTTTAAATTTGGCACAAATATCGCAATTGGTGGCCCAATCAGAGCCGTCTAGTCTGGAATGTTAAATTTTGATTTAAGGGATTAGTTTTGGGGGTTGAAATCGGGAGTGCAAAAAATGTTTTTTACCAGGTCATCGAGTGGTGCGTCAAATGAAAGCTTGTGAAAACACGAGTTTTAAATATATGTAGTTTTTTTCAGTTTTCATTGTATTATTTTTAAAAAAATGGCCTAAAATCGCTGAATCCCCCATATCTCGAAAAAATTTTTTGAATATTCTCCGTAAAGTGTAAATTGAGCGAAAATTATCACAAATGCATTACGTTTGATAATGTATCTGGTATTAAAAATAACTATGTGGCTTGACAAAATGATGGACGTTTTTTAATATACTTTTCAGTACACACACTAGTGACAAACGGATAGTTACCGAGACAAAATAATTTTATTTTATTTGTTTATAATAAAACAAATATTTAGGTAGTAAATATTTGTTTTATACTTTTATTACTAGATTCTATATTGATTTATTGGCTGTTAGGTAGCTAAGATGTTATAACTATTATCCATTATAGACTAAGAACAAATGTGAAAATACATATGGGATCGTAAGATATATACATGTCAGGGACTTAATTAACGTAGCCTAGGTAAGGATTTTATTTTATTTTAAAAGCAATTACCATACGGAACACTAATTGCGCAAACCCAACATCCACTTGGCTGGTTTTTATTTAATATTCTTTACCAAAATATTGGTAATATTTTTCTTATACTTTTATTGTCAATTTTTCGTATATTGACAAAATAGGATTAAAGATGAGCAATAAATAATAAACCGTGCTTAAAAATACTAGTAATATTATATTTTGCTTCTGTTCTCGCTTTGATGCAAATCTCTTACAAACTCTGATGTTTTTACTTACAGAAAATGTTTAGTTCAGGTATTATTAATAAATTTTGCTTTTGAATGGATTTAGCTTTACAGAATACTGTCTATGTTATGTTTTTGAATTATAATTACAGTATAATGCCTTCTTGCAATTTCTTTGAAATTTTCTAATTTTAAGCTGTTTTGAAGTTATTTTTTGATGACATAATGACATTTATTGATAATATCAAATTCTCTACTGTACTAATATAAAATTTACTTTTTGCATAAGACAGGGTTGCAATACTTCTGTTTTCTCCTTATCCGAAGAGCACTCATTGATAATTTTCAATGAATAATTGATTTGGCGGAAAGAGATTTCATGGATGACATTGTTTGTCTCCTCATGTGTATAAAATATTTTTGATACTAGCCTTCTGTAAAATTAAAAATTACGCATGTTTCCATATAGTGCAATAGTATAAAATATAAAATTTCTTAATTTTATACTCAGGTTAGACAAAATGAAGCACTGCTAATACCAAAGGATCTGAACTATAATTCTGAATCGCTAAGTCTCAGTTTTGAAGAAAGAGAAAAACTGTCAGCTGTGCAGCCTCAAACGGTAAGGTTTTCATTCGTATATATAGTCGTTGAATATAATGACTTTAGTGTGATTAGTTGACTCTATAAGTGTTTTTTTTTCGGGAGATTTTTTAGTGATTTATTTCTAACAATATTTAAATTATTAATCATATTTTTAATTTCATTTACTTTATATTTAAATAGCCAGATGGTCTAAAATCCGTATTAATGTAAATTTTAATACTTTTTTTATTTCTGTTTTCTTTCGTAATGGTAGTTATTAGATTTTAAAATAATAGATTATTTTCATGTTGTTCTTGTTAGGTGTAACATATTTTATGCAAGGTATATTTTGATATGGGTCTTTAGTTAAAGACCTCGTTATTTTAAAAAGGCTCGGACCTCGATACAAGAGCAGCCTTCTAAGTTTTTACAAACGGCGCTATTGAGATGTCACTTTACCATTGTTGTAAAATTTGACATTTGTTATTGTTAAAACATTTCCAGCTCAGAAATTAGCCTACTAGTTTATTTACAGTGAGCGTTTAAAAAAAAAACAGTTTTGTGAACAAATGGAAATTTCACGTGAAGAGTTTCTTTGGATGATTTTTTACGATTTTAGTAAAGGCCTAACTCGACAATAATGCCTCGAATCGCTTCGTTCAACTTTTGGTAATGAATCATCATCAGAAAAGACAGTTTACAACTGGTTTGCAGAATTCTGTCATGGTTGTGCTTCCATCAGTGATGAATTTCGTGAAGGTCGACCAAAATCGGTTGTTGTTCCAAAAAACAACGATACTGTGCGCAATATGCTCGAAGAGGATCAGCATGTGACTTATCCTGAGATAGAGGCCTCCTTAGGGATATCGTAGACTGCAGTACATTCGATTTTGCGTGAATATTTCGCTGTGAAAAAGATCTCTTCCCGTTGGATTCCACCTAATTTGACCGAAACTCAAAAACAGGTTTGAGTCAATTGGTGTCAGCATAGACATAGAGGATGGACTGTGCGTTCCATAACCCGCTGTGAAGTAAATATGAACGCAAAAATGTGAGAAAGCAGTAGCTGTATTTTTCTAGAATGCCGCTAAGCTACGGCGCCTTTGAAAATAATATTTGTGTTCTATTTGAACTGAAATCGTGTGGAGGCTTTTCTCGCCTTGAATTCCGTTTCAGGGTACTGGGTCTTGTTTATTACAGGCCTACAGAAAAGAGACAGGTATTGGCCGCACAGTCGCTTTGTCTTTTTCTAGAGAGTGGTCAATTTTGTGTCCATCCTCTATGTCTATGGGTGTAAGGAAATGCTCAAAAAATTCGACCGAGGGCATGCAAAATCTGTATATAACATTGTAACAGGAGACGAAACTTGGATATATTCCTGCGAGCCGGAAACTAAGCAATAATCAACTCTTTGGGTGTTTCAAGATGAACAGAATCCAACAAAAGTGGTTCGTTTGCGAAGCATTTTCAAGAAAATGATCGCTTGTTTCTTTGGTTATACTGGACATGTTGCAACCATTACTTTAGAGGATAGAAGAACAGTTAATGCTGAATGGTATTGAACAATTTGTTTGTCACAAGTCATCGATGAAATCAGAAAAAACAACCGAAAACGTCGCATCATTCTTCATTATGACAGTACCAGCTCTCACACAGCACGTCAAACAATTGATTATTTGACGAAAAAAACATCCAATTAATGTCTTATTGCCCGCATTAACCTGATTTATCGCCTAACGACTTCTTTTTGTTCCCGAATGTCAAAAAAAAAAAATGCATGGACCACAATTTTCATCACCTCAAGAAGCTCTTGAATTTTTCCAAAACCATGTTTTTGAGGTATCAACTTCAGAGTGGAAAAAATGTTTGGAGTTTTGGTTCGAACGCATGCAAGAGTATATAAATCTTAAAGGCGAATATATTGAGAAACAATAAAATTTGTAACAATTTTTTTTCTTTCATTTTTTTTGTAAAAACTTAAAAGGTAACCCTCGTATTTAAAGGTATAAATAATTATAAATTACAAACTTAAATGGAATTATTGTTAAAATTATTATATAATTAATAGATTATAATTAAATTTATAAGTAAGATTATCCAGTATTAAGCAGTGGAAGCATGGAAAGCGACAAATGTTGACTTCGAGTCAGACAACAAATTACTTAGTAACAGGGCTGGCTAGTGTAATATAAAAAGGCTCATTCCTACTATATTTTTTCGAGGTATTTTTTTTTAGATTGCCGCTGCTAGTAGAATACCAGGTGTGACACCTTCTTCAGTTTTTAGACTGTTAAGATTTGTAAAGCAGAGAAATGATGTTCTAGCTCATCTAACAAGTTAACGAAGAATACAAAAGAAAAGAGTCCAGACGGTTTCTAGATACTTTTAAATATTTTTGAAATTGTATTTTAGCTTTAAATATTAAATAAACATTGTGATATGATATCGGCTTCAAAATGTCTTTCAAGGTTATCCGATGTCTAATGATCTTATCGTCTTAGTTACCCTCCCATTCATTATCGTATATCTTCATCTTTAAACTTCGTGCCGGAATTAATTGCATCACTTTAAGCCCTTGTACATACATAAGTTTGCGAAAGGACAATACTGGAAAAAAAGTGATTTGGACCGATTTAAGGGGTTAACACCAATAAAAAGGTTTTTTTTGTAATATTTTTAAGGCAGTTAAATAACAATCAAAGAAAAAAAATTGTACACAATATTTACTGACTCTTAAAGTGTAATTTTTTAAAATATATTTTTAAATTGACTAGGATAGAAAGGGCGCCCCGAGGTTATGTTGAAAAATTCTAATTTCGAGGACGTAAATATCTCCAGATCCAGTCATCTGAAAATAGAAAATCAAAGTGCGTTATATCGAGGAAGCATAAAACTACTGTAGTACTAACAATTATAACAATTCATTAAAATTTCGAGAAATGGCCCCCGTTTATTTTTTTTAAATAGCATTTTTTTTTGGTTTTAATGGTAAAAACAACCGAATTTTTTAAATTTTAGATATATTGTTGGTCCGTGATAGAGAAGCTGTGTACCAAATTTTAGAAAGATCAATGTCAACGCGTTTAAAGTATTTTTACTATAGGTTTATAATTAAAATTTTCTTACTTTTGCCTAATCAGCAAATTCAGGCATGTAAAATAGATCATTCGGATCATCGTTTTTCTACTTTTTTCGATTAGTTGTTGCTTCCCTTGTGTTCGCGTTGCGATCTATTACATTCTGTCCCCACACGGGTAAAAGACGACTTCGAGGCGCTTGCGTGCTCGCTTAAAAATCCAAAAAGTACGAGAAAAATTCGAATTAAGTCTTAATATTTTAGGAATATATTTTTGAATAAACACTTAACGATTTAAATCCGTCGACCCATCCGATTGCGCTAAGAAGGTTTCCGATGTCGGCTGGCATGGAAGTAGTAGTAGTAGAATGAGAGTGGGTGGTACCTTGAGTCCCTGGTGTCACCTAGATCTAAAAGTTCTTCTGTGACTCCCCACTAAGTCAAGTCAGGGTCGCAGTTCCAGTCCGGCATTTTCTGCCAAGAGACATAGGCTATTCACCCTAACGTCTTGTAGATCTTTGGGTTCATAGAATAGTTGACCCCAGTATCTATATCTTTTTACCATTAGTGCAGGACATTCGCACAGAATGTGAATACTGTCTTCGCTTTCTTCCTCGCACAGCCGACATATTTTCCGCTCAGCCAATTTGAGGTTATATAGATGGGCTTGTAGTGTCACATGTCCCGTAACGAGTCCTGTGCTCAGACGTAGCCTTTGCTTTGACATCAACAAGAGTTCCTTTGTTCTGCTTGTCGTAGTTGGTTTCATAAGGAGTTTGGCTTGACGACACCCCACTCCTGCAGTCCAAGAGAGTTGGTGTTCTTTGTTCAACCATTCCCTGATTTTGTTTTTACCGAAAGAGAATGGAACTCCTACTATAGCCTGTCCCAAAATATAAGATCCTAATTTCTGGACTTAAGAATTTTATTCATTAATGCAAATAAAATGAGTGTTTTTGGAGATGTTTATTTATTGATGCAAGTAAAAACAAATAGATAAGAAGTACAAATATACAGTTTGAATGAATGGGGTTTACAAGAGGGGTTATATTGTATAAATAAAAATATATTTTAACTTAAGCCTAATTCGGTTTCACTATCACGGTCATCAGCTGAGGTAATTATCAGTGGTTTTATATTATTTACATAAATATATGAATCCGCAACTTTCACAACGTGTTGAATGGAATTCTTCCAGCTTTCACAAGGTATATCATTTATAACTTTTTTTTACTAATTCAACCATTGACACACTTAAAATAGGAGAAACATTTTGTGCCCTTATTTTTGATTTAACTTGATGCCAAATATGTTCAATTGGATTAAACACACAATAATACGGAGGAAGCCACAAAACAGTGTGTCCCATTTTCTCAGCCATACTATCACAAACCTATTTCTTTTTCAATTTATAGTCTTTCAAAACTTCCAAAAGATAACTTTTTTTATAACTAAAGTCAAAATAAATGTCATTTTCTAACATATATTCCCGTATTTCCGATTTGGTGTTGGCTGCATTAGGAACCTTATTTAGTAGGCGACTATGGTAACTTGCATTGTCCATAACTATAACACTCTGTTCGGGAACATTTGGTAAAAGAGAATTTTGAAGCCAATTTTCAAGAAGTTCTGCGGTCGTGTCTTCGTGATAGTCCAAACTAAAATCTTTTATGTTTTTTGCAGATAATAGTAGACAATTTAAAACCCATCCCTTTTCAGATCCTACATGCAAAATGGTTATTCGGTTACCTTTATTTGAATGTGCGTTAGTCTGACATTTTGTACTGCTGTCAACCCACTCTTTTTGCACAGTGTTATGGATATCGAACCATGTTTCATCAAGGTAAATTATTGGCCAATTCGCTGATAAATACTTTTTAATTTCTTGTAAATAAGTATGTCACTAGATTCGTAATCTTTGTGGCTCCATCACTACTTGCCTTTTGTTGATTTTTCGGAACGTGAATCCCCTTAAGAGAATTGTGTGAAGGGTTGATCGGCCATAATGTATATTGGTCCCTTCCTGCACCAGTCTTAATTTTATTTTGTCTAGTTTCGGCACCAATTGCTCTTCATACATAGAATATATTTTTCCCTGATGACGTCTTTTTCACAATCGTCTACATGATGCATTTGAAAATCTTTCCGTTTTTTCCTGTTCCTGAGTGATGGTTTTCCTACAATACCCTTAATCGTAGAAATTGGGGTTTTTATTAGTTCACTGGTTTTTTGCAAAGCACTTTGTTTATTCAGATTTCTCTTTACCAAACTGTCGTAAACATTTTTCACTATTTGTTTAGCGTCAAGTGATAAATGTTTTCTCTTGCGATAGCCACAATTGCAATTTTCCCACGGACGCCGCATAATTAAAATAGAACCGTTACGTTGTAAGTTGTAAGTAAAACTAAAAATAAAAATAATAAAAAGTATCTTTCGAATCCTAATGGGGACCTGTGGTTATTAGGCCTATATTATCAAATACTTAAAGGGCTCCAAACGGGGTTGCCAGGTAGTAAATATATAGGTAAAAATAGATCCAATATGATCGCAGGTGCAAGTGAGGGCGGTATACAAAGCAGGTAAAATAAAAATACGTTTGTCGTAATACCTTTCAACTATGCAGAAAACCATAATAGGGTCGTTTAATGAAAAAGCAAAAAGGCAAGATCTTATATCTTGGGATTTACTATACCTGTTCAGGTGGGTCCTCTAAGGTGTCTCTTTTGGCGAGTTCGTCAGATATTTCATTTCCCGATATGCCTTGGTGGCCTGGTACCCACAATAGGATAACTTCGTTATTACCTCCTAACATGTTTAGTTCTTGTACACATTCCCTGATCAGCAAGCTGTCTTTAGTGGACTTGGCAAGAGCTCTATAGCTGCTAAGAAGATTTCCGATGTCGGCCGGCATGGAAGGTTATATCCCTTTTTCGAAGAAATGTCCTTCCAACGTCAAGCCTTGGTTTGACCGAAAATGCAATGAAGCTGTTGCTTCTAACCATCTTACCTACTGACAATGGCGCGAAAATCCTAACGTCATAAATCGAAAGATCTTTGTTCATACCCGAAACAGATGTAAAGAAATTATCGACGATACCAAGGAGTTACACAATTAAAGAATTAACTACAAACTTCTTGCCTGCCCCAACAATTCCAGATTCTTTTAGTCAGTTGCTAAGGCCATTAGTCAAAATTTCACTATAGCACCAGTCGCACGGCTGGATAATACTGTTGAAATAACACCAGTTGAGAAAGCCAACTTGTTAGCTGAACTTTTTGCTTCACATTCTACTGTCGAGTTCCAAGGATGCCCGATTTCAGACAGCGTATTATAAAACGTATTTTAATGAAGCTAGACACCAAAAAAACTTCAGGCATTGACGGTATACCTGCCATGGTGCTCAAAAAAATGCGTGACAGAACTAACACCAGTTTTTTGTAGACTTTTCAACCTATCTTACAGAAGGGGAATTTCTGTGCGCTATAGTTCAGAAGACATTGCTAAACAACTACCGACCAGTCGTACTGCTTTCAATAATATCGAACGTCATGGAAGAGGCTATCAATCAGCATCTTCTAAAATATCTTGAAGAATTCAACATTATTAGCGATCACCAATATGGCTTTCGTAAACATAGATCAACAGGAGATCTTCTGACTTATGTAACACATGTTTGGAACAACGCAATCGAACACTTTGGAGAATCCGGATCACTTTATACTTTTGTAAGTAAGCAAAAGTAAGAAGGTAATACAAAAGACAAAATAATGGAAATTGATCCGACTGTTGTCGAGATGCTAATGGTGTTTTAAAAAAAGTTATGTTTTTATGCGGTTTATCTCGGCCGGACTAAGTTCACTTTTACAAAAGTTTACGATGACATATTTTAAAAATAATTTTTGAAAACCGTCACATTATTAATGAAGTAAAAACAACACTGCAACTTAAGCAACACCTCCTATAGTGCTTCATACATAGATTTTTAAAAATCTATATATCTATGTATCTAACACATGGGCTGAAAACTCCCGGGCCTAACAAAGAAAACACGGTTTTTTTGGTTCAAAATTAGCTTTATTCATCAACGTAATCTCCATCAAGAGCAACGCAATCATTCCAGCGCCGCTCTAACAATGGCCAAACACTGCTCAGAATCATTAACACGTTCTTGTTTTTGATAAACAGTGAGCAAACGCGGCACCCACTTTGAACAGAGCTTTCTCATAGTCAAATGCTCATGCAATATAAAGCCAACACGTTCTTTTGATATCTTTACGATGTCAGCTAACTCACGGAACTTCACTTTTCGATCATTCAAAACGATTTTATGGATTTTTTTGATGTTTTCTGGTGTTACCGCCTCATTTGGACGTCCACTGCGTTCTGCATCATCGGTGTCTCTACGACCACGTTTGAAGTCAGCAAACCAACGTTTTATTGTTGTTTCTGATGGAGCGGAGTCCCCATAACACTTTTCAAGCCATTGCTTCGCTTGAACGGTATTTTTTCCCATCAAGAAGCAGTGTAAAATTAAAACACGAAATTGTTTTTGATCCATTGTTTTGAAAATAACAAAAGTAGCGTCACTCTTAGCACAATAACTCACAAACTAATGAATAGAATATCATGAAATTTTAACAGCTGTCTTTTGAAGGTTAGTATTAACTGAAAAAAAGGTGACTGCAATAAAACTAGCGCCATCTATGTGTTAGGCCCGGGACTTTTCAGCCCATGTGTTATATCTGAAAATTTCTGGTTATGGCTTTCGTGTTTCTTCACGGGTAACAGTTGACGGATTTCCTTCTAACACCTTCACTATCAACGTGGGTGTGTCCCAAGGCTCTATACTGTGTCCTACTCTCTTTCTCAACTACATCAAAGATCTGCTGGAAAGGATCAGGAATCCAATTTATAGCTTTGCGGATGATAGTTCGCTTATTTCTTCATTCCCTTGAACGCTCATATGTCGGTTACTCATGCCAATATACGTAGACAGCAGGAAGTCGTTCAACTTAACAAAGACCTGGAAGAAATTCTATCTTGGGGTGACAGTAACCAAGTAAAATTTAACGCTACAAAGTCAGGTTTTTTCTTAAAAATTTAACGTTGCGGAACCCGATATAGTTATGTCGGAGCACTCCATTCCCGTAACATCGTCTCTCAATCTTCTGGGCGTCAATTTGGGAGCAGATATGCCTTGGCACGAACATGTTGCAAGCATAGCAAAGAGAGCTTCTCAAAAGCTGGAAATATTATTTCGAACTAGAAAGCTTTACACTCCACAACAACTGTTAACTCTGTACAAAGTTCAAATTCGACCAACGATGGAATACTGCTTCCATATTTGGGGCTCTGCTCCCAAACATTCACTGCATTTGTTGGATTATATCCAGAAGAGAGCTGTTCGCCTGATTGGAGATCCAAAACTGACCAGGAACCTTAATTCCATGGAGCATCGAAGAATGGTAGGCGACTTGGACTCTATTCTACAAGTGTTTTCATGGAAAATGCAGCTTGTCACCCCTCGTACAACCCTTTTCAAGCAGCTTTTTATATGGAGAACCTCATCCCTTTGGAATGATTTGCCCAGGACTGTGTTTCTCACCCAGTACAATTTACAGCGATTCAAGACCAACGTGAATCGGTTTTTTCCGCACACACGTCGCTCCTGTAACTCTTAAGGGATTTCCCTGGAGCAAAAAACAACAAAAAAAGTCTGATTTTTGTTTTATTAGATTTGCTTTATTACAATTTGTCGAAAATTTAGTCTATTATGGTAAGATTAAACGAGATTTTGTGCATAATTATCCCTTTTAATTAATTTTTTTATAGAAGTTAATACATTTTTTTTACTGTCAGACTACATTAAGGATAACATTCAAGAAATTGGTAAAACCTGGATTTATATAGAGTAAACTTCTTTTAATAACAAAATACCTTTTTGTGACTACTTTATCAGTCAATACAGTACAGTAAAAAGGTTCGTTTTCTTTTAAAATACAAGTAAAGGTAATTAACCCACTAAAAAATATAAATACCTATATAAATTTTAAATAAGTGTTAGTATTTACAGTGAATTTATAAATAAATATTAACATTTTGTAAAGCATAAATACAGGCACCTTAAACTACCTATCATAAGTATTTAATAAAGGACCCCGCACATATCTTATGGAAAATGGCTCTCGGTTAAATTCGCTCAAACTTTGCTATCTTCTAGTTTTTGTTATTCTGAACAAAAGCTCCCATGGTCACAATATAATCTGACGGGCCTTTTTTCTCTATAAGGTTGGTAATAATAGCTCAATCGTATACGTATGTGAAACTATTTTTTACTAACTTTTTAACCTTTTTCACTGTGTAGCAATATAATAGTGTAGTACTGTATGTGTATAAATGTGACTCCCGCTCTTCTCCCCACTATCAGCCTCTCCGCGAGTCGCGTCCTCAGGTTGGAAGCATTCTAGTAAGGTGTCGGGCTATCCCCTCTTTGCCTACATATGCACAGAACGAGGACATTCTCTCACCGAACAAAGTATACAAATACACTACACGTAGCACTTTATCAATAATGAAGTGGTTCAGAGCTGCTAAGAACGTGTTTTATTTTCATGAAATATATAATGTTATGGTCTGATCATTGGTATATAATGATACAGTAAAACTTTTTGTTCTAAAATATGTGCAAGGTTCGAATGGAATAATTCGATTCAGAAGATTTTGGAATTGAGAATATTAAACATATTTTACATTAATTGTATCTGAACTTTAGTACCTCGGGTAGATCTTCTAATATAAACTATTTTCTTTGATTGTGTTAGCCGATACTTGTTGGAAATTCATAATAAAATTATATAAAAACAACACTATGTTTTAATTTCCAATATATTTAAAGTCACTTGACAATTGTTTCACCATACAATGGCTTCTTCAGGAGTAAATAAGAAAGAAAAATATTTGGTGGTTAAATAAACTATCCTTATTACCTAAGATTATGCTAATCATTTTATTATATTATTTACAGACAGAATTATTTTAAGAATGCAAATCTATGGTACTATTTCCGAGAACTAATAAAGATTACGTAAGGGTGAATGGTTTAAGTCTACCTGTTCGTTTAATAATTGATTGGAGTTTTTTTTTCCGTTTGTTAATTTCAAGATATCCAAGCAAATTTAATTTTTTAGATTTATTTTCTACATGTAGGATTTTTAACGTATCATCAAAATTATGAGATTCGTTTATTATATGAGTTGCGTAATGTGAATTGTTCTTATTTTTTAAATAACTATGTTTATGTTCTTTAATGCGAGTTTCAAAAGATCTACCAGTTTGTCCTACGTAGGTTTTAGTACAAGATCCACAATTTAATAAGTAAACTCCTGATTTTAAGGAATTCTTAGATTTGGTTTTGTTATTCAAAATTATACTCCCTAAGGAATTACTGGTTTTGAATGCTATTTTATTGTTCTTTTTTATTAAATGTTTGGAAATTGTTCTAGTTATTTTCCCTGTGTATGTGAGTGTACTAAATTTTCCTTTTTTGTCATTAATTGTGGGATAAATTAGAGAGATTGCTTGTTTAAAGGATTTTTTATTCAAAATATTATCTATAATGTTGGGGTCATATCCATTATTAATTGCTATTTGTTTGATTATGTTGAATTCTTTGTTAAAATTAGTTTTAGTCATAGGGATATGTAACAATCTATGTATGAAAGAGTTAAAAGCTGTCATTTTGTGAGGATACGGGTGGGATGAGCTATTGTGTATGACTATGTCAGTATGTGAAGGTTTGTGAAAAATCGAGAAATCGTGTTTATTGTTCACTTTTGATATAGATATGTCTAAGAAATTTATAGAGTTATTGGTTTCTAATTCTATGGTAAATTTAATATTAGGATGCAAATTATTTAGGATGTTAAGGAGGATTGTTAGTTGTCTATCTGTTCCCGTGAAACAGGAAATGATATCGTCAACATATCTATACCAGTAAACCATATTTTTGCTTATCGCGTTTTGATGAATTTTTAGTTCTAAATGATCCATGAAAATTTCCGCTAGTAATGGACTTAAAGGATTACCCATTATTAGACCTTCCTTAGATGTATAAAAGTTGTCGTTGAATTCAAAATAGTTTTGATCCAAGCACGTCGTAAGTAAATTAAAATATCCCGTTTAATAATTTCGTTTACTTTATTCTTGATTAAGAGCTTATCTACTAATTCTATGACTTCATATGGTGGGATGCTAGGAAATAAGTTTTGTACATCAAATGAGATAATTCTAGAATTTTCCGGTAAGTTAATATTTTTAATTTTATCGATTAGTTCATACGTATTGGCTATACTATATTTCGGTTTAAATTTGCAATGTTGTCGTAGTAAAGGGATGAGTTTTTTGTGATAGTTTGATTGATGGTGCAGTAACAAACGATACAACTGGTCTAATAGGGAAATCCTTTTTATGTAATTTAATTAAGGAATATAATTTTGGAGCCTGTGGGTTCATTATTGTTAAAGTGCTTTTTTCAAAATCATTGAAAACTGTGAGATCTTTTAAAGTAGATTTTATTAGTTTTTGGTAGACTTTTGTTAGGTCATTATTTAATACTTGAAATTTGTCTGTGTTCAGAAAAGAAAGAGTTTTAAATATATATTGTTCTCTAGAAATAGCTACCACAGACTTACCCTTATCAGCTCAAGTGAATATTATTATTATGGTTTACTGGTATAGATATGTTGACGATATCATTTCCTGTTTCACGGGAACAGATAGACAACTAACAATCCTACTTAACTTCCGAAATAATTTGCATCCTAATATTAAATTTACCATAGAATTAGAAACCAATAACTCTATAAATTTCTTAGACATATCTATATCAAAAGTGAACAATAAACACGATTTCTCGATTTTTCACAAACCTTCACATACTGACACAGTCATACACAATAGCTCATCCCACCCGTATCCTCACAAAATGGCAGCTTTTAACTCTTTCATGCATAGATTGTTACATATCCCTATGACTAAAACTAATTTTAACAAAGAATTCAACATAATCAAACAAAATAGCAATTAATAATGGATATGACCCCAACATTATAGATAATATTTTGAATAAAAAATCCTTTAAACAAGCAATCTCTCTAATTTATCCCACAATTAATGACAAAAAAGGAAAATTTAGTACACTCACATACACAGGGAAAATAACTAGAACAATTTCCAAACATTTAATAAAAAAGAACAATAAAATAGCATTCAAAACTAGTAATTCCTTAGGGAGTATAATTTTGAATAACAAAACCAAATCTAAGAATTCCTTAAAATCAGGAGTTTCCTTATTAAATTGTGGATCTTGTACTAAAACCTACGTAGGACAAACTGGTAGATCTTTTGAAACTCGCATTAAAGAACATATAAACATAGTTATTTAAAAAATAAGAACAATTCACATTACGCAACTCATATAATAAACGAATCTCATAATTTTGATGATACGTTAAAAATCCTACATGTAGAAAATAAATCTAAAAAAATTAAATTTGCTTGAATGTCTTGAAATTAACAAACGGAAAAACTCCAATCAATTATTAAACGAACAGGTAGACGTAAACCATTCACCCTTACTTAATCTTTATTAGTTCTCGGAAATAGTACCACAGATTTGCATTCTTAAAATAATTCTGTCTGTAAATAATATAATAAAATGATTAGCATAATCTTAGGTAATAAGGATAGTTTATTTAACCACCAAATATTTTTCTTTCTTATTTACTCCTGAAGAAGCCATTGTATGGTGAAACAATTGTCAAGTGACTTTAAATATATTGGAAATTAAAACATAGTGTTGTTTTTATATAATTTTATAAAACTATTTTTTCGAAATAAATATTATTTCATTTTTTACCGTGAATAATTGGTTTCGTTGGTATAAAATCACATATGATTAAAGATGATTTGTTTTTTGTATCAAGTATCATAGACTTGGCTTATACAAAAGTATCAATATTTAGTTAAGAGAACGCTATGCACTTCCTCCAATATTCAATTGAATGTAATTAAAATATATAAAATATATTTTTATCATTAGTTAGTATTTTGTAGTAATGATGAATGCAGTCCGTGCTGGAAATAGACGTCATTGCTATCGACTTTATAATTTTAGGCAAATGATAAATCTTCTTGGTGAACAGAATGAAGGTAAATGCGAAATCGCTATTCGGCGTCGTGAAGTAAGAAATTATCCACTACTCGAGATAGCCAAAGATGCACGAATATGTTTTAACTGTAACTTGACTATCAATACAGATATGCGCAATGTGGAAAGAGATCCCACGTGCATCAGACTTAATGTTTTAACGCAAACAGCAAGTTGCTCATGTCTTATATGTAAGTCACCAAATAATGTACAGAGGCTTTATATTCAAAGCAGTTTTATATAAAGAAAGATATTTATATACCAAATAATGTTAGATGCTGCCTATTACATTTAAATGGACAAGGATACATTTTACCGAATTTGCTTGAAGGATTGTAAAGGGTCAGATTACCGCCACGTCCATGTCGTGATTCTGGATAATGCTAAAAACGGGGATCACACACACACAATTATACACATACAATACTACACTATTATACTGTTACACTTAACGTGAAAAAGGTGAAAAAGTTAGTACGTATACGATTGAGCTATTATTACCATTACTTGAAACCTTATAGAGCAAAAACGGCTCGTCAGATCATGTTGTGACCATGGGAACTTTTGTTCAGAATAACAAAAACTAGAAAATAGCAAAGTTTGAGCGAATTTAACCGAGAGCCATTTTCCATAAGAAATGTGCGGAGTGCTTTTTCTTGACTAAAATTCTCTCAAAACTATGTTACCGAGATTCTATAGGGTGGCGCATAAGTAACGTTATGATTTAATAAGTGAATAAATTTTTTGTTAACGTCTTTTTTTTATGTTTTTATTTCAGAATTAACTTTGAAAATCTTGGGAAATTTATGATGGAAAGACTCAGCACAGAACAAAGAACCAAAGTTGTTCAATTTTATTATGAAAGTCAGCATTCGATTATTCAGACACAAAGATCATATCAAAATTTCTTTCATGTTCGAAATGCACCTAGCGCTCCAACAATTTACCGACTGGTTCAGCGTTTTCGGCAACAAGGGGCTGTCTGTGATCTTCCGCGTGCTGGAAGACCTCGTTCAGTTCGAAATGATGTAAACATTGCTCGCAAGCAAGTATTGAGAAAAACCCCGAAACTTCCACCAGGCGACGTTCTCAGCAGTTGGTGATGTCTAGGCGGTCTTTGCAAAGAATTTTACATAATTTAGATCTTTTCCCATATAAGATTCAATTGGTTCATGAGTTAAAACCAAATGATGCACAAAGACGCATTCAATATAGTCGCCGTTTGCAAGAATTGTGTCTAGAAAACAACGAGTTTATTCACAAACTCATAATGAGCGATGAGGCCCATTTTCAACTCAATGGTCACGTGAATAAACAAAATTGCAGAATATGGGGCACCCAAAATCCAAGAATAATTGTTGAACATCAAATGCACCCACTTAAATGCACAGTATGGTGTGGAATAACTTCAGAAAAGATCATTGGACCATATTTTTTCGAAAACGACGAACAAGTTGTGGTTAATGTGAATGGCATTCAATACCGGGCAATGATTGAAAATTGTTTAAGGCCCGAGGTAGAGAACAATCCAGAATTGTGGTTCCAACAAGATGGAGCCACAGCTCACATAGCTCGTCCAACTATGGCTCTCCTGCGCGAAATTTTTGCCGTTCGAATAATATCGCGTTTTTCTGATTTTAACTGGCTACCGCGTTCGCCCGATTTAACGGCTCCAGATTTTTTTCTTTGGGGTTACCTAAAGAGTAAGGTATATGCCAATAAGCCAAGAACCATTCAACAGCTTAAGGCGAATATCCGAGAAGAAGTGAGGGCGCTGGGACCTGAAATTCTAAGAAAAGTTATGGGAAATGCTCTGGAAAGAGCACGTCAGGCCGAAGCAAACAGTGGGCACCATTTGAAAGATATTATCTTCAAAACAAAATGTGAACATATTTCCAAACTATATTCTAAATTTTAATAAACGCCAACGTTAAATAAAATCAGAAAGAAAAAAAGTTATTTATTAAATAAATCATAGCGTTACTTATGCGCCACCCGATAGTATTTGTTAATTTTTGTTTAAATATTGGTATAATATAAAATGACCATTTGACATATTTGAATAGATTTTTAAACTACACAATAAGGTTATTTTTAATAAAATAAAGAGCTCCCAAGAAAATGTCCTTATTATACAGTCCTTCAAGTAAGAACGAGTCCGCGATAATTCATTTTTGGTAGATGCGGTTCTAGCGATTCAACAAAAAATCGGTAGAGGGAACTTTGGTCTTCAACGCATTTTTAGCAAAAGTATCAGTCGATTCCGAACTTTCGTCGAAATCACGTAAAATCCAAAATGAGTTACTTGTTTGCGCATCGATTCGAGGCAGTCTTTTTTTATTTCCATCTAAACGGGGCCTAAAATGACACAATCCGGGGCCGCCCAATATATTAAAAAGTCGGTATCGTTTGTGAAGAAGTGGGTAAATCGTTTTAACGAGACGAAAAATGTCGGCGACTTGCCAAAATGTGGCTCAGTAGGCAAAGCCACTCCGAAAGTCGAAAAACGAGTCGTGTCTTTGTTTTCACGGGACCCGAAATTGACGCTGCGTCAGGGAGCAGCAAAATTAAGAAAATCGCGTTTGAATGTTGAACAACTTACTAAGCTAATTGCGTCGTTGTTAGCACACCAAAGAATACATTGATGGTAAAAAATGTTCTCAAAACACATTTTTTCAAGAATACTAGCGGTTACGTTCTTACTTGACAGACCGCAAAGGAAGATCTTTGTATTATGGATGATTATGTCTGAAAAAGAATAAATTCCTAAACGTTGTCAAAAGCATATTTTTATGAGAAAACAGACAAAAGTTTTAAGAACATTAGCTGCTTTAATACACGAACTAAAAGGTTGACAAATAAAACTAAAGGGTCTTCCATTTGGGACTTGACAACTTTGAAATTTCACTGTGAACGCACCCTTAAGCCAATCACCGAACTGTCAACGTCAAAACATTCAGTAAAGTCAACATTTTCAACATGGTGAAGTACACGAACGAACAACGTTTACAAATAATTAAAATTTATTACCAAAATTTGGAGTCGGTGACTGCAACTTTAAGAGCATTAACGCCAATTTTTGGTCGCAATTCTCGTCCCAGTAGACAAGCAATTCATAGTTTAGTGAACAAATTTGAGTTAACATATTCGCTGCTGGATGTTTCCGTGCCAGTGAGACAACGAGTTGGTCGAAGTGGCCAGAATATTGCTGCCGTTCAAGCGTCCATCTCAAACGAACCAAAACAGTCGATTTCACGGCGTTCTCAAGAATTGGGCATCGCTCAGACCACACTATGGCGAATTTTTCGAAAGGATCTTGGCCTGCACCCTTATAAGTTAAAATTAACTCAAGAACTAAAGCCACTCGATCATATGAAGCGACGTACTTTCTCGAATTGGGCTCTAGTAATGTTGGAAGAAGATGACCAATTTCATCGCAAAATCATCTTTAGTGATGAAGCGCATTTTTGGATAAACAACAGAATATGCGTTATTGGTCAGGTGAAAACCCTCATGTGCTTGAAGAAACATCACTTCATCCACAAAAAATTACTGTTTGGTGCGGTTTTCATGCCGGTGGTGTCATTGGGCCGTTCTTTTTCGTTGATGAAAATAACCGCCACGTTACAGTCAATGGAGATCGCTACAGAGGCATGTTGCAACGTTATTTCTTTGATCAATTGCATGGGCTAGACATTAATGACATGTGATTTCAACAAGACGGCGCCACAAGCCACACAGCGGGTGTAACAATCGATTTACTGCAATCTAAATTCGGTGAACGTGTTATATCGAGAAATGGTCCCGTCGAATGGCCGCCTAGATCGTGTGATTTAACACCTCTAGACTTCTTTTTATGGGGGTACGTTAAATCATTAGTCTATGCTAACAAGCCCGCATCGTTAGAGGAGCTCAGAGCCAATATTGAAAGAGAGATAGCGGCCGTTTCCGTCGAAATGTGTGGCCGAGTCATCGAAAATTGAGTTCAACGAATCGACCGCTGCAAACGTGCCCGTGGTGGACATATGAATGAAGTCGAATTCCATACATAAATGTTTTGATTGTACTTCAAGCCGATAGTAAAATTTCCGAAATGTCTCAAATGGGTTGCGTTTTATTTCAAAAAAAAGTTGTCAAGTCCTTAATGGAAGACCCGATATTAACAGAAAACCTAAATTTGTTTTGTGGTAAGGGGTTATATACCGTTAGAATTTGCAAAAATCGATTTTTTTTTTTAATTTCATTTTCGTAATGTATATATATTTAAGTACACGCACAGAAAATTTTAAGTCAATCCGACGATTATTCTGGAAGTTACACGAATATTTGTAAAGACATCAGAGCGCTTGAAAAGAGGAGGCCCGAGCGGCAGTGCTTACCTAGAACACTCTCTCCTTAATTTACCTGCCTATAGTAAATGTCCCTTCTATTGTATTCAGGTACATAAAGTGAAAGTGTATTAGGGTTCTTTTTATACCTGGGAGGTAAATTTACATTTTTCTCTCCCCAAAATGGCAAATATAAGAGTGTAGTAGTCAGTCTAAACAGTAAAGCCAAACAGTAAACTTGTGAGCTCGTTTATATTTTCTTGTGTTCTTTTCGTGAAAATGAAGGGTTCCAGAAAACTGAGAAAATCTTCTAGCATACGTAAATCAAGAACAAAAAAGCGAAAAAATATTTTTAATCCAAAAACAGCGGAAACTGATGAAAGTAGTTTCAGTGCCTCTGCGAAAAAATTCAAAACGCAAGAAGAAATCTTAGTTCCGCGTGATTTGTCTGTTGATTATTAGACAGATGTGTGGGTGGTTTCACCCAAGACAACAATGAGAGCTATAACGAACTTATATGGAAAATATCTCCAAAAATAGTTCCGTCTGGTTCCAAAACTGTGGAAATGGCTGCATACATTGCTGCCGGCGTGTTCAATGAAGGTATAAACATCCCTGTTTTATTACATGAATGCAATGGGGATTTCACTTGGGCCCAATGCGCATTCTTATGCAGAAAAAGAAGATGCACAGCGCGTGACGATCTCCGAACAAAGAGCGCATGAGAGCACACGAGAGGGAAGAATGGCTCGCAGACAACACCAACTGGAATTACTAGAAGCTGCCAAAGAAGCGGAAGGTTTATTATATGGCTCTGGAATAGACGACTCGATGTAAGTTGAAAAAAAAAATTTTTACTCTATGTAAAGTGCTTTTCAAACTTTAAACGCATTTTTCTCAAAACCATGTTTTTATAGTCGGTGACCAAGATTTCTTGGAAACTGCTGTACCGATCAGTCT
The DNA here is from genome assembly GCA_019049505.1 of Pachyrhynchus sulphureomaculatus. Classification (NCBI taxonomy): domain Eukaryota; kingdom Metazoa; phylum Arthropoda; class Insecta; order Coleoptera; family Curculionidae; genus Pachyrhynchus; species Pachyrhynchus sulphureomaculatus. The sequence goes on along the minus strand of CM032456.1, from coordinate 184,433,440 downwards.
CAAATTTTAACACAAGCTTCTTAAGTATATTTTTTAGTAATTAATCGAAGGTTTTTTCTCACTGATAAATATATTTTTTTTTTATAAACAATTTAAGGCCAAAATTTTGGCCAAAAATCATTTTTTTTTCTTGAGAAGACGCTATTTTCGCAAAAAATTTTATTTTGCTTATTCCTTCGATTAATAACTAGATTATACATTACTTTAACGATATCCGTTTGGTTTTTTTTCATTTTTTCATTTTAGATGATCCCGTCCAGAGATATCGTAGTCACCGCAAGACGCCTTTTTTGAGAGGAGCTCCTGGAGATCAGCTATAGCAGCCTTCAAAATTATCATTTTTACAATTAAAAAATGTTGAAATACAGTTAAAAGTTACCAGAATATGTGTAAAAATGTTTACATTAATAAATTTAAAAGTTTTCTCAGGAAAAGTTCTTGAAAAATCCCTTTTTAGCCCTCCTGACTGTATATAACCCCCTTTAGGCAGCATTTAAAAAAAAATACATTAATTATTTTAAATATAAAATAGCCCTATAAGAATCAATTTACATATCTAAAGTTAGCCATTTAAAGTTAACAAGTACTATTATTTCATACATACTTTACGTTACTAAGCTATTTACAGGTCATTATTTTTTTTAAATAACAATATTAGATTTTAATTAAAAAAAGAATTATCCTTGTTATACAGGGTGTACCAGTATTCCGTGTACGTAGAGTTACTGTGGATTTCTGGAATGGAAATATTACCATTTAACCCAATTTACCTTAGTCCAAAAATTCGTAATATTTGAGATACAAAGTGTTAAAGTTATATTTTAGTTTTTCTTCATGATTGCACTATTTGTACAGCCGGACCGATGGGCGCAGTGGGTAAGGCGCTAGCCTTGCCTGCTGTTGTCCGGGAGGTCAGTGGTTCGATTCCGTGTGGCGGCTGGGTGTTGTGTGTGTCTTTAGGTTTAAGGAAAAATGTGTATACGAGGTGTACAAGTATGAAATGCGAATTTCAGACAACAGATGGTGCACCAATGCAGTTTGTGCTATAAAGATTTGACACTGTGCCATTTTGTTGTGTCATCAACAAGTGTCAGACGTGCACGAATGATAAATTGGAAAAGTGTGTGCATAGTGTTGTGGTGTTGTGTTCAATATGTCGAAATTTATACCGAACAAAGAGCATTCGCGGACAGCATTAATTTTTTGTTTTCATTTGAAGAAAACTGCTGTTGAATCATACCAGTTACTTCGAGAAGCTTATGGTGAACATGCTCCATCGCAAGATCCGTATGAACGATGGTTTCGGCGTGGAACGTGGAAAACCGCCCAAAAAATACGAAGATGTGGAATTGCACGCATTATTGGACGAAGATGATTCGCAAACACAAGAACAACTCGCCGAGCAATTGGGCGTTAGTCAACAAGCTGTTTCCAATCGGTTACGAGAGATGGGAAAGGTTCAGGAGCCGGTAGATGGGTACCACATTAGTTGAACGACAGGGAAATGGAAAAGCGCAAAAACACGTGTGACATTTTGCTCGCTCGGTACAAAAGGAAGTGTTTTCATTGTATAGTTACAGAGGATGAAAAGTAGATTGATTATGAGAATCCCAAGCGCAAAAAAATCAGGCGCACCATCCACATCGACCGCAAGACCGAATCGCTTTGGCAGAAAGACGATGCTCTGTGTTTGGTGGGACCAGAGGGGCGTGGTCTATTATGAGCTGTTAAAAACCTGGGGAAACGGTTAATACTAAACGTTACTAACAACAATTGACCGATTTGAACCGTTCGCTGATTGAAAAAAGGCCAAAATACCGAAAGAGGCAACACAAAGTCATTTTTTCTTCATGACAATGCTCCATCATATACGGCAAAACCACTTTGCGACACGTTGGAAGCACTCAGCTGGGAAGTTCTACCCCATGCGGCTTACTCATCAGAGTTGGCTCCTTCCGATTACCACTTGTTTGCATTGATGGGTCACCTACTTGCTGAGCAGCGCTTTGGTTCGTACAAAGATGTGAAAAAATGGTTCGATGAATGGTTCGCAGCAAAAGGGGAAGATTTTTACTGGCGTGGTATTCACAAATAGCCCGAAAGATGGGAAAAAATGTATAACAAGCGATGGAACATACTTTGAATAAAGCACTTTTTATCATTCTTCCGAATTTAACATGTTTTTTTAGCAAAAAAATCCGCATTTCATACTTGTACACTTGGTATATTTAAAAATAATTAAAGAGAGATGCTGGCTTGTTGGCTTAGTTCCAGTGCCATAAGAGGTTCACCCGTTTTTTTTTTTAAAAAAAAAGAAAAAAAACAATTTGTACAAGATTCAGTGCTAAGGGGTTTTCTGAGATGAGAAGTCGAAATCAGCTCACAGTTTTCTTGTAGGGGGTGCCACTTATTTCACTGTGTATACTGTTAAATTGTCATAAATTTTTTATATCACTCTGTATAATAATTAATATTAAATAAATATTTGTATTCTCCGCCTTCTCCTGCCTAAAAAAGCTCTCTTGGTAAATGTTGCTCCGAGCAACAGTTTCTGAGATAGTGGGATGTTTGTTTTCATTTTTTAATTCCATCGTCAAATTCGCAAATGCGTTCCTTCTTATATACATCTTATTATTGTTGTTAGCCTTATATATATCTTATTATTGTTGTTGGCCTATTTGCGTTTAAGCATGTTCCAAATTTCAAAGACTATTATTTTGGACCTGTCCTAAGCCTGGATGAAGTGTGAACGAACGCATTTGCGAATTTGACAGTGGAATTAAAAAATGGAAACAAACATCCCATTATCTCAGAAACTTTTGCTCGGAGGAACATTTACCAAGAGAGCTTTTTTAGACAGGATGTGGCGGAAAATACGAATATTTAATTAAAAATATCATACAGAGTGGTACAAAAAAGTTATGACAATTTAAAAGTATACACAGTGCAATAAGTGGTGCCCTCCACAATTTACAACAAAACTGTGAGCTGATTTCGATTCCTCATCTCAGAAAACTCCTTAGCACCGAATTTTGTACAAATAGTACAATTATTAAGAAAGCTACTTAAGAAAAACTAAAATAAAAACTATAACTTTGACATCCTGCATCTCAAAAATTACGAATTTTTGGACTAAGGTAAGTTGGGTTAAATGGTCATATTTTCATCCCAGAAATCCACAGTAACTCTGTGTACACGGAATACTGGGACACCCTGTATAATAAAAATGTTTAATAAAGTTAATAAGTTTTATTTTGGAAAAATTAAAATATGGAGAGTACAGTAAGAAATCAAATCGTTAGTTTACAGTCAAAACACACTAAATCAGATTAACAATTTGGACTTACTAGAAATAATTGTTTGTAGAAATGTTACTGTTTTGCTTTGCTTAGCGCAAACAATTAACCCTACAATCTTTTTATGTTCTTTAAAGAAAATATAAATCAAATCAGATTACTAAGTTCAGCCTATTAGATCATAAGGCGATTGAAAATAGACTAACTGAATAAACTATAATGTGGATAGCGAATTTTGCTTGGGTTATGTGATAATTCACAATGTCTACGAAGCCTTGTTTGGAAACGTATACTGCAACACATCACTCACCATAATTAAAAAATAATTATGAAACACTCGATAAAACATATAACATAAAAAATAGTTTTGTTGTATTCTGCATTACCTAATATTCTATTTTTTGTTTAATATAACATAATGGCTCCATTAGTTTTTTCTTCAAGCACTGGTATGATAGTTTCTGTTTCTTTTTCGCTGGTTGCTATTGTAACTATGATTATATTTACAAAAGATGCACAGGTAGCTCCAACTACAAACCTACAAAGTGGTCATAAAATATATTACATTCAAGCCATTTTATCTTTTTTTTTTTAATTATTATATGCAGTGTGTGTCTGTGTTTAGTTTAACATATAATGCTGTATTTGTTATTGATTTTTCAGAAAATTTGTTTTTAACAAAAGTCTAAATTAGGGAAGTACTTAAAGTGTTGGATCCAACAGAGATCAGTACCGTAAAAGAACGAGTCATAACACAAGATCAGAAACAATATCTGAAATAAGTTTAGAAGAACTGAAAGCTGCGCTGCAACAAAAGAGGAACGGTAGATGCTTGGACGAAAATCGGATGAGCAATGACGTGTTAAAGATAGGAGGTGAATCGTTGCTCGAAAGTATCCGAATTTTACTTGATAAGTGTCTAATGCAAACAAGAATCCCAGCTAGCTGGCTAAAGGCAGGAGTTATCCTATTGTACAAAAAAGGAGATCGAGATAACATAGAAAGTTATCGATCCATCAGTTTGCTCTCCCACTTATATAAGCTACTGACTAAAATAATAACAAACAGATTATCAAGCAGATTAGATCAATATCTTTAGACACTTCATACTCTCATTAAAAAGTGTACAGAATACAATATATCTCTATTCGTGGCCTTCGTTGACTGCCGTAAGGCTTTTGATTTGATAGAAACTTGGGTACTTATTAAAGCTATGGATAATGCAAAGATACACGCTAAATACTCAAGCTTAATTAAATATATATATGATCATGCTTTGATGCAAATAACTATTGACGAGAACACAAGGACCGATAACATCCGTATCGAAAGGGGAGTACGTCAAGGGGACACAGTTTCACCCAAACCGTTCACCTTAGTGCTGGCAGATGTGTTTAAAAATCTGAACTGGCATGACAAAGAAATTAACTCAATCACTTAAGGTTCGCAGATAACATTGTCATTATTAGCGAAACAGCAGAGGAATTTCGAATCATATTACAAGAACTCCATGAGGCCGAGGCAAATAAAGCCAACATAATGAGTCTTCGAGACATAAAGGTGACTGTTGCCAACCAATTGTTCAAAGACGTGCCCTCGTACATTGATTTAGGATACAAGATCCAAATGGAAAAAGAGAATCAAGATGCGGTCTCTAGACGTACGAGTCTTGGATGCGCAGCATTCGGTAATCTGGGACATATAACGAAGTCACCAGTTACTCCAACAAATCTTAAAAGGAAAATCTTTATTAGTTGTATAATGCATGTTCTCACTTACGGTCTAGAAATTACGGCACTAACTCGCAAGTCGGCTAACAAGCTCCAAATCACTCAAAAGCAATGGAAAGAGCCATGTTTGGAATAGGCCTTAAAGACCGAATCAGAAACCAAGTTATCCGAGAAAGAACAAAAGTACCGGATGTCTAGGAAAAAAGAGCAAAGCTAAAATGACAATGGGCAGACCACATTGCGAGACAAGATTCGAGTAGATGGACTAATAAATTGTTAACATGGAGACCAAGAGAAGTATGGGAAGACCACAAAAGCGATGGCGAGACGACATCCAGAGAATTGCATAAACGAACTGGACACAAGTTGCAGTGGATAGAAGGGCGTTTTGGAAGAGGCCTTCAGGAGTGGATGAACACAGGCTGAGAAAGAAGACTATGGTATGGTAGGTATGTCCAGTCTAAACTTTGACGAACAACCCCCGACGAAGATCACGATCATGTTTAATCGATTTATTGCGAAGAAAAATTTATACTGTAAGCCATTCAGCAAGCCGTTGCTACGTCTATAATTTAATAATAATCCTAAAAAAATATTTTGTAGAATTATGAAAAATGTAGATATCTTAGGAACATTTTACTCAGAGAACAATCTCGAGAAGTTTATTAGGTAGGTAGCTCCAGACCTTAGACTAGGCCAAAGGTCTGGTTGGACATTCAGTGGCACAAGCTGCACCCAGTCGATAGGCACCAAAAACTGAAAAGAGCTGGAATCCATGCCACAGACTATATCCTTGTAATAGGGAATTTCCATTTATACCGGGGATGAAGAGCAGGATTAGTTCAGTGCTAACGAAGTAGGTCCAGAAGCTGAAAATCCTTAGACCACATCACTGTGAGTAAAAGACCTCACAACTTATATATATATATATATATATATATATATATATATATATATATATATATATATATATATATATATATATATATATATATATATATATTATATATGTATTATATATATTATATATTATATATATTATATATATTATATATATATATATATATATATATATATATATATATATATATATATATAAAGTACCAAGAAGAAATTATGTAATTAACATTACACTTAATAACTACTGTCAAAAAAGGACCTACCAAAAAGAATATCCTAGATCAGCCATTCCTTCAGATGTCCATTCGTTGCCTATATCTTCCCTTGATAGGACGTTGTACTGAATTTTGGTATAAAATTGTGCTAACCAAAAACCGATACCGCATAGTGATAAAAAAACTGAAAAACAGAACATTTTAAAGATTGACACTAAAAAATATTTAAATTTATAGCGTACCTTTACTGGTACCGCCGAAAATATAGGTGCCGCTATAGAAAGACAACTCTCTGCAAAATGAAATCGACGGACTTGCGCGGAATTTAAGAAACTCGACGGTAGTAGCGAGCCGGCTTCGTTTTGCGGTGACGTTCTATCTATTTGTCTTTCTGTATTGATAACTATATTTTCTGTACTGGTGTGAAAAAAATATTTGTACTACTTTATCTTAATATCCGAAGAATTAATTTTACCCTAATAGTCAAAAGTATCCTCCATTCTCGTTTAGGCAATGAAACTTCGAGTATCGGTACTACGAAAAAACAATGATCATATTTACCACTTCAGTGCAGCTTACCTACCAAAAATTGTCTTCAGTGTCAGTTGTAGTTTTATTTCCATTGAAAATAAAATGTGTAGATTCGAATTGTCCTACTAAACAAAGTCAAAATGCTTGCTAAACAGGAACTAAGGTGTATGTCGACGTGCATCAAGTTGTGAGGGATTGAGTGACGATAAAATTAGGTGGTCCCGCTGTCCGCAGATCGATAATGCTGTTTGTTAATTTTGAACAGTTTCATTCCCGAAACTCTTTGAATATACCTTGTATAGTGGCTACACAACGAAGGAAGTAATCGGTAGAACATTTCGGGTTAGCTTACGGTATAACCAGTCACATTGTACCGCATTGTGGTAATCTTTAATAGCTACTAACCAGTGGATAGTTACCGCTCATGACATCTCTCTCTCTCTCTCTCTCTCAAACCTTTTAACTGAATATGAGTATCGGTGATACTATGCAGTTGCTGCCTCAAACGTCATTCTCCAGGCATCTCGATCCTGCGCGATCTGACTTGACTCGTGGATACCCATACCAAGAAGAGATCTTACTTGGCCGGACCATCTTGTTAAAGATCGTCCCTTTAACCTTCTACCTTCTACCGTCTCCCATTACATGGCATCCACTTTCTCATAATACGACCAAAATATTTCAGGTACTATCTGTTAATAATTCTGAAAGCAGGTCATTTATACTGTTCTTTTAGAATAGTTTTCTTTGTTACACAGTAATCGTTACTTCGATCTCCTTATCGCCTTGAAACTCCTTTCTGTAAGTTCCCTTTTTAAAGGATCCCGTACTATCCCTATGGAATATAACTCTCGGACAATTTTATTCAAACTTTGGGAAAATGTAGATATTGAGGAGTAAAACAAAAGTTCTCCCCGGCACGAAGCTCAAAAGTCCATAGTTTTTTAGATATCTTGAAATTGATATTTTTAAAAGGATTTTTATCTCTATGCGGTAAGCCTCATGAAGTTCTTACAACATGATTCGAAATTCCTCTGCTGTCTCGTTAATAATGATAAGGTCATCTGCGAACTTACATGGTTGAGTTGCCATCTATGTTAATTCCTCTATCATGCCAGTTGAGATTTTTTAAACACATCTTCTATTAGTACGGTGTTCGGTATATGATCCTCTGAGGATTCTTCGTTATGCCCACATCTCAAACGCATTGATTCGCCTTTTGTCAGCTTGTTTAATGATCCCTGTTTCCGATGCGTAAGTCGCTATGGGAATATAAGGCTTAATAGCAATCTTAATTTTGTGTTTTTTGTGCCAGTTAGATCGTTCTAGACCTTAGTGAGTTTGATCGTCGGGTTTCTAGTCATAGCCAAACGTCTTCTGCTTTCCAACCATCATCGTTAGTTATGAGGGATCCCAAATAGTTGAAATGGTCTACAACAGTGAAACCAACAATTTTATTTATGTGTGATAAATCTTCATTACGACTAACAATCATTACTTACTTTGGTTTTCGCTCTATTAATTGTCAATCCATCACTATATATGTTAAAATATAAAGGTAACAGAATTCAGCCCTGTTTGACGCCGGTTTCTTCGTTAAAGAGATCGCAGAAAGAATTATTCAGTTTAATTCTGCCATTTGTATTCTCATGCACACAGGGATCGTATAAGGTTTACAAGATGTATAGGTGTTCCCATGCTAATTAGCATCGACCAGTTCATGACATACATACATGATAATGTGGATTCAGTATATCGCGCTATCTAGCTACGGAGATAATGAAATAAGCTGCGATATAAGTTAAATATGTACTGCTACACTAAACTGATAGACGCTGTCACGCAGTAATGTAGTATCTACAACTTGTTTACGACTCGTGTTACTAGACTTTTAAACGTATTCCGTTCTATACTAAAATCGGTATTCTACTTTTTATGGAGCGGGTAATCTGTACTTACATGTAAGAAAATTCCAAAATATCAGTCCAGAAAGTCCTACAAGGCATCTATGTATGGTTGTTGCAGTATTTATAATAGCAAAGACGGCACAAAATATCGAAAATAATAATGCCAAACATAATGTTGCAACTGTTCCTAACCAAAACCAATAATTTAGAAATTCTGGTTCATATTTCATCGTTTTGTACAACTAAAAAAAATAATTTCCTGTTAAAAGAATTAAGAAAATAGTTTATTATTATAAACTAAATTATAAATAACCGGTCAAGTGCAAGTTGAACTTGCGCAATTAGTGTTCCGTACGTTGATTGCTTTTAAAATAAAAAATGTTGTAACGGAAGTATAAAATGATCAGTGACTTCACAAACACACCCCAAATGAGTTTTCAACAAAGTTTATTTCCAATCTTTACTGAAAATTGATGACCTTGAAATTTCTGTTTTTTTTTTATATACCAGATAAATTATTACAGGTAATGCACTCGTGATAATTTTCATTCAATCTACACCCCGTGGAGAATATTCCAGAATTTGTTTAAAATTTTTTGATAAGTACTTTTCGCGATTTTTTAAAAATAATACAAAGAAAAGTGCGCGCAAGTATTACATTATATATATTTTTTACTCGTGTTTTCACAAGCTTTCATTTGACACCACACTCGATTATCTAGTAAAAATTTTTTTTTTCACTTCCGATTTCACCCCCCAAAACTAACCCCTTAAGTCAAAATTTAACTTTCAAAAACTACATGGCTCTGATGAGGCCATTAATTCCTATATTATTACCAAATTTCAACTTTCTATGACAAATAGTTTTGGAGAAAATCGGGTGTGACAGACGGACAGACAGACACCGAAGTGATCTTATAAGTGTTCCGTACGGAACACTAAAAACAGTCACTATTTCCTTGGAAGATGCAATACGTAGAAAATGTCATAGAAAATCCAAAAATAAGAAGGACGCTACCGTATCCATATTCTAATAACTACTGTATGAGGGTGAATTGAAAAGTCTTGTAAAAAACGGTAAGGTAAATAACATTTTTTTGCAAAAACAAAACAGAATCTCCATTAAGCTGTGTGAACAGGCGCTTTGTCTTAGTGAAGGAGCACTTTTTTGTTGGATAATCTTGGTCGCTGTCACTGTTTCACCCTTTTCCAAGTAGTCAGTCATGATGATACCCTGTAAGTCACAAAAAATATGTAGTTGTCTTCAGTTTTCTTGCAGACCTCAGATTTGGCTGCAATGAAGAAGTTACCACCGAAACTGAGGCCTATTTTGAAGGAAAAGACAAATCCTTCTACGAGAAAGGTATAGAAATGTTAGAAAAGCGTTGGACCGATTGTATCGCTTTAGAAGGAGACTATGCTGAATAAAGTCGAATTTTGCAAACAAAATGTGCTTTAAGTAGTTAGACCAAAAACTTTTTAGCCTACGTTTTATATACAATCCTTACAAGGTTATTTACAGTAATACTTTAAAATAATAATTACGTAAAAATTGCAAAGAAAATGGAAAATCAAGAGAAAAAAAAACATAGCGCAAACGAACACATGAAATGAATATTTCACTAGCAATGAAAGGTGTTGTAACCGACCGTTGCTTAACTGGTTTAGTAAATCGATCAAAAATAATACTCGATAAAAACTTCTAACTTTTTATTAAGGAAATTTTATGGTATTTATTATTTTAATATGAATATAATAATATCGTTCCTTGTGATAATAATATTTAATACTTGGTACTTTGTTAATTATTTAATAAATAAGAATGTTACTGTATAATAATCATATAATAATAGTGTCTTAACTGGGTCTTAAAGTCTTAATGTCCTCTCTAGCTGACTGCCTGCTATTTTATATGTTAATTCTCAAAAATTTTATCATAGGCGTACTCTTCAGTTTAGCTAACAAATATTTACGTATTATGGTAATGATAAATAAGTTTGGCGACTTCTTGGCGCTGCACATTGGGACCGAATGCCGAAAAGGTAACCATAAGTCCCTAAAATGAACGTTCGATTGGGGGACATTTCAGCCTCTAGGTATGTGGGTTGGTACCTGCACTATTCAAAACGACCGGTTATAATAATCAAGTGTGCACACGTGGCTCTTAACACCTCTTGTTAGAGCGTCGAGCAGGCCAGATTCTGAGCTTGTTCTGTTTGAGTTAGACAGGCAGATTCAATTGCGCTCAAATGTTTTGTATTTGAAGTTAATTTAATTTCGTAATATGGATTCTCCGAATAAAAGTGAGTACATTTAAACGATATAAATTTATTACAAAGAAATTTGATTATCATTTAATTATAAATTTAAAATATCACTTTTTTAGAACTTTTCGTTTCAAACGTCAAAATTAAAATATACGTAAGTTAAAAATCCCACGACATCCCGCTGTCAAACCAATTTTATCGTGTTTTCTAACTATTTTTAATAATATAGAAGCAAAATCAGCTGCCCGCACTTGCACATTTTTTTAAAATAAATTTTATGTAAAAAAGATCAACCGAAACAGGGATACGGAAGTACAAGTGACGGAAATACTGCGCGTCGTTTCTTCGAAAATTCGACAATTACGGCAACAATAACTGGACTAGACGAGACGTTAATTAAGAAATTTTAGGTTGTATTACAAGTTATTACTTGCGGCTTCGATATTGATATTCCGAGATATGAGGAATACTGCCTAGAAACAGCTCGTTTATATGTAAGTTTATATCACTGGTTTTACATGCCAACGACAGTTCACAAGATTTTGATTTACAGCGGTTGCATTATTCAAGCTTCATTTTTACCAATCGGACAAATGTCTGAAGAGGCCCAAGAATCTTGAAACAAATTTATAAAAAAATATCGGCAGGACTTTGCGCGAAAATGTAACCGTGTTAAGAATATGGAAGATGTATTTCAGAGGCTTTCGGTATCATCAGATCCGCTAATATCAAGCCTGCGGAAATTACCAGCGAAAAAATTGAAAACGTTCGACTCTGAAGCTGTATAACTACTAAAAGCTCCCAGTTCTGAGATTCAGAGCAGTGATGATGAGTCAACACTTTCATCAAATGAAGATTATTGATGTTATCTTGTAATAACATTTTTATATAGTTTACATTGTCATTATATATTAATAACAAACAGTTTAACTTTAAAACATTAACTTATTTTTTTCAAACCGCCATATTGGATCCTCCCTTTTGTTTTTCCCTTTTTTAATTTCAGATCCTTATCAGCGGCATCGAAAAGCCCTTTAGTCGAAATTTCATGAAAATATGACAAAAATTATCATTTTTGTCCACATATCAGATCCGTCATTTTCTTTTTCACATTTTAACTTCAGATTCTTCATCAGCAACCTCGAAGAGCCCTATATTCGAAATTTCATGAAAATATGATAATTTTTATCAATTTTGTCCGCCATATTGGAGCCGCCATTTTGTTATTTACATTTTTTATGTTAGATTCTTAATCAGCGACCTCAGAAAACCAGATATACAAATTTTCATATAATTCGAATAACGCCTTCATATTTTGGCCACCTTTTCGGGTTTTGGTCTCAATGCGCGCCGTCAAGAAGTTTACAAGGAAAATGATTAATTTAGCTATTAGTAAGTGTACATGGTAAATCTTTTATTGAGAATTGATTATTCTTAAACTATGGTTTTGTATTAAACTTATAGGTGTAGCTAAAGGGCAAAACAATATAATAATATATTAATAAAAATAGTTGGTTTACAATAAAGGGTACAGCTTGATTAAGTTATTTTTGAGTTCTTACCCATCATACAGTCTATCAAGTAAGAACGTGTGAAATGTGTTTCGAAAACATTCTTTGCCATCAATCTATTCTTTGGTGTGCTAACAACGCCGCAATTACCTTAGTAAGTTGTCCAACCGTCTGGCATCTCCGAGGCATGCTGTCGATGAGTTTTTCTGCATACTCTTCAAATTTTTCGAATCTCACCACATAACGGAGTCAACGTTGTCAGAGTCTTTCCTCTGAGCTTTCTCTTTACAAGGAACCAAACGTTTTCAATAAGGTTGGCGTCCGGCCACTCTAGTATCTTATCGTGGGCCCGAGCGAGCCGCTTCGCGACGTGAGTTTCGCCCAGGAAAGGTTTCTTCAACGTGCTTCGGAATTTGACATCATGAGCACGAAGATGTTGTCAAATCGTCTTTCTTAATTTTGCCTCTTCTTGACGCAGCGTCAATTTTGGGTTCCGTGAAAACAAAGATACGATTCATTTTTCGACTCTCGGAGTGACTGCCTACCGAGCTACATTTTGGCAAGTCGTCGACATTTTTCGTCTCGTTAAAATGATTTATCCACTTCTTCACAAACGATACCGACTCTTTAATATATTTAGCGGCCGCGGAATGTGTCATTTTAGGCCCCTTTGGATGAGAACAAAGAAAGATTGCCTCGAACTGACGCGCAAACAAGTGACTCATTTTGGATTTTACGTGATTTTGACAAAAGTTCGGAATTGACTGATACTTTTACTAAAATGCGTCGTAGACAAAAGTTCCCTCTACCGAGTTTTTGTGGAATCGCTAGAATTGCATCTACCAAAAATGAATTATCGCGGACATGTTCTTACTTGACAGACTGTATACTCCTAATTACAGTGGATGTCATAGGAATGGATTAAGAAAACATACCCGGTGTAGAAGTATGAAATGCGGATTTCAGGCAACAGATGGTGCACCAATGCAATTTGTGCTATAAAGATTTGACACTGCGCCATTTTGTTGTGTCATCAACAAGTGTCAGACGAGCACGAGTGATAAATTGGAGAAGTGTGTGCATAGTGTTGTGTTCAATATGTCGAAATTTATACCGAACAAAAAGCATTCGCTGACAGCATTAATTTTTTGTTTCCAAATGAAGAAACCTGCTGTTGAATCATACCGATTACTTCGAGAAGCTTATGGTGAACATGCTCCATCGCAAGATACGTGTGAACGATGGTTTTGGCGTTTCTAAAGTGGTGCTTCGATGTTGCAGACGCGCGCATATTTATTGGTTTAGGCTGTGTATTGCAAGTGAACGCGCTAGCGACAAACTTTTTTCCGACTTCATTCTCTATTATCGTCACTGATCATTTCTTGCTACCTATTGTAATAAAATATAGCCTATAACCTGGCCAGAGAACATATGTATGTTTTAAAAAAAAGTACGTAAATCGGATAAGTGGTTCTCCAGTGATAAGCGCACTAACGGACGGACAGACAGACAGACAGACGTTGCATTTTGTATATATTATAGATGCACAAGTCCAGATAGAATGGCAGAATAGATGGAAAAACTTCAGAAGATGTATTAATATATACGTAGGAACGTGGAAAACCGCCAAAAAAATACGAAGATGTGGAATTGCAAGCATTGTTGGACGAAGATGATTCGCAAACACAAAAACAACTCGCCGAGCAATTGGGCGTTAGTCAACAAGCTGTTTCCAATCGGCTACGAGTGATGGGAAAGATTTAGAAGCCAGTAGATGGGTACCACATGAGTTGAACGGCAGGCAAATGGAAAAAGCGCAAAAACACGTGTGACATTTTGTTCGCTCGCTACAAAAGGAAGTCGTTTTTGCAGCGTATATTACAGGGGACGAAAAGTGGATTTATTTTGAGAATCCCAAGCGCAAAAAATCATGGGTAGTTGCACCATCCACATCGACCGCAAGACCGATCGTTTTGGTTGGCAAAAAGAAATGCCTCTGTGTATGGTGGGGTCCAGCATAGGACGTGGTCTATTTAGCTGTTAAAACCTAGGGGCAACCCCTGTTAATCTAAACGTTTCCCCAAACAACCAAGACCGAATCGTTTTGGCAGAAAGACGATGCTCTGTGTTTGGTGGGACCAGAGGGACGTGGTCTATTATGAGCTGTTAAAACCTAGGGAAACGGTTAATATTAAACGTTACCAACAACAATTGACTGATTTGAACCGTTCGCTGCTTGAAAAAAGGCCAGAATACCGAAAGAGGCAACACAAAGTCATTTTTCTTCATGACAATGCTCCATCACATACAGAAAAACCACATCGCGACACGTTGGAAGCAGTCAGCTGCGAAGTTCTACCCCATGCGGCTTACTCACCAGACTTGGCTCCTTCCGATTACCACTTATTTGCATCGATGGGTCACGCACTTGCTGAGCAGCGCTTTGGTTCATACAAAGATGTGAAAAAAAATGGCTCGATGAATGGTTCGCAGCAAAAGGGGAAGCTTTTACTGGCGTGGTATTCACAAATTGCCCGAAAGATGGGAAAAATGTATAACAAGCGATGGAGCATACTTTGAATAAAGCACTTTTTATCATTCTTCCGAATTTTATATTTTTTTTTTTTTTTTAAACCAGCAATTCCTTCTTGTACACCTGGTAGGTTTTCTTTTTAATATAGTTGAAATATTAAACCGACTTCATAGGTCTGTGAAGTGTGATTTCTGTGTAATTATTAATTTAAACGATTACTAGAAATAATCTGGAAAGAATTATATATAAACGAGAAAAAACTGAAATATTATTGTTTTAGGGTTTACAACACTAAAGTTGTAAGTAATGTTTCGTGTAGATTGTATCCATTATATATTATTTGTGGAGTTCTGAAATTCTTCTTAAAGACGATAAACCCTGCACTGGAACCCTAAAAATTTAGATCCTTCCCTACACAATAAATTTAAAATCCATCACGGGGGAGGGAGATTTGTCGCAGAAAAAACCCTTTCATAGAATGAGACTTTAAAAACTTATACCCAATTGAAAATTTGATGACAGGGGGGGGGGGAGATTTTTCACAAAAAAGAACCCTTTCAAGTAATAAAGTTTTTTACATCTGTAAGCAGACCACAGGACAAAATAAACATGTATAAAAACGTGTAGCATCATTAATAATAGACCCTTCACCGATCTTTTATATAGTCTGATCAATGGATCTTTGCAGTCATGTGATCAACGCGACGTCAAGAATATTCATATGATTCAATCGGCTGTCAATTCAGTGTCGACGGTCTGAGTTTTAAATGACAGTTTCAAAAGTCAAAATAGAATTTAAAATTTTTCATCAGGTTTGGTAATTAACGAAAAATACGGATATATTAAATGCATATGATGTTTAAACACCCTAGTTCGTACTTGTGAAGGACATTTACCTCTCTGCATAAATCCAACATCTAATAAGACCTATTTTTATTTTTCAGGTTGCTATTAGATTATTTCGTGAGTAAATTTACTTTATGAAAACTTTACAATTGTTATCTGTTAGTTATTTGAAGTTTGTGTAATGTTTGTAATGAAATAACTCCGCCTGGGGCGGCTGTAGGTGGATTGAGTAGCTTACAGTTGTCACTGCCGGTCCCAAGCCCGGACAAAGGAGGAGGGTTGTAGCGGTAGGCCAGCTCCCTACCCTATGTAAAAAAAGCCTCTACTAAAAAACCTAATCCAAAGCTTCGGAATCGAACGGATATACGAAGACGAAAACAGCAAAGAAGAAGGACAACGATATGTGGTACATGGAACATACAAGGTCTCTCCAGGAAAGTAAATGAAGTTGTAAATGAATTAGAAAATCTTCGAGTCGAAATTGCAGTACTGACGGAAACAAAGAAGAAAGGAAAAGGCTCCGAAAGTTGGGGGCATTACGATCACTTTTATAGTGGAGTGCCCAAAAAAGATAAAGCAAAACAAGGCGTATCCATACTAATACACAGAAAACTGAGGAAATTCATAGCCACCTGGGAACCGATTAGTGAAAGAATCATAAAGATGAATCTCAAAATACTAGGTAATAAAACACCAGAAAAATGGAGCCAATATTTTACAAATATGCTAACAGAAGATAGACCAGAGGAATATGAAAAATGGGGCCTAGCAGTCAATATTAAAAAGACCGAATACATGTGCGTCGGAGGACAACAGTAGGACTTGAAACTGGCCACAGGACACACCATCAAACACTGTGCCAGTTATAAGTATTTGGGAACGAGAATATCTAGGGACGGAACACTGGAAGAAGCAATATTCGAGAGGAATATCCAAGGAAGAAAAGCGATTGCAATGCTTAATAGTATACTGTGGGACAAAAACATAACCATTGAAAATAAGAAGAGAATTTACAACTCAATAGTGAAAAGTATAATAACTTACAGCTCCCAGGTGTGGCCTTTGAAGGAAAGAACAGAAAAAATACTAAAAGCTACAGAGATGGATTTCTGGAGACGAGCAGCCAGAAAATCCAAATGACACGATAAGACGAGCTTTAGAAATAAAGCACGATATAGTGGACGAAATCAGAACCCAACAGTTGGTATGGTACGGACATGTACAGAGAATGTCACAAGGCCGACTACCTAAAAAGATTTTAAATTGGAACCCTCATGGAAAAAAAAGCGAGGAAAAAACCACGCCAAAGCTGGAGAGCAGGAATCAATAAGGAAGTACTAGAGAGAGATCTAGAGGAGGAGGGATGGAGAAACCGGGAGGAGTGGAAATTAGGCATCGGAAGACGGAAGACGTTATAAAACCGATTGATATATATATATATATATATATATATATATATATATATATATATATATATATATATATATATACATATATATATATATACATATATATATATATATATATATATATATATATATATATATATATATATATATATATATATATATATATATATATATATACATATATATATATATATATATATATATATATATATATATATATATATATATATATATATATATATATATATTGTAATGAAATTACAATACACACTTAACACAGCTTTATCAAATTTACATAGAAGGCATTATAAAAACTGTAAAAAGTTGCACCGTAGAACTCATTACATAATATTTTAAAATAGAGAACTGACATATAATACTTTTAAAAAACAGAAAAATATTTCATGAGGATGGTATAAAGTATGAATAGGAGACATAAATTGCATAATCCAATTTTAATATGATTTATCAAATCAAACTAATAGGTAGATAGATAATTTTATATTTGTCTTGCAAAATTTACAGTGATTGTTGCCCAAGGGCCTTGGAACGTGTCAGTAAGTAATATTTAAATTACTAATTGAATAATGGCACTAATCGCTAGAAATAGATTCTTCACTCTCGTTTTCATCATTCCCAACACGAATAATGATTTCTGGAATCTCTTCGATTATTACCCCACGATCGTATCACTGCTGAATCAGGTTTTCTGTATGTTGTACGCTGGCATGCCATACCTCTGGTGTACATTTTTCTAAGGCTCTATTCCACATCTGAAGTACTTGGTTATCTCCATATCCCTCTTCACCAATGTGCTTGTTATAAAATGTTTTTGCATTTTCCCAAATCAGCTCGATGCATTAAATTGACAGTGATAAGGAGGTAATCTCAATTCATGTCCATGCTCTTGAAAAATTTTATCAATTTGATATTTCTTTGATTTTTTATGAGCTTTTGCAATATCTAACAATTCTGTCTTAAATATCTGTTTGTTATGAGGTAAACTATTCTTCTGTAACCACTCGAGAATTTCTTCTTTTTTCCATGCTGGCTGTTTTTGTACTTCAACTGAATGGTATGAAGCATTATCCATTATACTTAAAGATGGTTCTTCTAAATTAGGAATCAACTGGTTTCTGACCCATTTCGTAAACATTTCATTATTCATTTCTTCATGATAATCAAATGACTTTGACTTGCTAGCAAATAGTAAATTGGCATTTTCCACAAAACCCCCACTGTGTCCAGCATGTAAACAATAAACCTTTTACCATCAAATCGAACAATTTTAATGTTGTCATCCTGCCATGATTTCCTTTGACTGCCTTTTGAAAAAAATCCATGTTTTGTCTATGAAAACAAGCTGGCGGGCAATGTGTGCATTTTTGTTTACCATATACTTTCTTAGAAAAGCTGCCCTCATTGAACAAATTCTTGGTGTCTTCATTAATGCTCGTCTGTTGTCATCTTTCTTAAATTTGAAACCAAATCCAAATCCAGAAGTAAAGTTCGAAGAGTTCCATAATTGACAACTTTTTGTCGAAGTTCTTTACGTAAGTTGTTAATAGTAACATATTTTTCTAAAAGTACAATCTGATTTACTTTCGATTTCACTTAAACCGATAGATATTAATCGCTACTTACTTTGTGAATACATATCATCATATAATGTATTACGAACGTCCATTTTAGAACTTTCACTGAGATCATGGGTCTTAGCTTGTTTCCTTAGTCGTGATTTTCCAGGTGTTGAAAGCAATTCATTTTTATCACTACGAATTTTGATGCTAGCTACAGTTCGTACTAATCTGTAAACCAGCAGCGACTCTCTGGAACCAGAGCATTGTAAACACATTAAAAGGATATACCTATGTGATTTATTTACCTCTTGTACAGCATTAAGAGATATAAGAGGACCCTTGTTATCCCTTACCGATGTATAATACACTATTAATTTCGCCACAAAATCTCTTGCTTGACTATTCAAACGTTTTCCAGGTATTTTGGTGGCTTCATATGAAGAGTATTTGGTCAATACTCCACAAATATTAAAGCTCTGAACAGAACTATTTATTAGTTGGCAAGTATATTCCAAAATTCAATAATGGGATAGAAACGATAGTGACCGTTTGCCGTAAAAATTAAGGAAGCGCCTACTACAAGGTCCAATATACGTTGAATAAAAATTGCTGAATTGTTCACGTTTTTTGTGGGAAATTCTGGTTATGTTTGATTTTGTGGTAAAACTTCCGTAACGCGGCTTTATTTATTTAAAAAAAAGTTGTTACAAACACCCTCCTTGGGTACCACAAATTTCTCACACAAAACGTGGACGGTGCAGCAATTTTTATTATGTCGACGTTCAATGAACCGTGCATTAGACACTTCCAAAAATTAAACATATAGATGACGTAATCTCAATCCGTCAAAGAATTATCGATTATTTTTATTGCCTATAAACTCGGCGGTACTGGCTTCTAAAACATGAAGCTGTACCCAAATTCCAGGTTCTTCGCTGTCTTTCTTACATATGTACAAATAATCGAGACAGATAATAGAGCGAATGTCGTAAATAACTTCAGATAACAGAAGACCTACGTTTTTAAGTTGTTAAATATACTTAACATGTTGACAAGAAGAATAACATAGATAGATGTTTACACTATATTCAGACATTTATGACGTGCATGTAAAAAATCATTGATCGGACTATAACATCGATGCTGTAACTAAAAGTACTTAAAATATTTTACGCAGTTTTATTATTTTTAAACACATAGATCAATATAGTCACAAGTCGAAGTTACAGTAACGAAAGTGAGCTCCAAGTTGGTGATAAGATTTTGATGGCGCGTGCGTCGACTGGTCCCTCTTTCAAAATAGCCGCTCAGTGTTTACAGATAATCTCGGAATGTGTCTTTTGAAATGTACTGTCGATCGTTTCTTGATGTGACTGCAGTTTCTATTAATTTAAAGACAGAAGTAAGATAATTAAAAACGTTTGCAAGTGAAGGGAATCGAAAAGGTTGACAAACAATTTATATAATCATGGAGGAAGGAGGTTAGTGCTGTGCCGTTGGCAATTGTAAACATAATTCAAAAAGTACGCCGGAATTGAGTTTCTTCTTCTTCCTCAAAGATATTGAAAGGTAAGTGATTTAATTAAAGAATATCAGTTGCGTAAGAAATTGTACGCGAATAAATTGAATAATTCTGAAAAGCTTGGTTTGCAGCAACCAAACGCGTCATCAATTGTCCAATTAAAAATTTATGCAAAACTTATAAAATATGTGCCTCACATTTTTCTCAGAAAATGTTTAAAAATGATGAGAAAAATCGTTTATTCGACCCTGCGTATCCGGACGTTAATCAGATAAAGAATACTCCGTGTATCAAAGGCTAATAGCACAGGTAAAGATCCTTAAAAGAGTCGGATTTTATTGTAGTTACAATGAGGCCCAATCAAGCCCAGAAACATTCAATTTGTATTCGGACATAAAATTCCTTGCTGAACTCAAATATGTAACATATTTAAAAATTGAGGTTCCAATTTCAGTTTTCACTTTTGGGCTCTATAGAGTCCCAACAAAATGTTGGGCCCAAAATCTAATATGCTTATTCAATTCCCTCGAGAAAATGCTAAACCTTTGTCTTCAACATTTTTTCTAAAAATGCCATCTTGTCAAATTTTTCACTTGTATTCATCTCTGTTCTAACAAAGCGCTCCATTCTTATTATATATATTATATTACTTATGCAGCATTAACTTGACATTTTATTAAATAAAAAATTTTCAAACATTTATATATCTATGATTTTGAATGACAAAACTTGGCACAGTAACATTATTTCTATTTAAAAGCTCCCGCTGGTCCCCTTTTTAATATGGCAGACTGCCATGTGACCTCTTGAAAACTGAGACGTGATTTTTCTATACGGTTACTCCTGAGTTTCACTGCTGTACTGGGTTTTTACTCTGATATAATGCTTAAAATGTACAAGGTAAAATATAGCAAATACGGGACTGTAACACATAGACAAACATGTCAAAAATAAGGTTTCTGATGGTTTAATGAACCCAAATAAAATAAAGTTAAAAACTAGAATTGGACTACGAAAAAGAATTACACAACCTTCCCGTTCAGCGTTTCGCTGTGGTTGGATAAGTAAAGAAACAAAAAATATACACACAAGTAGCAGCATTGTTTTTACTTTAGATAATTTTTAATTTTAAATCAGAAAAAGAAAATGATGAAATAGTATAGTAATGTAAAATTTCTCTTGTTAGTAAAAATATGTGTACATACGTAAAAACATAATTCGTTAAACTGGAATTGTCTGCGCTAGCTACTTAAAATTATCAACCAAATTATTAAAAAGTAAGACCTCCAAGTAAGGACAGTAACAACAGAACCAGTTTTACTGTAACATTCTTGCATTGAATGTGTAATTGTGTTAATTTTTTCTTTTAACGAAAACAAACTTGATTCTGGTTTACAGTTACGATAGTTAACAAATTACAGTATAATACAGGATGATCCAATAAAATTTTGTTTTTTTTTGTTGTTATTCGAAATTCTTTTGAACGTCTACAATTTGACATACTTAAATATATTTATTATCGGTAAATTGATGAAAATTTCATAGCAATAACAGGATGATTATTTAATAAATACGAAAAAAACGTCAACCTAACTCAGGGGTCGGCAACCTATGGCACGCGTGCCATCTCTGGCACGCCAAGCAATTTTGAATGGCACGCATACCTATTCAAAGTTTACACATTAATTCTGTAATCTGTGACATGTTTCGAAATTAAGTAAATAATCGAAGACAGTATTACTTTAACGATACAAACAAAAACGATATATTATATAGGTCACTAGGTATTATTACCAAAAAACTACAAAATATATATTTTGTAATTTATAATTTTACTGAATGCATTGGTTTGGCTTTAATTTCGGCAAGTATTAAAGACGGCAAGCCTCAAAATATATGCCTAGGCAAAAACACAAATAAACATCCTCAATTCAGATCAAAAGAGCCGCTATGAGGCGGTTTTTGTTTGACTTGACTTCAATCGTTCTGACGCGCGCCACAACTCTTTTTATATTGCCGAACTTTAGTTTTTGTTAGATTTAACTTCTAGCCGGCCCTTTGATTGCAATGGGCGCGTTATTCTAAGAAATTTAATAAACGTAATTATTGGAATTTTCTGGAAACATGATTTTTCTATATATAGCAAGCGGCTATACGTTTGGATCATTTAGTATAGAAGTAACATCCGTTCCAGTCAATAGTCGTCGAAAAGTTTAAAAATTAAAATTACGTTGCGTTATGGCCGCGAAGAAACAGAAGGTAGACGTTCGATCATTTCAAAC
Organism: Pachyrhynchus sulphureomaculatus; assembly: GCA_019049505.1. Lineage (NCBI taxonomy): Eukaryota > Metazoa > Arthropoda > Insecta > Coleoptera > Curculionidae > Pachyrhynchus > Pachyrhynchus sulphureomaculatus. The sequence continues at coordinate 184,410,911 of CM032456.1, read as the reverse complement.
TTCATGGACAACAGATTACGGTTTTGTACAGTAAAACGATCAGGCCATTTGTGTCCTATATCGGGAGAGCTTAGTTTTCCGGACGTCTAGTGTTCAACGACATTTCCAGATAAAACATGAATCGTCATTTAAAGATAAAGCTGATAAAAGAGAGGCAATACAAAGAGCAAGTAAACAATACGAGAAACAGTTAATATTCTTTAGCAAAGTTTTCCAAGGAAAAAATCAGGTAACTGAATGCAGTTTCAAAATTGCACAATCGTTGGTACAAAAGGGTAGGCCGTTCACTGACGGAGAATTTATGAAGCAAACTGGCGAGATTTTATTCGACGACTTGCCCAATAAGGATACACAATCGCTGGTACAAAAGGGTAGGGCCGTTCACTGATGGACAATTTATGAAGCAAACTGGCGAGATTTTATTCGACGACTTGCCCAATAAGGATACAATATTGGCCAGGATTAGGGATATACCGACATCAGCACGGACCATCGAGAGACGAATTACCGAAATGACACAAAATGTCCAAAAACAGCAGAGAGACGCTATCAGACGGAGTTTTTGTATTTAGTGTAGCATTGGATGAAAGTGTCGATATTAATGACATTGCCCGTCTGGCAATCGTTGCGCGATACTTCGATGATGGCAGTGTGTATGAAGAGCTGATTTGTCTGCTCCCATTTCAGGGAACTACAAGAGGAGAGGATATATTTTCAGAATTTGTTAAACATTTTGAAAAGCGGAACATTGATTTAAATAAAATTTTTTGCGTAACGACAGACGGCGCTCCTGCTATGATTGGGAGACATAAAGGATTTGTTTCCCTTCTTATTCAACGCATGGGTCGATCAGTTTTGAATTTTCATTGCATAATTCACCAAGAGAGTTTGTGCGCTAAAATCTCCGCTGGAAGTTTAGAATCCGTGATGGATAAGGTGTTTAAAATAGTTAACTACATTGTCGGTCGTTCTTCACTGATCTATAGACAATTTAAGGCGTTTCTGCAGGAATTAGAAAGTGCATATTCAAATATACCATTGCACAATAATGTGCGCTGGCTCAGCCGTGGTAAAGTGTTCTCTAGATTTGTGCAATGTCTGGGCGAAATTAAATCGTTCTTGTTGGAAAAAAATCAAGTAGATGCTTATCCTGAACTAGAAGATAAGAACTGGATATTTATGTTAATGTTTCTTACTGATATTACAAACCATCTCAGTGAGCTCAACTTAAAGTTACAAGGTTCAGGCAAAACAGTTCTGGATTTATACGAATCCTGGAACTCATTCAAATTAAAAATAGATTTATTTATCAGCGATATTACTACAAACACATATAAATATTTTCCAAATTTAAAAACTTATATATCCAGTGTCGACGATAGTGCACTAATAGACGAAATTCTTAAATATATGACTAATTCTATGTTCGCTTTTTTAATCAAACCAGATTTAATTGATTTTTCCAGCAGTTGCTTTGACATATCTCTTTTCTCATGGATAGACATTAATGATTTTGATCTTCAATACATTGAATTTAAAAGCTCCGAGTTATGGAACACGAAATTTGTAGAATTAAGAAGGGTATTAGAAGGTGACTGCCAGAACCAAACGAAATACTCAGTTGTTGGATGAGTTTACCAGAGAAATTTATTTGTCTTAAGAAAGTAGCGTTTGCCATGCTTACAGCTTTCGGATCATCCTATATCTGTGAACAACTTTTTTCCCATATGAGAGTGATTTTAAACCCGTACCGAAGCAGGCTGACAACAGACAACTCGGAAGCATGTGTGACACTGAAAATAACCAGACATGAACCGGATATAAGAAAACTCTCTAAAGAACTTCAAGCACAGGGTTCACACTAGGTCCTAGGACTAGTATAATAAAATTATTTGTTAAATGTTAAAATTTTTGTAATTAAACCTTCTAAAAGCAATATTTTAAGTTAATTTTTGTTAATTTTAGTTGTAGTAAGTACCTATGTCGGCACACAAAATGTTGTATGGATGAAAACTGGCACCCCTTAGTTAAAAGGTTGCCGACCCCTGACCTAACCCCTTTTCTGCGTTTAGTGCCGAGCAGTTTATCAATTGTGCCCTCTCTTGAGCCGATGAGACGCCTTTAAATCCTATAGTTACTGTCCTCTAGTTTTTAAATGCGCCCTTGTAACTTTGGTTTGGTGAAATCCACTTATAAAAAGCTTAAACGGTAAGGGGTTCAGCAAAACTGCCAAGACATATTAAAAGTACTGGTACCAATATGCTGACTCTTTCGGAATTCCTGTATTTCTTTGGAGTAGTGAGGTGGTCAAGAAGTTGTAAATTAAAAAAAAATATATTCACCTTTTCAGGTTATCGAAGTAGAAGAGGTCTCTTGATCTTCGAGTAAGTTCATAATCGAATTGTTGTGGGACTAGTGTACAAACTTCTTCGTATTCTCTTCTGGAAAAGGTATGTAGTCATCAACAGAGGTGTGGAAGGGTTTCCGGTTACGGCGGCAGAAAGCGCAGAAGAACCAGCCAATTGTAATCTTTGATGTCATCAATAAAATCACGAGGTAAATACTCTCGATTGAGAACTTAAGTTTACTTTAGATGACAAGCAATGAAAAAGTCCTTATTTTTTACTGCTATTTTAATACAATACATTTTACATGAAAGATTTCTATAGCAAGAAAATGCGAAAAAACGGTCATCCTGTATAAAACAAGGAGCAATTTAATTCACGTACCGGTTTACATCATTTAAAACTACGTGAGGTATGATAAATGTACGTCCTTAGAATATTAACGTTATAATGACATAATCAACGAGACGAATTTTCTATTCAAAAGTGGTTCTTGCGAAATTATAAATGTTAAAAGTTGGGAGTATTTATATAGTTGGAATTTGTTTGAAGGAAGAATATAAATTTTATACAGAACATTCTAGAGACTAGAGAATTTTTTTTAACGGTTTTTTACTATTTACATCGTAGTTAAGCACATCCCTTGTAAGGACTACCGAGAACCAGCGTGTGCCTGGGAACTAAAAATTATAGAGGTTTCTGGACTCTTATAATGTCCTATCGCTTCTGCGATGAGACAGACGAAATCGAGAAAAAAAAAACACACCGCCGGATTAGACGAAATTGCTGTGGAATTGCTGAAAGTTATCGAAGAATGCAATGTAGACTATCTATCTATAGTTTCCTTATCTGATCTATCTATCTATATAATAAGCCTTCTTCCATCCAGTGTCGGACATAGGCCTCTCCTTCCTTTTTCAATCCCTCTCGATTCTACATCTTTCTAAACCATCCTAAACCAGCCGTTCTTTTCAGGTCATCTTTCCATGTTGTTTGGGGCTTTCCTATGAATCTTTGTCCCAACCATGTCCTCCATTCTTGTATTCTTTTATTCCATCTCTCATCTTGTTGTCTCATTGTGTTACCTGCCCATCTCCATTTCAATCCTGTTACCTGTTCTCTTACGTCTATCATTTTGGTCTTTTGTCTTATATTTTCGTTTTTGATTCTGTCTTGTAATCTTATATTCAGCATCTGGCGTTCCATTGCTCTCTGTGTGTTGCTCAGTTCGTCGATCATCTTCTTAGTCAATCTCTGGGCCGCGTAGGTGAGAATCGGTAGAAAGCAATGATCGAATACCGTCTTTCGTAGTTTCAGAGGAATTCTTTTGTTGGTTAGAATTTTCTTTGTTTGTGAAATGTTGCCCATACCAGTCTGATTCTTCTCTGTATTTCTGTCGTTTGATTCGCTTTTCCACACTTTATTATTTGTGATAGATAGATGTATTGCTCTACGTATTCAAGTGTTCTGTCCTCTATTCTCAAGCCTCGCGGACTGTCTTCGTTTATAATAGCCTTTGTCTTTATTCAGTAGTCGTCCTACCCTTTCTGATTTGTTTTGTAGTTCAGTAGTCATTTCCTATAGGTCATCAAAATTATCTGATATTAGCACTACATCATCATCATAACGTAGATGATTTAATTTTTGTCCATTTATACTGATCCCTTTTTTCCCATTCGAGTTCCTTGAAAACTTCTTCTAATGCCTCTGTAAATAGTTTTGGCCTTATGAAATCTCCCTGTCTTACTCCGCGTTTGATAGGTATAGGATTTGTTGTACTGTCCATTTCCACTATCATTTGAGCCTTGTTGTAAATTGTTATTATGAGTATACTAGTAGTATAGTCTATTCTACTGTTATAACAAGGCTCTTTCGACGACCCAGCTCTCGATAATAAGAAAAGCCTTTTGATAATCTGGAAATACCAGGTACAACTTTAAGTTATATTCTGTTGCTTTCTCTATTAAAGTTCTGATACTTAAAAGAGATGATCACAAGTACTACGGTTGATCGGCCATAATGTATATTGGTCCCGTCGTGCACCAGTCTTAATTTTATTTTGTCTAGTGTCGGCACCAACTGCTCTTCATACATAGAATATATTTTTCTCCTGATGACGTCTTTTTCACAATCGCCTACATGATGCATTTGAAAATCTTTTCGTTATTTCCTGTTCCTGAGTGATGGTTTTTCTACAATACCCTTAATCGTAGAAATTGGGGTTTTTGTTAGTTCACTGGTTTCTTGCAAATTTCTTTTTACCAAACTGTCGTAAACATTTTTCACTACTTGTTTAGCGTCAAGTGATAAATGTTTTCTCTTGTGATAGCCACTATTGCAATTTGCCCACGGACGCCACATAATTAAAATAGAACCGCTACGTTGTAAGTAAAACTAAAAATAAAAATAATAAAAAGTATTTTTCGAATCCTAATGGGGACTTGTGGTCATTAAGCCTATATTATCAAATATTTAAAAAGTTCCAAACCGGGTTGCCAGGTAGTAAATATATAGGTAAAAATAGATCTAATATGACTGCAGGTGCAAGTGAAGGCGGTATACAAAGCAGGTAAAATAATAATACGTTTATCGTAATACATAGCAACTATGCACGAAACCTTAATGGGGTTGTTTATTGCCCCACTGAAAAAGCAAAAAGGTAGGATCTTATATCTTGGGATTTACTTTACCACCAAGTCTCCTCCTTCTTTCATTAATTCTTTTAATACTCCGTCAGGTCCTGGTGTTGTATTGTTTTTCATAGTGTTTAGTGTTGTTAATATTTCTTCATCTGTTATATCTGGTATTTCTTCTCAGTTAACATTGATTATCTTTCTATTGTAACGTTCTTTGAGATCTTTGGTGGGCAATTGTTTGTTCGTACAAGTTTTGATAGTATGTTTGAATCATGTGTGTTATTTTTTTCTCGATCTTTCACATCTTCTCCATTTTCATTCTTTAAGCTGATCTATAACACAGACAATATACCGGCAGATTAGCTGAAGTCGACATATGTCACTCCGTAAAATTAGCAGCCCTGAGAAGTGCTGTGATTACTGTACAATATTATTAATAACCCACGTTCCAAAGATCTTTCTTGGGTTAATCCACAAAAAAATATACACAGTGCAATCAGAGTCATTGTCTTATGTAGAAATACAAAGGGGAGTGAGGCATGATTTTATACTCTTACTCTTGTTGTTTAATGTTTATGCTCAATTCTCGCCCAAGCCTTACAAGACCACGAATGAAGAAATCATCGTAAATGACAAAGTCGTCAATGTCATAAGATACGTGGATGGCACAGTTCTGATTGGCGATTGTCAATAAGGTCTGCAATCTCTCAAAGACGTTGCACAACTAGCCAGCAGTAACTAATATAGAATATCAACTTAAATCGCAAGAAAACCAAGTATATGGTAGCCCGACGCGAAATTCTTCCTTAAGCAACCGTAGTTGTACTCGGGAGACAGTGAGTCCTTCTTGATACAAAGCGGCAAAGATGGTTATGGTGTTAAAATAAAGTACGGGATAAAACAGGCCCGGAATACGTCTCGTAAGATGAATAATGTTTTCTGAAATCGTAGTCTCAGTATTGGCATACGCACGAGAGTCGCGAAATGCAAGTATTCTCTGTTCTCCTCTACGGAGATGAGACATGAAAATTTACAAAAGTGATATGCAAGAGGCACGAAGTGTTCAAAATGTGGATCCCCCGTAGACACTCTGAATACCCAGGATTTACCGCATCAAAAACATAGATAAGATTAAAAAAGAGAGATGGAGTCCTAAATACTATTAAGCATGCGTTTCTTGGACATATATGGGGATTAGTAAATATGTGGTTCTCATGTTTCCTTAGAAAGCGTTCTTTACGAGTGGGGGTCGACGGATTTCTTTCTAACATCTTCACAATCAACGCCGGTGTGCCCCAAGGTTCCATACTGTCTCCTACTCTCTTTCTCATTTACATTAACGATCTGCTGGAAAAGACCGGGAATCCAATTTACAGCTTTGCAGATGACAGTACGCTTATCTCTTCATTCACTTTGAACGCTCGGACATCGGCTGCTCAGGCGAATATCCGCAGACACCAGGAGGTCGTTCAACTTAACAAAGATCTGGAAGAAATTTTATCTTGGGGTGACAGTAACCAAGTGGAATTTAATGCTACAAAAACCCAGGCGGCGGTTTTTTCTAAAAAAGTTGCTGAACCCGACATAGTTATGTCGGGGCACTCCATTCCTCTAGCATCGTCGCTCAATTTGTTGGGCGTTAGTTTGGGAGCAAATATGTCCTGGCATGAACATGTTCCAGGCATTACAAGGAGAGCTTCTCAAAAGTTAGGAATGTTATTTCGAACCAGAAAGCTTTACACTCTACAACACCTGTTTCTGTTCTGTTCTTTACAAAGCTCAAATTCGACCAACTATGGAATACTGCTCCCATGTTTGGGGCTCCGCTCCCAAACATACACTGCATTTGTTGGATTCTGTTCAGAGAAGAGCTGTTCGTCTGATTGGAGACCCGGAACTGACTGGCGGCCTTGATTCGCTGGAACATCGAAGAACGGTTGGCGACTTGAGTCTGTTCTACAAGGATTTTCATGGAAAGTGTTCGAAGGATGTAGCCCGCTTAATTCCTCCCAAAGCGGTGCATGTTAGAAATACACGTCGCGCTGGTGCTTCACATTCATATGAGGTTCAGCTTGTTACTCCGCGTACAACGCTTTTCAAGCAGTCTTTTATATGGAGAACATCATCCCTTTGGAATAATTTGCCCAGCGCTGTGTTTCCCACCGAGTACAATTTACAGCGATTCAAGAACAACGTGAATCGCTTTTTTTCCGCACACATGCCGCTCCTGGAGCGCTTTAGGGACTTCCCTGCAGCACGTGTGCTAGATCCATAAAAAAAAAGCTTTTTCAACTAATACTACACTGGACGATTAAAGGCAGAAGGAAACATTGCAGACGAAGGACGTCATGACTGAAAAACTGCGCTTACTATACCGTAACGTACAATAAGAGTACCAGATCTTTGGCCGGCCGGCAGTGTCAAGAGGAGAAACCACCTTAATGATTGCCAACTTCCGGCAGAGGGATACGCTTACTATATTTAATAGATTCTGTGAAATCAGAACAAGAAGTTCTGTTTAGAATTTAATGATTTTTTTTTTTAAATTTAAGATACATTAGTTTATACAGATCAGTAATAAACAATATTTATTTAATTTTATTATTATTCCTAATTTAACAGTTGTCTTGTTGGTCCGGGGGGTTGATTCGTATATATGGTGTTTGTGGAGTCAAGGAATCTCAAAATTAAGTTATTTTTTCATTACTTTCAATTGTAATAGGAGAAGGAGTGAAAGAGGGGAATTGATCAAGTATTGTATGTTTTCAATCGTAATATGTTTTTTTCCTGGTTTTTGGTTGAGATAATAAACACATTTTAATTATTGATTTATTATATATAATTATGCAAGAGGTGAGGAAGGGAGTTGCAAGGGTGATTTCGTATTTATTGTGCTAAAGATATTCAGATTTCTTTGAGTCAAGGGAACGAAACATTACATTATTTCTTCGCTATTTGCAACATTTACAAAGACAGATTTTTAGCTAATCATTTATCATCATCATTATAAGCTTATTGCATCCATAGTCGGATGTAAGCCTCCCCAAGTTGTCTCCAATGAGCTTTGTTGTTTGCTTTTTGAATCCAGTCGTATCCTGCCAATCTTTTTATATCGTCCGCCCATCTTGTCTGTGGTCTACTTCTGCATCTTTTATGTTCTCTAGGCATCCATTCAACTATACGGCGTGTCCATCTGTTACTATTCATCCTTGCGACATGCCCCGCCCAATTCCACCTTAATATACATGTTCGTTGTTTTACATCTGTCATCTTCTTCGTATCTCGATGTTAAGAATACGATTTTGGTTCTAATATTTAGCATTCTCCTCTCCATTGTTCTTTGAGTTACCTGGAGTTTATTTATTATATTTTTAATTAAAGCCCACGTTTCAGTGCCAGGGCCCCAATACCGGCAGTACATATTGATCGAATAATCTGGCTTTTACTGTATTTGGATGTCTAATTTAAACGAAGGTGATCCGAACACAGACCAAGCTAATGAGACTCTTATATCCAAGTCAACCTTTAAATTATTTTTTGATATTTCGAGGTTTTGTCCTAAATATATGAATGTTTGTACCTTTCCTATTCTTTCACCTTCTATTAAGAATTCCTGGCTGTTATCTTCACTTTCGTGTTCAAATATTTGGTTTTGGTGAAATTTATTTTTAGACCTATTTTTTGAGACTTGTTATTTAATTCCATCAGCATTTCTTGAAATTTTTCTTTTGTGTTAGCGATCAGAGTGACCTCATCTGGGAACCTTAAGTGATCTAATCGTTCACCGTCCGTTAGTATTCCTTTATTTTTCCACTTTAACGATTTGAACATGTCTTCTAGAGTCATCGTGAACAGCTTTGGGGATATCGGGTTGCCTGGTATAATTCCTCTTTTAATTTTGATTTTATTTGTTTTTTGTTCAAGCATTATTTGTGATGTTGAATTTTTATACATGTATTCAAGAAGAGTCGTGTATCTTTCGTCGACTCATTGGAGCCAAATCCCTTTCCAGCGAGCATTTTTTTGAGATCTGCGAATAGAAAATAGTCGCGGAGGGCCAAACCTGGAGAATACGGCGGATGAGGAATTTTGCCATCGTAACCATTGACTTCTGACACGGTACATTGTCTTGATAAAAGAGCACTTTTTTCTTGTTCATTTGGGGCCGTTTCTTTGTGATTTCTGCCTTCAAACGCACCAATAACTTTATATAATATTCGTTATTGATGGTGTTTCACTTCTCAGCATAGTCGATGAAAATTATTCCATTCGCATCCCAAAATACAGAGGCCAAAACCTTCTCAGCCGACTGTTGTTTCTTTGGTCGCTTCGGGCGACTTTCACCGGCTGCTGTCCATTCGGCTGACTGCCGATTGGATCCATGTCTCATTCATTGTCACAAACTGCATGAAAAAAAATCCTTTTTATTGGGCTTCAACAGGTCCAAACAGCGTTCAGAATCATCAACACGTTGTTGTTTTTGGTCCACTGTGAGCAAACGCGGTATCCATTTCGAAGAGAGCGTTCTCATTCCCAAATGTTCATGCAAAATATGACCAACACGTTCTTTTGATATCTTTAGGGTGTCAACTATCTCACGTAATTTCACTCTACAGTCATCTAAAACAATTTTGAGAATTTTTTTGATGTTGTCCAGTGTAACCACCTCATTTGGGCGTCCAGAACGTTCAGCATCATCTGTGTCTATACGACTGCGTTTAAATTCAGCATACCAGTAAATTAATGAGTGATTTTCCAGGGGCAGAGACCCTGTAACACTTATCAAACTATTGCTTTGCTTCGACGGTATTTTTTCCCATCAAAAAACAGTGGTTAATCAACACACGAAATTCGATTTTTTCCATTGTTTTGAAAATATCAAAAGTAGCGTCGCTAAAACCACTGTAACTTGTAAACTAATCATCGAAATGTTATGAAATTTTGACACGTATCGTTTGAAGGTTGGAACTTCCTAAAAATCATATGGATTTTTTGAAAAGGGCGACATCTATGTGTCACATTAAAAACTTTTCAATCTACATCTATAATATATATAAAATGCAACGTCTCTCTGTCTGTCTGTCTGTCCGTTAGTGCGCCTATCACTGAAAAACCACTTATCCGATTAACGTCCTTTTTTTTTAAAACATACATATGTTCTCTGGCCAGGCTATAGGCTATATTTTATTACGATAGGTAGCATAAGGAATGAGCAGTGACGTAAAATAGTGAATGATGTCGGAAATAAGTTTGCCGCTAGCGCGTGCCTTTGCAATACACAGCCTAAACCATTAAATATGGAACAATATTATGTAGCAAAGAATATCTGTAATGTATAATCTATAATATATATAAAATGCAATGTCTCTCTGTCTGTATGTCTGTCCATTAGTGCGTTTATCACGCGGGAACCACTTATCAGAGTTACCTGTCTTTTTTTAAATTCATGCATATATTCTTTGGCCAGGTTATATAATAATAACAATAATCTATATCTATAATATATATAAAATGCAATGTTTGTCTGTCTGTCCGTTAATGCGCTTATCCCTCGAGAACCACTTATCCGATTTACGTGATTTTTTAAATTCATACATATGTTCTCTGACCAGGTTATAGGTATATATTTTATTACATCTATAATATATATAAAATACAACGTATTCTGTCTGTCTGTCTGTCCGTTAGTGCGCTTATCACTGGACAACCACTTATCTGATTTTCGTACTTTTTTTTTTTAAAACATACATATGTTCTCCGGCCAGGTTATAGGCTATATTTTATTACGATAGGTAGCATAAGGAATGAGCAGTGACAATAATAGTAAATGAAGTCGGACAAAGTTTGCCGCTAGCGCGTTCACTTGCAATACACAGTCCAAACCATTAAATATGGAACAATATTATGTAGTAGAGAATATCTATAATACATATAAAATGCAATGTCTCTCTGTCCGTCTGTCTGTCTGTCCGTCCGTTAGTGTGCTTATCACTGGAGAACTACTTATCCGATTTACGTGCTTTTTTTTTTAACCATACGTATTTCTCTGGCCAGGTTATAGGATATATTTTATTAGGTGGCATAAGGAATAAGCAGTGACGATAATAGTGAATTAAGTCGGAGAAAAGTTTGCCGCTAACGCGTTCTCTTGCAATATACTCCCTAAAGCATTAAATATGGAACAATATCATGTAGCAAAGAATACAATATATATAAAATGCAACGTCTCTCTGTCTGTCTGTCTGTCCGTTAGTGCGCTTATCACTCGAGAACCACTTATCCGATTTACGTGTTTTTATAAATTTATACATATGTTCTATATAATTCGATATAAGCCTAGATAATGGGAGATAAGGTGAGATAAATGGAGATAAGGAGAAATAATGGGAGATAAGTCGAGATAAGCCTCGACAATGGGTGATAAGGTGAGATAATGGGAGATAAGTATAAATAATGGGAGATAAGGAGAGATAATGGGAGATAAGCAGAGATAAGTCTAGATAATGGGAGTTATGGTGAGATAATGGGAGATAAGGAGAAATAATGGGAGATAAGGAAAAATAATGGGAGATAAGCCTAGATAATGGGAAATAAGGTGAGATAATGGGAAATAAGGAGAAATAATGGGAGATAAGGAGAAATAATGGGAGATATTTTATTACGTTGGGTAACATAAGGAATAAGGAGTGACGATAGTACTGAATCAAGTCCACGCGAGCGGAGCCGCGGGCCCGGAGAGTGTTATATAAAGCAAAAAGTCTAAAAGTTATTTTTGTTATTTTCAACATGCTGTACCTTCTTCGAAACCACATCACATCAAAATCTATTTGCTCAACTTGCTGACCTATTCAAATATGCCCAAGAAAGATGTTATAGTTCAGCATAGTTTGGGTTGTTAAAATAATAAAAGATTCTCTCTCTCTCTTTCAGTTGTTAAAACAAAATTTGCATATGTTGATATAATATAGCAGTTTACTTACCATCAATTTCATACGTCCTCCACCCATAAGCCACATTAAGTTCCTTTTTTCCCTCGAACAATCCATAATGTATTCTTCCATCACTTTCTAAAGGATTCTTCAATCTTTTAGCACTAGCTTCAGTCCAGTGTTTCGTCCCCAATCCTGCAAGCAGCAGGGCTGCCGCTGCACAGGCAATGAAAAATGTGCAGAAAATCAGACCTTTTCTAAAGAAATTCGACATTTTCAGCTATAGGGCGTCATAGGGGAACTTAATTTATACATCTTATTTCAATGTTTGGAGTTATCAGCAGTCTAATAATCTTCTTCCTATACAAACAAAATCAATACTTTTAAAATTGTATTTGTATTCTTTAGAAAAGATCTATGTTATCCGACATTGTAATATCCGACTAATCTGTGTAACTCTCATAAATACTTTATAATTTTATTTGCAAAAATTTACCTAGTCCTATATAGACGACGATTAGATCAAAAATTAAATGAATTTAACTACGACAACCTCCAACAGATGTATGACCACATAAAAGAATGCATCAAACAGGCGTCCCTAGAAGCATTAGGTAAAGAAGACAACGAGAATGAGAAACATAAAATTAGAATCTGTGAAAAAACCAAAGAATCTATAAAGGAGAAAAAAAGACTATACGAAAAATGGCTGAATACAAAATCAGAAGAAGATCTACAGAAATATAAAGAGAAAAACGCAGAAACGAGGAGGATGATAAACAAAGAAAAGAACGAGAGATGGGAAAAAAAATCATGCGAACATGTAGAACAGTATATAGGAGGAACTAGAAGTACAGAGTCATGGAGAATAATTAAAGCATTAAGGACTAACAATAGAGAGAAGACGTATATGGAGTACATCCCAGAAAGCGAGTGGGAAAGAATATTATAAGAAGCTGCTAACAGAAGATAGACAAGAATTCCAAGAAGAGAACCCTGAAGAAGAACAGAATAAGGAAATAAAAGAGATAGAACTAAGCTATGAAGAACTAAAGAAGACAATAAAAACACTCAAAAATAATAAATCTGCAGGGCCTGGGGGTGTGGTAAATGAAATGATTAAGTACGGGTCTAATAAATTACATAGAATGCTGAGAAACATGTTCCACAGAGCGATAAATGGAGAAAAAATACCAGAGGAATGGTCAAAAGCTTATATAGTATCCATATTTAAAAAGGGAGACCGCAGAAAATGCACAAACTATAGAGGCCAAAGCATAATATCGAGTATGGGACGTTTGTATGGAAAAATTATTAAAAATATCATGGAGCAAAATATAAAAGGAAAAATTGGAGACGACCAAACAGGCTTTACGGCCGGAAAATCGATCACATATACACTATAAAACAAACAATGGAAAAAAAAACTGGCAAAGAATAGAGAAGTTCATCTAGCCTTCATAGACATAAGAAAGGCCTATGACTCAGTACCAAGACAAAGATTATGGAACGCAATGAAAGAAATAGGCATTGACAAAGAACTAATATACGCAGTAAAAGCTCTCTACGAAAACAACACAGTGAACATAAAAATAGGACATAAAATAGGGAAGAGACTCCAAACATCAAAAGGCCTATTACAAGGATGCTCTACATCCCCAACACTATTCAAAATATACCTCGAACAAACATTAAAAAAAAATGGAAGCAAAAATGTTGTGGAATGGGAGTCCCAATACGAGAAGATTACTTATTTTCGCAGACGACCAAGTAATCATAGCGCAAGATAAGGAAGACCTCAGTTATATGGTAAGAAAACTGAAAGAAGAATACACTAAAGCAGGATTAGCAATAAACTTCGATAAAACGGAATATCTAACAACAATGGAGGGAAACGTGGAGAATCTAGAAGTAGATAACGAAACAATATTCAAAGGAACCGATAGATTTAAATATCTAGGAACCATCATTTCAAAAAACGCAACATCAGAAGAAGAGATTAAAGCTAGATTAGGACAAACACGAACATGCATAAGACAATTAAATTCGATCCTGTGGGACAAGCACATTACAAAGAGAAACAAAACACGCATATACAAATCAATAATACAAAGCATAATGACATACGGGTCAGAAACATGGGCGATCAACAAAAGAAATAAATCTAAAATTAACGCGGTAGAGATAGAGTATTGGAGAAAATGTTGTAGAGTGACACGTATGGAGAGAATAACCAATGAAGGAATAAGAAGCAGAATGAACATCAAAGAGAACGCAATAAATACCATTGAAGAAAAACGATTAAAATGGTATGGACACATAAGACGAAGCGAAGATAATAGGTGGATAAAGAAAATAACGGAGTGGAGCCCTATAGGGAGAAGAAAAAGAGGAAGACCCAGACGATCGTGGAGAGACGATGTGGACGAGGCTATGGAGGACAGGGGTCTAACAGATGGAGACTGGGAAGATAGAAACGGATGGAATCAAAGACTGAGAGAAGGAAGACAGCGTCAGCTGTAGAAAATCCTTGTTATATATACATAAAAATTTACGATAAGTGCTACTCATAGGAAAAACAAAAATGATAATAAGTGTTTCACCTAAGATGATATATTTATTTAGAATTATTGGCGTTTTCAGTGTTTTTAAAGAACTAAAAAATCATGAACTAACCTGAACGCAACTGGTACACTGTTCATGAATAGAACGCATTTATCGACAAGCCTCTGCTCAATAAAAATTAATTACTTCTTTTTTAATAAAAATCTGAAGAAACAAATATAAATCCTCTGCATCTCCGTTCGTTCGATGGCTTTTGGATTCATAATTTGCCCCCCTAAACGTAACAAGCGAGAAGAAGCAAGGTGAGAACACAAAGGGTAACCCTAGTTCTTGGAAAATTAATTGTTATGGATCATTTCATTGGATTGAAATGAAACAACAACCCTGGTTCTAGCCGGCGGCGAACATTTTTACGTTCAATATTATTTACACAACTTACGAGGGTGGTTCAATAAGTACCCGTGTTAGGATTGAAGACGCCATTTTTTTTTCAAAAACAATTTTTTTATTTTGCAACATAGTCTCCTTTTAGGTATATACATTTTTCCCAAAGTCCTTGACATTTTTTAACTCCTCCAAAAAACTGGATTTGTCCAACTCCCCAAAATACGCTTCTGTGTGGGCGATGACCTCATTTGACCTGAATATTTCACCTGCGAGCCATTTCTCCATGTTTGAGAACAAGAAGAAATAGCAGTCAGCCAGGTCGGGTGAATATGGGGGGAGTGCGGAAACAATTCATAACGCAATTCGTGCAGTTTGGCGGCTACAACTCGGGAGGAATGTGCTAGAGCATTGTCGTGGTGAAACAGTACTTTCTTCTTCGCTAAATGGGGCCGTGTTTCCTCACTCACCATAGTATAGTCCGGTGATCGTCCTTCCTTTTTCTAAGAAGTTAATGAGTATGATGCCCTTTGCATCCCAAATAATCGTCGCCATAACTTTTCCGGCCGATGGGACCGTCTTTGCCTTCTTTGGAGCAGATTCACCGGAAACAACGCATTGTTTTGATTGTTGCTTGGTTTCGGGTGTATAATGATGAATCCAGGTCTCATCTACAGCAACAACTCGACGCAAAAAGTCCTTTGCTTAAATTGCTCCAAACACAACTTTGAAGTTGGAAGCCGCACCCGCTTGTTGTCCACAGTAAGCAATCGCAGCATCCATCCGGCCGACAACTTTTTCATAGCCAATTTTTCATGTACGGTATTAATTACCGTTCCCGTCAACACACTTATGGCCTCTGCTAATTCACACATTTTTGTTATTTAAAAAACAAGAACAATTCACATTATGCAACCCATATAATGAACGAATCCCATAATTTTGATGATACATTCAAAATCCTGCATCTAAAATATTAAATATGCTTGCAGGTCTTGTCTGTCATTTTAAATATATTGGAAATTAAAACATAGTGTTGTTTTTATATAATTTTATGAAGTGTTTAGTTGCGACATTTGCTTATCGTTCGCGAGGTAGAAAACACTCAGAGTTTCGCGGAATTAATAGGTCCATTTTTTTCAGAGGTAGATACTTTTATATTTTTAAGTTTTATGGCTTAAATATCCTACTTACTATTAGATAATTCTACAACAACAAATAATATTACGTAATCTGGCTAGGCTGTGACTACCCTGTATGATTATTTTGATCGTGTTAGAATATAAGTATATCCTTGTAGTTCCAAATACGTCCAATACCGTTAGGATATATGAATATAAAATTAAAATTATTAAAGTGAATTTATAGTTAATTAACATTTATAACCGAAAAATTAAGTCTGGCTCCGTGAAAGTTTGTTTATTTTTTATAGCGGAATATTTTTTATTAAAACTAAATTCGGATTAAAAAAAGAAAAAGTAGTATTTATTTAATGAACTTACTAATTATCGTATTAAAACACACAATAACATAATAATATTACTTCACTTTTACGAGTCGTAACAATTCTATTGTTATACTTGATTTCTGTGAAATTACGAAATAAAAGAATTGTCACGTTTTTTTTTGCAAAAATATTGGAGTGAAACTACCAAACGCGTATTAAAATTAAATTTAATTGAAAAAAAAAGAAATATCCGTAAAGTGTATTGTATTTCCGTTTTTATTTTACTTAATTGGTAAAATATTTCATCATTATGTTTTATATGGACCATTAAATAGATCTAGAAATACTTGTTCAAATTATATAGGTACTAAGTATATATTATTGATGAAAATAGGCATAAACTTCTAATTAAAAACGGATGTTTTTTAATGATTAAGATTTTTCAAGTACTAATTACTTTCTCGAGTTATTAAATACTTTCTTAAGATTTAGGAGCAACTAACCTATACCCGTAAAAATATCTAGTATTTTGATGAAAGTTGACGTATTAATAAACTTTCTATCCTATGTGTCCTATTTTTAACCGACTTCAAAAAAAGATTCTCAACTCGGTACGTATGTTTGTAAGTTAAGTGTATACTAATGTCCAAAAATCTAAAAATAAAATGTCCATGAGTCCTGATAATATTCCCTGTTTCATCGTTCTCGAAGCCATTGAGCTTCATTTATAACCTGGTACTCACAATACACATTTCCTCAGGTATGGAAGAAAGCTAGGATAACCCTTCTCTTCAAAAAAGGCAATGTAAATAATATCTCTAATTACAGGCCTATATCAATGCTATCGCCATTTGCGAAAGTATTAGAGGGGTTGATTCACGAAAATGTGTTTAATCAAGTAAAACATTCTATATTTGAATCTCAGCATGGCTTCTATAAAAGTCGCAGTACGATCACGAATCTGGCCAGTTTCACTCATTTTGTAGATCAGATCTTGGATGCTCGTGGTCAGGTTGACGCTGTTTATATGGATTTTTCAAAGGCGTTCGATCGAGTAGACATTCTTTCTTCCTTCTGAAATTAAGGTGGTTTGGTTTCGATGACAATCTCATTCGACTGTTTGCTTCCTACTTGAGTGACAGGTATGTCGATATTCGTGGTTATTACTCCTTCAGATTCAAAGCTACAACTGGAGCTCCTCAAGGCAGTATATTGGCTCCACTGATATTCTCTCTGTTTATTAACGACATAGACATTAATGTTTCTAGCAAAGTTCTATTGTTCTATTGTTTGCGGACGATTTCAAGATTTTCAGACAAATACATTGCGTTTTTGATTGCATTGCACTGAAAGATGATATACGACTAGTCAGCAACTGGTGCCTCCTCTAAATACTGAAAAGTGCTACAAAATGGCGTACGCTAATAAAAAGACTCATTTTGACTATTATATAAATCGTGAGATATTGAAGGATTTAAAATCCATCAGGGACCTTGGCGTAGTTTCTGACGAGCACCTATCGTTTTCGGAACACTTAAACCAGGTTTACAAGAGCACATTGCAAACAATGGGATTCATATTTAGAAACTCTCGTGATTTCTAAAACATTGATACAATTAAATCTTTGTACTTTGCATATGTTCGATCAAAATTAGAATATGCAGCAAAAGTGTGGCACCCTATACACTCAAAGTACACTTCCCAAATAGGAGGAGTTCAACGAAAATTTTTAAAATTTCTCGTATATAAAACGGAGGGTGTTTTCCCGCCACGAGGCTCGCCACAGGAAACTCTGCTCCGCAGATTTCAGATATCGTCATTGGCCGATCGTCGGAATTTTATGATGGTTTTGTTTTTGTTTAAAATATGTAACTCAGCTATCGACTGTCCCTACTTACTGTCAAAACTAAACTTTAATGTACCATCTCGTGCGTTAAGACATTATCTCGTGTTCAACTTACCGTTCCATGCTTCCAGTTTTCAGTTAAAAGACCCCCTTTTTCAAGCTATGAAGATTTTTAATGTGAATTGCAACGACATTGATATTACCAATTTAACATATTCTCAGTTTTTGAAGATCGCACGGGATCGTTGTCTTGGGAATATTATTAACTACTATTGCAACGTATATTGTTAGAGCTGTAACTTAACATTGTAATATGCTTATCCTAAGAGACTCGTTTAGATTTACCTTAGCTTTAGTCACATTGTCTTGTTAATGAATGTATTTATCTGTTGGACAATAAAGATTATTATTATTATTATTATAATTTTACTAATCAATCTCACAAATATCACCGCTTAAAAATTCCCAGATACTTACGAGTATGAAAGACTTACGTATGCGCTTAGTTACGAATGATTTCAGGAATAGCTCCCCGTGCATTAGAGCCCCACGTGCTGATCAAGTCCGTATTTGCATGTGATGCATGTACGTTTACGTACATGATTATGATTAGCGCATAGCTATGGTGCATTCTCGTTCTTCCTATTTACTTAGTTTCACAAATTCCTAATTGAGAGACGTGTTGTTTATGTTAAAAAATATACAATATTTAGTGAACATAGGAATGAAAATCCTTCTTTTAACAAAAGTTTGATGTCGAGCCTCTATTGGTATTGTTTTGATATTAGATTTTGAGTTACACAAGACACAGGATTTATGAGTCGAAACTACCCTCTGAAACGGCAGTATCATAAAACCTTCATGGGAACTGTGACGTATACGAAAGTCCTCTTCATCATCATCATAATATTCTTCCTCGTCCGTTGATTCAAGTTGGAAGATGTCGCGTTGTTCTGAATCTATATCAATATAAGAAGGTCCTGCGCTTACGTCGTAAGTAGCCGATGAAGTTCTGTACGGGATCAGTCGACATTTATTACACAGAACCTCTCCAACTTTAAGTAGTAGTTTCATGTGAGGAACGTTGTAAGTACGCCCTTTATCTTCAGTTCGCAATATTTTCTTTCGTTTTCCATCCTTCCGCAATATAAAACATAATTATTACATTTCTCAGACATAGTCGAATTATTTTACACCACTCCTTTATTCACTGAATATTATATATTTTTAACATAAAAAACACGTCTCTCAATTAGGCATTTGTGAAACTGAATAAATAGAAAGAGCGAAAATGCGCCACAGCTATGCGCTAATCATAATCATGTACGCAAACGTACATGCATCACATGCATGTACGGACTTGAAATCATTCGTAACTAAGCGCATACCCGTAAGTATCGGGGAATTTTTAAGCGGTGATATTTGTGAAATTGGTTAGTAAAATAATAATAACGATTACGTTGAAATGCGTTATCGTAGCGGTCGTCCAGTACATGTCCACTTACTTTTTATTTTTTCTTCAACATGTTGTACCACTTGAATTTTAATGAAACTTGGCACGCTGTTAGGTGACACATAGACAAATATTATATATTTGTTTCATAGAGGTTATTCAATTAGATCTGATAGAAATCGATTAATAAAATTTTTATTTACATTTTTCTAATATTTTTATTTAGGCTTGCCCCATCGGAAACTGTTGTAAAATAAATCGTAGAGTGTACCATAACATTGCCATTTACACTTTTTTTTAAATATCTCCACGATTAACCAAGATAGAGAAGTAATATCTATCACTATTAGCCTCCTCTACATCATAGCATAGGTTACGATATAGGTTCCTATCGGGGGCAGTTTCGCCATGGAAGTACGGATAGACCCTTTTCAGATAATAAGTTTTATTTTGAGAATAAGAATAAGAAAGTAGAAAGAATCGAAAATAAGAGTAATGAACAAGCCAAACTTACAAAGTGTGTACTTTTAAGACCAAATTACAAACTAATACTCAATTTTCAAAATCGATAAATTATATTTTACAAACAGCAACTTACAGTCCCTGGCCAAATTATTAGACGCACTGCAAGATTTCATGTAAAATATTAATTACCGAGTGATATTGTACCGTTTTATTATTTTAAATTGATTTGTTTTTTATTTTTATATTATCCAATCAATTACCTATTTATTTGACATAGATAAAACAGCATTAATTTAGAAAAGCATAAGTTTATTAAGTTTTAAAGAAAAGTGAAATTAATGTTAGTAAAATCAATATTTAGTTGAACCACCTTTAGCCGCTATCAAAGCTTTAATTCTGCGCGGCATGCTATCAATGCAAGATTGTACTGTCTCCTGCATTTGAGGATGATGATTCCACACATGAATAATCTTTTCTAGGAGCTGGGTTTTGTTGGTAATCACATCTTTAGCCACTTCTCTTTTCATCAGCTCCCACACATTTTCAATGGGGCTATTACCCGGCCAATCCAACAGAGGGATATTTTTTTCTGCCAAAAAAGCTTTAACAGACCGAGCAGTGTGGCAGGGAGCTCCATCTTGCATGAAAGTGAATGGTTCCCCATTTGGAAACCATTCTCTGAGCTGCGGAATCAACCGATTTTGTAATACTTCTTTGTACTGATCTTGCCTCATTATTCCTTTGACGACGTACAGACGTCCAGTGCCCTTGCCGCTGATGACTGACCAAATCATCACTTTGGTGGAATGTTTAACCGTCGGGACGACACAATCAGGATGAAACTTTTCTCCATGACGATGACGCACATAACTGAGCTTTATTCTGCAAAATTTCGAATGTGCTTTCGTCACTGAAGCAGACATGTCAAATATAGGAAAAAATATATAAACTTCCATGTTTATTTGCTTTATTTAACTGAAAATGATAATAATGTATCAATTATTGATTAAATTACTGTATCTTACCGATCTCCAGAAGTCCACATCTTTGTCTTGCCATTGTTTGGCCCACTTCAGGCGCTTTGCTTTCATTGCAGCTGTTAACTTGGGCTTCCTGGCGGGGCGACAGGCCTTAAAAAATCTAATTCTTTCAATTTTCTTCGAACAGTGCGCTCAGAAGCATTTACGCTAGCATCCTGGAGTTGTGATTTTATTACCTTTGTGGTAGCAAATCTGTTTTCTACACAAATTTTCTTCAAACATCTCTCTGACCGTGGAGTGAAAATTGGTTTTCTATCGCATCTTTTCTTTCTTTTCGGGCTTAATTCCTTCCCTGACTCAATTTTCTTTTTTATGCGTCGTACACTAGCTTCAGAAACCTCCAATCTGCGTGATATTTCTCGGTTTGTAAATGTTTTCGCAATCACAAGGGCCTTCACTTCAGCTTTTTTACGTGGTGAAAGATCGCCTTTTCTACCCATAATGAAAATAGTCCAATTACTTTTTTAAAACACTGCATACAAAATAAACTAATAACTGAGTAGTATAAAACTGTTAAACAAACAATCACAGTCCATAAAGCCACAGAAACACGTCCGTACCTGACTCGATTCCGATCGCGACTGATACAGGTTTGTAGTTGTTTACGTTCATGTATCACTTTGTCAACACAGTGTTGCCATATGTTAAAAATAAATACAAATATGTAGTCTACAATCAATAATATTGTAGTTTAAATATACCATTATTGCATAAAAACTCTTAAGAAACATAAAATTACTAAAAAAAATACAGTGCGTCTAATAATTTGGCCAGGGACTGTAGCTGCTTTATTTCTTAGTGTGTTATAAATGAAACCAGCTCCACTGAATATTGTATAATAAATATAATAAATGACCGCTGGGAACGGACCCTGGTGGTGTATTTAATTTCCACCACACCAAAGGATCTTCTGTCCACTTGAAAAGCGCTCTCCAAATGATGACTTTGTTACCTGTAGCTGACTCAGCCGCGAAAATGTCCTCCTCTTCTTCATCACTGTTCATGACAATATTGGCCAGACAAGACTGGACACTAACTGACCTATTTTGAACGTTCCGAGACTGAGAACTAGTAGTGTCTTTGCTTATGATCTCTTCAATTCTTGATCTTTTATTGACGGGAGAACCGCCATCCTCGCTTATAAATTCCTTGTTGAGTTGTTTAATAGAGTCAAACTTATCAACGATACATTAACATTTGGCTCAGATCAAATATCCGTGGTAAATGACAACTTATTAAAGTTTTGCAGCAATTTTTTTGGCCATTTTAGGTTATAGTTCGTCATAAAAATTGTGAGTAAAAAACTGGCGTTCTCTGAAATTGTAATTTGGCACAATATTTTGCATGAGACGACGGAACCCTAGACTTTCTACAAATCCAAAAGGAAGGTCTTCTAAGGCGGTCATTTCCAAAATTATTTTATCAAATTCTTTAGATTTTGAATGCGACGCATCCCATTTTTGCTTCTTATTTAATATATATGCAATGACACTGTTTTTTAGCTTCTTCTAGTGGAGTTTTTGAGTTCGAGTCACTTTTAGTAGTTAACTTTTGTCCTTTCTCAACTTTTAATAGGTCTTCGTTTTTATCAGCATGAAGCGCTTTTAAATGTCTTTTTAAAGAAGGCGTGGTGCCTCCTTTCTTGGAGTTTTTTTTACAAACATTGCATTGTCTAGTTTCTCGAGCTATGTGTGCGTTGTAAACACAACAAAACACAATTTCAAGTGGCAACTAATCGCAACGCAACTCGCAAGACACTTGTGGGCGCCGGCGACTGGCGTTTGCGCACTCATCGGTGTCTGCTACGTTCTGCTAAGTCTCCGTTTTGATAGTATCGGAACCGGAGTTGGATTCGGAGGTATAATTTGAACCGGAGGTTCCGACATTTCGGATTCGGAGCTCTGTAACATCCCTAGTACAGATGCGTGTTTGTGCTCGTTTTTGTCCTGACTCGTTTGTTTCTACGTGTAGTGCCACTTTTCATATTTACTTACGTTAATAACTTATAACCATAATCCTCGTGAGAAATAACAAGCCATACTATCTACGAAAACCCGAAAATTATGTGATGAAAATCGTGCATTTAATGAGAGATGGGAACTAGACTATTTTTTCTGCGACAACAATAATACAATTCAATGTATGATTTGTATGCAAGTATTGTCGGTGTATAAAGAATGCAATGTTAAACGACATTATACTGCTTTACACGAAGAAAAGTATAAAAAACATATCGGGAAAGCAGGAAAAATTATAGTACCTGAGTATAAGAAAAAAACTGATGCAACAAGGACGTATTTTTTCAAAAATAAGTACAGACAGTTAACACCCCCCAACGTAAAATTTTGAATTTTTGGTACTTTGGTATCACTGTCAGTGATCTGTTCTCGTATAGTGGCAAAGAAAAGAATGGCTGAGTGGTGTGAAAAGAATTACCTTTGTCTTAATGGGAATAAAAAACGGGCCTTATGTTATTTAATAAAAATAAAATACCCACACAATCATTATATGTACGACATGAACTAAAGTCAATACCCAATATAGAGACGATAAAATCTTTAGGGGTTAATATTGACTCAAGTATTTGTTGGGAAATACATGCAGTGAAACTTCGGTCTAAGCTCAATAGTGCGTGTGCTCTTATTAGAAGACTTAGATATATTGTATCATCAAATAGCATACAACTTTTCTATTTTGCTTATGTTCAATCCCAATTAAACTATGGGATTTCTTTCTGGGGATCTTCAAGATTTGCTAGGGATATCTTTAGGGCACAAAAGAGAATTGTGAGATGCATGCGTCATTTACATCCTCTAACGTCGTGTCGACCATACTTTATTGAAATGGGGTTACTTACGGTCCCGGGTCTCTACTTCATGGCTTTGGTCACCTTTGTTAAGAAGAATCCATCATTTTTCTTGACAAATAGAAATGAATATGCTCCAGATATGGCAATCACGACTAGAGGCAGAAACGAATTACGAGCGCCCTACCATGCTACTTATTTCTTTGAAAAAGGGCCATATTTTAAATGCATAAAGGCATATCGGCTTCTCCCATTGGAGATCAGGAACATTGAGGGGATTGAGAAATTCAAAAGGGAAGCGAAAAGGTTTGCTCTCTCAGAATGTTTCTATTCTTTTGATTTTGATCAATAATTTTAGTTATCAATAGTTGTAAGATTTTGTCCTCTGTACGGTGTCTTATATTTTGTTGGCTGTATGCATATATTCTACTTTTTTGTGACGTTGCTTTTTTACGTTATGTAATCTTGATGGCAATAAAGGAATGAATAAATAAATAATTATCTCACCAAACAGTGATACGATAAATAGATGTTATGGGAGAGTATATTTAAAAAAAAATGTGTAATGCCATTGTAGAATATGAACACTATTTCATATGTTTGGACAAGAGTACTGACCACGCAGACATAAATCAACTATTAATTTTTATTCGCTGTATTCCACAAGATTTTACTATTATGGAGGAAATGTTCAATTTAGTGTCATTACATGGGTCAACCAAAGGCAGTGATATCTTTGAAGCTATTAATAAAACTCTTATGGATTACGGAGGATTTCACAAATGTTCCTGTATTGTGACCGATGGAGCTAAAGCTATGGCAGGGACAGTAACAGGATTTGCGGGACTTCTTAGACAAAATGGAAGTGATTACCCATTAATCAAGCCACTGCATCAGAAGCTTGATGCAGAAAATCTTTGCGCCAGATGTATGCGATGAAGTGAGCTGTTAAAATAACAAATCTAATTATAGGCGGAAATGAAGCTTTGACTCATCGTAAATTACGTAATTTTGTAACGGAAATTGTTGCAGAATATGGAGATTTGCTTTTACACTTAGAAATCAGATGGTTAAGAGCTGGTCAATGCTTGCGACGTTTTTTACTTTACGAAAAGGAATACCTGCATTTCTGAAAAATCAAATAAAATCTGATACGACCGAACTAGAAAACAAAATGCAAGACCCCCAATTTCTCGCTGATCTCGCGTTTTTAAGCGACATGACACAACACTTGAACGAATTGAATTTGAAATTAAAAAGCAAACATAAAATGACGAACTTTTATGGAAATGTGAATGGGCTTAAAAATAAACTAAAATTGTTCAAAATGTCACTAGACAAGAAAGATTTTTCCTTTTTTCCAAGTTACAAAGAACATTACATCGAGATGGGAAATTTCGAACGAACCAACTTTTCCGACAGTACACTGACGAGGTGATTTTTAAGTTTGAACAGCGATTTGTGGATTTCAAAGAATTGGAGAACGATTTGTCACTTTTCACACATCCATTAACGATTGCTATTGAAAGCGTAAAGACGGGCTATCAATGGGATGATGATGATGCTGTTAAATGTAAGGCGCGTCGACAACTGTGGTCATTTGGCGCCTGTGTTAGGTTATATCTTAGTATAAAGATCTGCTTCTTTCAGGAATTGTATTAGAGATTGTACATTTTCTTTATTTGGGGTCAGAATTTCATTTAGTGGTCTTCGTAGATTATATTTAGTGTGAGTGTAATCATGAGACAAAATATGCTTTATTGTGAGATGTATTTGACAAATGGGGATCGGATCATTTTTGAGAAGGTAAGCATGAGTAAGATGTGTATGTCTCGTAGCTATTCTCCTCCATATGACATTATCTCTTCTGCTCAAGCTCTGAAGATGCAAGGGTGGGTATACATTTGATTTCGATTCCCAAAGTTTATTCTCGTCTTGCAGATCCCATGAAAGTTGGAACATATTTTTTTTGGTTTTATGAAAATGGGAGGTTAGATCTGATGGAGATAAAATTTTGTTTTCGATTTTTCCTGATATGATTGCTGCTTTTGCATTTATATCCGCTAAGTCATTCCCCTTTATGTTGACATGGCTGGGAGACCATAGAAGCACAGTTTGTATTAAACGGACATTGCATATTTGTACAAGATTAATTATATCCAGGATTAAGGGTATAGACGTTTTAGACGCATTAATGGATTGTAGGGAACTGAGTGAATCTGAGATGATTAAAATATTTTTATTTTTGTTGGATATTGCAGATCTGATGGCTTCTCTTATGGCCAACAGTTCCGCTGTAAAGATCGATGATATGTTAATGTATATCTTGATTTGGATATAGGAGAAAATTACTGCTGCGCCCGTTCCCAATATGGATTTAGATCCATCAGTGTAATATTTAGTAAAATTTTTATATTTTTCCTGTAATGTTTGAATGAATAATGATTTTAATAATGTTGGAGAGGTAGAATCCTTTCTGTATTTAGTGAGACTGAGATCAATTTTAAGTAAGCTGTTTGTCCATGGTGGGAATATTTGATGGATGATGATGGAAATGTGAATGGGCTTAAAAATAAACTAAAATTGTTCAAAATGTCACTAGACAAGAAAGATTTTTCCTTTTTTCCAAGTTACAAAGAACGTTACATGGAGATGGGAAATTTCGAAGGAACTAACTTTTCCGACAGTACATTGACGAAGTAATTTTTAAGTTTGAACAGCGATTTGTGGATTTTAAAGAATTGGAGAACTTCAATTGTCACTTTTCACACATCCGGCTATTGATTGGAGATATGTGATCTACAAACCGATCCCTTTTACAATGGCAGAACTTCAACAGGGTTAGAATTTTTTAAGCTGCTCACAAACTTACCAATTTTAGCTTAAAATCGGTTGGATGATGGGCAGTGCTTATTTATGTCAAAGTGCTTGTTCTACAATTAATTTTATAAGATCTAAATACAGATAAGTCACTTGTTTACGCACTGCCTTTGGCAACGAGTAATATTGAAGTTGATATTGACAGAATTGTAAAAGAGAAATTGATGAAAAAACATTAAAAAGTTGAATTGTTTTGGCTTTTACTTGATGGAAATCCATAACTAACGTAATGAAAGACAAGTTGTCAAAATTTTCACTTTTTATTACAAAATTGCATGACGCATTTCGTTACATGGTAACTTCTTCTGATGCTTTTTGCAACTAACAAACATTTAGGTTTTATTCCCGCTTATTATCTACTTTTACAATTATTCTGAAAATAGTTAATTAGGGTATTCTTGGAGTTCATTCTGAACTTTATAAGGTTTATAAATTTAATAATGGGGATTTTCCATCGGTCATATTTATTTCTGTTTGTTTATTTAGAATGGAACCTAAGTTTTTCAAATGGTTTATCTCTAGCATTCCAAAAGGTTTAACTTTTTTCCTTTGTTATGTACATGTAATATTTCAAACTGGTCATTAAATTGATGGTTCTGTTCTATTAAATGACTGCTGTATGAAAAATATGTTTTGTTGTTAAGAAAACTTCGTTTGTGTTCTGAAATTTTAGTTTCAAATGAGCGCTTTGTCTGCCCTATGTACGCCTGAGTACATGAACCGCAATTCAATTTATATACCCCTGATTTTTCACCTGTAATGAAAGACTAATATTGTCAAATTTCCACTTTATTTAGTTTCACTGAAACTGTATGACGCATTTCGCTATACTATAGCTTCTTCTGATACAAAATGATATTGGAGTATTAGTGTTGTTACATTTATATAAATACCCTAGATAGGTAATAAAATTAATACTATATGCTAATGAATATTGCTGGGAAATCCATTCTGAATATTAATTGTATAAATTGAGTAAAGGGGAGTTACCATGGGCCAAACAGGTATCTTTTTGTTCGTTTAAGATGATCTCTGAATTTTTAATTCTATTTATTTCTAAATTTTCTAATAGGTTTAATTTTACGCCTTTGTTTTGTATGTGTAGAATTTTAAATTTATCGTCAAAAAGATGATTTGATTCTGTTAAATGATTACTGTACGCTGAGTCAGTTTGGTTTTTTAAATAGCTTCTTTTATGTTCTAAAATTCGAGTTTCGAATGAGCGACCTGTCTGACCTATGTAACTTTGATGACAAGAACCACAATTTAACTGATACACTCCAGATTTTTTTGATCTATTTTGTTTTCCCTTTGCGTTTTTAATGAATTTTCCTAACGAGTTATTTGTTCTAAAAGCTATGTTGATATTATATTTGTTTAAGTGGTTTTTAATTTTCTCTGACGTGTTACCAAAATAGGTTAAAATATTAAATTTTTTCCCTGTCTTTTCTTTCTTGGAGTATACTAAACAAAGGCGTAAAATTAAACCTATTAGAAAATTTAGAAATAACTAGAATTAAAAATTCAGACATCATCTTAAACGAACAAAAAGATACCTGTCTGGCCCATGGTAACTACCCTTTACTCAATTTATACAATTAATATTCAGAATGGATTTCCCAGCAATATTCATTAGCATATAGTATTAATTTTATTACCTATCTAGGGTATTTATATAAATGTAACAACACTAATACTCAAATATCATTTTGTATCAGAAGAAGCTATAGTATAGCGAAACGCGCCATACAGTTTCAGGGAAACTAAATAAAGTGGAAATTTGACAATATTAGTCTTTCATTACATTCGTTATGAATTTCCATCAAGTAACAGCCACAACAATTCAAAATTATTCACCTTGTTTTTGTTTAACTTTCGCATTTTTTATGAGTTTGCCTGGTGAGTTATTAGTTTTTAAAGCTATATTTATATTATTTAGGTTTAAGTAGTGTTTAATTTTTTCTGAAGGAGTGCCAAAATAGGTTCATGATTTATAATTGATAATGCTATCTTTAGTTTTAGAGTAGACTTCAGAAATAGCTTTATTTTTAAGTTTTTTTATTGAGTATTGAATTAACTATATTTGGGGGGTAACCATTATTTACGGCAATTTGTTTTATTAAATTTAATTCGTTATTGAAATCATTTTTAGATAAAGGAACATTCACTAGCCTATGTAACATACTTGCAAATTTGTGTTGTTTTGGATGGTGGAACCGATGGGAAATCCCCATTATTAAATTTATATACCTTATAAAGTTCAGTATGAATTCCAAGAATACCCTAATTAACTATTTTCAGACTAATTGTAAAAGTAGATAATAAGGTGGAATAAAACCTAAATTGTATAATAGCCGTGTTAGTTACTTTGTGACAATACATTATAAATTTCTAAATGAAATGAAGCGAATTACTTTGTTATTTGTCACTTATTTTTTGTTTATCTGCTACTGCAGTTTCGTAGCTTTTCTACATTACGCTTGATAATGTAGAAAAGCTACGAAACTGCAATAGCAGATAAATAAAAAATAAGTGACAAATAACAAAGTAATTCGTTTCATTTCATTTAGAAATTTAAAACTTAAATGTTTGTTAGTTGCAAAAAGCATCAGAAGAAATTACCATGTAATGAAACGCGTCATGCAATTTTGTAATAAAAAGTGGAAATTTTGACAAATTGTCTTTCATCAAGTTAATAAAAAATTGTATAAATAATATCCCATGTATTTTTTATTTGCCTTTAATTGAAGACTGATAACATTTACTTTCTACGGCCTACCAGTCCATGTCGTAATTTGTATTGGCCCGTAATCGTCTCCGGCTTGGATAGCATTGACTTACGCGATTTTATGTTCTATAATACTAGAGTGGCTTCTGATGCTCAGGTTATTGCCGAATTATTTTCAGACTATTTCTCTACAGTATAGTAGTATAGTGATAACAATGTAGAGACTTCTGAATATAAGTAAAGAAGATTATGCACTTTACAATTACGAATAATGATTTAAACAGCGTTTTTGTAAAAGTCTTGCATTTACCTTTTTTTTTAATGGGTCTAGCACACGTGCTGCAGGGAAGTCCCTAAAGCGCTACAGGAGCGACACGTGTGCGGAAAAAAAAAAGCGATTCACGTTGTTCTTGAATCGCTGCAAATTGTACTCGGTAGGAAACACAGTCCTGGGTAAGCCATTCCAAAGGGATGATGTTCTCCATATAAAAGATTGCTTGAAAAGCGTTGTACGAGGAGTAACAAGCTGAACCTCATACGGATGTGAAGTATCAGCGCGACGTGTATTTCTAACATGCACCGCTCTGGGAGGAATTAAGCGAGCTACATCCTTCGAACACTCTCCATGAAAATACTTGTAGAATAGACTCAAGTCGCCAACCGTTCTTCGATGTTCCAGCGAATCAAGGCCGCCGGTCAGTTCTGGGTCTCCAATCAGACGAACAGCCCTTCTCTGAACCGAATCCAACAAATGCAGTGTATGTTTGGGAGCGGAGCCCCAAACATGGGAGCAGCATTCCATAGTTGGTCGAATTTGAGTTTTGTAAAGAATTAACAGTTGTTGTGAAGTGTAAAGCTTTCTGGTTCGATATAATATTCCCAACTTTTGAGAAGCTCTCCTTGTTATGCCTGCAATATGTTCATATATATATATATATATATATATATATATATATATATATATATATATATATATATATATATATAACAAGGATTTTCTACAGCTGACGCTGTCTTCCTTCTCTCAGCCTTTGATTCCATCCGTTTCTATCTTCCCAGTCTCCATCTGTTAGACCCCTGTCCTCCATAGCCTCGTCCACATCGTCTCTCCACGATCGTCTGGGTCTTCCTCTTTTTCTTCTCCCTATAGGGCTCCACTCCGTTATTTTCTTTATCCACCTATTATCTTCGCTTCGTCTTATGTGTCCATACCATTTTAATCGTTTTTCTTCAATGGTGTTTATTGCGTTCTCTTTGATGTTCATTCTGCTTCTTATTTTTTCATTTGTTATTCTCTCCATACGTGCCACTCTACAACATATTCTCCGATACTCCATCTCTACCGCGTTAATTTTAGATTTATTTCTTTTGTTGATCGTCCATGTTTCTGACCCGTATGTCATTATGCTTTGTATTATTGATTTGTATATGCGTGTTTTGTTTCTCTTTGTAATGTGCTTGTCCCACAGGATCGAATTTAATCGTCTTATGCATGTTCGCGTTTGTCCTAATCTAGCTTTAATCTCTTCTTCTGATGTTACGTTTTTTGAAATGATGGTTCCTAGATATTTAAATCTATCGGTTCCTTTGATTATTGTTTCGTTATCTACTTCTAGATTCTCCACGTTTCCCTCCTTTGTTGCTAGATATTCCGTTTTATCAAAGTTTATTGCTAATCCTGCTTTAGTGTATTCTTTTTTCAGTTTTCTTACCATATAACTGAGGTCTTCCTCATCTTGCGCTATGATTACTTGTGTCGTCTGCGAAACTTAAGTATATAAGTAATCTTCTCGTATTGGGACTCCCATTCCACTACATTTTTGCTTCCATTTTTTTTAATGTTTGTTCGAGGTATATTTTAAATAGTGTTGGGGATGTAGAGCATCCTTGTAATAGGCCTTTTGATGTTTGGAGTCTCTTCCCTATTTTATGTCCTATTTTTATATTCACTGTGTTGTTTTCGTAGAGAGCTTTTACTGCGTATATTAGTTCTTTGTCAATGCCTATTTCTTTCATCGCGTTCCATAATCTTTGTCTTGGCACTGAGTCATAGGCCTTTCTTATGTCTATGAAGGCTAGATGAACTTCTCTATTCTTTGCCAGTTTTTTTCCATTGTTTGTTTTATAATGTATATGTGGTCTATACATGATTTTCCGGCCGTAAAGCCTGCTTGGTCTTCTCCAATTTTTCCTTTTATATTTTCCTCCATGATATTTTTAATAATTTTTCCGTACAAACGTCCCATACTCGATATTATGCTTAGGCCTCTATAGTTTGTGCATTTTCTACGGTCTCCCTTTTTAAATATAGATACTATATAAGCTTTTGACCATTCCTCTGGTATTTTTTCTCCATTTATCGCTCTGTGGAACATGTTTCTCAGCATTCGATGTAATTTATTAGACCCGTATTTAATCATTTCATTTACCACACCCCCAGGTCCTGCAGATTTATTATTTTTGAGTGTTTTTATTGTCTTCTTTACTTCTTCATAGCTTAGTTCTATCTCTTTTATTTCCTTATTCTGTTCTTCTTCAGGGTTCTCTTCTTGGAATTCTTGTCTATCTTCTGTTAGCAGCTTCTTATAATATTCTTCCCATTCGCTATCTGGGATGTACTCTATATACGTCTTCTCTGTATTGTTAGTCCTTAATGCTTTAATTATTCTCCATGACTCTGTACTTCTAGTTCCTCCTATATACTGTTCTACATGTTCGCACGATTTTTCCCATCTCTCGTTCTTTTCTTTGTTTATCATCCTCCTCTCTTTATATTTCTGTAGATCTTCTTCTGATTTTGTATTCAGCCATTTTTCGTATAGTCTTTTTTTCTCCTTTATAGATTCTTTGGTTTTTTTCACAGATTCTAATTTTATGTTGTCTTCTTTACCTAATGCTTCTAGGGACGCCTGTTTGATGCATTCTTTTATGTGGTCATACATCTGTTGGAGGTTGTCGTAGTTAAATTCATTTAATTTTTGATATAATCGTCGTCTATATAGGTCTCTTATCGTTTCGTCTTGCAGTAAGTGTATTTTGTATTTTATTTCCTTGTCTGCTTTTTCTGTTATCTCATTAGTATTTCTGTTTTCTTGATCTATTGTTACTTTTTGCTTTATTGTCTTGTACCACGGTACTTTTATATTTGCTATTAATAGTCTATGGTCTGTTCCACATTCTGCCCCTCTCTTTACCCTTACGTCTTTTATTTTGATAGTGGTATCGTTTTTAATTTTTAATGTTCATGCCAGGACATATTTGCTCCCAAATTAACGCCCAACAAATTGAGTGACGATGCTAGGGGAATGGAGTACCCCGACATAACTATGTCGCATGCACTATGCATTTACCTATGAAACTATCATCGCGTTCTGACAATATCCTTGAGTATCTATTGTATAATCGTAGGTTTACTATTTCTATATTTTGTATATTTAAGTATTAATTACATATTGCTTACCTTTCTTGTATTTTCTATTTAGAGTAACAAACGTGAAGTTTTCTTTTGCTAATTCTATTTTTCTTTTATAAGCAGGTAGGTAATAACTTTCTAAGGTTAAGAGAATACACTATTTAATTATTTTTTAGTTTTAGTTTTTACCTCGTTATTTACTTGGATAACGGCCTTATTTGTGTTATATAAAAAGCACTTATGAATAAACAAAATACGAATAAGTATGTATTTTTTATTTTCTCTATAGATATTCAGTCTTCTAATGGCTCGGGTACCTTCTGCAGAAATTTCCTCGCATAAGCTTTTTCAGCCTGGGGAATAAGCCTGGTGGACTTGTGTATTGGACGTAGACTCCACTTCTCGTCTGTAATTGTTCGACAAGTCGGTTATAACGATACTCGTGTCCGAGCGTGTATTCGCATGTAAGAGTAAAATGAGTGGCCTGTCCCTTAGCAAGGCAAGTCGGTTTATGTGCGATAATACGCTCCTGTCCACAGTTGTCTCCCACGACATCCTGTCAAGATGATTTTTTGGTGATTAAAAGCAAAGAACGACATCGTCTTAACTTTCAATTAATCTCTTTGGATTTTTTTGGCGGCGGAGATTGGATGGTTCTCTATTCGTTCGACGGCGAGTTCATCCCCGGTTCAAAGTCTCTGAGTCATGTTTCATCAATAGCAAAAATTCGAGACGATAAATGATTGACCTAGAAAACGAAGGCAAATCAATTTATTCTGGAAAATTTCTCCAATGGCTGGCAAAGATGTGCTTGAAGTGTGTCGCCTCATCATGTCCATTCAATTTCTTACTTATAAACACCAATATTTTATAAAATGGGGCTGAAGAAGCTTTCAGTTACCTACGCATAGCACTTCGAATTAACAATAATTCTGCATCCTCCATCATGGTCAAAAAAGTATTGGCCGATTATTTATTCCACGAGCTGACATTGTGAGCGAAGACGTGACTTTAGGGCTGTAAAGGATGCTTTAGTTCAGGTTAGTTCAGGTCATTTGTTGAACTCCAATAACTGTTATTGACGTGGTCTTTAATATGCAATAGTCGCAGCTCTATTAGGGCAGCAGGGCGTACATAGCAGGACCCGACCGGACCTGGTGGGAAAATTGCTAGCATATTTATAGCCAACAAGAAAAAAATTATAGCATAAAATACGTTTCAGAAAAATGACGCCCTGCTAGCTTAAATTTAAGCTAGCAGGGTTTAAAAAATAAAGCATAAAAAATACCATATATAAATATATTTATAGCATTGAAAATGCTACAAGAATATGAATACCCAATTTTAAAAAAAAACATAACCTAAAGTATTTTAGGCGTAAAAAAAAAACGATTTTTTACTATAATATATGTATATATTATATATATATATATATATATATATATATATATATATATATATATATATATATATATATATATGTAACACATGGGCTGAAAAGTCCCGGGCCTAACAAAGAAAACACGGTTTTTTTTGGTTCAAAATTAGCTTTATTCATCAACGTAATCTCCATCAAGAGCAACGCAATAATTCCAGCGCCGCTCTAACATTTCAATACCACTTTTGTAGAACGATTTATCTTTTGCCTCAAAATAGGCCTCAGTTTCAGCGATAACCTCTTCATTCGTGCGAAATTTCTTACCGGCGAGCATTTTTTTCAGGTCTGCGAACAGCCAGTAGTCGCTGGGAGCCAAATCTGGCGAATACGGTGGATGTGGGAGCAATTCGAAGTTCAATTCATGTAGTTTTGCCATTGTTTTGATTGACTTGTGACACGGTGCGTTGTCTTGATGAAACAAAATTTTTTTCTTTGCCATATGCGGTCGTTTCTTTGCAATTTCGGCCTTCAAACGCTCCAATAACGCTATATAATATTCACTGTTGATGGTATTTCCTTTCTCAAGATAGTCGATGAATATTACACCACGCACATCCCAAAATACCGAGGCCATAACCTTTCCAGCCGATTGTTGTGCTTTCGGGCGCTTTGGACGAGGTTCACCAGTTGCTGTCCACTCAGATGACGATCGTTTTGATTCCGGAGTGAAGTGATGGATCCATGTTTCATCCATTGTCACATATCGACGCAAAAATTCCGGTTTGTTACGTTTAAACATGGCCAAACACTGCTCAGAATCATCAACACGTTCTTGTTTTTGATCAACAGTGAGCAAACGCGGCACCCACTTTGAACAGAGCTTTCTCATAGTCAAATGCTCATGCAATATAAAGCCAACACGTTCTTTTGATATCTTTACGATGTCAGCTAACTCACGCAACTTCACTTTTCGATCATTCAAAACGATTTTATGGATTTTTTTTATGTTTTCTGGTGTTACCGCCTCATTTGGACGTCCACTGCGTTCTGCATCATCGGTGTCTCTACGACCACGTTTGAAGTCAGCAAACCAACGTTTTATTGTTGTTTCTGATGGAGCGGAGTCCCCATAACACTTTTCAAGCCATTGCTTCGCTTGAACGGTATTTTTTCCCATCAAGAAGCAGTGTAAAATTAAAACACGAAATTGTTTTTGATCCATTGTTTTGAAAATAACAAAAGTAGCGTCACTCTTAGCACAATAACTCACAAACTAATGAATAGAATATCATGAAATTTTAAGGTGACTGCAATAAAACTAGCGCCATCTATGTGTTAGGCCCGGGACTTTTCAGCCCATGTGTTATTAAACTAAATTTTTTGAAATCCCCAACCCCCCAGCTGTCATACACACAAACACACTCGCACATACATTTTACTACAATTAACGGTTTTAAACATTTTTTAAAAAGCTACGAAACAATTAGAAGATATAATGCCTCAAACCAAGCTCTTGTTACGGTGTACAATGTCACGTGAATTTATTGAATTAGACTCCTTTGGGCCATTAGAAGCTAATGTCATAAATTGTAACAGTGTATATAATTTTGTAACTAGACTCCTTTAGGCCTTTAGAAGCGGTCCTGCTAATGCTATAAATTATTAGAGTGTAACTAGGCTCCTTTGGGCCTTTGGAAGCGGTCCTGCTAATACTATAAATTATTAGAGTGTATATAATCATGTAAGGAGACTCCCTTGGGCCTTTGGAAGGGATTCTGCTAATGCTATAAATTATTATAGTGTATATAACCATGTAATTAGACTCCCCTAGGCTTTTAGAAGCGGCCCTGCTAATGCTATAAATTATTAGAGTGTAACTGGCTCCCTTGGGCCTTTGGAAGCGATACTGCTAATACTATAAATTATTAGAGTGTATATAATCATGTAAGGAGACTCCCTTGGGCCTTTGGAAGCGATTCTGCTAATGCTATAAATTATTAGAGTGTATCTAACCATGTAATTAGACTCCCCTAGGCTTTTAGAAGCGGCCCTGCTAATGCTATAAATTATTAGAGTGTATATAACCATGTAATTAGACTCCCTTAGGCCTTTAGAAGCGGTCCTGCTTATGCTATAAATTAGTAGAGTGTATATAATCATGTAACTAGGCTCCTTTGGGCCTTTGGAAGCGGTTCTTCTAATGCTATAAATTATTAGAGCGCATATAATTATGTAATTAGACTCCCTAAATCAGTTCTTTTCGCCTAAAATTTTTTAGGTTATGTTTTTTTTTTTTAAATTGAATACCATATTCTTGTAGCATTTATAATTCTATAAATTTTGGTCAGATATATATTTATGTACATTTATGCTTTTTTTAAACCCTGCTAGGTTAAGTTGAAGCTAGCAGGGCGTCGTTTTTCTCGAACCTATTTGATGCTATAATTTTTTTCTTGATGACTATAAATTGCATAAATATGCTAGAAATTCTCTACCAGGTCCGGTCGGGTCCTGCTATGTGCGCCCTGCTACCTTAATAGAGCTAATAGTCGCAGTATTATTGTTTTTGTAAAAGTTTCTCATACAAAAGGCATACTCCGCTCCGATGAAACACTAGGTAAAATTAAATTTCTGACATTCGCGTTACATGCCAAGCAACACTCTATACAATACAAATTCTGTCAGTTATGATAACACTCTCTGTATATGTGTTATATAAGTAGGGGGTGTCGTACTTCAACTATTTTATATCACTCATTTAAATAATACTTCTTCTGTTAGTGAAGAAATTTCTTAAATCCTATTAACATGAAAATTTACAAATATTACCGGTTGAACATGAAAATTATTCCAACTAGGTTAAAATTTGCACTTTAACTGACAAATTATTCAAGTTTAAAGTCATTTATAGTATACCAATAAAGTGTACTTAAATTGTTCTTAAGTTGTTTTCTTGCTGATTGCTTATTGTAGACAAAAACATCATAACTTAATTTTAGCTTAAATTTTAATACAATCATCATCATCATCATCATCATTAGCTTATTTCATCCAAAGTCGGATGTAAGCCTGGCCAAGTTATCTCCAATGAGCTCTGTTGTTTGCTGTTTGCATCCAATCGTGTCCCGCTAATCTTTTCATCTCGTGTTATGAGTGACTCTTAGTAAATTGCAATAGGGTAAAAGCTAAATGATAGCGAATTA
The DNA here is from genome assembly GCA_019049505.1 of Pachyrhynchus sulphureomaculatus. Classification (NCBI taxonomy): domain Eukaryota; kingdom Metazoa; phylum Arthropoda; class Insecta; order Coleoptera; family Curculionidae; genus Pachyrhynchus; species Pachyrhynchus sulphureomaculatus. Next base: position 184,373,394 of record CM032456.1, on the reverse strand, counting down.
AAGGTTAGTGTAAAGAAGATGTTCATTTTAAATAAAAATAAGAGAAAAAATAACACGTTAAACTTGAAGCAAGATTTGCAGCTAAAATCCAATATCATGTTCCATGAGATAAAAAGTAATATTTTATTTTCGGGTCGGACTGTCGACACTACTGCAGGCATATAAAATTTCAACCGATATAAAACATTTTTAAACAAAACATTTGCCACCATTATCTTAGATTTTTTTAAAACTAAGCACGAAGTCTTGTACAATTGTTAACATGTAAATTCGGGAGTAAACTAAATGCAGAGTTAGTGCAAAATTTGAACTGAAACTGGTAATGCATATGTTGTAATTTAAAACAACTTTACGATAATTAACTATGCTTAGTAATCAATATGACTTCAAGATGATAATGGGATAAAAATTGCTGTAGAAAAATTAGAGCTCAAGTTATTTGTCTGGCAGACGGTCTGCCAATGTGATCTTCATAGTAAACCATTTTTTGTAGAAGGAACAATTAATCGCGATATTTACATCATTGAATGTTTCCAGAAACGATTACTGCCATTTGTCAAGGATCAATTTTAAGAAGTTGTGTTTTGGCCAAATGTAGCAATAGTACATTACGCTAAAACCACAACCAAATATCGAATACGTCTCGAAAACTGAATTCGCCTAACACACCAGAACTCTCCCCAAAGGAGATGTACTGGGATTTAGTAAAAAATATTTTAAAACACACAGAAAATTCCTTTAAGAATTTTCTTCTAAATAACGAGTAGCAGAATAGTTGAAGCTCAAGATGTGCAGAAAATAATGGGGAATATAAAAAGTTATTTAGTAGAAAGTTAATAATTAATAAGAGCTAAACATTCTTAATGTATTGGTCAGTATCTCAGTATCTGTAAATATATCAGAAATAATTTTTAAAGTTCATATTTTCTATGTAGTTTAGCTTATGTCTAAAACCGTCCGAAACTTTACGGAATAGCCTTTACATATTTTAAAACTTATCCGCACAATTTCCGGAATAAAAGTAAATACTTTTATTCTTTAGAGAAAACTATGAATTCCAATATAACACGTGAGTAGAAAAAATTTTGGTCGACCTTTTTAAAAAATCCATATGATTTTTAGGAACTACCAACCTTCAAACGAAACGTGTCAACATTTCATGACATTTCGACGATTAGTTTACAAGTTACAGTGGTTGTAGTGACGCTATTTTTGATATTTTCAAAACAATGGAAAAAATCGAATTTCGTTTGTTGATTAAACACTGTTTTTTGATGGGAAAAAATGCCGTTCAAATAAAGCAATGACTCGATAAGTATTACGGGGACTCTGTCCCTGGAAAATCACTCATCATTTACTGATATGCTGAATTTAAGCGCGGTCATACAGATATAAATGATGCTGAACGCTCTGGACGCCCAAATGAGGGGGTTATACCGGAAAACATCAAATAAATCCACAAAACTGTGTTGGATGACCTTAAAGTGAAATTACGTGAGATAGCTGATGCCCTAAAGATATCAAAAGAACGTGTTGGTCATATTTTGCATGAACATTTGGGCATGAGAAAGCTCTGTTCGAAATGGGTATTGCGTTTGCTCACAGTGGACCAAAACAACGTGTTGATGATTCTGAACGTTGTTTGGTCCTGTTTAAGCGCAATAAAAAGGATTTTTCAATATAATATGTGACAATGGATGACACATAGATCCACCACTATACACTGGAATCAAATCGGCAGTCAACTGAGTGGACAGCAGCCGGTGAAAGCCTCCCGAAGCGACCAAAGATACAACAGTCAGCTGGGAAGGTTTTGGTTTCTGTATTTTGGGACGTGCATGGAATAATGTTCATCGACTATGCTAAGAAGGGAAAAACCATCAATATCGAATATTATATAAAATTATTAGTGCTTTTGAATGCAGAAATCGCAAAAAAACGGCTCCAAATGAACAAGAAAAAAGTTACGATGGCAAAATTACATGAATAGAAGTTCGCATTGCTTCCTCATCTACCGTATTCTCCAGATTTGGCCCCCCTGTGACTATATCTATTCGCAAACCTCAAAAAAATGCTCGTGGGAAAGAGATTTGGCCCCAATGAAGAAGTTATCGCCGAAATTGAGGCATATTTTGAAGGCAAAGACAATTCCTTTTACGAGCAAGATATAGAAATGTTAGAAAGGCATTGGACTGATTGTATCGCTCTTGAAGGATACTATATTGATGAATAAAGTCGAATTTTGCAAAAAAAAATGTATTTTTAAGTAGCTAGACCAAAAACTTTTCAGCCTACGTATTATATTTAAAAGGTAGCGGTAAAGATAATGTAGATATTCAAGTGTATTTTCGATAGGTATTATATCAAAAATGATTATTAACCCTTAGGCTATGGTTATAATTTTTATGAAACAAAAAACACTTCAATAAACCTTCATTTCAATCAAATAATATCTCTTACCCATTTTATTGAAAATCTCCATTTGCTTACTAAATCCAAAAGTCCTGTTTAAACAAAAACTGCACTGCACACTACAAACATAAACCTTGGATTCGTTTCATACGTCGTCGTTCCGGTTCAAATTTGAAACGGTCAAGTACAAATAGAACCACTGAACCAGAAATCCTTGGCTCTAGGTTTCTCGCTTAACTTGGTGTTCAAGTCTTTTGATAAAAGATAATTTTTAAGATTTAATGCATTTCTTATTTTTCAAACATTTTCAATGTTTAAACACTCGTTGTCCTACATTTTACCAATAACTTGCCTAAAAACTAATATTTGTAGATTTTTTTTAAACTACATGGAAACACACTATTACAGAAATTTTCACTCAACACCGTAAAATTTTCCGCTGAAATCAATATTATTGATTTTTAATGACAATAAACGAAATTTTCGTGAATTTAAGACGTGTCTAGCAAATTATCGCCAGTATTTAGGTTAAGATCAACGAGAGATGAAAGCAGTACCCAGTACCCCCGGTTCTTCTAAAACTCAGGTATGTTGTTAGCGTAAATACACGATAGGTAAAAAATCGAATGGTCAGGTAAGGTCGTCTAATTCCGGGTATGTTCGTGACTCATGGGAAAGTGCATTTTGTGGTTATGCGTTAAAGCTACAGGGTGTACAGAAGTAAACAATGTTTCCATGACTTCATTTTTAGTGTTCCGTACGAAACACTTATGTGATCACTTCGGTGTCCGTCTGTTTGTCTATCACACCCGATTTTCTCCGAAACTATTTGACATAGAATGTAGAAATTTGGCACAAATATAGAAATTGATGGTCCAATTAGAGCCGTGTAGTTTTGAAGGTTAAATTTTGGATTAGTTTGGAGGGTGAAATCGGAAGTAAAAAAAAAAAATTACCACGTCATCGAGTGGGGTGTCAAATGAAAGCTTGTGAAAACACGAGTTCAAGAATATATATGATGTAATAGTTGCGCACACTTTTCTTCGTATTATTTTAAAAAAATGGCCAAAAATCGCTGTGCCCTTCTCGTATCTTGAAAATAACTAATCAAAAAATTTTGAAAAAATTCTGAAATATTCTCCATAGAGTGTAGATTGAGCGAAAATTATCACGAGTGTATTAGGTTTGATAATTTATCTGATATAAAAAAAGCTATTTGGCTTGACAATATGGTGGAGCTTTTGTAAATATACTTTTCAATACACACACTGGCGGCCAACGGATAAGTACCGAGATAAAATAATTTTATTTTATTCATTTATAATTAAACAAATATTTAGGCATATAATATGTTTATATATATATATATATATATATATATATATATATATATATATATATATATATATATATATATATATATACAAGGTGTACAAGTATGAAATGCGGATTTTTTTTCTAAAAAAACATGTTAAATTCGGATGAATGATAAAAAGTGCTTTATTCAAAGTATGCTGCATCGCTTGTTATACATTTTTCCCATCTTTCGCGCAATTTGTGAATACCACGCCCCTTTTGCTGCGAACCATTCATCGAGCCATTTTTTCACATCTTCGTACGAACCAAAGCGCTGCTCAGCAAGTGCGTGACCCATCGATGCAAACAACTGGTAATCGGATGGAGCCAAGTCTGGTGAGTAAGCCGCATGGGGTAGAACTTCCCAACTGAGTGCTTCCAACGTGTCGCGAACAGGTTTTGCCGTATGTGATGGAGCATTGTCATGAAGAAAAAAGACTTTGTGTTGCCTCTTTCGGTATTCTGGCCTTTTTTCAAGCAGCGAACGGTTCAAATCGGTCAGTTGTTGTTGGTAACGTTTAGTATTAACCGTTTCCCCAAGTTTTAACAGCTCATAATAGACCACGCTCCTCTGGTCCCACCAAACACAGAGCATTGTCTTTCTGCCAAAGCGATTCGGTCTTGCGGTCGATGTGGATGGTGCGCCTGGGTCTACCCATGATTTTTTTGCGCTTGGGATTCTCAAAATAAATCCACTTTTCATCCCCTGTAACTATACGATGTAAAAACGACTTCCTTTTGTACCGAGCGAGCAAAATGCCAAAGGTGCTTTTGCGTTTTTCTATTTGCCTGTCGTTCAACTCGTGTGGTACCCATCTACTGGCTTCTGAATCTTTCTCATCTCTCGTAGCCGATTGGAAACAGCTTGTTGACTAACGCCCAATTGCTCGGCGAGTTGTTTTTGTGTTTGCGAATCGTCTTCGTCCAACAATACTTGCAACTCCACATCTTCGTATTTTTTTGGCGGTTTTCCACGTTCCTTGTCTGCAACATCGAAGTCACCACTTTTGAAACGCCGAAATCATCGTTCACACTTATCTTGCGATGGAGCATGTTCACCATAAGTTGAATCGGTATGATTCAACAGCAGTTTTCTTCGAATGAAAACAAAAAATTATTGCTGTCTGCGAATGCTCTTTGTTCGGTATAAATTTCGACATATTGAACACAACAACACAACACTATGCACACACTTTTCCAATTTATCACTCGTGCGCGTCTGACACTTATTGATGATCCAACAAAATGGCGCAGTGTCAAATCTTTATAGCACAAACTGCATTGGTGTACCATCTGTTGTCTGAAATCCGCATTTCCTACTTGTATACCTGGTATATATATATATATATATATATATATATATATATATATATAGATATATATATATAGATATATAGATATATAGATATATATATATATATATATATATATATATATATATATATATATATATATATATATATATATATATATATATATATATATATATATATATATATATATATATATATATATATATATATATATATTTATTTATATATATATATATATATATATATATATATATATACATATACATATATATATATATATATATATATATATATATATATATATATATATATATATATATATATATATATATATATATATATATATATGTATATATATATATATATATATATATATATATATATATATATATATATATATATATGTATATATATATATATATATATATATATATATATATATATATATATATATATATATATATATAGTATCATTTGAACATTATTACATATATACACATATTGAATTGAGAACCTCGGTTCATAAAATCGTCAAGAGCATTCGTAAACTACTCTTTTGAAGCCAGCAATAATTCTATACAAACCTGATAGCTAACATACTACTACTAATAATATACTTGAAGGTTGGTAGTTATTGTATATCAAAAATTGCTTTTAAATTAAAATAAAATCTTTACCTAGGCTAAGTTAATTAGGTCCCAGAGATGTATATATCTTAAGATCCAATATGTATTTTCACGTTTTTCTTAGTCAGTAATGTATAATAGTTATAGCATCTTAGCTACTTATAGGTAGCTAAGGCTATAGCCAATAAATCAGCCTAGCTCATTCTAGATTCTAGTATTAAAAGTGTAAAACAAATAGTAGTAAGTAGTAATTCTTTATTTAATTATAAACAAATAAAATGAAATTATTTTCTCTCGGTACCTATCCGTGTGTATACTCAAAAGTATATTAACAAAACTTCCACCATAGTGTCAAGGAACATAGTTTTCTTATATCAGATAAATTATCAAACGTAACACTTTATGAAGAATATTATAGAATTTTTTCAAAATTTTTTGATCACTACTGTTCCAGCTAGGGGGAAGAGATCGGGATTTTTGACAATTTTTTAAAAATAAAACAAAGAAAAGTGTGTGTAAGTATTACATCACATATTTTTGGCTTGTGTTTTCTCAAACTTTCATTTGACACTAGGCTTGTTGAATTTTGTTTCCCTTCCGATTTCCCCCTAAAACTAACCCCTTAAGTCAAAATTTCAAAACCACACGGCTTTGACACGATTCTGACATCAATTTCTATATTTGTGTCAAATTTTAACTTCTTTGTCAAATAGTGTCAGGAGAAAATCGGGTGTGACAGATGGACAGACGGACACAGAAATGATCCCATAAGTGTTTCGCATGAAACACTGAAAACAGTGGTTTTATACGCTTCCACACCGAGGTTTATTGCAGACAAAGATGCTGGAAACACCGGCGCCAAAAGACGAAGGGGGTTCTTGCTGTCCCCTATATCACAGGCGACTATAAGTCTATGAGTAGTAAAATTATACGAAAAAATATAAGTTGAAATTTATTTACACGTTTATAAACATTACGTTTTCTTATATTAATTATATTAAAAATATACAATCTAATACTACACAACTAATACCATAAAAATGGTTATTTGTAAATGCAAATAATGTTATAATAAGTTGTAAAATCTCTGTGATAAATTCTTTAATAAACACAAGGTAAAAAAAGTGCATTTACACAATAATATGATTCCGAAATATATTTACTTTTATTTTTGCTACCTTTTACTTTTGATATGTAGATTTAGTTTCAGGTCTTTTTAATTAGGTATGTAGAAGGTAAACACTGTAAATCAGTTTTTTAATACTGTCATAATAGTTTTCACGTGTCATGGATGAGATAAATTTTAGTTTTTTTCATCATAATGACTGTAACGTATTGTTCAACAAAACTATGTTATTTATTCTAATTAATATAAATACAGATTTGAATCAGCAGCATCCACATCTAGAGTAACTTTTTGTTGCTTTGGATCCCGAGCATTTAAATATTCCCTGTAATAAAGTATTGCAATACTGGCAGTGAAAAACACCAAAGGTATAAATTGAATCCTAAAAAGTAAAAGTTAATATATATATATATATATATATATATATATATATATATATATATATATATATATATATATATATATATATACACTGGGTGTTATGAAATTCAATGCATATATTGGAACTGGTGGATTCTTGTGGTAAGACCGACTGTAGAAAATTCACCTTAAATAGCGGATCTCAATAATAAAGGAAAAAAAAAAAATCTACCCTTAAGAAATAATGTCATGAATATTTTTTTTCGCATCCCACTGATGAACGCTGAACTCCAGAATATCGAAATACGTAAATCAGACAGAAGGTCGTTATTTTCGATCCTTCCAGTCGGCTTTTCTCAAATAAAATTGATAAAAAGAATATTAAAATATTTTTCTATCCTAAAACCGAACAGGTTTCTTTATGATTCGCATTCCAAAGATTAAAGCATTTATGCCGCGATTGCGGTGTTTTCTTTTTAGTGAATATTTACCAATTACGGGGGTAAGTTGTAATTAAGGTCAATGTTTTTTTAAGGAGAGATGGACTGACATAGTGATTAAGATATTTGCAGCAAGTGTAGAATATAGCAGCAAGTGAGATAGATTGTATCATTGGTACAGTTGGTTAAGGTTTAAATTTGTCACGGACAACTTAGGATGTTTTATATGGAGATCCATTGTACATTTAAGTTACGTTTATTTATTTCGTATGGATGTACATTGCACACCGCACAATTGAAGTTAAATAAAATTACCCATACAGAAATTTACCCAACCAACCCATAAAGTACGAATTTAAGCTATATAAAAAAAATCGTTTACCATTTAGGTATTTACCTTGAAAAAGTTCAGGGAAAAATCTATTTGAAATTCTGTTTTTACTTTGTCTCCAAACAGCTGTTAAATAACAAATAGCGGATCTCAATAATACAGGAAAAAATCGACCCTAAATCAATTGATAAAAAAAAATACATAAAAATTATTATATTTTAAAATAATTACTTATTACTTAACGGGTTTTATATTTCAGTATTATAAATTAAAAATTTTAACAGGTAATTCATCAAAATTTTATTTGCTTCCTCGTAAAACAGATAATAAAATAAATGTTGGGATGGTTTGTTCCCCTTTATGTATTGTAAACTAGAAAGAATTTTTTTGTCAGACGTCGACAAAAATTGTTTCATTATCGCCGATAGGGGAGGCCCGTGTATATTATATTATACGTCTTTTGTTTATTCATTCTTTGAAGATATTTTTGTAAAGACTTAATGTAATTTCTACAGTTCTTTGTACCGTATTTTGTGGAGTATGAGACTTAAAGATTTTACAACTTTTTGAAGGGTTTAGCGTTAAATCCCGAAATAGACGGTTCACTATTTAAATGTGACTTTTTCATTATTGATAATTATAGAAGCGTAAGATCGATGTGCTTTCATTACTTAAGTTTGTTTGATAGAGAGAGAGCATTTATATTTTCAGCTGGGTTAAACAAATGTTTAGGAAAGACGTTTTTATCCAAGGGCCAAACTCCAGCCGCTTGAAATCCGTTCACAATGATGCCAATGATAGCAGCTCTTTGGTAAACTTCTACAAATAAACTTGCAACTTGATATTGCGTTACTTGAGGACCTGGATTTGCTCTCAATCATTTTTCTGTTGCTTGAATATAAACGAGTGGCTGAAGCCGGTGAGTGTGTCTGGCAGCTGTAACATTAGCCTTCGCTATGTTCAACGCTTCCCGGTTCTTCGAATGTGTTATATTTCCATCAAGCAGAAATAATATTTTATTTACGATGCTTATAAATGTTTCGTCCATTTTACAAATAAGTTTGAGTTAATATAACCAGTGCCAGGAATGGCGACAACACTCTCAGAAGGTGTGCCATTTCCCAATTCAGGATTTTGCCTCATTCTTTTGAATATTTAATCCTAAAACTTTTTGCCTTTTTTTCTGAATGGTGGAAAATCCACTTTATCTACGTCAGGGTTAATTTGCCCTAGTCTCCCTACCTGAACGCAGTTGTTAAGGAGAAATGATCTAGTTGTTTCGGCGCCTTACCGAGGCCAAGGTGGGTCTTTCACGGGTTGGTTAGTTTTGTAAATATTTTTTTAATTTTTCAAAAATTTTCGAATTAAAAAGAAGTAAGGAATTAGTTGAAACAGACTGCAAATGGATAAAATGAATGCTTCGAAAAAAACTATATACATCTATTATGTGTGAGATCCTGGGGAAACAGATTGCAGTTGTAGAGCAGAGACTATAATGGTGTTAGTCAGATATGTTCAAGGAAAAAATGGGGATTAAAACTGAACATAATTATATCGGAAAATCTCATATGAGGTACTAGATCTTATCATATAAGGCCAGTATAATTTATTTAACAAGAGCTACGAGTTATAAATAATAGATCGGAGACGCTTGAAATAAATTGGATTTCAGGAAAAAGTTTGGAGTATACAGCTGAATCATGACCGGACAAGACAAATAAAATAAACAATAAGTTTAGTATTCTATTAAGACATCATGTCATTGTATTTCAGGCAGAGGTATATGCAATAGAAGACAAAAATAGTGCATATAGAAATAAGCGAATCAATATTGTTATAGATTGCCAGGCAGCATTGAAGGTTTGTCAAGCCCAAAAGTAATATCTAAAGTGGTTTTAGAATGTCAAAATGGCTTAGAGACCTAGCGGACCACAAGTGGGTTCCACTGATGACGAAATGGTAAGCAAAGGCTAGTTATTCCTGTATATTGGTCGAGAACCTGCTCTAGTTTAAAAAAACCTGAACTGCAGATTGTGCAATAAGAAGACAGAATCATATCCTATTCGACTGTAAGTCTCTAGATCGTGAAAGATAAGGTCTTGTTGAATAAACAAATACGAATCCAGAGGAATATATCAACCAACTGGCAGTGAACTTGTACAAGATTGTACATGGAAGAAGAGTGAGCCTAGTGCGGCAGCGGTATTTCCGAAAATTTAATTGAAACTGCTCTCGACAAGGAAGATAGATCTACTAACAAATATAATGGTTATTAGGTACTAACTGAAAAGTTGTTTTCATCGATGCATCCATTTTTATAATTATTACTGATAAGTTCAGGTATTACCAATACTTACCAATATGAATATCCTAAATATGACCTTTTATCAGAATCAAAACTGCCCTCCAGAGTGTCATATATACCAACATTGTGGAAAATGGTTATATTATACATACTCCCCCATAATATTATGGACATTACGGTACAGCAGAACGCAGCAGCATTATAGTAAAATAAACTTCGAACACTGAAAATATAAATTCAAAGATTATTTAAATAGCCGCATGAAACACTGGAGCTGTCAAAAATCAACTGTTTTTGAAAATCCCTTAAATAGTGGTGTTATCATGAGAGGACAAAAGAGACAACCGTCCTCTCTAGAAGTCATAATAAATCACAGTATTTTTTGAAAGTATTTTTAACAAGAAACCTATACCATTTTTATTTTGTTTTTTTTTAATGAACATATAACCTTGTGAAATTGTTGTAATCCGTTATTTATCTTGATATTTATTTACTGACTATCTATTAAAGCTCCTATTACTAAATGTTGTGTTACTTAAATCTACATGAAGCTGTATCTGTGTTGTATTTACCTTATGTTACATGCTATTTATTAACCAACTTCAAAAAAGAGAAGGTTCTCAATTCGATGCGTATGTATTTTTTTTAATGTATGTTCCCGCATAATTCTGGCAAATATGTATTCTTTTGGATGATTCTTTTTTTTATTCGAGAGAATACACATTCGAGATGACCTCATATAAATTTTATTGAAATTGGTTTTGTAGTTTCGGAAAAAATCCTGAAAACTTAAATTTTTTGTAATAAAATACCGATAACTCTGGCAAATATGTACCGATTTGGATGATTTTCTTTTTATTCGAGAAAATACAGATTCGAGATAATTTTATATAAATTTTATTGAAATTGGTTGTGTAGATTCGGTAAAAACCCTGAAAAACTTAAATTTATGTAATAAAACACCGATAACTCTGGCAAATATGTACCGATTGAGATGATTATTTTTTTATTCGAGAAAGTACACATTCGGGAGGGTCCCATATAAATTTCATTGAAATTGGTTATGTAATTTCTGAAAAAATCCTGAAAAACTTAAATTTTTATAATAAAACACCGATAACTCTGGCAAATATGTTCCGATTTGTATGACTCTTTTTTTACTCAATAGAGTGCACATTTAAGATGATCTCATATAAATTTTATTGAAATTGGTTATGTAGTTTCTGAAAAGAATCCTAAAAACTGAAATTTTTGTCACAAAACACCGATAACTCTGGCAAATATGTACCGATTTGGATGATTTTCTTTTTATTCGAGAGAATGCAGATTCGAGATAATCTATAATATATATAAAATGCAACGTCTCTCTGTCTGTCTGTCTGTCTGTCTGTCTGTCTGTCTGTCTGTCCGTTAGTTACCTTATCACTGGAGAACCACTTATCCGATTTACGTACTTTTTTTTTTAAAACATACTTATATTCTCTGGCCAGGTTATAGGCTATATTTTATTACGATAGGTAGCATAAGGAATGAGCAATGACAATAATAGTGAGTGAAGTCGGAAAAAAGTTTGCTGCTAGCGCGTTCCCTTGCATTATACAGCCTAAACCATTAAATATGGAACAATATTATGTAGCAGAGAATATCTTTAATCTATAATCTATAATATATATAAAATGCAATGTCTCTCTGTCTGTCTGTCTGTCCATTAGTGCGTTTATCACGCGAGAACCACTTATCCAATTTATGTGTCTTTTTTAAATTCATACATATATTCTTTGGCCAGGTTATATAATAATAATAATAATCTATATCTATAATATACATAAAATGCAGCGTCTCTCTGTCTGTCTGTCTGTCCGTTAGTGCGCTTATCATTGGAGAACCACTTATCTGATTTACGTGCTTTTTTTTTAAAACATTCATATGTTCTCTGGCCAGGTTATCTATATATAATATATATAAAATGCAATGTCTCTCTCTGTCTGTCTGTCTGTCTGTCCGTTAGTGCGTTACGTACTTTTTTTAAAACATACATATGTTCTCTGGCCAGGTTATAGGATATATTTTATTGCGTTAGGTAACATAAAGAATAAGCAGTGACGATAATAGTGAATCAAGTCGGAAGAAAGGCTACCGTTAGCGTGTTCTCTTACAATATACTGCCTAAACCATTAAATATGGAACAATATCATGTTGCAAAGAATACAATATATATATATATATATATATATATATATATATATATATATATATATATATATATATATATATATATATAAAATGAAACGTCTCTCTGTCTGTCTGTCCGTTAGTGCGCTTATCACTTGAGAACCACTTATTCGATTTACGTGTTTTTATAAATTTATACATATGATATGTTCTATATAATTCGATATAAGCCTAGATAATGGGAGATAAGGTGAGATAATGGGAGATAAGTATAAATAATGGGAGATAAGGAGAAATAATAGGAGATGAGCAGAGATAAGCCTAGATAATGGAAATTATGTAGAGATAATGGGAGATAAGGAGAAATAATGAAAGTTAAGCAGAGATAAGTCTAAGTAATGGGAGTTATGGTGAGATAATGGGAGATAAGTATAAATAATGGGAGATAAGCAGAGATAAGTCTAGGTAATGTAAGTTATGGTGAGATAATGGAAGATAAGGAGAAATAATGGGAGATGAGCAGAGATAAGCCTAGATAATGGAAATTATGTAGAGATAATAGGAGATAAGGAGAAATAATGAGAGATAAGCAGATATAAGTCTAAGTAATGGGAGTTATGGTGAGATAATGGGAGATAAGGAGAAATAATGGGAGATAAGGAAAAATATTGCGAGATAAGTCGAGATAAGCCTAGATAATGGGAGATAAGGTGAGATAATTGGGGATAAGTATAAATAATGGGAGATAAGGAGAAATAATGGGAAATAAGCAGAGATAAGTCTAGGTAATGAGAGTTATGGTGAGATAATGGGAGATAAGGAGAAATAATGGGAGATAAGGAAAAAAATGGGAGATAAGGAGAAATATTGCGAGATAAGTCGAGATAAACCTAGATAATGGGAGATAAGGTGAGATAATAGGAGATAAGGAGAAATAATGGGAGATGAGCAGAGATAAGCTTAGATAATGGAAATTATGTAGAGATAATAGATATAGATATATAAGGAGAAATAATAGGAGATAAGGGGAAATAAGGGCAGATATTATGTTACGTTAGGTAACATAAGGAATGAGCAGTGGCGATAGTAGTCCACGCGAGCGGAGCCGCGGGCACGGCTAGTCTCATATAAATTTTACTGAAACTGGTTGTGTAGTTTCAGAAAAAAAAAAACCTGAGAAACTTAAATTTATATAATAAAACAGCGATAACTCTAACAAATATGTACCGATTTGGATGATTCTTTTTTTATTAGAAAGAATACACATTCGAGATGATTTCATATAAATTTCGTTGAAATTGGTCGTGTAGTTTCGGAAAAAATCTTAAAAAATCTAAATTTTTTAATAAAACACCGATGACTCTGGCAAATATGTACCGACTTGGATGATTCTTTGTTTATTCGAGAGAGTACATATTCGAGATGGTTCCACATAAATTTTATTGAAATTATTTATGTAATTTCTGAATAAAAGCTTTTTAATAAAAAAAAAAAACCTACTTCGAAAGAACAGTACACAAAATTTTACCACTATAAAGTAAAAAATAAAACTTCTTAACAAAAAAAGCTACTTCAAAAAAGCAACACACAAAATTTTTCCAGTATAAAGTAAAAATCGGTCAAGTGCAAGTTAAACTTGCGCAATTAGTGTTCCGTACGTTGATTGCTTTTAAAATAAAAAAAAAATTGTTACGGAGGAATAAAATGATCTGTGACTTCACCAAACACACCCCAAATGAGTTTTCAACAAAGTTTGTTTCCAATCTTTACTGAAAACTGATGGCCTTGAAATTTTTGTTTTTTTTTTATATATCAGATAAATTATTAAAGGTAATGCCCTCGTGATAATTTTCGTTGAATCGTGGTGAATATTCCAGAATTTTTTCAAAATTTTTTAATCAGTCCTTTTCGAGATAAGGTGGGGGGACAGTGATTTTTCGCGATTTTTTAAAAATAATACAAAGAAAAGTGTGCGCAAGTATTACATTATATATATATATATATATATATATATATATATATATACATATATATATATATATATATATATATATATATATATATATATATATATATATATATATATATATATATATATATATATATATTTTACTCCTGTTTTCATTTGACATATAACTTTTGAAATCAGCGTCAAATTTTTTGTGTCAATGTAACCACTTATAAACCGTATTAATATTATTAACACCTAATTAGATAAAAAATAACAAAACTATACTACCCAACAGTTCTAAACTGAATCTTTGCAAATACTTAGTTATAGCCTGTCCCAAAGTATAAGATCCTGATTTTTACCGTTTTAAGTGGGCAATATAAAAATTTTGACCTTTTGTTTATGATAGGTTGCAGAGATGGACTTAAGAATTTTATTCATTAATGCAAATAAATAAAATTATAAGTGTTTTTGGAGATGTTTATTTACACTTAAAGTAGGAGAAATATTTTGTGCCCTTATTTTTGATTTAACTTGATGCCAAACATGTTCAATTGGATGAAACACACAATAATACGTAGGAAGCCGCAAATCAGTGTGTCCCATTTTCTCAGCCATACTATCACAAACATATTTCTTTTTCAATTTATGTATAGTCTTTCAAAACTTCCAGAAGATCACTTTTTTATAATTAAAGTCAAAATATATATCTTTTATGTTTTTTGCAGAAAATAGTAGACAATTTGAAACCCAGCCCTTTTCAGATCCAGCATGCAAAATGGTTATTCGTTTACCTTTACATGAAGGTGCGTTAGTCTGACATTTTGTACTGCTGTCAACCCACCCTTTTTGCATAGTGTCATGGGTATCGAACCAATTTTCTGATTGATACTTTTTAATTCCTTGTAATTATTTACATACTTATGTATGTCGTAAGATTCGTAATCTTTGTGACTCCATCACTACTTGCCTTTTGTTGATTTTTCGGAACATAAATCTCATTCTTAAGAGAATTCTGTGAAGGATTGATCGGCCACAATGTATATTGGTCCCGTCCTGCACCAGTCTTAATTATTTTGTCTAGTGTCGGCACCAACTGCTCTTCGTACATAGAATATATTTTTCTCCTGATGACGCCTTTTTCACAATCGTCTACATGATGCATTTGAAAATCTTTCCGTTTTTTCCTGTTCCTGAGTGCGGTATACAAAGCAGGTAAAATAAAGATACGTTTATCGTAATACCTGGCAACTATACACAAAACCATAATAGGGTCGTTTATTGCCCCATTGAAAAAGCAAAAAGGCAGGATCTTATATCTTGGGATTTACTATACGAGTAAAGAAACGTAGAACACTATACTAGTATATTTACAGTAAATATACAGAAAAACTTTTTAACAAAAAAAACACTTCAAATAAACAGGACACAAAATTTTACCACCCTAAACTAAATGAAGTCGGTTAAAAAATTGACATTGACACAAAAAATTGGCGCCGACTTTACTTTTTATAAAGAAATCATAATATTAAATAATAGCTGTTTTTAGCATTTGTAAGATTTGTTTATACAGAATTAATAATTGCATTGTCAAATTAAAGCAATATCTTATCTTATAAGTATTTTACGACTGTTTCAAAAACATTCTTTTTAGTGTTCCGTACGGAACACTTATAAGATCACTTCGATGTCTGTCCGTCGGTCTGTCACAACCGATTTTGTCCGAAACTATTTGGCATAGAAAGTTGAAATCTGGTACTAATATAGGAATTGATGGCCTCATCAGAGCCGTGTAGTTTTGAAAGTTAAATTTTGACGAATAACCATTTTGCATGCTGGATCTGAAAAGGGCTGGGTTTCAAATTATCTAGTATTATCTACAAAAAACATAAAAAACATTTATTTTGACTTTAATTATAAAAAAAGTGATCTTTTGGAAGTTTTGAAAGACTATAAATTGAAAAAGAAATATTTTTGTGATAGTATGGCTGAGAAAATGGGACACACTGTTTTGCGGCTTCCTCCGTATTATTGTGTGTTTAATCCAATTGAACATGTTTGGTATTAAGTTAAATCAAAAATAAGGACACAAAATGTTTCTTCTACTTTAAGTGTAAACAAACATCTCCAAAAACACTTATAATTTTATTTATTTCATTAATGAATAAAATTCTTAAGTCCATCTCTGCAACCTATCATAAACAAAAGGTCAAAATTTTTATATTGCCCACTTAAAACGGCAAAAAATAGGATCTTATATTTTGGGACAGGCTATAACTAAGTATTTGCAAAGATTCAGTTTGGAACTGTTGGGTTTATAACAGCCTACAGGTCCTAATAATTGTTCTTATTATAAGTATCATTAAATGCACATTTAAAGTATAGTTTTGTTATTTTATTATCTAATTAGGTGTTAATAATATTAGTAAGGTTTATAACAGGTTACATTGACACAAAAAATTTGACGCTGTTTTCAAAAGTTATATTTTCATAAAGAAATCATAACAATAAATAATAGCTGTTTTTAACATTTGTAGGATTTGGTTATACGGAATTAATAATTGAATTTTCAAATGAAAGCTTGTAAAAATATGAGTTCAAATATATATATATATATATATATATATATATATATATATATATATATATATATATATATATATATATATATACAGTAATACCCCGCTTAGCGCGACCCCGTTACGCGCGGTTTCACTATAACGCGAATTTCAAATTTCGCGCTCATGTAGTCATTAACTTCTCTATGGTCGCGGGGGGATCCCCGCTTTCTCTGAATATGATGTATTTTTCCGTAAAAAATAAGAGTATGTATTGCATAAAGTGTTCTTAGAATTAAAGTGATTGATTAAAATGATTTGTATTTTTTTGTATTAAATTTTGACTATGTTTAATCATAAACCTCGATATACGCGAATTTCAGTTAACGCGATTTTTTTCGGAACGTATCCCTCGCGTAAAGCGGGGTATTACTGTATATATATATATATATATATATATATATATATATATATATATATATGAGGCTGGTTTGAAAAGTCCGTGCAAAAATAAAAACTACTTATGTGTTTGGGGTAAACCTTTTTTATTTTTCGACATAGTCTCCTTTTAGGCTTATACACTTCGTCCAACGATGTTCTAGTTTGTTGATCCCTTCCGAATAATAGGATTTGTCCAAGTCTGCAAAATATCCATTAGTGTCTGCAATCACCTCCTCGTTTGAATAAAATCTTTGTCCCGCCAGCCATTTCTTCAAATTGGGGAACAAATAGTAGTCCGAGGGAGCCAAGTCTGGAGAATAGGGGGGATGTGAAACGAGTTGGAATCCTATTTCCATTAATTTTGCGACCACAACTGCTGAGGTGTGTGCTGGTGCGTTGTCGTGATGGAAAAGGACTTTCTTGTGGGCCAATCGCGGGCTTTTTTCTTGCAGCTCGGTTTTCAAACGGTCCAATAACGATTAATAATATTCACCTGTAATAGTTTTACCCTTTTCCAGATAGTCGATGAGGATTATCCCTTGCGAATCCCAAAAGACAGTCGCCATAACCTTTCCGGCCGAAGGAACGGTCTTCGCCTTTTTTGGTGCAGATTCCCCTTGGTAACCCATTGTTTAGATTGTTGTTTGGTCTCAGGAGTATAGTAATGTATCCATGCTTCATCCACAGTGACGAAACGACGCTTAAAGTCCTCCGGATTCTTCTGGAACAGCTGCAAACCATCCTTGCAACACTTCACACGATTCCGTTTTTGGTCAAGCGTGAGCAATCGCGGCACCCATCTTGCGGATAGCTTTCTCATGTCCAAATGTTTATGCAAAATATTATGTACCCGTTCAATCGAGATGCCCACAGCACTAGCAATCTCACGCACCTTAACTCTTCTGTCATCCATCACCATATCATGGATTTGATCAATGATTTCTGGAGTCGTAACCACCACAGGCCGTCCAGAACGTTCAGCGTCATTTGTGCCCATATGCACAGTCCGAAAATTTTGAAACCACTTATAAACTGTTCTAATCGAAGGTGCAGAGTCACCATAATGTTTATCAAGCTTCTCTTTAGTCTCCTGAGGCGTTTTGCCTTTCATAAAGTAATGTTTAATCACCACACGAAATTCTTTTTCGTCCATTTCTTGAAAATCACTCGACCAATATGGCTGAAACTTGGTGTGCGTTCATTCAAGAGATGCTACTAACTAAACATGACCTCGATACGCGCCGGTGGTGCCATCTCTCGGACTTTGCACGGACTTTTCAAACCAGCCTCGTATATATATACATATATGTATATATATATATATATATATATATATATATATATATATATATATATATATATATATATATATATATATATATAATATAATACTTGCGCACACATTTCTGTCCCCCCTTATCTCGAAAAGTACTGTTCAAAATATTTTGAAAAAATTCTGGAATATTCTCCATAGGGTGTAGAGTGAACGAAAATTATCAAATAATTTATCTGGTATATAAAAAAATAAAAATTTCAAGGTCATCAGTTTTCAGTAAAGAACGGAAAAAAGCTTTGTTGAAAACTTATTTGGGGTGTGTTTTGTGAAGTCACTGATTATTTTATATACCTCCGTTACAAAGATTTTTATTCCAAAAGCAATCAACGTACTTGACCGGTTACTTTATAGTGGTCAAATTTTATGTGCTTGTTTTTTGAAGTCTGTTTTTATTTTGAAAACGATTTGAATTCATATTTTCATAATAATAAATACTGCTAGCGCATTGTGTCACTAAACAAATTTTCAGTATTACAATTTTTATAGATGGTAATAATTCTTTGAATTATTAATTTAAGGTAGTTCACTCGTAAATCCACTTTTCTTAAGAATTTGATGAAATTGAAATATGATGTTAATCTAAATGTTTTTCATTTAATTAAAAAAAAAAAATTGATCGATTGTGAAGCGAGGTATTCCTAATTACAGTGCCAATAATTAACATGCAATACGCCAATGAAGTATAAAAAAAGGCATAGTTTCATGTATATCTTAAGAACCAGTCTTACAAATTTTTTTAAAAAACTAATATTTAGTAAAAAAATTAGAAACATTTTGAAGTAAAAATAATTTTTTTATCGATTTGTTAATAAGATATAAATATTTAAAGTTATTATTTTTTAAAAGAATAACCGCGTAGTGAAGGATAGATATCATAATTTGACAACGCTGTATATCGTCATACTTTATGCGTCAACATTAAAACAGCATTTAAAATGGTTAACTTTTAAACAGAAATTCATTTGTAGGTTAACAGGAATAAACACAATGTATTTATCAGCTTTATCTTTAATCATCGAATAAAAATATTAAATGTATTAATTCAAAATTTGAATTTGTATCTTGATATGTATTATTTTTCTTTAGTATTTAAAAGATTTATATTTAAACAAAAATAGGTTTAATAATTTTTGGATAATATTTTAAATCAATATTATGTCTATTTATCAACATTGTTACATATCAATTGATAATAATATTAAATATACCGGGTGTACAAGTATGAAATGTGTGGAGTATGCTCCATTGCTTGTTATACATTTTTCCCATCTTTCGGGCAATTTGTGAATACCACGCCAATAAAAATCTTCCCCTTTTGCTGCGAACCATTCATCGAGCAATTTTTTCACATCTTCGTACGAACCAAAGCGCTGCTCAGCAAGTGCGTAACCCATCGATGCAAACAAATGGTAATCGGAAGGAGCCAAGTCTGGCGAGTAAGCCGCATGGGGTAGAACTTCCCAGCTGAGTGCTTCCAACGTGTCGCGAACTGATTTTGCCGTATGTGATGGAGCATTAACATAAAGAAAAATAACTTTGTGTTGCCTCTTTCGGTATTCTGGTTCAAATCGGTCAATTGTTGTTGGTAACGTTTAGTATTAACCGTTTCACCAGGTTCTAACAGCTCATAATAGACCTCGTCCCTCTGGTCCCACCAAACACAGAGCATCGTCTTTCTGCCAAAGCGATTCGTTCTTACGGTCGATGTGGATGGTGCGCTTGGGTCTATCCATGATTTTTTGCGCTTGGGATTCTCAAAATTAATCCACTTTTCATCCCCTGTAACTATATGATGCAAAAACGACTTCCTTTTGTACCGAGCGAGCAAAATGTCGCGCGTGTTTTTGCGCTTTGTCATTCAACTCATGTAGTACCCATCTACCGGTCTTCTGAATCTTTCTCATCTCTCGTAGCCGATTGGAAACATCTTGTTGACTAACGCCCAATTTCTCGGCGAGTTGTTTTTGTGTTTGCAAATCATCTTCGTCCAACATGCTGGCAATTCCACATCTTCGTATTTTTTTGGCGGTTTTTCACGTTCCTTGTCTGCAACGTCGAAGTCACCACTTTTGAAACACCGAAACCATCGTTCACACGTATCTTGCGATGGAGCATGTACACCATAAGCTTCTCGAAGTAATCGGTATGATTCAACAGCAGTTTTCTTCAAATGAAAACAAAAAATTAATGTTGTCCGCGAATGCTCTTTGTTCGGTATAAATTTCGACATATTCAACACAACACTATGCACACACTTTTCCAATTTATCGTGCCCGTCTGACACTTGTTGATGACACAACAAAATGGCGCAGTGTCAAATATTTATAGCACAAACTGCATTGGTGCACCATCTGTTGTCTGAAATCCGCATTTCATACTTATACACCTGGTATATTAAAAAAACGGTTTTATAAATTTTCTCGGTAAAACTAAATAAATAATTAATGATACTAATGACAAATAAATAAAGCATTATACATTATTTGTAAAGTAATTAATTACTTTATTTAATATTCGCATATCTTTGGTTACAAGTGGTTTCCTGTTGTCTTTTCGACTAGATAATAATTGCACTATTCTTATAGAATCTCAATAAGAGCTTTTTACATCCTCCAAAAGATGCAATTTAATCTTTTAATCACAAGGTCTGAAATAATACTTTTTAAAGGCATTAAAGATGGCAATATTAGTTTTTTCATGACACACTCTTTATACGATACGTAATTTGTAATTACAACCTAAACGTTTCTCATGAGTTATCTTTTCTAGTGAAAGGACTTTTTCACACAGACAACACTTTAAATTTTTTCCTAACTCATCTAATTTGTTCCGTCGACCACTACGCAGGTTAGGCTCTTCAGTTTTTAATTTTTTCGCGTTATTCATTCCCGAAATACGTTTTTTTTGGCGTTTATTGATGAGTTTTTCTTTGCAAATTTGCCCTTATGTCTCAATCGATTATAATCAAAGGGCTTTTTTATTTAATTATATTTTCTTTTATTTTAAAACAGAAGTAATATGGTCTAAAGAGGAAACAAAAAGTATAATAAATAACCTCTAAAAACGTTACTTCTATAGAGCATTCGGTATACGCATTGGCAGCGTTGCCATATTTATTTTCATTAAACGTGTATATTAGTGTGTGCCTGCATATGAAAGTTTCCGTCTATCGAATACAGTCTCCGACAACAATAAAATACTCTGCCATTGAATATTTTAAACTCTTTGTATTTACTGTCGGATTATACTTTTGGCTCCGATTGTCACGAGTGAACCACCTTAATCTTACATGTATGGACATAACTCGCTTATAAAGTTGCTAATACTACGTCATAAATACTCAATTTAAAACTTTAAGAGATAACTGATATTTTTACACATCTAAACTTATAAGCTGGAAAGTAGCTAGTTACTGAGTAGTCAGGCTACTAGCGTAGTTACTTTTCTGGTGGCTTGTAGCTTAATGAAGTTACTTTTTAAATTAGGTAGCATCGATCATTAGCTTTTCCTTTATTGGTGTGCTTATTAAAATATTGTTGCTTACCTTAAGAAATACTGTATTGGATTCGTAACTGTATTGTATAGTGCTAAAACGGAAGCAAAAAGACCTAACAAAGTGGCTAACACTAGGAATATTATTGTACAAAGCCAGACTCCTGCATTTATAAAACTATCGCGTGAAACTGAAAAAGAAAAAATAATAAAAATACTAAAATCTAATAACCATGACAACACAGTGCGTTAACAAATTTGATTAAAGTTTAGATAACAAAAGGTTTAAAATAATAAACATATGACCTCAATCTTATCCATGATGGATACACTTTTCTTGCTATTTATGTAGTTCTTTTACATATCTTTCATTATTATTGAGTGATCGTAACGCAAGACGGAATTTTTCTCTTTCAAACTAATAAAGATACCTGCCATAATACTCAAAAAATGCACAAGCCAACTAACTCCAGTTTTCTGTAGATTTTTCAACCTATCTTACAGAAAGGGAATATTTTAGTTTGCCCAGACACCCAAAAAAAGCAAGAAGACCTTGCCAAAAAACTACCGATCAGTCGCACTGCTTTCAATAATATCGAAAGTCATCTTCTAAAATATCTTGAAGGGTTCAATATTATTAGCGACCATCAATATGACTTTTGTAAGTAAAGATCAATAGAAAATCTTCTAATTTGGAACAACCCAATTAAACATCTTGGAGAATCTTGAGCGATTATTTTTTATATATCCATGGCCTTCAACCGTGTTTAGCATGACGGATGGATAGCTAAGCTACACTCTTATGGTATATCTGAAAGGTTTTGATTATGGCTTTTGGGTTTCGTCAGAGAGCCATAACAAGCGTCTGTAATTGCGTTTTAAATTTTTCAGTACACCCTGATCCATAGGCTGAATGAGAGAAGTTACGGCAGGAGGCAAAAACATTGCTTTTATTTCCCCACTTTCAAGTTGCTCCGCACTTGGGTGAGTGGGGGCGTTATCTAGTAACAGAATACATGTTCTAAAATATCCATGTTATTTAAAAAAAAGTTCCACTTTGGGAACAAAATCTCCAAAAACCAGTCTTTAAATAGAGTCGCGTTTATCCAGGCATTGTTTTGATTTTTATGCAAAATAGGAAAAGCATTCCTGACTTACCAATACATAATAATGGGAGTTTGTATCTTCCAGAAGCATTACTGCATGCAAGAACAGTAATACGTTCTTTGCTACGTTTGTAACCAGGTGCTCCAGCTTCCGTTTTTGAAGCTAAGGTATTTGACGGCAACATTTTGTAGTTCAAGTCTGTTTCATCACAATTACAGATTTGGTCTGGTTGTAAACCATGTTCTTTCATAAGCTGCTCAAAATTCTCTGCAAATTTTTTTGCAGCAGATACATCAGCCGACAATCTTTCTCCACAAACTTTCAGTTGACGTACACCATGTCTTTTTTTCCACCTGTCTAGCCATCCATCACTTGCAGAAAAATTTACAGACGCTTCAATAACCGGCAAATCTTCTCTTAAACTCACTGCCTTATATTTTTAAATTGTTCCTGAAATTGGTATTCCATGTTCTCGATTCTGTGTAAACCATAAAAATAAAGAATCAACCACTTTTTGGTATTCACCGCTTTTCATACTTTTTCGTGCCTGTGTGGGCGATGACAAAACACTACACCATTTTTCAAGTTTTTCGCGATTTTTTCTCCATTCTGAAACAGTACTCACGGCTACACCTAAATTCTATTACCTCTGCGATAATAATAGACGTAATGAGTAACTTATAACACTCGTCGACTAACCAAAACATAGACAGCAGTGAAATTCTAGACGTCGGGGAGTCCCCGACGCGTTAAGGAAACCACTCATCGTCGTGTATGGGGATTTTTTTTTTCGTTTAATGAGAATACAATTTGCTTTTTAACGGTTTGTTTCGGATAAGCCGGATTTCAGATAATCGCATTTCGGATAGTCGGGATTGTACTGTGTGTATATATATATATATATATATATATATATATATATATATATATATATATATATATATATATATATATATATATATATATATATATAATTTATATATTTATACATATTAATTTATGATTTTTAATTTCATTTTGAGGAATAAAGAATTATTTTTCTTTTCCTTAGTCTATCTATATATTAATGTCTAAGAATCAATACTAAGTGCTTCTAAAATAGAAAGTAACTTTGTTTCTTAAGTGACAATATGTCTTTTTGAAAACGCATATATTTCAAGCTAGAACATCTTCATTGTCTGACTATTTACGAATATAGTAACGAAAATTAAACACCCATATTTGGTCTAAAGAACATGGCGTATTTCTTATTGTTGCGCCAAATTGACAGACAGTTCTTGACCACCTAGACATCATAAAAATCCCTTTTCACCTTAACCGGGTGATTTACTTTAAAATTTTTTTCTTACCAGAACCAGATGATTTTACTTGTAGAAAAGGGTGAAAGGACATGAAGTAACGATATGTTGTACTGAGAACCCTTGGGCAGTTATCATATGCGTATGAAGTACTAATGTTGTTTTGATAGAGACTATCTAAAAGTTCAGATCGTGCAGAGCCATCTTTACCACAAAGTAACGCACAAACATTGTTCTTGAAACTGCATGTCACTAAAAATAATAAAAATAAAATACTGTTTATAATGAAATAAATTTTATATATTGTATATTGTGAATTATTAAAATTATATAAAAACACTATATTTTAATTTCCAATACATATATTTAAAGTAACTTGACAATTGTTTCACCATACAATGGCTTCTTCAGAAGTAAATAAGAAAGAAAAATATTTGGTAGTAATCCTGGTTATATAGTGCTTAAAACTATCCTTAATTACCTAAGATTATGCTGATCATTTTATTATATTATTTACAGACAGAATTATTTTAAGAATGCAAATCTGTGGTACTATTTCAGAGAACTAATACTGATTAAGTAAGGGCGAATGGTTTAAGTCTACCTGTTCGTTTAATAATAGATTGGAGTTTTTTCGTTTGTTAATTTCAAGACATTCAAGCAAATTTATTTTTTTTATATTTATTTTCTACATGTAGGATTTTTAACGTATCATCAAAATTATGGGATTCGTTTATTATATGGGTTGCGTAATGTGAATTGTTCTTATTTTTTAAATAACTATGTTTATGGTCTTTAATGCGAGTTTCAAAAGATCTACCAGTTTGTCCTACGTAGGTTTTAGTACAAGATCCACAATTTAATAAATAAACTCCTGATTTTAAGGATTTCTTTGATTTGGTTTTGTTATTCAAAATTATATTCCCTAAGGAATTACTGGTTTTGAATGCTATTTTATTGTTCTTTTTTATTAAATGTTTGGAAATTGTTCTAGTTATTTTCCCTGTGTATGTGAGTGCACTAAATTTTCCTATTATCTATAATGTTGGAGTCATATCTATTATTAATTGCTATTTGTTTAGTTATGTTGAATTCTTTGTTAAAATTAGTTTTAGTCATAGGGATATGTAACAATCTATGTATGAAAGAGTTAAAAGCTGCCATTTTGTGAGTATAAGGGTGGGATGAACTGTTGTGTATAACTGTGTCAGTATGTGAAGGTTTGTGAAAAATCGAGAAATCGTGTTTATTGTTTACTTTTGTTATAGATATGTCTAAGAAATTTATAGAGTTATTGGTTTATAACTCTAAGGTGAATTTAATATTAGGATGCAACAAGTATCGGCTAACACAATCAAAGTTGTGAATTATTGTTGTACAATATCTTATATCTAACACGTAGGCTGAAAAGTTTTTGGTCTAACACATAGATGTAGCCCTTTTCAAAAAATTCATATGATTATTAGGAAGTATCAACCTTCATACAATACGAGTCAAAATTTTATGACATTTCGACGATTAGTTTGCAAGTTACAGTGGTTTCAGTAACGCTACTTTTGATATTTTCAAAACAATAGAAAAAAATCGAATTTCGTGTGCTGATTAAACACTGTTTTTTGATGGAAAAAAAATACCGTTCAAGCAAAGCAATGGGTTGATAAGTATTACGGGGACTCTGCCGCTGGAAAATCACTCATCATTTACTAGTATGCTGAATTTAAACGCGGTCGTACAGATACAAATGATGCCCAAATGAGGTGGTTACACTGGAAAACATCAAAAAAATCACCAAAATTGTTTTGGATAACCGTAAAGTGAAATTGCGTGGGATAGCTGATACCCTAAAGATATCAAAAGAATGTGTTGGTCATATTTTGCAAGAACATTTATGCATGAAAAAGCTCTGTTCGAAATGGGTACCGCGTTTGCTCACAGTGTACCAAAAACAACGTGTTGATGATTCTGAGCGCTGTTCGGACCTGTTTAAGCGCAATAAAAAGAATTTTTTTCAGGCGATATGTGACAATGGATGAAACGTGGATCCACCACTACCCATCGGAATCAAATAGGCAGTCAGCTGAGTGGACAACAGCCGGTGAAAGCCGCCTGAAGCGACCAAAGACACAATAGTCGGCTGGGAACGTTTTGGCCTCTATATTTTGCGATACGCCTGGAATAATTTTCATCGACTATACTGAGAAGGGAAAAACTATTAGTAACGAATATTGTATAAAGTTATTGGTGCGTTTGAAGGCAGAAATCGCAAAGAAACGGCCTCAAATGAACAAGAAAAAAGTGCTCTTTCATTAAGACAATGCATCGTATCACAACTCAATGGTTACGATGGCAAAATAGCATGAACTGAAGTTCGAATTGCTTCCTCATCCACCCTGTTCTTCAGATTTGGCCCCCAGAGACTATTATTTATTCGCAGACCTCAAAAAAATGCTTGCGAGAAAGAGATTTGGCTCCAGTGAAGAAGTTATCGCTGAGACAGGCCTATTTTGAAGGCAAAGACAAATCCTTCTACAAGAAAGGTATAGAAATGTTAGAAAAGCGTTGAACTGATTGTATCGCTCTTGAAGGAGACTATGTTGATGAATAAAGTCGAATTTATTTTAAGTAGCTAGACCAAAAAGTTTTCAGTCTACGTGCTATATCTACCGCTACTTATTTATAACATAAATACCACTTATAAAAGAACAAAATACTTTCACTAGTATAGAATTCATCCAATGGATTTTTTTGTAAATTAAGGATATCTTCCTCTCTTTTAGATACGGTTAAAAGCATTTTTAAATCTATTTTAGTGCAGTAAATTTGAAATTGTACAGTCGAAAAACGGCAATATTATAATGTTATCCTTTCTCCAGCCGAATTTAAACGCGGCGTACAGATACAAATGACGCTAAATGCTCTGGACGCCCAAATTAGGTGGTTACACCGGAAAACATCAAAAAAATCCATAAAATTTTTTTGGAGGACCGTAAAGTGAAATTGCGTGAGATAGCTGACATCCTCAAGATATCAAAGGAACGTGTTGGTCATATTTTGCATGCACATTTGGCCATGAGAAAGCTCTGTTCGAAATGGGTACCGCGTTTGCTCACAGTGGACCAAAAACAACAATGTGTTGATGATTCTGAGCGCTGTTTGGATCTGTTTAAGCCCAATAAAAAGGATTTTTTCATGCCATATGTGACATTGGATGAAACATGAATCCACCACTACACACCGGAATCAAACCTGCAGTCAGCTGAGTAGACAGCAGCCGGTGAAAGTCGCCCGAAGCGACCAAAGACATAACAGTCGGCTGGGAAGGTTTTGGCCTCTGTATAAACGCAAAAAAACCCGTTTTGAAGACTTAAATTGTTTATAAACAAAAGAGCACAAGTTTTTTGAGATCTAAAACGCAGGACAATACTCCTGGTGATATCTCAGAGAAGATAAAATCATAATATTGCTGTAACTAAACTATGCCTATCTCATCATTATTTTGACCTTTTTTTACTGCACTATTTGCTGATTTAGCGATGCCAAGATTATCTAAAGACAAAAATAGTAGATACTCATTTAAATCAACGTAATGATCCATTATTAGAATACACCTTGAGTTATATGAGTAATAGTTTCAGTATGTACACTACCATCAGAAAGTATTTGCCCACCTAGTTATTTCAGTCCCAAGACAACAAAAACCCAGATAATATATATATATTTTTTAATTTTAATGAATTATTATGTATTTTCACATCATTTATAGTCTAGAAAATCAGAAAAATATTTATGATTTTCCAGGATTTTTCTCATTTATGTGACCTCCTTTGTTTTTAATTACCGCTTTACAGAGTTTCAGCGTTCTATTCAGTAGTTTCTTCAGAGTTTCTCCAGTTATTTTAACCCATTCCTGTAAAAGGTCCCACAAGTGATTTTCTAATGTTGGATTGAGTTTGCGAACACACCTGTCCAAATGGCCCCACAGCAATTCGATGGGGTTCAAGTCGGGTGATTGTGGAGGCCAAGTCATCACTTCCAGGACGTCATCGGATTTCCATTGGTCCAAAAGTTCTCTAATTTATTTAGCAGAATGTTTAGGGTCGTTGTCATGCTGAAAAATAAATTTCTCCTGAAAAATATCTCTTCCAGAAGGAAGCATTTGAGTTAGCAAAATTTCTTGATACTGTTCTGGCAGGCAACTGACAGGCTTCAAACATTCTCCGTCCAGCCGCACGTTAACTTGTCGATTTGACCCAAAAATTTCGAATTTAGATTCGTCGCTCCAAAGGACGGAATTCCATTGTTCTGATGTTCAATTTTCATGTTCTCGGGCCCATTCTAATCGTTTACGTTTAATCACTTGTCTAAGAAGTTGTTTCCTCACTGCAACTTTCCCGTGTAGTCCACCTTCTGTTCTTCACTGTTATCACGCTGATGGGATGGGTCGCTCCAGGTTTACTTGAGCCGTGATTTCTGGTGCGGTTAGGCGGCGATTACGGCTGCTGGACTTTGTTATAGCTCTGTCTTCAGCGGGAGTCGTTTTTTCGAGGCCTTCCTGAACGTTTTTGGTTGGAATTCCATGTCCCGCAGAAAGTTTTTTTACGATGTACTCCACCGTTCTCCTTGGCATCCGCATATCACTCGCGATTTGTCGACTCGAGTGACCATTTTGATGTCTCGCAATTATCAGAGCCCGATTTTCAACGGAAACTTCTTTCGTTTTTGGCATTTTCACAAAACAATTGAGCCTGTATCAATGACAAAGTACTGTTTGCGAATGGTTAATTTCCACAAGGGCAATGATATTTATAGCATAGTTTTTATCATAAAATGTCACTAGAAATTTCCATAATCCCTAGAAACTTGAAATGAGTTCTTACTTCAACTGGAATTCTCAGAAATCGCCTCAAAACGATTATCATGCAAAACTTGGAAATTTGTTCTAATTGGTTTTTAATTTGTCATTTCACCAAAAAGCTTATTTAAACAATTTTATGATGGACGTTTGTTAAGAACAATTAAATTTACCTAATATAATAAAAGGGTTTAATTAGGTATTAAATTTTGGCAGTTACATTGAAATTTCTAGGTGGGCAAATACTTTCTGACGGTAGTGTATATTATTTAATATTACTGCTATAAGTAAACCTTTTCTTTCAATGAAGAGTTTTTTGCAATACGTAAAATAAAAATAATTGTCTATTCTTGTGACACACTAGGTATATAATTGTTCAGGAAAAACTCTAGACTACAATCCTACGCGAGACCCACTTTACCTTGATGCAAAATTCGTCAAGATCTGTTTAACTCTTATGTCATGTCGAAACAGGTAGACAGAAAGTGTTTTTTTTGCGTTAATATACATAGAATAATACTTGTCAATAATGACTCTTACCATTTTATCATATCGATGGATTAATAAATAAAAATAAGTCTTATTTCAAAAGAAAAAAAATCCCAGAATGTAAAAAATTATATTGTACAAACTTGTTAGTATTCCGTACAGAATACTTATAAGATAACTTCGGTGTCTGTTCGTCTGTCTGTCTGTCCGTCTGTCTGTTCGTTTGTCATACCCAATTTTCTCCGAAATTATTTGACATAGAAAGTTGAAAGGGTCTAGCTGTACTTCAATGGCGAAACTGCCCCCGATAGGAACCTATATCGTAACCTATGCTATAATGTAGAGGAGGTTAATAGTAGTTGATACAGAACAAAACAGACAGAAGACTAACAGCGTGCCAAGTTTCATTAATATCCAAGTGGTGCAACATGTCGAAAGAAAAAATACAAGTAAGTGGGCATATACTCTACGACAGGGGTCGGCAACCTATGGCACGCTTGCCATCTCTGGCACGCCAAGCAATTTTGAATGGCACGCGTACCTATTCAAAGTTTACACATTAATTCTGTAATCTGTGACATGTTTCGAAATTAAGTAAATAATCGAAGACAGTATTACTTTAACGATACAAACAAAAACGATATATTATATAGGTCACTAGGTATTATTACCAAAAACTACAAAATATATATTTTGTAATTTATAATTTTACTGAATGCATTGGTTTGGCTTTAATTTCGGTAAGTTTTAAAGACGGCAAGCCTCAAAATATAAGCCTAGGCAAAAACACAAATAAACGCCCTCAATTCACATCAAAAGAGCCGCTATAAGGTGGTTTTTGTTTGACTTGACTTTAATCGTTCCGACGCGCGCCGCAACTCTTTTTATATTGCCGAACTTTAGTTTTTGTTAGATTTAACTTCTAGGCGACCCTTTGATTGCAATGGACGCGTTGTAGATAATAATTTTTGTTCTAAGAAATTTAATAAACGTAATTATTGGAATTTTCTGGAAACATTATTTTTCTATATATAGCAAGCGGCTACATGTTTGGATCATTTAGTATAGAAGTAACATCCGTTCCAGTCAATAGTCGTCGAAAAGTTTAAAAATTAAAATTACGTTGCGTTATGCCCGCGAAGAAACAGAAGGTAGACGTTCGATCATTTCAAACTTCATGGACAACAGATTACGGTTTTGTACAGCAAAACGATCGGGGCATTTGTGTCCTATATCGGGAAAGCGTGGTTTTCCGGACATCTAGTGTTCAACGACATTTCCAGATAAAACATGAAACGTCATTTAAAGACAACGCTGATAAAAGGGAGGCAATACAAAGAGCAAGTACACAATACGAGAAACAGTCAACATTCTTTAGCAAAGTTTTCCAAGGAAAAAATCAGGTAACTGAATGCAGTTTCAAAATTGGACAATCGTTGGCACTAAAGGGTAGGCCGTTCACTGACGGAGAATTCATGAAGCAAACGTTTTTGAGTACTGGTGAGATTTTATTCGACGACTTGCCCAATAAGGATACAATATTGGCCAGGATTAGGGATATACCGGCATCAGCGCGGACCATCGAGAGACGAATTACCGAAATAACACAAAATGTCCAAAACAGCGGAGAAACGCTATTAAACGGAGTTTTGTATTTAGTGTAGCATTGTATGAAAGTGTCGATATTAATGACATTGTCCGTCTGGCAATCGTTGCGCGATACTTCAACGATGGCAATGTGGATGAAGAGCTGATTTGTCTGCTCCCATTGCAGGGAACTACAAGACCAGAGGATATATTTTCAGAATTTGTTAAACATTTTGAAAAGCGGAACATTGATTTAAATAAAATTTTTTGCGTAACGACAGATGGCGCTCCTGCTATGATTGGGAGACATAAAGGATTTGTTTCCCTTCTTATTGAACGCATGGGTCGATCAGTTTTGAATTTTCATTGCATAATTCACCAAGAGAGTTTGTGCGCTAAAATCTCCGCTGGAAGTTTAAAATCCGTGATGGATACTGTGGTTAAAATAGTTAACTACATTGTCGGTCTTTCTTCATTGATCCATAGACAATTTAAGATTCAGATATACCATTGCACAATAATGTGCGCTGGCTCAGCCGTGGTAAAGTGCTCTCTAGATTTGTGTAATGTCTGGGCGAAATTAAATCGTTCTTGTTGGAAAAAAATCAAGTGGATGCTTATCCTGAACTAGAAGATAAGAACTGGATCTGTATGTTAATGTTTCTTACTGATATTACAAACCATCTCGGTGAACTCAACTTAAAGTTACAGGTTCAGGGTTCAGGTTACAGGTACAAGGTTCAGGTAAAACAGTTCTGGATTTACACGAATCCTGGAAATCATTCAAATTAAAAATAGATTTATTTATCAGCGATATTACTACAAACACATATAAATATTTTCCAAATTTAAAAACTTATATATCCAGTGTCGACGATGGTGCACTAATAGACGAAATTCTTAAATATATGACTAATTTAAAAGAGGAGTTTATCGAGAGGGGTCAGGATTTTGATAAACATGGTCCTATGTTCGCTTTTTTAATCAAACCAGTTTAATGGATTTTTCCAGTAGTTGCTTTGACATATCTCTTTTCTCATGGATGTACATTAATGATTTTGATCTTCAATACATTGAATTTAAAAGCTCCGAGTTATGGAACACGAAATTTGTAGAATTAAGAAGGGTATTAGAAGGTGACTGCCAGAACCATTCAAACGAGATACTCAGTTGTTGGATGAGTTTACCAGAGAAATTTATTTGTCTTAAGAAAGTAGCGTTTGCCATGCTTACAGCTTCCGGATCATCCTATATCTGTGAACAACTTTTTTCCCATATGAGAGTGATTTTAAACCCGTACCGAAGCAGGCTGACAACAGACAACTCGGAAGCATATGTGACACTGAAAATAACCAGACATGAACCGGATATAAGAAAACTCTCTAAAGAACTTCAAGCACAGGGTTCACACTAGGTCCTAGGACTAGTATAATAAAATTATTTGTTAAATGTTAAAATTTGTTTGTAATTAAACCTTCTAAAAGCAATATTTGAAGTTAATTTAAGTTAATTTTTGTTAATTTTAGTTGTAGTAAGTACCTACGAGTATGTCGGCACGCAAAATGTTTTATGGATGAAAACTGGCACCCCTTAGTTAAAAGGTTGCCGACCCCTGCTCTACGACCACTATATTGACACATATAAATTACATATCATTTTTATTTTTTCAATAATTGAACATGAAAGTTTCAAAAGACAATAGGAGAGGTCTTTTCTCAGTAGTAATAAATCCAATATTCATAAAAAAACTAACTTTTATTAGTCATCATCGTTATCTTTATTAATCACAACGTGATTGTTATTTGTAGAAAAAATACTGGATAATATTTCTGATGAGCGAAGTATATGAGATTTATGTCTCGCATTTGACAAATAATAT
This sequence comes from Pachyrhynchus sulphureomaculatus, assembly GCA_019049505.1. Lineage (NCBI taxonomy): Eukaryota > Metazoa > Arthropoda > Insecta > Coleoptera > Curculionidae > Pachyrhynchus > Pachyrhynchus sulphureomaculatus. The sequence continues at coordinate 184,339,963 of CM032456.1, read as the reverse complement.
ATGATTGCGGCCACCGTTCGATTTTCATTTGCACAGTCACAGCAATAATGTCGAATATATTCGTGACTTTGTCCATTGGGATTGTGGTCAATGTAACACCTATAAGTTTTGCTATTGATGTGTCGCGATCTTACTTACAATTTTAAAATATTAGGTACTTCTTTGACGTACAGTACATGAAAATTGTTATCTTTCCCCATGAGTTCAGCTAAATAAGAAATGGCTTGTGAAAGTTGATAAGTGCCAGTGGAAAGTACTTTTAACACCTCTTCAGAAAGCTCAGGAAAGTCAGGAACTTCTGAAGCCGGCAGTTGATGAAAAGATTGTTTTCAACGATTCCAGTTGTGAGTCAGTACCTCGTCGGCAAGTATATTTTTCATGTTTTGTGTATCATTCATATTTTTAATGATTTTATCGTGTAATTCCATATCGGAAGTATGTCTATGTATTTTGCCAGCAATGCGACAAAGAGAACTTATAATAATATTTTGCTATTTAAAATATTATCTAAGAGCTGGAACTTTTGTAAAATTACGCCGTGAGCCTCTTCGACAACCCATCTTACTTTAGTCACTTTCCTAGACCCGTTAGCTTCAGTCGTTGTAAGTTGAGCTCGTTTTCCTTTTAGTACTGGCAAAAGTAATTTGTAGCCTTTCTCAGTAATGTACGACTCAATGTCTTTAAATCCGCAGTCTGCAATTATAAGATCGTTTTGATGTAAAACAGTTTGCAAACCAAGAGGCTCGTCTATAACAATTTTCATTATTGTTGCATCGTTTTGTGTTGCATAATATGGGCCTACAAAATCTATGATATACCCATCAGACACGCAAATAGTAAATGGCTTACATAAGGGCGATTTCTTTTGTCCTGAGTAAGATTTGCGTTGGTATTCGTTGTTTGTGTTTTTTTTTCGTGAAAAAATATATGTACCATCACAAATAATCAACAACTGATGATCAGCAGTGTTTAATAAAGCCTTCGTGATTAGGGTCGAATGATTTTCAATTAGCTGTTGTCTTGAAACTAATTTGATACCAAAATGGATCTTTAAAATATCTTCTTTAAAACCTCGTTTGCAACAATCTGAAACTTGTTGCTCTCGTTCCAATTGTAGTATTGAAGATATGAGTTTACACCTGTTCGTAATTTCATCAAAAAAAATCTCTAATGCCTGAATAACACTACGTGAAGTAGAAGACTTTAATGATATTAAAATATTCGACAGTTCCATTATGTTTTCCCAACTTAGTCCACTGTACACTTTTAGTTGTTCTTTAGGCATGGTAAAATCACCTATTTGGTTAAACAGAGTAGTATCAACCTTTGCTGAAAGTAAATCTAATAATAGTGAGACTTCTTTTGCAGTTAAAACACGGTGATTGGAGTGAACGCGCAAGTGTGACAGTTCCGCTTCAAAAAACTTGTTTTTTATTAAATGTTGTGAGCAACAACGGTCTCCATTCGGAATGAAAATCCTTCTTTTAACAACAGCTTGATATCGAGCCTCTATTGGTATTATTTTTATATTAGATTTTGAGTTACACAAAACACAGTACTTATGAGTCGAAACTACCCTCTGAAAGGGCAGTATCATAAAGTTCTCATCGGAACTGTGACGTGAATGAAAGTCCTTTTCATCATCATCATAATATTCTTCCTCGTGCCTTGATTTAGGTTGGAAGATGTCGCGTTGTTCTGTATCTAAATCAATATGAGAAGGTCCTGCGCTTACGTCGTCAGTAGCCGATGAAATTCTGTACGGGATCAATCTACATTTATTACACAGAGCATCTCCAACTTTAAGTAGTTTCATGTGAGGAACGTTGTAAGTTATTACGTTTCCCAGACATAGTCGAATTATTTTACACCATTTCTTTATTCACTGAATATTATAATTTTTTAATATAAAGAACACGTTTCTCAATTAGGAATTTGTGAAACAGAGTAAATAGGAGGAGCGAGAATGCACCACAGCTATGCGCGAATTATAATCCTGTACGTAAAGGTACATGCATGTATGGACTTGATCGGCGCGTGGGGAGCTATTCCTGAAATCATTCGTAACTAAGCACATACGTGAGTCTTTCATATTCGTAAGTATTGGGGAATTTTTAAGCGGTGATATATGTGGAATTGGTTGGTAAAACAAAAATAATGATCCCGTGGTCGTAGAGTACATGTCCACTTACTTTTTTTTTTTTCAACATGTTGCACCACTTGGATTTTAATAAAACTTGGCACGCGGTTAGGCGACACATAGACAAATATTATATAATCTTTTCAAAGTGGTCATTCAATTAGATCTGATAGAAATCGATTGATAAAATTTTTATTGGCATTTTTCTAATATTTTTAGTTAGGCTTGGCCCATCGGAAACTGTTGTAAAATAAACTGTACAGTGTACCATAGCACTGCCATTTAGTTTTATAGGTCCAAAAGTTACTTAGATATATCGCTTTAAAAAACAGTAATCATCGGACAATTTTTTTTTAAATATCTACATATATATATATATATATATATATATATATATATATATATATATATATATATATATATATATATATATATATATATATTATATATATATATATATATATATATATATATATATATATGTTCATAATTTGAATGTCCGTTTTCGAGGTCGTCTTACGCCTCCGGCTCACAAAATTGAAAAATTTAGATCGTCCTTCTCTTTTCAAATAGCTGAGATTTATAACTCAATTCCAGAAAATATAAAACTATTAGAACCTAGGTCATTCAAGGCGGCCTATAGGAGAATTTTGCTAAATATACTCGTATGAAGATATAGTACTTATTTATGTAAATTTTCCTTCAGAAAAGAATATCACTAGCTCTTGAATGTATCTGTGCTCTGTATGAATTCTATTATTTATCTCGGATATGTTGGGGTGACTCGCCTGTCTGTTTAACAATTTAATTTATATCAAGGCTTTTTTTTGTTTGTTTGCTTTAGTTGTGTCATAAGCCATTCTTTTTTTTAAATCTTTTTTTTTCTTTTTTCCTAACACTTACAACATTACACAGTTTTATTAAGATACTAGAACAGTTTAATAGATAAATATTGTACTCTATAAACTTTAGTATTAGGATGCTTAAGGTAAAGAACAGGGGGAATGTTTGTACCTTCGTGGTCTTACATTCCCAGCTGACTTTCGGCATTTTCCAATTTAATGTAGCATTTTATTTATTTAGTTTATGATGGTTTTTTTTTCTTTTTTCATAATTGGAAATAAAGATCATATTTATTTATTTATTTATTTATTTATTTATCTCCACGATTAACAAAGACAGCGAAGTAATATCTTCTGTATCAACTGCTATTAGCCTCCTCTACAATATAGCGTAGGTTAAGTTATAGGTTCCTATCGGGGCAGTTTCGCCATGGAAGTACGGATAGACCCTTTGGCACTAATATAGGAATTGATGGCCCCATCAGAGCCGTTTAGCTTTGAAAGTTAAATTTTGATTTAAAGGGTTAGTTTGGGTGAAATAGGAAGTGAACATTTTTTTTTTACCAGGTCATTGAGTGGGATGATAAATGAAATCTTGTGAAAACACGAGTTCAAAAATATATATAATGTAATACTTGCGCACACTTTCTTTGTATTATTTTTTAAAAATTCTGTCCCCACCCTTATCTCGAAAAGTACTGATCAAAAAATTTTGAAAAAACTCTGGAATTTTCTCCACAGGGTGTAGATTGAATAAAAATTATCACGAGTGCATTACCTTTAATAATTTATCTGGTATATAAAAAAAGCACAAAAATTTCAAGGTCATCAGTTTTAGTAAAAATTGGAAACAAACTTTGTTGAAAACTCATTTGGGGTGTGTTTTGTGAAGTCACTGATCATTTTGTACCTCCGTAATAAAAATTTTTATTTTAAAAGCAATCAACGTAGACTAATTGCGCAAGTCCGACTTGCACTTGGCCGGTTCTTAGGACTAGGAAGTGTCAAATTAATAACATGAAACGTCGAGATAATGCTAAACATCAGAATAGATTTTCGTTAAAAAAATTTAAATTGAAACTATTATGTTCATAAATACCAGTTAAGAAAAAAAAAACCTTTCAAAACTATACGGCTCTGATGAGGCCATAAATTCCTGTATTATTGCCAAATTTCAATTTTCTATGTCAAATAGCTTCGGAGAAAATCGGGTGTGACCGCCAGGCAGATAGACGGACGGACAGATAGACAGGCGGACGGACAGACAGACAGATGGACAGTGAAGTGATCTTATAAGTGTTCCGTACGGAACACTAAAGAGGGTACAAATTAAATAAACTGATTAAAACTAAGATGGCGGTATCTCGATTATAGTTGTCAAAACTATAAACTTTTAGTTAAAAAAGACTGCTATCAAAACCATAATAAATGCTAAATCTTAAAAATATTTTCTAAAATAAAATAACCGGTCAAGTGCAAGTTGAACTTGCACAATTAGTGTTCCATACGTTGATTGCTTTTAAAATTAAAAAAAAAATGTTACGGTGGTATGAAAAGATCAGTGACTTCACAAAACACACCCCAAAGGAGTTTTCAACAAAGTTTGTTTCCTATCTTTACTGAATACTGATGACCTTGAAATTTTTGTTTTTTTTTATATACCAAATAAATTATTAAAGGTAATGCACTCATGATAATTTTTCGTTCAATCTACATTCCGTGGAGAATAATCCAGAATTTTTTCAAAATTTTTTGATCAGTACTTTTCGAGATATGGTGGGGGGACAGCGATTTTTCGCGATTTTTTAAAAATAATACAAGAAAAAGTGAGCCCAAGTATTACATTATATATATATTTTTTACTCGTGTTTTCACAAGCTTTCATTCGACACCACACTCGATGACCTAGTAAAAAATTTTTTTTTCACTTTTGATTTCACCCCCCAAAACTAACCCTTTAAGTCAAAATTTAACTTTCAAAACTACACGGCTCTGATGAGGTCATCAATTCCTATATTATTATCAAATTTCAACTTTCTATGACAGATAGTTTCGGGGAAAATCGGGTGTGACAGACAGTCAGATAGACAGACGGACGGACAGACAGACAGACAGACGGGCGGACAGACAGACAGACAGACACCGATGTCATCTTATAAGTGTTCCGTACGGAACACTAAAAATTAGACAAAATTTAATGGAATACAGTGCGTACAAAAATAATTTTCGATATAAAATAGTAAAGGGAATGAGAACACTATGAATATTTACAAATAAAGTTTATGGAAAAATTGGCAGAACATGTTGTTATCTCTGTGTGTCAGAATATCAATTGTTTTTTACTCGTATTACGTTGTATAGATTTTAATTACATTTTAGATGTTTATCTATTACTTACTTGTTACTTGATAAACTGTTGAAGCCGGAAATTTTCTATTATAGTTCCCTTGAAATAATCCATAATTTATATAGTTTACACTACTAACCGAACTACCATCAACTGCTTCGCCAGTTATCCAGTATTCCGTGCCTAAGGAAACTATATTAAATACAGCACCTATAGCGGAAAAAAAGAAAGCTGCTAGAACATAAATCCGATTTGTTGTGGCCATATTGTTGTTATTTAGCTATTTTATTTGCTTAATAACTTGTTGAGGTACAGACCATGATAACAACTGAAATAACTTTTTTCAATCCTTTTTTTTCTTCTAACTTCAGGATGAAATTGCTAAATTTATTACGCACACACCTAATTTGCCACAATATTTCTAATCTAATAGGAATTTTATTGTTTCAATCCTATGTACATACAAATGATATCAGAGATTTTTTATCTCTCTAACAAGATAAAATAAATCATATTTATCAAAAATATTGTATGGGTTGAGATAAATGTCTGTCAAGTGTATAGTAATCTCTGTTCCCTGAGAGAATATATAAATTTTTTTATTATAGTAGAAAATACTTGATTACACGTATTTTTAGCAATCCGTAATCACAACAATGAATGATATGGAAATCTAAATTACAGGGCTTCCCGTTAAAAGTAACAATATCAAGTACTTTAGAGTGTTCTATTTTCCTTGCTAGGAGAAATATTGTAATCACGCCAAAAAGGGATACATATCTCATCCGAACATGACAAGACTAGTGCATAGTTTTATAACAGAGAAATCATAAATTGGTCGATGTGACAGGCGATTGTGCCGTTTATGCTCTGTTTGGCTCTTTATGGTCTTCTCTCCTGGTTATAACAGCGTCACGTTGAGAAGATTTACTAGCTTCCTCCTAATTTCTTTATGTGGCAAACTATCACCACAATGTACAGACGCGGCCATATAAATGGTACACCCCGAGCACATTCTATTGCAAAGTTTATGCGGTACGGCGGCATCGTAACGTATTAACGATAATGCTTTTCTATTAAACCCGCATGGGCGATAAAATGTGGACAGAATTCAAAGTTTCTATTGTAATGTAAACAAATATTTTTAGAATTATTAAAAGCCTGGTTCGATGTGATAAAGCATGACAATCGGTATTTAACTGAGCTAACTTTCAGATAAATAAACTCTTTGTATTTAAGGGATGAATGGCGTGTTTTTTAACAAAAAAAGTTTATATATATATAACACATGGGCTGAAAAGTCCCGGGCCTAACAAAGAAAACACGGTTTTTTTGGTTCAAAATTAGCTTTATTCATCAACGTAAACTCCATCAAGAGCAACGCAATCATTCCAGCGCCGCTCTAACATTTCAATACCACTTTTGTAGAACGATTTATCTTTTGCCTCAAAATAGGCCTCAGTTTCAGCAATAACCTCTTCATTCGTGCGAAATTTCTTACCGGCGAGCATTTTTTTCAGGTCTGCGAACAGCCAGTAGTCGCTGGGAGCCAAATCTGGCGAATACGGTGGATGTGGGAGCAATTCGAAGTTCAATTCATGTAGTTTTGCCATTGTTTTGATTGACTTGTGACACGGTGCGTTGTCTTGATGAAACAAAATTTTTTTCTTTGCCATATGCGGTCGTTTCTTTGCAATTTCGGCCTTCAAACGCTCCAATAACGCTATATAATATTCACTGTTGATGGGATTTCCTTTCTCAAGATAGTCGATGAATATTACACCACGCACATCCCAAAATACCGAGGCCATAACCTTTCCAGCCGATTGTTGTGCTTTCGGGCGCTTTGGACGAGGTTCACCAGTTGCTGTCCACGCAGATGACGATCGTTTTGATTCCGGAGTGAAGTGATGGATCCATGTTTCATCCATTGTCACATATCGACGCAAAAATTCCGGTTTGTTACGTTTAAACATGGCCAAACACTGCTCAGAATCATCAACACGTTCTTGTTTTTGATCAACAGTGAGCAAACGCGGCACCCACTTTGAACAGAGCTTTCTCATAGTCAAATGCTCATGCAATATAAAGCCAACACGTTCTTTTGATATCTTTACGATGTCAGCTAACTCACGCAACTTCACTTTTCGATCATTCAAAACGATTTTTATGGATTTTTTTTTGATGTTTTCTGGTGTTACCGCCTCATTTGGACGTCCACTGCGTTCTGCATCATCGGTGTCTCTACGACCACGTTTGAAGTCAGCAAACCAACGTTTTATTGTTGTTTCTGATGGAGCGGAGTCCCCATAACACTTTTCAAGCCATTGCTTCGCTTGAACGGTATTTTTTCCCATCAAGAAGCAGTGTAAAATTAAAACACGAAATTGTTTTTGATCCATTGTTTTGAAAATAACAAAAGTAGCGTCACTCTTAGCACAATAACTCACAAACTAATGAATAGAATATCATGAAATTTTAACAGCTGTCTTTTGAAGGTTAGTATTAACTGAAAAAAAGGTGACTGCAATAAAACTAGCGCCATCTATGTGTTAGGCCCGGGACTTTTCAGCCCATGTGTTATATATATATATATATATATATATATATATATATATATATATATATATATATATATATATATATATATATATATATATATATACGAGGCTGGTTTGAAAAGTCCGTGCAAAAATAAAAACTACTTATGTGTTTGGGGTAAACCTTTTTTATTTTTCGACATAGTCTCCTTTTAGGCTTATACACTTCGTCCAACGATGTTCTAGTTTGTTGATCCCTTCCGAATAATAGGATTTGTCCAAGTCTGCAAAATATCCATTAGTGTCTGCAATCACCTCCTCGTTTGAATAAAATCTTTGTCCCGCCAGCCATTTCTTCAAATTGGGGAACAAATAGTAGTCCGAGGGAGCCAAGTCTGGAGAATAGGGGGGATGTGAAACGAGTTGGAATCCTGTTTCCATTAATTTTGCGACCACAACTGCTGAGGTGTGTGATGGTGCGTCGTCGTGATGGAAAAGGACTTTCTTGTGGGCCAATCGCGGGCGTTTTTTTTTCTTGCAGCTCGGTTTTCAAACGGTCTAATAACGATGAATAATATTCACCTGTAATAGTTTTACCCTTTTCCAGATAGTCGATGAGGATTATCCCTTGCGAATCCCAAAAGACAGTCGCCATAACCTTTCCGGCCGAAGGAACGGTCTTCGCCTTTTTTGGTGCAGATTCCCCCTTGGTAACCCATTGTTTAGATTGTTGTTTGGTCTCAGGAGTATAGTAATGTATCCATGTTTCATCCACAGTGACGAAACGACGCTTAAAGTCCTCCGGATTCTTCTGGAACAGCTGCAAACCATCGTTGCAACACTTCACACGATTCCGTTTTTGGTCAAGCGTGAGCAATCGCGGCACTCATCTTGCGGATAGCTTTCTCATGTCCAAATGTTTATGCAAAATATTATGTACCCGTTCAGTCGAGATGCCCACAGCACTAGCAGTCTCACGCACCTTAACTCTTCTGTCATCCATCACCATATCATGGATTTGATCAATGATTTCTGGAGTCGTAACCTCCACAGGCCGTCCAGAACGTTCAGCGTCACTTGTGCCCATATGGCCAGTCCGAAAATTTTGAAACCACTTATAAACTGTTCTAATCGAAGGTGCAGAGTCACCATAATGTTTATCAAGCTTCTCTTTAGTCTCCTGAGGCGTTTTGCCTTTCATAAAGTAATGTTAAATTCTTTTTCGTCCATTTCTTGAAAATCACTCGACTTCCTTGATTCACACGAATGCCAAACACAAAGAAATAGACCAATATGGCTGAAACTTGGTGTGCGTTCATTCAAGAGATGCTACTAACTAAACATGACCTCGATGTGAATCAAATGAAAACCTGTGTAAGTGTAATAAAATTCCGAAAAGTTGTATGACTGATTCAGTAGATGGCAGTAGTGTTCCTGATATTTCACACAATTACCGACAGATGGCAGAGTGATGTTGTAACAAACAGCATCAGTAACGAGATGGCTGCCTCACTGTTAACATGCACCGCGTTAGAGCAGCGATCTGTGAAGCGTTCTTCCAGTAATGAAAGTGTCAAACCAATTGAAATTAATCGCAGGATGACAGCGCAGTACGGTGATTCGTGTTTGCACCTGCAGCAAGTGGGGGGTAGAAAGATTAAACGTGGCATAACTTACTACTCAGCATATATCACCACTACACCAAACACTTTATTTTTGCACTCGACGCGCGTTTCGCTAACCATGTTAGCTTCATCAAGAGCGGTGATTGACTAAAGCTAAACTACAAATCTACCCTATTTATACTTAGCCTAACCCTTGAATTACTCAAGCGGAACTAATGACATAGGCAAGTCCATCAGTTCCGGTCAAGTAACCAGTAGAGGAGACTATAAGGAATAGGCCCTGTATCTTTATTTAAACTACTTTTACATTTTATGATTTCCATACTTTCGTATGAGTTCAACAATCTCCTATCAGATACATTTTTTTTATTAATCTTAGATTATCTAATGTTGATGATCAGCTTCAAGGGCATGTTCGACAATGCTAGACTTTTCTGTTCTACTGTATTTTAAGTGTGCTAAATGTTCTTTAAATCGTGTTTTAATTGACCTTTTAGTTTGCCCAACATACTTTTTGTCACAATCATTACAACTAATTTCATAAATTCCACTTTTCTCACAATTAGGAATCTTATCTTTGGGATTTCCTAAGATATTCCTCAGATTGTCTGATGACTTATAGACTAAGGTGAGGCCTACCTTAATAAATACCTTATTGAGTCCCTTGCTATATTTCGGATTATATGGTATGGAGACATACTAGGTGTTATTTTCTTCGCGTGTAAAAAAGGTAGAATTCTGAATATTAAACCTAAACTTATGTCTATTTATTAGCTTATTTACTAAGTCATCGTCATAACCATTAACTAGTTATATTTCTAATACGATTCTTTTCTTTATTAATAGAGTAAACTTGATCATATATATATATATATATATATATATATATATATATATATATATATATATATATATATATATATATATATATTACTATAAATAATTAAAAATTAACACAATTTTTAGATTTCTCTGATCTAAGATTTCTAAAAAGGATATACGATATATACTAGCAATCCTTCTAACACTCTTTCCCACTTTTTAACTAAAAATGATATATAATAAGATATATATAGTAAGTAATCCCTGTAACTCTATTCTCCTCTCACTCATTTTATGTTTCACTATAAGTAATTAGAAGTATTTGCAAAACGAAAGAAGTTTTAGATCTTGAAAATCACGTATAAGACGTCATAAGAAGCAGTCCCTCTAACACACTATCCCGCCACTCTAACCCTTTATATGTTTGATTATAAATAATTATGCATAAAATTTGTTAAGTATTACAACTAAAAACCAAGAAAAATTGTGATATAATGACCCCTGCAATGTGAAGAAATGCAAAATCTCTGAGGATGGATTTTTCATAAACAAAAAAAAGTTGAGCAGAGGGAAGGTTCAGAACAGTCACATGTAGCACGGTATATACGAAGCAATTCTCCTAACCCTATCCCCACCTCTTTAACGCCTTACATGCTCGATTATTAATAATTGCAAATAATTTTAAAATAACACAATTTTCAAATTCAAAAAACTAAAAATGATGAATAACACGATATATGCAGGGCAACCCCTCTAAACCTCTCCCCCAGCCCTCCAATCCCTTTTATATTTTATTATAATTAACTAAAAGTATTTAAAAAATTGATACCCAGTATCTTCTTTGCACGGGTCTAGTTTTAGAATTAACACTGAAAGGTTTTCTCGCACTAGAGAATAGATTAATCCAATCAGGGGCCTTCTAATAAAGATGGAAATACTGAAAAAATTTAATTTTCAGATCTTCGACTCCAAGACCCTGATATAGACGTATATTACTAACTCTCCAACTGCCTGCTCTATTCCTGTAATCCCATATATCTTTTACTATAAAGAATTCTGGTAAAATTTCGGCCAATCCCTAGGAACTAGGAAAAATTCTTATAATACCATTGAAACGATAAAATATTTAACGATTCTAACTCTTTTTAATTCCCCTTCCTGACAGATTTTTTTTTGGTTTCTCGACTTTGAGAATCTTGAATAAAATGTATGACACTATATATATGGAGGTACCTCTCTAAACACTATCCCCACCCTTTTTATCCTGACATGTTTACGATTTTAGATTATATACGAGGATGGATTGAAAAGTTCGCGGCCTCACCAAAAAATAATTATATTTTTATTATAGTACCCTCAATAAGTTCATACTTTCTTCGGTTACCACAGTGTAAAATTTTGTTGCTGTAGAATTTGTGGTTTTTAGGTTAAAACGAGTTTAGTGAGACCAAGTGCCGGGTTTTTGGAAAAATGGACAAAATTGAACAACGTGCGGTCATCAAGTATCTGTTTAAAAAAAGATTAACACCAAAGGAGATCCACGATGATATGAAAACAACACTAGGGGAATCTGCTCCGTCATATACCACTGTAAAAAAATGCAGAATTTAAACGTAGACGAGAGAGCATTGAAGATGATCCTCGCTCCGGCCGGCCCACGACGTCTACGACTGAAGAAAACATCTGCAAAGTACGTGATCTCATATTGAAAGACCGTAGATTAACTATCAGGGAGATTGCAGACACTATAGACATCTCGTATGAACGAACACAAAACCTCATTGCCAACGAACTCGGATTTTCTAAGGTTTCTGCTAGGTGAGTCCCCAGATTGCTTTCAGTTGAACAAAAACGAATTCGATTCACGATTTCTCGCGACTGTTTGGAGATGTTTGAGGCTGATCTGCAAGTTTTTCTTAACAGGTTTGTGACAATGGACGAAACCTGGGTTTACCACTATACTCCAGAGTCAAAACAGCAATCTAAGCAGTGGAAAAAATCTGGTAAACGACCCCAAAGAAAGGGAAGGCAATTCTGTCGGCTGGAAAAGTGATGGTGTCAGGTTTTTGGGATGCTAAAGGTATTATTATGGTGGACTACCTTCCGAAAGGCGAACCAATAAACTCGACTTACTATTGCTCCCTTTTGCGTCGTTTACGTCAAGAAATTAAAGAGAAATGCCCAGGATTACTGAGAAAGAAAGTTTTGTTCCATTAGGACAACGCTCGCGTTCACACATCTGTGTGTTGAGTCTGTGGCTTAAATTTGTGATTGTGGTTTCGAATTGCTGCCCCACCCGGCTTATTCTCCTGATTTGGCACCTTCGGACTTTCATCTGTTTCCAAACCTAAAAAAACACCTCGGTGGCCAGAAATTTTCATCAAATGAAGAAGTCGAAGCTGCAGTTATCCAGTATTTTGAAGACCTTGAGAAATCTTTTTTGAAATAGATGTGGAAGCTTTGGAAAGCAGGTGGAAGAAGTGCATAGAGGTAGGTGAAGATTAGGTCGAAAAATAAAAGTATTTTCGTTCGTATTTTATTTTGTTTTCTTGACTAGGCCGCGAACTTTTTAATCCATTCTCGTATATGCCCCCCAAATTGGTCCAATATCCCAACCAAAACCCAGAAATATTTATGATAATATTACTTAAACTAAACAATATTTAACGACACCCACCTTCTTTACTCTCTTCCTTTATTAACACTGAAAATCTAAAAATATTATGTTTAGATTCCTCGAGTACAAGAATCTTAAAAAAAAAACATATATTTTGGGATGAATACTATACCTACACAAAAACTATAGTTCCATCTTGTCCTTACGTCAAATCTGAATTTGATGTCTCATTTCGTTCGAGAGTTATCGTGTCAAAAGGCGGACAGACACACATGCAGATGGACCGACGGATAATGGTGGAAATGTTTTTCGTGTTTTTTTTCTCTTCATAATATTTCGGGATCTGGGAAAGTGCAGAAATGCGAAATCTAGTAGGGTAACTTTTTTTTATAAATAAAAAAAACGTTCCGTTAGCAAGGAAAATAAAAAATATTAAGCAGAGGAAAGCTCTAGAACCATGAAAATTATATATAATACAGTAAATAATAAGCAACGTCTCCGACCTTATCCATTATCCCTTAACGACTTATTATTATTTATAATTACACTTCAAGTTTATCGATTACATTAACCAAAAACCAAGAATAATTCTTATTAAAACTATTGAAACTATAAAATATTTAACGACCCTTACCCCTTTCACTTCTTTCTTAGAAATGATATCGTTCAAAACTTGTAGAACGTAAAGAAATGCTGACATCTCGAAATGTGATTTTTTTACAAATACAATACTGTCCTTTAGCAAGAAAAGTACCATGATTAAATTTTTCCTAATCAAATTCCAATCTTTTGCCCCACTTATTTGGGGCTGGTGCCTCTAGCACACGCCTTCTGACTGACAGACCATGTTGCCAGGCGCAAGAGTAATAGTGCCGACTAGTTAATAGATGTGCTCAAGATGTACCATTTACTTAGCTACAACTGTACATCTCCCACGAGTGTTTATCTATTACGAGTCAATGCCGTTCATTCGTACCGAATATGGGCAGCGTTCCTTCTTCACTACTAGCCTGCATGGTGTGAGGCTATTGTGGATTCTCATTTTCTGCAAATGGTTCCTCTGGTGGCAGTGACCGATAATAGTCATACAGTGGAAACTGCCTGAATCCTTCGTTTATGTACCCTACAATTAGTTTAATTTGGACCCGTAGAAACATAAGTAAAAACCATAGATCTAGAGCAGAGGTTCCCAAACTTTTTTTTCTCGTAGACCACTTTGAAAATTTTACTGGTTTCGGTGGACCCCCTGCTGCTACATTTCTACTATATTCCCAAAACTCGTCAAAAAATGTGAAGATTAGATCTAACGATGGAAATTTGCGTCGTGGCTGAGTTCCAACCCTAAATTCGGAGTGGTAAAAATAAAAAGAAAAATAATATATTTTCTTGTGTTCTATTTATTAAAATAATATGATTACCGACTTAATAGAATTAAAATTAAACATTAATAACCTACCGTAACTTCAACAATGCAAATCAACAATTAAAAAAAAATATTCATAATTTTAATGGGAGGGATGTACTTGATGGATTGACAGCAAATTATCAATGTTTGGCTTCAGTTTTGTAAGGAATAACAGCAAATCTCCCCGTTCTGTGATGTTCAATCTGCTCCTTTTTTTTTGTTAATAGGTTTGTAACGACACTAAAACTTTTTTCGACAAGGTATGACGAGGGAAACGCTATCAAAAGTTTTCTCGCAATTTCCCACAGCCCAGGATATTTTTCGGGTATTTCTGCCTGCAGCCAAAATGTTTGATAGCCTTTTTTAATTTCACCTTCAGCTCCTCATTGGTGCTAAGCTCGAGTAGCTCCTCTTGTTATACCACATTCGCCACTTCCGTTTCATTAAATGGATTTATGATCCCTGGTGGTATTTCCATCGTCAGAACATCTTCAAATCTATTTTTGAAGTCATCATACAGGGCATTTAAATGTTGAACGTATGTCTGAATACTCACACTTTTCTTTTCAAAATTCCGGAAACAAATGAGTAACGTTTGTCCTTGGCATTCGTATTTATATTGGTGAAGAATCAAACAAGTTCATGCAAGATTGCAAGCACAGCACAAGTCGTATTTCGTCCCGTTGCACGTCTGAACGGGTTGCGTTGCGGGCGGGCGGGCAGCGCTTTGCAAGTCTCGACGCGCGTTGTACTGAATATCGAATATGCAAGTTTTTCCAAGTAACAGTCGCCGATCTTCTTAAAATACACTACTCAAAAAAATTAAGGGAGGTTTTAAAACAAGGAAATTAATGCTAGTTAAACAGGCTATCCGATCCATATGCCGCCTAACTGAAAAAATTTTTTTTAAGCCCGTGGACCAATAAAAAGCAAAATATTTGCAATATTATTTTTTTCGCGCTATCTGTTAGGATTGCATGAGAACCGTAGCTCCTAAAAAATTTTAGCCAAAAAATCTGAAAATTAGAATCTTAAAGCTTCAAAATGCATTTTTTTAAAGTCTCAATACGACCATTTTTCACCGAAATACAGCCTGTCAAAAATCACCGAAAAATTTGGATTTTTTTTGCTCCCTTAATTTTTTTGAGTAGTCTATTATCTGCCTACATTGATAGGTAAAGCCAAGCCAACATTTTTGTTCTTTACTATCGAAACCAGATAAATTTTCGTGGACCCCCACTTACAACTTATGAACCCCCATTTTTTTTTTCACGCCAACGTAAACCCCCGTCGAGTCTCCCGTAGATCCCTGGGGGTCCACCTGAACCACTTTGGGAATCACTGATCTAGAGGATGGACTGAGCATTCTTTATCCCGCTGTGAAGTAAATATGGACGCAAAAGTGTGAGAGAGACAAAGCGCTTGTTCAGCCAGTAGTTGTCTCTAGAATACCGCTAAGCTACAGCGCTCTTGAAAATAATATTTTTAAGTGTTCTGTTTGAACTAAAATCGGGTGGGGGCTTTTCTCGCCTGGAATTCGATCTCGGGATACTGCACCTTGGTTATTACAGGCCTACAGAAAAAAGGTATGTATTGGCCGCACAGACGCTTTGTCTCTTTCTAGATAGTGGTCAATTTTGTGAGGTTAATGTTCAGTTCATTCTTAATGTCTATGGGTAAAACTCTTTCTTGGTATCTAGGAATAGAACACTACTGGCTAGTAAATGCGTTGATTTAAAGTGATTGTTACCGACCTTGCATGGCCCAAATAAGCCTTAACGTTGCTAGTTTTTACTTTACGGCAGAAAAACGAAAAGAAGAAATGACAAGTTTGACGTCATGCGTCATTTATTTTGATGAGAAAAATACAAACAAGAATTTTTAATTTTAAATTGATAAAACTCTAAAGATTCGTAGATATTCTATAGTTTTTAAATCTATCGAGCATGGATGTAGTGACAACAAATTATTTGCCGGGAGATCCCAGGTTAATCGATCAGATTGTCTACGAATTGAAGTCGCAAGGTATTTTCGATCAGTTTAGAAAGGAATGTATTGCGGATGTAGATACTAAACCAGCCTATCAAAATTTGAGTCAAAGGGTTGAAGGTAGTGTTATGAATTTTTTAATGAAACAGAAATTCAGTGAAGATATGAACAAAAATCAATTGAGAGAACAACTTCGCAAGAACATTTCTGAGTAAGAACTTGTTGTTTTTAAGCATTTAATTTCAACACCTTGACATTGACATATTGTTTTCATTTATTTATAAATGTTAACATTAAGGATAAAGCTGTCTTGCTTTAGTGACATTTAAAATTAATAGTTAAAATGTTTGATTAATTTGCTAATGATGTGGTTCTGTGTATTTCTTTTTACCATATTATGTCCTTTCTACATTATTACATCTATTTTGTTGTAGTATATATATGTATAGTGGTCCGAACTTTCTGAATTTTCTGAACCCTTGATAAAACTAATTTTCCCAAAAATTGTTAATTTTAATAAGTACACTTGGTGAAATAGTGAATAATTTTATTATATATACATGTGTGTATTAAATATAAAAGAGCTTTTTTTGTTGTGAGCAGGAGAGCTGTCCTCACAAGGATGTTCAGTGCTCATAGGTGGGAGTATATGAAGTGGCCGAACTACTTTGGCATGTCTCTCTTTTGCTTTATTTAGTAGCATTCAAGGTGGGCGAGAAAGAGATATATTGTGCTGTTGTGCAGTCCTTACACATAAAGTTTTTTATGTACTTAAACCTACTGAAATTTTGTGAAGATCTCAGACCAATTTTGGTGATGATACTTTCCTTTAGTCATGAAGGCAAGTTTGACTTAAGAAGTTCAGAGGAGGCTGTCAACTTGTCAAAAATCAATTACACCCATAGTGCTTGCACCAGCAGACATGTTTAACTTATTGAATGTGATTGACACTTCACAGTGCAGCAAATTTCTGATGAACATGGTATGTGTGTGTGCTTGGTCATTCGGAAAGAGTTGGGAACCTGAAAAGTTCCAGCTCATGGCATTTCTCGGTTATATCCAAATTCTTTTAATAATTGTTACCCAAAAATTTTAAATGGAGAATTTGCAAATTGACAATATTTTATAACAAAATATTTAACATTTTTTAGATCGGGCTTTCTAGAAACCGGTGTAGAACGTATAGTGGACCAGGTTGTTAATCCTAAAATTAACACAATATTTCTGCCAAAAGTTGAAGATGTGGTGTATAGATTTCTGGGACTTGAGAAACCAAATGAAAAACCTAATCAGGAAGTAAAAGAAGAGGAGAATATAAATGTTGAAGATTTATTACCAAATGATTTAGAAGCTATTTCACCAGAATCAGTGCATGGTAATAATATGTATTCATTTTTTAAAAGATTTTGCAATTGAAAATTGTATTTAGGTGTCAAATTAACCAGCACTAAGCATAAAAAAATTTGGTAAAAAAAAATTAAATTTTTGTCAAGGAATTGTTTGTTGAGTTTTCAAGAATTATATATATATATATATATATATATATATATATATATATATATATATATATATATATATATATATATATATATATGGGACGATCCGCGTCAACCGGATCAGAGTTACGACCAAAATTAGAAGCAACCAAAAAACTTGACCAAGGGCTCATTTTAAAGCTTAGAGCGTCTACTTTTAAATGCCGAGTGCGCCTTTGAAAAATCCAATATGGCGGTCGGAAGCCGGAGAAAAATCAAGTGTCCAGCAAAAAAAGCTTGTAAAAATAAAAATTCGCAACTGCTTGGGTCATTTTTTGGCTCAAATTGTAGCTGATGGACGCCCCAAAAAATTGGGGTGGTAAGTTGACAAAATCCAACATGGCGGATACAATATGGCGGTCAAAAATCCAATATGGTGGCCGAATTTTCGCAAATGAACCGATTTGCACTAAATTTGGTAAACGGGGGTTTTTAGGGTCGCTGATCACGAATCCGAGGTCTGATTTGCCAAATTCAAGATGGCGAATGAAATTTTCGAAAATCTATCGATTTGTACCAAATTTGTTATACGGGGGTTTTTGGGGTCGCCGATTACGAATCAGAAGTTCGATTTTCAA
Source organism: Pachyrhynchus sulphureomaculatus (assembly GCA_019049505.1). NCBI lineage: Eukaryota > Metazoa > Arthropoda > Insecta > Coleoptera > Curculionidae > Pachyrhynchus > Pachyrhynchus sulphureomaculatus. Next base: position 184,321,523 of record CM032456.1, on the reverse strand, counting down.
AATCCAAGATGGCGGACCCAATATAGTAGATTGCCTTATTCAGTTTCCACCATATTGGGTCCACCTTCTTGAATTTTATAAATTTGACTTCAGATTCGTAATTAGCGACCCCAAAAATCCCCGTATGCCAAATTTAGTGCAAATAGGTTAATTTTTAAAAAAAAGTCCACTATATTGGATCCGCCTTCTTGAATTTTGCAGATCCAACCTCAGATTCGTAATCAGCAACCCCTCGAGCAACCCCAAAAATCCCTGATACCAGCTTTTCCATAAATCTGGTATATAGATGCTTCATTTTTTATTCAACAGGTGGCGCTTTGCCAACCACAAATAAGTTTGGGTATAGAAGGTAATAAATATAGGTGGAAAATATTGATGTTTTAATATCACAGTTATAGATTTTTTTTAATATATGCCAAATATCATTGTTGGATTTTCTCTCTATTTTGCTGAGGCATTATTTTCTTTATCTGAGCCCTTTGTTTTCAGTGACGAAAGTCCTTTTCAGAATATTTGTTGTTCTGGGATATTGGGAGTTCTTATTACATTGGCGAATACTCAATAACGGTCCTTTTTAGGATAGTTTTTGAGCTTTTTTTCAGGTGGTTGATAAATAACACATCGGTTGTAAATTTCCAACAGTCCTTTTCAGGATATCTGGGGAATTTCTCATCTTCTGTATCTGGGCTCTTTATCTTCAGTGACGACAGCCCTTTTCAGGATAGTTGTTTTTCTGGGATATTGAGTGCTCTTATTAAATTGGCGAATACTGGTAACGGTCCTTTTAGGATAGTTGTTGAGATTTTTTTTTTCTATTTCAACTTTTTTTTTTTTGAATTTTTCTTTTTTCTTTTACGCTAGTCTTATAACATCGACATATAGTCAACAAGGCCCTTTTCTCAAAAATGGCAAACAAAAATTGATATCAAGAAGTAACGCAAAAGTTGCATTCAAAAAGGTGTGCGAATCCATTGAATGTAGATAGTCATGTTGGCAAAGACTTAAGGCATATTTCCAAAAGTTTATTGGAAGTTTTTCCAAACTTACATGAAAAATCCAAAATATGCCAAAAGTGTAGGAAATCAGCCTCCGAATCACAGAAAAATGAATCTCGCGGTAGTAATGCTATTGGTTCTAATTATTTGGAAGATGTGTCTGAAAACGATTCTGAATTCGAACATGAATTACCCACCAAGAAAGCTCGAATATCTAGAGAGGATGCTCTTGAAGAACTTTTAAATGGATTAAAGGAAAAATTCAATAATTTACCTGAGAATAGTCCTATGCGAAAAACCATACTTACAATCGCACTGGAGTGTTGGACTGCTCGTGAAATTGCACAAGAATTTGGTTGTTCTTATAGAATGGCACTTGAATCTAAGACTTTGAGAAAATCTAGTGGTGTATTAGCTACTCCTACTTTCAAGAAAGGTAAGAATTTGGACGCAGAAGTGGTCTCAAAAGTAATTGAATTTTATGAGTCTGAAGAAAATAGTCGGATAATGCCTAACAAAAAAGATACTGTTATAGTCAAAATTGAAGGTAAAAAATTTATTAAAGAAAAGCATTTACTTCTTTATGATATTAAGGTGTTACACGAAATGTTTAAGGAAAAGTATCCAGAGCATAAAATTGGATCAACTAAATTCGCTGAGCTGCGACCTAAATGGCGCGTTATTGCTGGAAGTTCAGGAACACATAGCGTCTGTGTTTGCACGATACATCAGAATGTAAAAACAATGATCGATCGATGCTATAAACTTGAAGACGCTAACAAAAGGTTCGGAAATTGAATTAAATGACTATAAAGATTGCATAAATTACATTTTATGTAGGAAGAGTACTACTGATTGTTTTTTACTTAACTGTCAAAAATGTCCTAAAATTTCAGATTCCAAAACATACATTTTTTTTTACTATACCAAAGAAGATCATTGAAAAATTTTACAAAAGCTTAATAGACTATTTCCTGACCCACCTGCTGTGCCTAAAATTCAAAGCAGTCATGCATTTATTCCCTGTGCTGGAAATAAACTTAAAATTAAGAGGTTCTCTAATGCAAAAGAGGCTAGTTTTACGCTATATTAATTACTTCATAGGTAATAAAAAACACTCCTCAAAAAAATAATCATTACAACACATATGCTTCAGTGATTTGCTAAAATGTCAATACTGTTGAGCAATAACTAATTGAATTTTGAGCCATGAATGAGCCTCGACCTTCAATCTGTCAAAATTTTTAAATTCTTAACACAGATATATGATCAGCGACCTCAAAAACCCCTTTACATAAAATTTGGTGTCAATTGGTTGATTTTCGAATATATCGCCGCCATATTGAATCAGCCATTTTTAGATCCGCCATATTGAATTTAAGAATTTTAGAAATTTGATTCGTTATCAGGGACCCCAAAAACCCCCGTATAACAAATTTGGTACAAATCGATAGATTTTCGAAAATTTCATCCGCCATTTTGGATCCGCCATCTTGAATTTGGCAAATCAGACCTTGGATTCGATCAGCGACCCTAAAAACCCCCGTTTACCAAATGTAGTGCAAATCGGTTCATTTGCGAAAATTCGGCCACCATATTGGATTTTTGACCGCCATATTGGATCCGCCATGTTGGATTTTGTCAACTTACCACCCCAACTTCTTGGGGCGTCCATCAGCTACAATTTGAGCCAAAAAACGACCCAAACAGTTGCGAATTTTTATTTTTACAAGTTTTTTTTGCTGAACACTTGATTTTTCTCCGGCTACCGGCCGCCATATTGGAGCCGCCATATTGGATTTTTCAAAGGCGCACTCGGCATTTGAAAGTAGACGCTCTAAGCTTTAAAATGAGCTCTTGGTCAAGTTTTTTGGTTGCTTCTAATTTTGGTCGTAGCTCCGATCCGGTTGACGCGGATCGTCCCATATATATATATATATATATATATATATATATATATATATATATATATATATATATATATATATATATATATATATATATATATATATATATATATATATATATATATATATATATATATATATATATATATATATATATATATATATATATATATATACATATATATATATATATATATATATATATATATATATATATATATATATATATATATATATATACAACATATATACATATATACATATATACATATATATAGATATATAGATATATATATATATATATATATATATATATATATATATATATATATATATATATATATATATATATATATATATATATATTTATTGAAAACATTGAGAACATTGAGAACATTTTTTCACAACATTAAGCCTAACATGAACAATGAACAATTTTAACCATTAAAAACTACTTACAAAAACGGTGACTAAAATGTCATAATAATTTTATTGATGAAGAAGCAGTTATTTTGTAGGCTACACTTCAAGCCAAGACAAATAATTTCACAAATTAATGACACCTAGGTGCCAGGACACCTGTATGTGTCTAGGCGTTTACTAATAACTATCTTTCTGGATCAGGTTTTTTTTTTTTGTGGCAGATAACAATACAGCTACAAATACAACAGACACAATACATGGTTTATGTGCAATGGCTTTCAATCAAAGACTTAAAAATTTGAAAGTTATGAAATATATATGCGTTACATAATTCGTGAAATTTTTTGCTGTTTTTCACTAGTCTTATCTAATTTGGCAGAAGGTTGTGGCTTCTCGGACCTAAATAATTGATACATTTTAGATTTATGTTGTTGTAATCCCTGGGTAGTATTAAGTTTTTTTTTCTCTAGAACGTGTTTTGTGAGTATGATTAACAAATTTATTTCCTTCTTTACGAATATGGAGAAAGGTGCAAACTGTTATGAGATACATTGTTCTAATATTTCATGCTTCTTGTGTAAAGCGAAGGGCAGTAGGATATATTCTGTGTTTTTTATAAATTATTTTTAATATATACCTCTGTACTATATTTAGTCCATACAATACAGATTCATACAGTCCTCCCCACACCAAAATACCATAACCAATTAGAGATTCTACCAGCGATTTATATATGAGTATAAGTAGTTTTGTATTTAAAATATTCCTTATTATATAAAATTTGTGTATTAATTTTTGTAATCTGATTGATAGGTAGTTGATGTGTGGCTGCCACTTCAAAAAGTGATCTATTACAACACCAAGATATTTTGTATTACTCGCCTCATTTATTTTATCGTTATTATTTATTTGAATACTTGAGACATATGGACTATTTGCAGCAGTTAAAGAAAATGCAATATAATTGGTTTTAGTCAAATTAAGAGATAATTTATATGTTTTTTACCTTGCTGAAACCACTGACTATCTTCTCCGTAACCCCATCCCAGTCATCACCTCTAAAAAGCAAAACAGTATTGTCATCATAGGAAATCATCATCCCACCCATGTCCAGTTTCAGTAGGGCATTAATATATGTAATAAACAAAAGGGGCCAAGGACAGTGCCCTGTGGTACTCCTATTTTAATAATTCTCTTATTGCTTATGGAATTATTAATTTTAACAACCCCAGTTCTGTCTGTCAAATAGCTACGAATTAACCTCAACACTGGCCCCCCTAACTCCATACTGTGCAAGCACTTCCAGAAGTCTCTCATGGGGGACGGTCAATGAAAACAGCTATACATTTTTACCTGCCATTTAGACAGCCTAATATTTGCATAGTAAATTAATATAAGGTATTTGTGGTACTACTACCCTGCACAAACCCAAATTGGTTATCAGATAAAATGTTATTTTTTTTTTTAAAAATCAATCAATCTGTCCTTTACATACTTTTCAAGGATTTTTGCAAAATATTAGATCAAATAGATTATGTATAGGGATTATAAAAAAAAGTACTAGCATATTCCATTTAATTCGACTAAGTCACATAAACTACATTAGGTAGTTAACCCACATTGTTAAGTAATAGTTATCTTATTGTTTTGCAGATAACTCTTTCAATTCAAATACAGAGAAGAAAGATGATAGCATTGAGACAAATGAAAATTCACTTAATAGCTCGAATACAAAAACAGAAGATGAAAGCCCCCCATTTGAACTATTGGAAGAAAACACCAAGTTTTCTGTACAGGAAGAAAATTCAGTAGATTCACATTTGTCAGGAATTTCAGGTAATTTAATCTAGATGTTTACACCCTGTCAAGTAAGTATGTGACCGCTCATATTCGTGAGAAAATGTGTTTTGAGAACATTTTTTGCCCTCAATGTATTCTTTCGTGTGCTAACAATGGCACAATTACCTTAATAAGTTATTCAATCGTCTTCTACATAAAACATTGCTTGGTATCTTTGAGAGATGCTGTCAACGAGATTTTCTGCATACTCTGGAAATTTTTTGAATCTTGCTAGACAACTAAGTCATAGTCATCAGAGTCTTTCCTTTGATCTTTCTCTTTACAAGGGGCCAAACGTTTTCAATCAAGTTGGCGTCCGGCAATTGTGAAGACCACTCTAGTATCTGATCGTGGGCACAAGCGAACCACTTTGTGATGTGATTTTCGTCCAGCAATGGTTTCTTCGTGCTGCAGAATTTGATATTATGAGCACGAAGATGTAGAATGGTTTTGTGGGATACATTTTAACACGATTTTCTTAATTTTGCCTCTCCTTGACGTAGTGTTAATTTCAGGTCTCGTGAAAATAAATACACGATTCGTTTGTTGACTTTCAGAGTGACTTTGCCTACCGAGCCATGTTTTGACAAGTCATCGAGATTTTTCGTCTCATTAAAATGATTACTTTGTCACAAACGATACCGATTTTTTAATATATTTAGCGGCCGCGAAATGTGCCATTTTACTCCCCTTTTGATGGGAACAAAGAAAGACTGCCTCGAACCGACGCGCAAACAAGTGACTCATTTTGGATTTTACGTGATTTCAACGAAAGTTGACTGATACTTTTACTAAAAGGTGTAGTAGACCAAGGTTCCCTCTACCGATTGTTTGCCCAATCGCTAAAATCGCATCTGCCAAAAATGAATTATCACTAACCCAATGTTACTTGACAGCTATTAGCTAGCTATTATTTTAAACTTAAATAATGTTGAAATGGAATATGGAAGCAATGATTACATCATTTTTTTAACATTCACCTTCCCGCCTTGATGGTAATAATCCTTTTTTTTACAAAACATATTTGTATGTCAAGGCACTTTTAAGACAACCTGGTAGTGCTACCATGGGCATTAGTGTATTGTTACATTAACTACAACCTATAAACACACAACACCCAGCCTTTTTCCTCAATTGAACTGGCGACCATCTGGTTACTATGCAGGTTTCTCCAACTAAATCATAGCATGAATGTGTGCATCTGTTTCATCTCATTCACACCATAGTCGAGAATCATTATTCATTGCCTCTATTTCAGGTCTACTGGCATCATCAGTGGACAAACCCAGTCAATTTTTTTTTACTGTTTCGTCAGTTCACGGATCTTTACAGTATACATTAGGGAATATTTGAAGCATTAATTTAAACACTATCCTTATGCTTTTTACCCTTATATGTTTCATCATTTTACATTATATATTTATGCCTCAAATTTGTCCAATATTCCAACCAATACTACTACTATTTAAACCTGTGGCTCCCAACTTTTTTTAATCGCGACCCTTTTTAGATTTCTTTTTGCATAATGACAACGTGCAGGATCTGGCCAAAAGATTATTTAGTCTTGCGCAAGATTTTCTTTGATAAACTGCTTCAATTTAGTCAAGCATTTATTGATATACACATCAGAATTGACTGCAGCAGCACCGCTTGGTTGGAAATATGGAGCTGAAATACCTTTCGATAAAATGGTAATCAACATCAACACTTTTGGTTCAAATTTCATTCTGCCGGTGTATTTGACGTTGTCTGGTGTCCTTTATAATCGTCAGAAGGAATCATTTCCACTGAGAGAACTGTTCAAAAATGTGAAATATTTTTCATTATCCATAACGATCAATTTCCCATGCGTAAAATGTTTAACAGGAAGAGCAGGACAACATTTCGGTATTTTTTCGAGCTATCTTGCGGTGTATTTCGATGCCTTTTTACGTTTTTGAACTCGCACATTATTTGTCTTCAAAATTTGATGTACAATTGATTGCGAAAAACCATATTTTCTCGACAGTTTTCTTTGCGACTGCCCAACTTTGTTTTTTGCGATTGACAGATGGTTTTTCGTTGTTTTTCTGCTAAGAACAGGTGTCGACCGGATTTTTTTTATTGTCTTCTAGGAAATCACGAAAAACACAAAATATGGTGGCGCGAGATATTGGCTTATGTTCAAACGCTTCGAGAGTTTGCTTCGTGGACAGTTGGTCAAATAGGGAAGCAACGCACTTTCGTAAATCCAGCTTGTATGATATTTCCAATGCGAATAATCAAATGCGCAGATTGTGAAATTAGAGTAGAGGTACCATTACCCCCTTCAGCGTAAATAACACTGCTATCCGTCAATGGTTCAGCATTAATCCAAACGCCTAAAATGAATCTAAGACTAATGAATCACCCTTTATTATGGTGAAGGTCTTGGTCTATGACTCAAATAACCCATTGCCTGGTAACTTTGGTATGACTGAACATTTGTCAATAAGTGTTGGATGCTAGGTAAAATATTTAATAAGATAATTCAGTCTGTGAGAAGTTATACTGTTATTATTACAGATGGCGTTGATTTACGATATGGAAAAAAAATGGATTCAAGTTGAGTAATATCTCTATTTATTGGTCTTTTTTTTCTAATATTAACAGTTTTTGATCTCCTTTAAGATCTCAACCATTTGTAAAAACAGTGGTTCCAATAAAGCTGTATCTCGATCCATTTAAAGTGCCAAATAAGAAACACTTTAGCAAAATAACTAATTTGTGTAATGCTTTTTAATAGGTCTAGCAAGCCATGATTCAGTTAACAGCACTGAAATGAAAGACGTAAACCAAATGGATGTGTCTCAGGACATTTCCCAAAATTCACTAAACAGTGAAGGAAATTTGTCAATTGTTACTTCTGAGGGTGAAACAAACATGGAGATTTGTGGAGATTCAGATTGTTCTGATAATAAAGAAGTAAAGAAAGAAACTAATTCTAACAAGGTCAGTGATGAATATCAAACAAAGGAAAATGAAGTAAACCTCAGTGGGTTAAATAACAAAGAGACAGCATCTGAAAAAGATGAAGAGAAAACTGAAGAAATTAAAAATGAAGTGAAAACTGAGAATAAAAAAGAAGTTGAAGATAAAAAGCCAAATGAGAACAAAGATGATTCTAAGAAAAACAATGACAAACATAAATCATCTCGCAGTAACAAGGATAGGAAAGATGAAAAAGGTTAGTTTATATTTTTAAATATGTTGTATATATGAAGAGTGGAAATTCTAAGTATTCTGTGCTTTTTGGTGTTTTCTGAGAGAAGCAATAGAAGTTGTTGAAGTTAAATCATCACCTTTAGTAATAATATTGCCTCTATAAAACCGATGCTACATGTATCACTATCAATACTACATAAAACTTTTATGATAAAAACTTTATTTTGAACAAGATAGCACTTAGAACTGGAAGAATTCCCATTGTTCGTACATTCACACAGTGTATTAAAAACTTATGTCGAGTGTGCCTCTATAAGGTGTTGGACTTTTTGCAAAACGGTGTTAAAATTTTTAATTCATCTTTGGTTTTTAGCTTATAAAGATAAAAAAAGACCACTTTAAGTTAGAAACAAAATCAGCTTAAGCCTAAAAGTAATACATTTCCTAAATAGTGTATAATGTGTAAAACATAATTGAAACAATATTGTTGCTCCTAGCAAAAGTCGAAATAGTTATTCCTGTGGAATGAGAAAATACCAATAAAAAATAATTCAGCTTTAAACTACTTAAATGTATGTTTTTTTCTAAGAGCTGTTCTCAATTATGTCGTCACTTCCCTTTTGTGTTTTAAATCATTTTAAATTAGTACTATGACCAATTTGTAGGGGGTTCTTAGAAAAAGCACAGCATTTTTCAAATGAATGGTCATATATATGTTTTTTTCTGGTATTTGTATATTAGGTATCTAAAAAAAGTTTAAGTATTTTTTAATTCTTTGCCCTACACCATATGGTAGAAGGGATATACGATTATATATATATATATATATATATATATATATATATATATACATATATATATATATATATATATATATATATATATATATATATACATATATATACATATATATATATATATATATATATATATATATATATATATATATATATATATATATATATATATAGATATATATTTAATTCTTTGAATTTCTTTAATTTAGATAAGAGAAGTAGAAGTAAATCTGAAAGTAAATCTAAAGACCATAGAGAATCAAAATCAAGTTCAAAACATAGCTCTTCTTCTTCTAAAGATAGAGATAAGGATAAAAAAGAACATAGAAATGGAAAAGATAAAGAAGAGAACTCTGAAAAAGATAAGCAAGTTAAAAAAGAAGATAAAGACAGAGATAGAAATAAAGAGAAAAGAAGTAAGAGTAAAGAAAAACAAAAAAATGAAAAAGACAGATCTGATAAAGAGAAGGATAAAGCAACCAAAGATAAGGAAAAAGAAAAATCAGATAAAGAAAAGACATCCAAGGACAAGTCTGGTAAAGATAAAGAAAAGCTAGATAAGGAGAAGGAGAAAAGTAAGTCTGAAAAAGAAAAGAGTAAATCAGATAGAGAAAGAGATAAAATAGATAAGGATAAACCTGATAAAGATAAATCCGAAAGAGACAGAAGCAGTTCTAGTAAACACAGCAAGGAAAAATCAAGTTCTTCAAAAAGTTCATCGGGCTCTAGTAAAGACAAAGAAAAAAATGAAGAAAAATCTAAAGATAAAAATTCGTCAAGTAAGGATAAAACGTCTTCTGGTAGTAAACATAAGGAATCTTCCAGCAAAGAAAAGGACTCTTCCAAAAGCTCCAAAGATAAAGATAAATCAAAGTCTAGGTCATCTAGCTCAAAAGATAAAGATAAAAAAGATGGGGGCGATTCTAAATCCAAATCTTCTGATAAGCATAAGAAGAGTGACAAGGATAAATCCTCACATAATGAGAAAAATAGTTCGTCCTCCAAAAAAGATAAAGAGAGGAAAGTTATAGATGATCACTACAGCTTGAAAGATAAGAGAGGCGAAAGACGTTCTACAGATAGAGATTCAAACGATGGTTCTAGTAAAATGAGCAGAAATGGCAGTTTTACGGAAAGTTACTCCCAGTCATATAAAGGAAGTAGTAAGGCATCTTCAGAGGTCTTTAGTAGCGGTAGTGGTGATTCCAGCAATTCTGATAAGATGGAAGAAGAACCTACAGCATACTCTATTAATGGTATCGATGAAGTTCATATGGAGGTAATTGTAATACATATATTTAGAGTAAAATATAAGATTTTATCACTTGGTAATAGTAAGGGTTTTAATTTTAAAAATAATTTTTAAAATTTTCATTTTCTTTTCTTTGCTGTGAAAATAAATATGTATTTTAAAATAAACAGTAGTTATAATTGTTAAATATTTGCTATTAAATCTATTTGTTTTTGTAGGTTAACAAATTAACTTGTTTTTAAAATATAATAACACGTACGGTGAAAAGTTTTTGGGCTAGCTTCATTGGAGCCAAATCTCTTTCCCGCGAGCATTTTTTTCAGGTCTGCGACTAGATAATAGTTGCTGGGGGGCAAATTTGGAGAATATGGTGGATGAGGAAGCAATTCGAACTTTAATTTATGCAATTTTGCCATCGTAATCATTGACTTGTGATACAGTGCATTGTCTTGATGAAAGAGCACCTTTTTCTTGTTCATTGTTCATTTGGGGCCGTTTCTTTGCTATTTCTGCCTTCGAAGGCACCAATAACTTTATATTAATATTCGTTATTGATTGCTTTTTCCTTTCTCAGCATAGTCGATGAAAATTATTTCATGCGCATCCCAAAATACAGAGGCCAAAATCTTCCCGGCCGACTGTTGTGTCTTTGGTCGTTTCGGGCGGCATTCACCGGCTACTGTCCACTCAGCTGAGTGCCGATTTGATTTCGGTGTGTAGTGGTGGATTCATGTTCCATCCATTGTCACATATCGCATAAAAAATTCTTTTTATTGCGATTAAATAGGTCCAAACGGCGCTCAGAATCATCAACACGTTGTTGTTTTTGGTCCACTGTGAGCAAACGCGGTACCCATTTAGAACAGAGCTTTCTCATGCCCAAATGTTCATGCAAAATATGACCTACACGTTCTTTTGATATCCTTAGGGTGTCAGCTATTTCACGCAATTTCATTTTACGGTCATTTAAAAAAAAATAAATTTTGTTTTCTTGTGTAATCACCTCATTTGGGCGTCCAGAGCGTTCAGCATAATTTGTGTCGGTACGACCGCGTTTAAATTCAGCATATCAGTAAACGATGAGTGATTTTCCAGGGGCAGAGTCCCCGTAACACTTATCAAGCCATTGCTTTGCTTGAACGGTATTTTTCCCATCAAAAAACAGTGTTTACTCAACACACGAAATTCGATTTTTTCCATTGTTTTGAAAGTATCAACAGTAGCGTCACTAAAACCACTGTAACTTGTAAACTAATAGTCGAAATATCATGAAATTTTGACAGACATCGTTTGACGGTTGGTACTTTCTAAAAATCATATAAACTTTTTTGAAAAGAGCGACATCTATGTGTCAGACCAAAAACTTTTCAGCCTACGTGTTATTTAATAATTTTGTACTATTGTGCAACTTATTGCCTACTATCGTAAATGGCATGTATGAGGTGTGATACTATTGTAATAGTTTTATGATATTTAAGGCTCCTCAAATAATCAAATACATCAAACCAAAATTCGCTTCTAATATACACGAAGCAATGAAAATAATGAAAATTCGAAAACAACTGGCGAAAATGGAAAGACAAAACCAACTGTCACTGTCTAATGTACAAGTAATAAAGGATGGTCAAGTTGAACCAAAAGCTGAGCCAGAAGTTGAGCCAAATATGAAAGAACTTTCAGTTGTTTTAGGTATGTATATGTACGGGGTGTGTCACCAAAATCCGGACAAATTTCAATTGAAACTTTTCGCTATATTGTATTTACGCCAGAGGTCGCCGTTGGCGTCCAAATAGCAAACTGATTGAAGTAAATAGGGTTAGTCTCAAAATTGTCGCCATGTCGAAAACAAGTGCGGAGTATAATCGAAGAACCGCGATCATTGAAGGCCAGTTGGTGCAGAACTCACTCTCGGACAACTATGACAAGTTTTAGTCCAAGGAATTCTGGCCTCCTAATAGTCCAGATTTGAATCCCTTGGACTACTACGTATGGGGCGTCGTTGAAAAGGTCACAAACAAGTTTTGGCATTCCAATGTGACATCATTATTAACCGCTATTGAGGCAGCGTTTGCCAATATGAACAGCACGGAATTACAGAGGGCTTGCCGGAACTTCAGACCGAGAATGGAGACCGTTGTTCAAACTAATATAAGATACATTGCATGATTGTTAGTACCATAGATGCTCTAAATTACACGTGAAACAATTTTTTTTCAAACTTCATTTTTAATTAATAAACATGCCCTTAACAAAGTTGTTTGATTTGTCTGGATTTTGGTGGCGCAACCTGTATTAATTACTTTAAAAAAGTACAGTGAAGTCTGCTTATAACGAACCTATTTATAGCGAATTTCCAGTTAAAATGAACTATTTTATAATGCACGAAAAAACTTCCATAAGATCAATGCAGATTTTTATCGGTTATAACGAACCCGGTAATAACGAACTTTTGGATAAAGCGAACTAAATTTGGATGTTTTGTGACCGTTTATAACAAACTTGCCATTCCCTGTGCTCGATGTCGCGCGACTTGATCTAGGGAATTTACCGAAACTCGCTGGGAATCCCTATTCTACTTGTTTCCGCCGCATTGCTAGTTCGAGCAGTATTATTTTTCAATTCATTTGTTGTGTTATGCGGTTCTAATGTATATTTGATCAAAGTAGCAAAGTGAATGTTTAAGTTTTTATTTTAAAATGTGTACACAAAAACGTAAAGCGTTTACTTTAAAAGACAAACACGATATTATAAGGAAGATAGAAAATGGACTTAAATAAAATGATGTTTGCAAACAGATGAATTTAACTAAATCTACGTTTTCTACCATATGGAAGAAGAGGCAAGAAAATCTACATATGACCAAGTATAGAAGTTGGGTTGAACGATTTAAAAAGCGACATAATATTATTGGGGGTAAGATAGGAGAAATTGCAGGAGTAGATATAACTGTTGTTGATCAGATGACGCCTGATAAGACATTAAAGTTTGTCGGAGAGAATTGTGCTGATGGAAAATTATCAGGAGTAAGGATTACTGTGTTGGTAACTGCAAATGTGTCTGGAACAGAGAAAAGAAAATTGTTGGTGATAGGAAAGTCCGCCAGTCCCAGGTGTTTTTTATAAAATAAACATTTATCAGTAAAGTGCAAATCAAACAGTAAGGCCTGGATGACATCAGAAATTTTTAAAAACGAACTGATCGAATGGGACAAAGAATTAATATTCACAAACAGTAAAATATTACTTTTGATTGATAACTGTCCAGTGCAATCTGAAGTTGATCTACAGCAAATAAAATTGGTTTTTATGCCTCCAAACACAAATGCAAAGCTCGAGCCTATGGATTAAGGTGTGATACATTCTTTAAAATGTCATTATTTATGAAAATGTTAGAGACCATCGATAAAGGTAACATTTTTTCTGTAACTCGGACGCTATAAACTTTATCCATATGGCTTGGTAAAGTCAGTAGAGAAATCATTGAAAACTGTTTTAAGGATGGTGAATTTTTAAGGAAGGAATGTAGATGTGACTCAGATGATGAGCTACCGTTGACTCAGTGTGGATTGAAAAACATCGAAAAGATCCTACTGATTGTCTAGAATTTGTTTACGATGCTGACATTCAACAAAGTACAGTGGAAACCGAGATTAAAAAGATGTTTAATCACTTTAATTTTGTGTGTGCTGATAATGAATTAATTAACTGATGATCAAATTGTGACATCAGTGTCTTCTGGAAAGATTTTAAGCGATAATGACGACGAAGACTAGCTTGGAGAAGGAGATAATATTTATGTTTCATCCATTTCAGAAATGACCAAAAAAATGACTGAAACTCGCAATTTTTTGGAATCTCGTGAAGTTCCTGAACATATATGGGGTAGTTTTTGTGACCTTGACAACTGTATAAACACCACTTGTTTTTCAAGTAAAATTGTACAAACGAAAATGACTGATTTTATTGTATAAACTACGTATTTTATTGTTTTCGTTTATACTCGTATATGTACCAACATACTTAATAATAATTTTAGTGTGACTTGTTTTATTTTCCTTTGAACGTTTTCTTTTAATTTAATAATTATTATTATTCATTTTTCTAAGCATTAGCGCCTAATCTAAATAAAGAAGTAGTGAAAAATGATATTAGATTTTGTGTACTGTTTGTAACGAACTTCGGATATAGCGAACCATTTTTAGTGATTTTTTGGGGTTCGTTATAAACGGACTTCACTGTAGTTTATTTACAAATGCCAATTATTTACAAAAGTTAATTGAAAAATAAATTACTAGTAGCATCGAACCCCTCACAATGTTTTTATTCGTACCTTGGTATCTTCTTCTTTTAAGTTGCATAAATTGCAACATACCAAATCAATCCAAAGCAGTTTACGACCTTATAGGATCATTTTATCTTTTCTGTGACCTTCTTTCTGCACAAAAACTTAAACTGATGAGGATTGATATGTGTATTTAAAACATAAAAACAAACTGTAAAGAGACGACTCTTACAACTCCAACAAATTAAATGTCCTGTTAAATTACCTGGCATTTTGAGATTTTTTTAGGACTGAAATTAAAATTTTAAATGATTTCAGAATTATTCAATGTTTATATAAAAGATATTTGCTAATATTGGTTAGTGTGATTTACATCCTGGCAAAAAAGATTTTCCAATATAGCATACACAGTCACTATGATTGTACATTTTAAAAGCATAATTATTAAACAAATTTATGAATCATCTTCTGCATCTGTTTTTTATTTAAAAGCTTATGTTTACAAGCTCAAATTAAATTTTAACAATAAATTAGCGGTTTTATCGCAAGCGTAATTAACATTTATTCTTTACAGAAAAATCCCCAGAGAAATTCTATTTATCTGACAATAAATTAAATGCTATGAATAATAAAGAAAATATAAAAACCGCTGTTGAAAATAAGTGTAATAAACAAAAAATTGTGTTAGCAGATGAACAACAATCTAAAGGCAAGAAGTGGAATCATCTGTTATCGATGGCAATAAAAAAGGAGAAAAAGAAGCTACTAAAGAAAATAAACAAAATTCTAAAGAACTTATAATTGAAGAACCACCAATATTTAAGAGTCATGATTTAAGTATGGAAAATTTCGAGGCTTTAGAAGCAAGGTTAGCTCAAGAAATGTCAAAAGTTAATTATCACATGTATGGGGAGGAAGATGACACTTACGAATATCCTTCGATTTGTTTAAGTCCAACCAAAAAGAGAAAAGCTTCAGTAGAAGAATCAAAACCTGCTTTGAAGAAAATTCTTTTTGAATCCTCTAATGCAAATACTGAAAAAGATGAAGTTGAATTGGTCGTAAATAAACAATATACAGTCTTCATTGAAGAAACAGGTGCAATAAACAATGATGTAAATATACCTACCAGTAATTCTGAGCTGCTAGCTGTAGGTTTATGTGAAGAAGCAGTGGTTACTGAGCAAATTGAAATACTCAATGAGAATACAAATATATTAAGTAATGAAAATAGCAACATTATTATTGATAATGAAGGACAATTAGTAATTGATGAGGTACAAGAAGAATACTTTGACTATATCGAAGAAACAATAATAAATGATATAGTTGACGGTGAATATGATAATGTACTTATTGAAAATAAAAATGAAGGGCTAGAACAACCTGTAAAATGTGCCCACAATACAGTGTTACTTCAAAATGGATTTGAAATATGTAACCAAGACATTGAAAGTGTAAAATTGGATGTTAGCCATCATAAAGATGAGGAACAGAAAAATATCGAAACGAAATTTAGTTGTGATAATAATGATGAATTTAGAGGGTTTGATATCATTGACAAAGATGAGTCTAAAACCATTCAGTTTACCGAAAAAATATCTGACATGGAAAAAGCTGTGGATAGGTTTACCAATATTATTAACCTATATGTTACCAAAAAGAGTATTTCTGGAATAGCTAAAATGAGAAACGCTAAGACAGCTTCTCCACGAAAAGAAGATAAGTCTATGTTAAAACGAGATCTGCCTTTAGGAACAACCATTAAAGAAATGACCAATATGTCTCCAACTATACAAGATTTATTACAAAAGAACGGTAAAAAATTGTTTATAAAAATGGATAAATTAGATTCTAAATTACCATCAAAGGTTGTAGTTAGTTTTCAGGGATTGGACTCCAAAGAAAATGTGTGTAAAATAAATTACGAAGAAGAAATCAAGACTAGGGAAGAAATCCAAGGGAAAATTAAAGTGTGCATAGGAGAAGAAAGTAAGAAAGATCAGATATGTAGGGAATATTCGAAAATTATACTTTCACCTAAATCAAACAACAAAGGTCTTATGTCAGCAAACGATTTAAAGGAAATAAATACTAAATGGGAAGATGATGACAGTCCGTGTTATTACTTCGATAAATATAATTCCAAAAATGAAAAACATTTGAAAATTATAAACGATATGATTGGCCGATTGGAAAAGGCAGTTGAAAAACGGGCTTTGCAGATACAGAATAATATACCAACTGTTAAAAAGGTAAGTATTTCTCAATATTTCCTACATTTGAATTTTTTTTTGATTTTTTATTTATTATTATTCTTTATTTATTCTTATTAAGTAAGTATGTTATTAATCCAGCTACATTTGGCTTATTTTCAAAAAAAAACAACATTTTGTTGGTGCTATTGTTCTTGTGTTATGTTATTATTTCCAGTTACACTATATTCAACTGAGGAGCAACTTTGCTATTTCAGATCATTTCAATTTAAAATTTCAAGAGTCAACTTTGATATATACGAGGCGTATTCGAAAAGTAAGGGCCATTTGCCTATATTTAAATATTGGAGGGTCTGAACAAAGTTGTATGCATGCAGCGCCATCTATTGATTGTTTCCAAAGCTACTGAAGTTATTGTTTTGGTTCAGTAGTCGTTTGCCTGTCGGTGAATGCCAACAACAATGTCCGCGAAAATCGTTGCTCCCGCCAGTTGCGAAGTGCATGCTGTGAGTTTGAGTGCAGAAGGATCATCAGCTGCTCCAATTTATGGAGTTATGCCTAGTTTATTATGAGTGAAGGAAAGATTAGAAAATGGTTCAACAAGTGGACCAAAAACTGCTATCTGATCGACGGTTGTACTTGAAACAATAACTTGGTGGACAACGGTTTAAAGACGACGAGGAACTTAAGTGAACGGCGATTATGTGGAAAGTGAAGTAGGTTTGTAGAAAACTAAAACCGCCAATAAAAACTTTTTCTAACAAATATATTTTTTTTATCACCGACCGGCCCTTGCTTTTCGAATATGCCTCGTAGAAGTCATAACCGCAGCGAGGGGAATGTCTTTCGGGGAGGGGTAAAAAGTAATTTCGGCCCCTAATACATTTTTATGGTTACTATATAAACAAAGGATTATATTGAAGTGGTGTAGATAAATATTAAAAAATACATACAGCTACCAGAGGTCGCCAAGAACAAACGAAACCAACCAAAAAAATTGCTCGTTCACGGTAGGACAAAATATTCTTTAGTGTTCTGTATGGAACACTTATGGAATCCCTTCAGTGTCTGTTTGTCTGTCACACTATTTGAGATAGAAAGTTGAAATTTGTCACAAATATAGGAATTGGTGGCCCAATCAGAGCCGTGTAGCTTTGAAAGTTAAATTTTAACTTAAAGGGTTAGTTTTGGGGCGTGAAATCGGAAGTGAAGAAAAATTTCTTTTGCAAGAACATCGAATGGGATGTCAAATGAAAGCTTGTGAAAACACGAGTTGAAAGATATATATGACGTAATACTCACGCAAACTTTTCTTTATATTATTTTAAAAAAACCTTGAACAATTACTGTCCCCCCACCCTATCTCTAAGAGTACTAATCAGAAAATTTCGAAAAAATTCTGGAATATTCTCCATAAGGTGTAGACTGAATAAAAATTATCACGAGTGCATTACCTTTTTATCTAGTATATAAAAAGCAAATTTTTCAAGGTCATCAGTTTTCAAGAAAGATCGGAAAACAAACTGTGTTAAAAACTCATTTGGGGTGTGTTTTGTGAAGTCATCGTTCACTTTATACCTCCGTAACAAATTTTTTTATTTCAAAAGCAATTATCGTACAGAACACTAATTGCGCAAGTCCGACTTGCAACTAAAAAATTATGTTCACGTTTAGATTTGTGGCCTTCCTAGTTAAAAATTTAAAAAAACTCCAGTAAACACGTCAGTAATTGTCTGATTACACAGGTCAACATTTTATCTAGGCTTGTACTCGGTAAACCAACTAGGTAACTTAGGGTTTTAGGGGTCGCTGATCACGATGAAGGGGTCGGTTAACCTTCACCAGGTCAGGCTCAAGGTCATTTGAAGGTCAAATTGAGCCAATGCAGCCAAAAAATCTGAAAAAATTCATACGTATGTTTTTTTTGGGTCACTGAATCCGGATCCGGTGTTATTTTTTCATATAAGGTCTCCTGAAGGTCACTAGAGGTTACTTCAAGGTCATTCTGAGGTTATTTGGAATAAAACAGTTATGAGCAGGCCAAAAAAATCTGAAAAAAAATGGTGTGTGTATACATTTTTTTTGGTCTCTGGTTCAGAATGAGAGGTCGGTTAACCTCCAACAGTTCAGGTTCAAGGTCATTAGAAGATCAAAGCCAAAAAATCTGAAAAAATGTATACGTATGTTTTTTTGGGTCACTGAATCCGAATCCGGTGTTATTTTTTTCATATAAGGGGTCCTGAAGGTCACTAGAGGTTACTTCAAGGTCATTCTGAGGTTATTTGGAATAAAACAGTAATGAGCAGGCCAAAAAATCTGAAAAAAATGGTGTATACGTTTTTTAAGACTCTAGCTCAGAATTAGAGGTCGGTTAACCTCCATCAAATCTGGTTCAAAGTCATTTGAAGGTCAATTTAATTGATAGCGGCTGAAAGATCTAAAAAAAACGATACCCACCTTTTTTGGGTCACTAATTCCTAATCTGTGTTCTTTTCTTCCCTACCATTTCTTCCATAGATCGTTTCAAGCAGGAATACAAGAACATGGGTAGAGGAAAAGGTTATGATCAAGTGCTACTAGTATATTTCAGCATTATACTTGCTTCGAGGTCGGTTTATTTTATACAGAAAGTTTTTGTCTCAATCTTAAAACTCCACTAACATTTCCATAAAGTTATTTGATATGCATCTTTAATAAATGTGGGCTAATGAACTAATACTTGTAGTTGCACCCAGGGCATCTCCACGCGGTGACGGTGGGCAACGGAGTTGTTCCACTATCCGGCGAAGACCCTGGGTTATGGCTTCCATGCCGTCATGGCAACTACAAATAAAAACTTCTACGAGATAGGGGCTCGGAACCCCAGAATCGGCGGTTGGTCAAGGTGGGAAAGCGGGCCCGCAGCCGTCGTCATCCAGCGGCCGTAGCTCTTCAACGGTGGGAAACTTGGCTTTTGAAAAGTTTAATGCTACAAGTCAAGGATTTTGTAAGAATAATGTGAACTGTTTTTGTATCGTTGGTGGGCTGTATATTCCCAAAAATAAATTTAAGTTTTCTGAGACTTTGAAAACAAAATATAAAAGTTTGTTTAATATCGACATGAGTTCCTTGAACAACTCTTATACTCCAAATGTCATCTGTAGTAAATGCCGCAATATTTTGTTTGGAACAAGGGCACAGATATTTTCTGCACCGATGAAATGGAGAAATCCATCAGACCATACGTCTAATTGTTATTTCTGCTTAACGAATCTCAAAGGATATAATCGTAGTAACAAAAACTCTGTAACTTATCCGTGCGTAGAATCTGTAACATTGCCCATATATATAGAAACTGCACCTGATAATGATGACAGCAGGCATAGCAATGCAGAGCATTTTGAAGTTTCTGATGATATAGAAATGCATGATGAATCATTAGATACATCGCAAGTTGGTGAAAGTGAAGCCTACAATGTATCTTCAGGCTCGGAAGATGAAGGTATGTCAGAACAAACACATTTTAACCAAGGTGACCTGAGTGATCTCTGTAGACACTTAGGACTTTCAAAAGAAGGTTCTGAACTTTTAGCATCGAGATTAAAAGGAAAAAATTGTTTAGCACCAGGGACAAAAGAAACATATTTACCGTTCAAGAGAAAAACCATTCAAAAAGTATTTTACAAAATCTGGTAATTTAATTTATTGCAATGATGTTAGTGGATTAGTCAAAGAATATGGTATCGAATATACAGCTAGTCATTGGCGCCTTTTTATCGATTCATCGAAAAGAAGTTTGAAAGCGATCTTGCTCTTCAATGGGAACACGTATGCCCCTTTGCCTCTTGCTCATTCGGTCATTTTAAAAGAAGAATATTTCAATTTAGAACTCGTACTAGAAAAACTGAAATATGATTCTCATAAGTGGGAACTTTGCGGTGATTTAAAAATCATAACGATCATGCTCGGTTTGCAATCAGGGTTTGTATCATATCCATGCTTTCTTTGTGAATGGAACAGTCGTGCTAGAGATAAACATTACGTAGTAAAAGTTTGGCCGCCAAGAAAAAATCTAATCCCAGGTGAGAAAAAATGTTTTAGCAGAAAGTTCGGTACCTCCTCATAAAGTTCTATTACCACCATTGCACATAAAGTTAGCTCTGGCAAAACAAATTGTTAAAGTAATGAGTAGAAACCAGAGCGATGCTTTCATGCATATCTTTGAAGTATTGCCAAAACTTTCGGAGACGAAAATAAATGAAGGTGTCTTTACCGGACCTGATATAAGAGAACTTTTCAAAAATGTAGAATTCGAAAGAAAGATGACTGACAAAGAAAAGGCAGCTTGGAGAAGTTTCAAAGAAGTGACGAAAAAGTTTTTGGGAAACAATAAAGATCCAAATTATAAAGAAATCGTTGCGAAAATGTTAAATAACTTCAGGGAACTAGGATGTCTGATGAATCTCAAGGTTCATTTCCTAGATTCTCACATTGACTACTTTCCCGAGAACCTAGGAGACTTCAGTGAAGAGCAAGGAGAACGTATGCATCAAAATCTGAAAGTATTTGAACAAAGATATCAAGGAGTTTGGGGTACGAATATGTTAGCTGACTACTGTTGGAGCCTTAAAAGAGACACAAATGTAAACCATAAAAGAAAATCAATTCAGAGGTTATTTGAATCCCAACGCAAACGTGCTCGAATTGATGATTAGCTTAGTATATTTAGTTATACCAAAGATTAGGACATTAATTTTTTATGTAAATTTTTAATTTCTGACTATACATTAAAATCATTTTGTCGTTGCCGCCGCCGCGCCGCTGACAGTAGCCCCCTCCAAAAGTTAATGACCCTCCAAAAGTGAATCCCTCTTCACAAATGAATCCGTGAGTGCCTGCGTGCGTATGGGTGTGAATTACTGAATTTATATGTGGGTGTCTGTGTGCGTATGTTTGTGTATTGATGTGTGTGCCTACGTGGGTACGTAACTGTTGTGCTTCTGTGTGTATTACTGTGTCTTATGGTGTGTGTGTGTGTGTGTGTGTATTACTGTATCTGTGCGACTCCATATGTATTACTCTGTGTTTGTATGTGTCTGTGTATATATTACTGTGTGTGTGTCACAGAGTTTGTGTGTGTATGTTTTATTTATATGAGTGTGCCTGTGTGTATTGTTGAGTTCGTGTGGATGTGTGTGTCTTTGTGTGTGCGTGTGTGTGCCTGTGCGTGTGTGGATCACTGTGTGTGATTATGTGTGTATGTCTGTGTGTTTTATTTCGTGTGTATGAGTGTGTGTGTGTGTATTACTGTGTATGTGTGTGTGTGCGTGTGTGTGCGTATGTGTGTGCATTTAAACGAATTATAAGTCAGCAAATTCTAAGAATTCTGGGAACACGCTAGGGCTCTTGTAAATTTAATTGGCAATGTTTTTTACAATTCTCCATAAACTTCAAACTTGAGATAGAGGATTGGTCAACGGAGCGATCAGAAGGGTGAAGCGAAGAGAGAAAATTCTTGGATGATCAGAATAATATTTTAATATTTCACAAGAAAAAAACGATTTCACTGTCTTTACAGTGTGATATTTTTACCTTTTTTGAAAATAGGGTGACTCTTGGATTTTAAACAATTCCGTTTCGTTGTTTTTATATATAGTAGATGCTATGCTATAAAGTCACTCCCTCTTCAAGTACAGATGCACATAACGGGAAATGTGGAGGACCTTACTGGCACAAATCAAAATGAGAATATTGTCAGAACGTTCCGATGAAATTCCAGAATCTTACAAAGTATTAAAGTTAGACATAACTTCCCGTGTATTCTTGGACACACGAGTGAGAAGAAGACAAACATTCCGATTCAGAATTTTGGCGACTATCCAATGATTTGACTTCCAAATGACCTTAATACCGACCTGATGAAGGGTAACCGACCTCTAATTCTGAACCAGAGACCTAAAAAACGTATACACCATTTTTTTTCAGGTTTTTTGGCCTGCTCATAACTGTTTTATTCCAAATAACCTCAGAATGACCTTGAAGTAACCTCTAGTGACCTTCAAGAGACCTTATATGAAAAAAATAACACCGGATTCGGATTCAGTAACTCAAAAAACATACGAATGAAATTTTTCAGATTTTTTGGCTGCATTGGCTCAATTTGACCTTTAAATGACCTTGAACCCGACCTGATGAAGGTTAACCGACCCCTTCATCGTGATCAGCGACCCCAAAAACCCTAAGATACCTAGTTGGTTTACCGAGTACAAGCCTAGATAAAATGTTGACCTGTGTTATTTATTGAATAAAGGAAAACGAAATTAATTAAAAACTAGTGCACTGATTTTGATAGTGTCATATTTTTGTTAAAAATTTGATAACCTTTTTATCTGCTTTGCAACAATTACATCCATAATAAATTTGTTGTAATATGTAAGATAAACTTTTTTCTCCATTTGTATAAAACTTTTTGGGACACACTATATTTATACTTTTATCATTTTTGTAGTCATAGATAGACTTATTTTATTTGATATTGTGCCCTTTACTGTATAGAGTTTTTTTTTTAATATAAATGCTAATGTAATTGGTTTCTAAAATCATATTATTAGGCTATTTAGTTTTGGACGCATCTGGATGAAGCAACAAAATAAAATAACACCGACAAAATCTTTTCACGAATTAAAACTTATCTGTATCTTGATACATTATTTCATCCCAAAATTATTGAACATGAAAATATAGGTAGACTTCTGGTATTACAATTATTTCTTATAATATAAACATATGTATATTTAATTTGTCACTTTCATATTTTATTTAAAAAAGAAAATATATAAACTAATCTATCCATTTCAGCGGGGAAGGAAACGCAAAGTACAGAACACAGATAATAATATTATACTAAATGATCCAAGTACAGGTATGTTATTAAAGTTTATTTATTGTTTAAAATTTCTCACCGTTTTATATTTATTTCATATCATACACGTATTTTATGAAATAAGAATACAAAATATTATATTCTTTACAATGACGAAATTCAAATTCAAACATTTTATTTCCTCAGTTAAAAAGTTTTCACAACAATTGAAGATAACATCAACATATTACAATGTACAAATACTTACAATTAAAATAAGTCACAAATCCAGTGTCTGATACCTAATAAT
Source organism: Pachyrhynchus sulphureomaculatus (assembly GCA_019049505.1). Classification (NCBI taxonomy): domain Eukaryota; kingdom Metazoa; phylum Arthropoda; class Insecta; order Coleoptera; family Curculionidae; genus Pachyrhynchus; species Pachyrhynchus sulphureomaculatus. The sequence continues at coordinate 184,297,479 of CM032456.1, read as the reverse complement.
TAATTCAGATTCAAACATTTAATTTTCTCAGTTACAAAGGTTTCACAATAATTGAAGAAAAGTTAACAACATTATATTATAAGATAATCAAAACCAAAACATATTACAATATACAATACTACTGCTACCAGGCATATTCGAAAAGTAAGGGCCGTTTGGTCGTAAAAAAAATATATTTGCCAGAAAAAGTTTTTCTTGACGGTTTTCATCATCATCATCATATATCAGCCCTTAGCGTCCACTGCTGGACATAGGCCTCCTTTAATCTTTTCCAGTTAAACCGGTCTTGGGCTTTTTGAATCCCGTTTCCCACTACTCTTCTCAGGTCATTTGTCCATCTGGTGGGAGGTCACGCTTCTTTTAGGTCGCCATTCCAACACCTTCCTAGTCCTTTGGTTATCTTGCATTCTGGCTAGATGACCAGCCCAATTCCATTTCTAAGATAGAACTTTCTCAACTGCATCTACCACTCTCGTTCGGTTCTTAATTTCTTTATTTGGGACTTTATCTCGAAGAGACAAACCCAACATTAACCGCTCCACGAGTTACCCTGATCTTATTGTCAAAGTTAGAGTTTCTGCTCCATAAGTAAGCACAGGTAACACAACTTGGGTAAAGACCTTTCGTTTAACGCAAAAGGTATGCCCGATTTCAGCGTTTCTCGTAGTTTGCCAAATGCGGCCCGAGCTAGAGTGACCCACCGTTGTGGTTCATAAGTCTGATTATCTCTGCCCAACTTAATTTCATGTCCCAAATATTTATATGTCATGACTTGCTCGATGTTTACCCCGTTTACTGATAGTGGCTTGGTAAAAATTAGATTTGTCATAAACTGGGTCTTCAAAAAAATTTATCTTTAAGCCAATTTTATGGGACTGTTCTTTTAGGGTGTTAACAGGACTATGTCGTCGGCGAATCTCAAGTTATTCAGCATTTCTCCATTTATATTTATGCCCATGTTGCTCCAATTTAGATTTTTAAAGATGTGTTCCAGAAGGGTGATACACAACTTTCGGGAAATAGTGTCACCCTGACGCGCACCTCTTTCGACTTGAAATTTGTTTGTTTCCTTATGTAATTTAAGTGTTGATGTTGCCTGACAGTAGTTATGTCTTAGGATTTCGATGTACCTTGAATTTATACGGCATTCAGCAAATGCCTTAAAAAGCATATCCTAGTTCACTGAATCGAAGGCCTTCTCATAATCCACGAAGATTAATCTGTCCTGTTATATTCGACACACTTTTCCACAATTAACTTAACAGTCAAAAGGTGATTATTGACACCATAGCCTGCTCGGAATCAGCTTGATCGGGTGTTTGGTAGAAGACTAGCTTTGAGGTCAAACATTTTGTCAATATTTTTGAGAACATCTTATAAATATGGGAAAGGTTGCTTATAGGACGGTAGTTTGATGGTTTTAGTTTCCTACAAACCTACTTTTCCAGATAATCGCCGTTCACTTCTAAGCACTGTCCGTAACGCATACAAGTTCTCCGCCTGGCAATCGAACCAGTTGACAATGGCGGTGTAGAGTTTCTCGTCGTCTTTAAACCGCTGTCAACCAAGCCACTGTTTCAAGTGCATCATCGATCAGATCGCAGTTTTTGGTCCACCTGTTGAACGATTTCATCGGTCTGGACACGGGGGCTGCCACTCCGCTCTTCATCGTGCACCTTTGCGCGACCATTTTTGAAGTCGCGACACCATTGTCTAACCTTTCCATCACTCATTACTGTAGGTCCATAAGCTAAGCACAACTCCCGATATATTTGAGCAGCTGATGATCCTTTTGCACAGAAAAATCGAACCACAGCACGCACTTCGCAACAGGCGGGAGCAACGATTTTAGCGGACATTGTTGTCTGCATTCATCGACAGGCAAACGACTACTGTATCAAAACAATAACTTCAGTGACTTCGGAAACAATTAATAGATGACGCTGCATATGTACAACTGTGTTCAGACCCGCCAATATTTAAATATAAGCAAAGGGCCCTTACTTTTCGAATACGCCTCGTATAAAATAATAAAAAGTAGTAAAACATCTAATGAGACACAAACTGAAACATCAATCGAAGAACTCCTGAATATTATAGCTTTTTTGAAGTAAAAGTCGCTTTAGCCTAATTTTAAAAATATTTGTTTTTGAGTTTTTGATGTATCTAAACTGTTGTCAAATTTACATTCATTATAAAGTATATTCGATACAAATCCCCCTTTCTTGTATTATACTTATAAGCTGAGCGATTTGCTCAATATTTTTGAAAGGGTATGCTACCTCCACTTTGTAATTAGGGTTTTATATTTGACATACACTACCGTCAGAAAGTATTTGCCCGCCTAGTTATTTCAATCCCAAGACAACAAAAACGCAGATATTATATATTTTTTAAATTTTACTGAATTATTATTTATTTTCACATTATTTACAGTCTAGAATATCAGAAAAATATTCATGATTTTCCAGGATTTTTCTCATCTATGTGACCTTCTATCCTAAAGATTTTTCCAACTTTACCGTTGCCAAAACAACCCCAAACCATTACTGAACCTCCACCATGTTTTACTGTAGGCAACTGACAGGCTTCCAACATCCTCTCTCCAGCTGACCGCCGCACGTAACTTGTCGATTTGAAACGAAAATTTCGAATTTAGATTTGTCGCTGCAAAGGACGGAATTCTATTGTTCTGATATCCAATTTTCATGTTCTCGGGCCCATTCTAATCGTTTACGTTTATTCACTTGCCTAAGAAGTAGTTTCCTCACTGCAACTCTCCCGTGTAGTCCACCTTCTGCTGTTCTTTACGGTTGTCACGCTGATGGGGATGGGCCGCTCCAGGTTTACTTGAGCCGTGATTTCTGGTGCGGTTTGGCGGCGATTACGTCTGCTGGACATTGTTATAACTCTGTTTTCAGCGGCAGTCTTTGTTCGAGGCCTTCCTGAAGGTTTTTGGTTGAAAATTCCATGTCCCGCAGAAATTTTTTTACGATGTAGTCCACCGTTCTCCTTGGCATCCGCATATCACTCGCGATTTGTCGACGAGTGACCATTTTGATGTCTGGCAATTATCAGAACCCGATTTTCAACGGAAACTTCTTTCGTTTTTGGCATTTTCACAAAACAATTGAGCCTGTATGAATGACAAAGTACTGTTTGCGAATGGTTAATTTCCAAAAGGGCAATGGTATTTATAACATAGTTTTTATCCTAAAATGTCACTAGGAATTTCCATAATCCCTAGAAACTTGAAATGAGTTCTTACTTCAACTGGAATTCTCAGAAATCGCCTGAAAACGATTATCATGCAAAAACTTGGAAATTTGTTCTAATTGGTTTTTAATTTGTGATTTCACCAAAAAGGCTTATCTAAACAATTTTATGATGGACACTTGTTAAGAACAATTAAATTTACCTAATATAATAAAAGGGTTTAATTAGGTATTAAATTTTGGCAGTTACACTGAAAATTCTAGCTGGGCAAATACTTTCTGACGGTAGTGTATGGCATTCTACCGTAGTTTGTTCTCATAGGGTTTAAGTGTGAAAATTACTTATCATATTTTCCCCTCGTGCTTGAATATAATTCGACAGTTGTCCGTCGCGAATATTCTGTCAAAAATATTTCTTGGTTTCAATTCAGAAGAATTTTCAAAGTATTAATAATCTTCAAAATAATTTAGCACTAGGGGTAGCTGAATATATAGTTCAATCTGTATTTGTTAAAATTTTAGAACCAAAAAGAAGGAATTTGAGTGATGTATCAAAACAAAATGTTGAAAATTTATGCAGTAATAGTAAGTATTAATTACAAGTTAGTTTTTAATGATTAATATAGCATTATGTTGCCTCGTTTACCAGGACAGCTTTTAAACTGACCTAGTTTTACACCCTTAACTGATAATAACACTTATAAGATCACTTCGGTGTCTATCCGTTTGTCACACCCGATTTTCTCCGAAATTATTTGACATAGAAAGTTGAAATTTATAATATAGGAATTGATGGCTCCATCAGAGCACAAGCACATCCAGAAAGGGTAGCTGATTGTTCTCTTCTACTTCCAGTGTGAAATGGATTTTCTGACGCAAAGAGTTTAAATGATCCAAGAATTTGTTGAGATCTTCGTTTCCAAAGGACCAATCGACTTACCGAACAAAAAGTTTTGGTTGTAAGGTAGCTTCATTAACGTCTCTCGTTCAAAGTAGGTTGGTTCTGGCTGGTGACAAAGATTAATACTTGCGGTGTCTTTTATTTGCCTATATATTTGGTTGTCAAACAAGAAGTATGTATTTTTGAGGCAGTGTCTGGCAAGATATACTATATAGTTTGAAAGATCCTCGTATATTCCTTAGTCTGTGGTTCTAGGAAGTCGTTTAGATTTTTTTTTTGAGCTAATGGCACATAGATGTTGATAATTCATTATGCTTATTATTTTGAGAGGTGTTTTGTTATTGGAAAACGTTTAGTCAAAAAGGGACATGTTTAGTTTAAAAACAAATTTTAAGGAAATCGCATAAATCTTTACAGAAAAGTATTTTTAAATCATGTTATAAAATTTTTTACAAAATAATTTGTTTAGTTCAAGTTGTTTTAGTTGAAAGTTGTAAACACAAACCTTTTTTTGTAAACAGTATTTTTATATTTCCTAAAATTTGTTAAACAGGATATATCCTTCTTAGAAGAAACGTTTCTGAATTGTGAATGTATTTAATAATTATACTTGAAAAAGTAATGTGAACAAGTTCTTATTGTTAAATGGTCCAGGTTAGCAAATATTCTTTATCTTCATAGTTAGGTAATCTTAATTCGAGAAAAAATCTTTTAAGTGCAGTTCATACTTCAGAAATTTATTAATACAATTACGTTGCTATTGTCTTTGTCTCGTGACCATATTTAGGACATTTAGGAATCATTTAAAAGAACTAAGTGGATATGCTATAAATATTATGCAATGTTGTAGGTACACATTGAATCATATATCGAATGTAGTTAATTATTTGCGCCTCTATCTCTAATCTTTTCCATTTTTATATTACTTTCCTTTACTATACTACGGTATATTTTATCTTATAGGTTTGTGATCATGTGTTGTGTTATTATGTTATATATTATGATATAGTTTTCAAGTTTCAAGCAAATTTGAGCATCATCTTCATAATAGTTCACCTATATCTATTTTTTTATGTGACTTTATTTTTCAGGTAACCATTATATTATATATATATATATATATATATATATATATATATATATATATATATATATATATATATATATATATATACATATATATATATATATATATAATATATATATATATATATAATATATATATACTATAATAATATGGTCACAAGGTATAGGGGGAAAAAAATATATTTCATCGTAATGCTGGCAGGACCCGCCTAAAATTGCCATTTGTCTAAAAAATAAGATCTGCACATTTTTAGCTCAATCAGATAACGTTAACCCGTGCCTCATCGAGGTTAAAGCTGTAAAATTCGATTTTTTAAGGACCCTTTTCTCAAAGAATTTTACCTGGAGTGTCATAGACCACACCACTTCTTTATTAAAACTTTTTTTTGTTCCTTGTTTGGGATGCCCGGGGAGAAGTCAGAGAGTCTTAGTTTACGTTTGCCTTTCAAGCAGTGAACATTTCAATAACGTTCATTTAGCGACTTTTCTGTGAGGTTTGCGGGTGGGTATAATGTCTTTTACAGCATCAACGAGCCATGCTTGTTCGGGTTCGAGTTCAAGGCAAAAATGAAATGGTGTATTTAATCGGCCACATGTCTCATCAAATCAGTGGCACTAAATCACCATTTAATTGTCAAGTTTTACGCAGTTTATTTTATAATATACGGCAAGTGAAACTAAACACCAGAGAAGCTGCAAGACTTACAATACAGGAAGTTTTAATTTTTTGGGTGAAAGCTAAGATACCAACCTGAAAGATTGTATGAAAAAATTAGAAAAACTGTACGAAGAGTCGAGAAAACTGCTAAAAAACGCTAAAAGATCTAAAAGCACAGCGCAAAATAAAAAAGTAGAAGCTTTCAAGTCACAAGTCACAGACATTTGTTTGTTTATAATCAGTATTTATGTAAAATCGTGGTTCAACGCCCCCAAACCCACTTTGGCCCCCCCAACCAAGACCTACAATTGTTAAAATCTTTTGTGAAATACTGACAAATTGATAAAGAATCTGCAGACAAGGCACTGTCTAAAATGACAAATTATCTGTGGTATCTCAATTCGGAGCTAGTCGCATTTTCATTTTTTGATGAAAAATGTCAAAACAAGCATGGCTACAAAATGTCTAAAATTAATTTACGTTGAAGGAAAAAGTTACGATGATAGAGATGTAAAAGCAAAGCTTAATCTCGAACAAGTGGATGATTTATTGGACAAACAAATTGATTATTTTGTTTTTCATTAAACTCTAAATTTTGAGAGAGAGATTTGAAATTGATACAAACTTTTTAAATACTGATCCCGATGAATGGTGTGACAATTCACACTATTTAAAAGCTAATAAAATGATAAACAGTTTTAAGGTTGTCAATGACGCAGCTGAAAGAGGTGTAAAATTGATGGTAGGAAAATTTTTCCTAACTTTTCAAAGGCCACCTTACTAAGTCATTACCACTTTGATCTGATAATAAATTGTAAATGTAAATAATAATAACTTTTTGCTTTATATTGCTTCCTTTTTTATAATTAAACTTTAAATAATAAAATGCTTTTGAACATTATTTCTTTTCATTTTTATACCTTTTTGCTTTTCTTTTTGCCTAAATCCTCCATTTTCAATTTGGATTTTGCTCTATTTACTTTTAAAAACAGTTATAATAAACCCTTTTTGATGTACATATTGAAAAAATAAATAAAGTAAAATCTAGAGAGCCGATGTAATTGAATCTTGCCATGTTTTTAGATATTTTCATAAAAAATCAATTTTCATAAAAAGTCCACCTTGATGAGGCACGGGTTAATGTTATCCAATTGAGCTGAACCAATCTCATTTCTTAGTCAATTGACAACTTTTAGGAGGGTCTCCCAAAAAAATTCGAACATTGATTTTTTGTGACTACCCTTATATATATATATATATATATATATATATATATATATATATATATATATATATATATATATATATATATATATATATAAATAAAATATATATATATATATATATATATATATATATATATATATATATATATATATATATATATGTATATATATATATATATATATATATATATATATATATATATATATATATATATATATATATAAATAAATATATATATATATATATATATATATATATATATATATATATATATATATATATATATATATATATATACAGGGTGCGGCGAAAATCCGGACAAATTAAACATTTTTTTGAAACATAATTTTTATTGTAAAAATGGAGAAATTTATAATTATTTTTTTATCAAATTGTTTGTTAGGTCATAAAGAACACATTTACCTTCTGCTTGAATGATCGCCTACATTCTCGGTCTGAAGCGGTCGCAGGCCCGTTTTAATGAGTCACGGTCCATATCGGCGAATATCGCTTCAATAGCGGCTCTCAGTGATGGGACGTTTGGATGTCTGAACTTGTTAGTGACCCGTTCAACCACGCTCCATACATAGAAGTCCAAAGGATTTAAATCTGGGCTGTTGGGAGGCCAAAATTCTTTGGACCAAAACATGTCGACGTTGTCCGACAACCAATTTTGCACCAAATGACTTGTGTGCGCGGGCGCACCGTCCTGCTGGAAAACGTACGGCTTTCCAGACGATACAGTTGCCATTCACGGCTTCACCACATTTCTTCGATTATACTCCACACTTGATTCAACATTGCGACTGTTTCGAGGTTATGAATGTTTAGTACATGCGTCAAGCTATCTGGACGCCAATCGCGACCTATCGAAGTGATATAGAACGGCGGGAAATTCAAATTGGATTTTGTCCGGATTTTGGCGCCGTACATATATATAATTATTTAACCTTCTTTTTCATTAAATTACCGATTTTAGAAAAATAATGACGTTTTGGTCAACATCTTTGTTTATTTATTATTAAATCTGACATTTCATGTATCTCTTCACTAACAGTACTAACATTTTTACTTCTTTATTTATTAACTTTTCTGCTCTTCTGGTACTAACCTTTATTTTTTGTGCATTCCGTGCAGGTCTTACTTTGATTCTAGATGTTACCCACAATCAAAGCTTTAATTTACCACTGAGCCCAGCTGAGAGCGAAAAATCCGACGAGCATAAAAAAGAAGAACTTATTACTGTCAAACCTAAAAGAAGCGGAAGAGGTAAGTCGTATAATAAAATTGTGCATGAAGATTTTTTTGGCTTTTTTTTATACTTTTATCCAGTTTATGAAAAACTGTATTTAAATATTAAAGACCTTTAAAAAATATTTCAAAAAATTAAATTTCGGACCTTTAAGAACATCGCTGAAAATGAAAAGAATATTTCGTTTTTTTGTTAATTAGGAATCTTTTTTTAAAGTTTTCTAATATACCCACCACTTAATGCCGCTATGCAGCAGACATCGACAAATTCTCAAAACCGACATTGTTGTCAAGGCAAGTTGTTGGTGGGAGCCCACTCGGGCCATAAGAGACTGACGATGGAGATACCGTACTTACTGCTCTGCTCTGGGGTAAATGGATTGAGGACTAACCTCGATGCAAACTGCCGGCGGCATGTTGTCAGAGAGGATCTATTGGAACCAAAAAAGATGGATGATGAAGGCAGTGTCCTTCTCATTTTCAAGTACGATACATATTTGATAACGGACGGGAAGAATAGAGGGCCTTCCCGAAGAAAAACATATTTTTATGCAACGCTACAAAGATGTTTATGGGTAATTGGTTGGCCTCCGTTGAGGTTTGAGGTAAACGAGACGCTCTACGCTTCGGTTGTGATCGTACAAAATCTACATATTGTGCAGAAAACCTATGTTCTTAAATCTAGAGAGAAGCAAAAAGAAGGACTAAGAATGTGAAGGACTAATCTGCTTTTTTTGTATTATTCCTTGCTGGTGTAGGCGGTAGGAGCTCGTTTATTGACTGAAGTCATGTTTAACCAGCCCCCTTCGCACTTGGTAGGGATTTTCGTACAAAAGATACTTCAGATTTTGGTATTCTGCTCTTTTCAGCTGTCCAGAACAGCCACGATCCCAACGATCAAAGTTACCGTCTCAAAATCGTTGGTACCATATCTTACATGTTTTGTGCATCCCAGCATCTTTTCTCAAAGTTTACCAAATAATTTGTGCAGCTTTAGACCCATTTTGGCACTTAAATTGCAGTGTCTTCGAGACTGTATGTTGAAGTTATGTGAATAGCAGCATCACATAACGTGTTAATTCTGTTTCTTCATGATTGGTACTTCCACATATAAAAGTGGCGGAACATACGACCGTAAAACAGCAGCTTACTATTAGGATTAGCCAATCACGTGGTTTGGATCCTACGTTAAATTATAGGTCTCATCTTGCTGACATTACCCAGACTTTTAGAAGGGTTAGCAAAAAAGGATCTTACTGATCTGTTTGCTTGGCTATATGCTTTCCCAAATCATACCATAAGTGAAATTTGCTACGTTGATTTTGCTTTCAACTTTAAATTTAGGTAGGTTAATAACAAACCAATAATGCTAGACAATTTTATTTGTTTTTTTATTACAGTTTCGAACAATAAACGATACTCCAGTGAAGATCTGTACAAACCCAGACCGGTTTTGAGTTGTAGTAGTTCTAGAAGAAGAGGTATCAGACCAGAAGGTCATAAACCGTAAATTTACGGTAAATTTTTGTCATTAATATTAGAGAGATTTTGCAAAGCATATTTTTCACATGTCCCAGTCCCCATCGTTAGCTCAAATATTCGCTGCATTATTACAGAGTACGATGGTAGGATACAACGAATTGTATTAAGTACGCATACCTATTACGTTGTATCCTATCATCGTACTCCGTAACTTCTGGGATAAGTACCAGTTGATTCCGTTCTCTTGTTTGTCAATCCTAGCCTGACTGATGAGCCGTGATACGGCGAAACGCGTCTCAGGATGAATTTTAAGAACAAGAGAATAGCTAGTAAACTGCTGAAATATGGACTTCTGTCTATTTTCAGTTGCTTTACAATAGCTCTCTTATAAGTTCCTAAATAAGGGAAATCGTTATCTTTAATAAAGATTTCTCCTATTTTCTTTTAATACTGCGCAAGCTCCAAATGGTGAGCGCATGTTTCAAATAAAGTTAAAGACATTGGTCTATAGAACTGTCCCAAATATAAAGATCCTAATTTTTGCCGTTTTAAGTGGGCAATATAAAAATTCTGACCTTTTGTTTATGATAGGTTGCAGAGATGGACTTAAGAAATTTTATTCATTAATGCAAATAAATAAAATTATAAGTGTTTTTGGAGATGTTTATGTATAGATGCGTGTAAAAACAAATGGATAAGAAGTACAAATATACAGTTTGAATGAATGGGGTTTACAAGAAGGGACATATTGTATAAATAAAAATATATTTTAACTTAAGCCTAATTCGGTTTCATTGTCACAGTCATCAGCTTAGGTAATTTTCAGTGGTTTTATATTATTTACATAAATATATGAATCTTCAATTTTAACAACGCGCGGAATGGAATTTTTCCAGCTTTCACAAGGTATATCATTTATAACTTTTTTTACTTATTCAACCACTCACACGCTTAAAGTAGGAAAAACATTTTGTGCTCTTATTTTTGATTTAACTTGATGCCAAATATGTTCAGTTGGATTAAACACAATAATACGGAGGAAGCCGCAAAACAGTGTGTCCCATTTTCTCAGCCATACTAACACAAACATATTTCTTATCGATACTTTTTAATTTCTTGTAAATAAGTATGTCGCAAGATTCGTAATCTTTGTGACTCCATCACTACTTGCCTTTTGTTGATTTTTCGGAACGTGAATCTCATTCTTAAGAGAATTCTCTTAAGGGTTAATCGGCCACAATGTATATTGCTCCCGTCCTGCACCAGTCTTAATTTTATTTTGTCTAGTGTCGGCACCAACTGCTCTTCATACATAGAATATATTTTTCTCCTGTCTTTTTCACAATCGTCTACATGATACATTTGAAAATCTTTCCGTTTTTTCCTGTTCCTGAGTGATGGTTTTCCTACAATACCATTAATCGTAGAAATTGGGGTTTTTGTTAGTTCACTGGTTTCTTGCAAAGCACTTTGTTTATTCAAATGTCTTTTTACCAAACTGTCGTAAACATTTTTCACTATTTGTTTAGCGTCAAGTGATAAATGTTTTCTCTTGCGATAGCCATTATTGAAATTTTCCCACGGATGCCACATAATTAAAATAGAACCGTTACGTTGTAAGTTGTAAGTAAAACTAAAAATAAAAATAATAAAAAGTATCTTTCGAATCATAATGGGGACCTGTGGTCATTAGGCCTATATTATCAAATGCTTCAAGGGCTCCAAACCGGGTTGCCAGGTAGTAAATATATAGGTAAAAATAGATCCAATATGATTGTTGGTGCAAGTGAGGGCTGTATACAAAGCAGCTAAAATAAAAATACATTTATCGTAATACTTGGCAACTATGCACAAAACCGTAATAGGTTCGTTTATTGCCCCATTGAAAAAGCAAAAAGGCAGAATCTTATATCTTGGATTTACTATACCAAAATAAGCGTTGCGAAATCTCTCTATTATTTCTTTTACGATATTGTAGTAGGTATATTAGTTTTTAGATATATTAGGAATTTAAAGTAATTACTTTTTACTTCCCATTGTATTAGTTATTTAAAAAAAATATTATAAGTAACGATAAAAGTTGTTTTAATCCATTCCATACTACACAGTTTAACCATAAACTCTTGTACTTTGCGTATAAATATTGAAATGAAGACTCAGTGCAATATAGTTAACAAATATTTATTTAAAAATTACACTAGAAATATTTTAAGACTATATACAATTATTCAAAATATTCACTATTCATTGATGACTGAGCACACCTCTTCAAACTTAATCTTGACATCATGAAGACGATACTTTTTTAAGGGACTCCAAATTTTAGTATTTATGTCGAGAATATCCCACAGACTGTAGTCAAATAAGTTCAAGGTCACTGTAATGCCAGTCTTCATTTTTAATAAATGGTGGCATATAGCTTTCAGTCAGCGTTTCGTTATTTTAGCGATTTTTTCCTTTAATTTTTGTCTTAGTGAATGATTACTAGAGACCGGATTATATGCATTTGCATATTTTCATATGCATTTGCATATTTAGACCATTCTCATCGATTATTGCATACGAGGCTGGTTTGAAAAGTCCGTGCAAAGTCTGAGAGATGGCACCACCGGCGCGTATCGAGGTCATGTTTAGTTAGTAGCATCTCTTGAATGAACGCACACCAACTTTCAGCCATATTGGTCTATGGTGATGGATGACAGAAGAGTTAAGATGCGTGAGATTGCTAGTGCTGTGGGCTTCTCGACTGAACGGGTACATAATATTTTGCATAAACATTTGGACATGAGAAAGCTATCCGCAAGATGGGTGCCGCGATTGCTCACGGAATCGTGTGAAGTGTTGCAAGGATGGTTTGCAGCTGTTCCAGAAGAATCCGGAGGACTTTAAGCGTCGTTTCGTCACTGTGGATGAAACATGGATACATTACTATACTCCTGAGACCAAACAACAATCTAAACAATGGGTTACCAAGGGGGAATCTGCACCAAAAAAGGCGAAGACCGGCCGGAAAGGTTATGGCGACTATCTCTTGGGATTCGCAAGGGATAATCCTCATCGACTATCTGGAAAAGGGTAAAACTATTACAGGTGAATATTATTCATCCTTATTGGACCGTTTGAAAACCGAGCTGCAAGAAAAACGCCCGCGATTGGCCCACAAGAGAGCCCTTTTCCATCACGACAACGCACCAGCACACACCTCAGCAGTTGTGGTCGCAAAATTAATGGAAATAGGATTCCAACTCGTTTCACATCCCCCCTATTCTCCAGACTTGGCTCCCTCGGACTACTATTTGTTCCCCAATTTGAAGAAATGGCTGCCGGGACAAAGATTTTATTCAAACGAGGAGGTGATTGCAGACACTAATGGATATTTTGCAGACTTGGACAAATCCTATTATTCGGAAGGGATCAACAAACTAGAACATCGTTGGACGAAGTGTATAAGCCTAAAAGGAGACTATGTCGAAAAATAAAAAAGGTTTACCCCAAACACATAAGCAGTTTTTATTTTTGCACGGACTTTTCAAACCAGCCTCGTATTTTACCCAAAATCTAGTAATGATGCATATTTTTCCCTATATTTACAATATTTCTCGGTATTACTAGGCAATCGAATTGCTCAGGGTATTGTTAATGTCGCCGTCTGGAACCGATCTTATCGCCGGAACATTACCTGCAATAGTCTAAACATCGATTAGGTTATAGTGCCAAGGGAATATCCAAAATTACGACGGTATTTTATTCCTTTGTTTCTTGGTCGGGATATTAAGTGATAAGTAGTTAGTTTCTAAGAATATTTGTTTGAGCGTGGATTAAATGCAATTTTCTCGAAGACGAATTTTTATTTTAAAACAAGATTAACATTATTGTTGACGCGCTTGTATCAGTGTAATCTTTTTGCAACTTTTAACGTGTTGTGTTAAAGTTTAACGTGTACCATGCCACCCGCAAAAAAAGTGTCTCTTCCTGGGTAGCTGATTATCCTGGAACATTTACATACTACGGAAATGTTTCATATTGTCGAGTTTGCGAGGAAAATGTTTCGTGCACAAAAAAGTTTCAAATTGACCAGCATGTCAAGGCAAGTCTTCATATCGCAGGGTTGCAAAAAAAAGGCCCACGACAACAACTTATAACAGCAGCAAGTAGCAGTGATTCCACTTCTATAGGCACACAAAAAACCACTTTAGCGTGGATTTATGTGAAGCATTGCTTGCAAGTAATATTCCTCTCCACAAACTTACAAATCTTACATTCAAAGATTTTCTGCGAAAATATTACTTGAATCAAAAAATAAAAGACGAATCAACACGGCGTAAAAATTACATACCAACAAGTTCTGGAAGAAATACGTAATGAACTTAAGGATCACATTATTTGGATTTCAGCTTCATTTCATGAAACTACCGACAGTTGTGGTGGCTATATTGCGAATTTAATTGTGGGTGCAGCCTTCTTCTTCCTATTTGGTGGCTTGCAAAGAACTTGACAAGACAAATCATTCTACGATTGCCAGATTTGTGAGTGAGGGTATTAAAAAAATATTTCCTGAATCTTCTGCAGATGAAAGAGTGTTCATATTTCTCTCAGATGCTGCTCCCTATATGATCAAGGCAGCCAAAGTCCTCCAAGTATTTTATCCAAATTTAATTCATGTGACGTGCTTTGCTCACGGAGTCCATCGACTCGCTGAAGAAGTACGATCCACGTTTGGAAATGTAAATAAACTGAATTCATCAGCAAAGAAAGTGTTTCTTAAGGCACCTGCTCGCAATAACGCCTATAAAGAAAAACTGCCAAATGTGCCTTTACCTCCCGAACCAGTGGTAACTCGATGGGGAACATGGATTGAAGCTGTACTATTTTACAATGAATATTTCGAGGCCATCAAAGGTGTAGTAGATGACTTCGATAGTGCAGAGGCTAGGGCAGCTCGTCAATCCAAGAAAGCATTTAACGATTCTGATATTAAAAAAAAAACATAGCTTTGATTAGCACTCACTTTTCCCACATACCTGCGGGTATTAAAAAGCTTGAAACTCGAGGTTTGGCGTTGACAGAATATCAATTCAGTTAATGAATAAAATCCGTCAAATAAACTCCACATTGCCAGATGTATTCCCGCGTAGAGTTAAAGAAAAGTTTGAAAACATTTTGTGCAATAACCCAGGCTTTGAACCTTTGTGTCAAATTGATAGTTTTATTTATGGGACGGGTGAACTTTTGCCAGAAACAATAAGTGCTAACATAGCACCCAAATTCAAATATTGCCCAGTTACCTCAGTGGATGTGGAACGGTCTTTTTCAACTTATAAAAATATTTTAAGTGATCGAAGACAATCTTACTACCCAACATTTGGAACAATACTTTATTATTACGTGTACAAGAATACAAATGTTAAATAATTTTTTAAAATGTTAAATAATTGTTAATTAAATTTAAACATCGTCGATAACTTGTTAATTTTATGCTGATTTTGAAATAAAAAACTAAAAATTACTACTTTCATTATTATTTAATATTGCATATTTTGACCCTTTTCATGCATATTTTAAGCATTTTTCATGCATATTTCAAGATTTTTATGTTGCATATAATCCGGTCTCTAATGATTACTATTTATTTTATACACCCTCGCTCCCAAGTCTTTTAATAATTTGTGTTTTCTCAGTGACTTTCTGTCGATACGACAACGCGCGGCTTTGATGACTACTTTTGTCGTGTGAGCGGGGACAGCCTTGTAGAGGCCTAACAACATCCTGATTTTCGTCGGATCCTACAATAGTACTTGACACGAATCTTTCGCTAACTGATCGTTTTAGCGAGATAATCTCTCCCTGACTTTGAACAACGCTAAATGCAACACCATTTTCATTCGTTTTCCGCTACTGGGCGCAAAAAAAACAACGGAGTTCAATTGTGTTTTTGATCTGTACCAAGGAAAGAATAATACTACTCCAGTGGATTACCGATTTGGATGTAAAACTCCGGGCTGCAATGCACATATATATTTTATACCATTAGGTCTGGGTGTTTAATTTAAAAACATTTCAGCTTATACTTATATTTAAGTTTTATCTGATCTTCAAAAATACCCGAGTTTTTATTTGCATAACAGTGAACTTAAAATTATGTCGGTGGTAATTTGCATTAACCTGAAGAAAACACAAAAGTTTAATACACGGCTTGACTAAAATTTAAATAATTTTTTGATGTAATCTTAGTGAGGAATAGAAAAACCCGTAAATTTATTTACCATCGCTAACCACGCCTTAAATGAATAAATTTGGACCAATTTAAGCTTTTATATTTTTAAAACTGTTTCAATAAGCAACTCTTTTAATAAAGAAAGGACATCTTTTACATATAAAAGGTTAAAACAAGCTTTATAATGCACGAAAAAACTTCCATAAGACCAATGAAAATTTTTATCGCTTATAACGAACCCAGTTATGACGAACTTCCGGATAAAGCGAACCAAATTTGGATGTTTTGTGTCCGTTTATAACGAACTTGCCACTCCCTGTACTCGGTGTCGCGCAACTTGATCTAGGGAATTCACCGAAACTCGCTGGGAATCCCTATTCTACTTGTTTCCGGCCGCCGCGTCGCTAGTTCGAGCAGTATTATTTTCAATTCACTTGTTCTGTTATGCGATTCTAATGCACATTTGATCACAGTAGCAAAGTGAATGTTTATGTTTTTATTTTAAAATGAGTACACAAAAACATAAAGCTTTTACTTTAAAAGACAAACATGATATTATAAGGAAAATAGAAAATGGAGTTAAACGAAGTGATGTTTGCAAACAGTTTAATTTAACTGAATCTACGGTTTCTACTATATGGAAGAAGAGGCAAGAAATCTTATCAATCTATGATAAAAGAAACTTTAGTTGTAAAAAAGTAAGAAAATCTACACATGACCAGGTCGATAAAGGACTCCTTAAATGGTTTAGTCAAAAACGACATGAACATATTCCTATTACCGGGTACACTTTACAAGAGAAAGCTAGTGAACTGGGAAGGAAACTAGAGAACACAGAGTTTAACTGTTCTAGAAGTTGGATTGAACGATATAAAAAGCAACATAATATTAGCAAGGGTAAGATGCAGGAATGGATATGACTGTTGTTGATTATTGGTTGGCCAATGTATGGCCGAAAATTCGAGAAAGTTATAAATATGTGGACATTTTTAATGCGGATGAAACGGGTTTGTTTTACAAGATGACGCCTGATAAGACATAAAAGTTTATCGGAGAGAATTGTGCTGGTGAAAAATTATCAAACGTAAGGATTACTGTGTTGGTAACTGCAAATATGTCTGGAACGGAGAAAAAAAAATTGTCGGTGATAGAAAAGTACGCCAATCCCAGGTGACATTTACCAGTAAAGTACAAATCAAACAGTAAAGCCTAGAAGATATTAGGAATTTTTAAAAACGAAATCCAATGGGACAAAGAATTAAAATTTACAAGCATAAAAATATTACTTTTGATTGACAACTGTCCAGCGCACCCTGAAGTTGATCTACAACAAATAAAATTGGTTTTTATGCCTCCAAACACAAGTGCAAAACTCCAGCCTATGGATCAAGGTGTGATACATTCTTTAAAATGTCATTATAGAAAGATTTTACCTATGAAAATGTTAGAGACGATCGATAAAGGTAACATTTTTTTTTTGTAACTCTCTTGGTCGCTATAAACTTTATCCATATGGCTTGGCAAATAGTCAGTAGAGAAACCATTGCAAACTGTTTTAACCATGGCGGATTTTTAAAGAAAGAATGTAGATATGATTCAGATGATGAGCTACCGTTGACTCAGTGGATTGAAAAACATTGAGAAGATGTTGTCTAGAATTTGTTTATGATGGTCACATTCAACAAGGTACAATGGAAATGGAGATTAAAAAGATGTTTAATCACTTTAATTTTGAAGAATATGTATGTGCTGATAACACAGCCCCACAAAAAAAAAGTGGGGTATACTTTTGATGCGATATATCAGATCCGTAGTATTTTTGCCCGCTGATCACGAATCTGACGTCAGAATATCGCCATCACATCTCAATTTTTTTCTAACCTCAAAAAATAGGTAAAAATTAGTAAAAATTAAGAAAAATATACTTCTAAAAAAATCGATTCAAGCTTTTTCATGAATCCAAAGATGTATTAATATGTATTCGGACACGCTAAGCTAATATTCATCGGTTGGATTAAGCCATACAGTTCTGTTTTCTTTCTAACCTCAATAAATCAGACAGATGCAAAAACGAATTCAAATTAAAATTCAACCGATTCTTACCAAATTTGGTACAGGGGGGTTTTTTGGGTTGCTGATCATGAATCTGAGGTCGGATTTGCAAAATTCAAAATGGCGGATCCAAGATGGCCGACAAAATTTTTGAAAACCAACCGATTCCTACCAAATTTGGTATACAGTTGGGGAATCCTCAAACCTGATACTCTTAAACCCTAAACCCTGAAACCTTAGACTCCCACACCCTGTAACCTCAAAAAATAGACCTCAATAACCCTGTAACTTTAAAAATGAGACCCAATAAACTCAAAACCAGGACTTTTAAACCATATACTCTCAAATAGTAGACCCTTAAGCCCTAGAATTGCGAAGGTTAGACCCGCGCCTAACTTTCCTTTTTTTGGCCGTATCTTGTTCTTTTTTCCGCGAATGACCTATTCAAAGGCTTTCTGCCCAAACGCTTTTGAGGACTTGTTTCTCTTTTTAGCGACCAGCAATAGTCCGCTAACATATGGTTATCCCATCGTCCTTGATACTGATTTTCTATGATTTTCAGATCTTGGTGAAAACGTTCCCCTTGCTCCTCACTGTAGTCACCAAGGTTATCTGGGAAATCATCGATGTGGGAGTCCAGGAAATGTAATTTTAGATTCATTAAGCAACCTAGTGTTTGAAAATTTTTTACCATTTTCTCGACTATTTCTTTGTACTTAGGACTTTTATTATTTCCCAAAAAGTTTGTTGCGACTTCTTTAAAACTAAGCCAAGCAGCTTTTTCAACTTTATTCATTTTAGTAACAAATAATGAATCTTGAAACAATTTTCTTATTTGTGGCCCGTCAAATACGCCTGCCTTAATTTTAGCTTCAGAAAATTTCGGAAATTTTTTATGCAAATATTTGAAACATGGGCCGTTTGTATCTAATGCTCTCGTGAATTGGTTTCATAAGTCCAAGCTTAATGTGAAGCGGGGGAATAAGAACTTTTCCTGGATCTACCAATGGTGGAAACAATACATTATTTTCACCAGGAGTGAACGATTCTCTTGTTGGCCAAATTTTTTTTCTTATAATGACTTTCGCTGTCTCTGCTATTCCACAGACATTTATAACAGGGATAAAGTGTAAACCCTGACTGTTGGCCAAGCAATATTGTTACAATTTTCAGATCTTCACAAATTTTCCAGTTATGATCAGCATATTTTATTTTTATCAAAAGCTGCTTCATTTTTTCATATTGTTCTTCCATAACTGTGGAATGAGCAATCGGAATGGGAGCGTAAACGTTGGTATTATGCAGCAAAACTGCCTTAATGCTCTGTTTAGAAGAATCAATGAACAGTCTCCATTCTTCAGGATCGTATGAGTTATTTTGAAATTCATCCATTAGACCTTTTACATCGGTACAATATGAAAGTGACAATTCCTCGTCCATTGTGAAATATTTTCAAAATTCTTCATCTCTGTTTCTATAATAAGAAATCGTAGCTTCTGGCTTAAGTAAATGTATTTTCTTTAAAAAGGAAGCAAGATGCTCTGAACCATCTTTGGATAAGCCTAAATCTCTGACTAGATAACTAAGTTCTGACTGTGATACGAGTATTGGTTCTGGTTTACGGTTGTATGGTAGAAATTCTTTATCTGTGTCACTAATATATGATAGGTTGTCACTAGAACATTCATTAGTAGCAGTGTTTGAATCTTTTGGGACAGTCTCAAAGTTTTCGGCATGAACTGATAAGGTGAAATCATTTGTTTCCATAACATCAGCATCAAGTGGTTCAGGAGGCGGAATTAGTTTAGTTGGTCTTGGTACTGTCGAAACATCGTTATAAGTAATAGTGCTTTTATTTTTTCGGTTATGTCTAGATACAACATTCATACAAAAGTAGCAATCATTTTCACTGTATGGTCTATTCCATATTGCTGGTCTGGAATATTTAATCGCCTTCTTATTGATGTACAACATTATTTTGCAAGAACTGCAAATGATGTGGGGAACCCAATCTGTATCCTGGTGCTGTATTTCAATGTTAAAACAATCCTTATATAAGGTTTTAATCTTATCCGTTATCGGTGACTCCATTTTACTCAATACGTGTTGACAGCAAATATAACAAAATGAATCACTGTTTTTATCGCACTTATGAAAAGTCCTTGTACCGTGAGACCGTTTTCTTGTAGCATTATACTCTACATGAGCCAAGTCTCCCACACATGAAGAGCTACGGTCGCTGGATGACGACGGCTGCGGGCTCGCTTTCCCACCCTGACCAACCGCCGATACTGGGTTTCCGAGTCCCTGCATCGTAATTCTCTTTCTTCTACCTGCCATGACGGCATCTAAGCCGTTATCCAGGGACTCTGCCGGCTAGTGCAGTAACACCGTTGCCCACCGTCACCACGTGGAGGTACCCTGGATGCAGGTAGAAGAATAAAAATCGACCGATGAATTTTCTCGGCGTTCAAAATGGCGCGAAAACATCTGCCATCTTGAATTTTGCAAATCCAACCTCAGATTCGTGATCAGCGACCCAAAAAATCCCCGTGTACCAAATTTGGTAAGGATCGGTTGAATTTTAATTTGAATTCGTTTTTGCATTCGAGAAGCACTATATCTGTCTGATTTATTGAGGTTAGAAAGAAAACAGAACTGTATGGCTCAATCCAACCGATGAATATTAGCTTAGCGTGTCCGAATACATATTAATACATCTTTGGATTCATGAAAAAGCTTGAATCAATTTTTTAGGAGTATATTTTTCTTAATTTTTACTAATTTTTACCTATTTTTTTGAGGTTAGAAAAAAATTGAGATGTGATGGCGATATTCTGACGTCAGATTCGTGATCAGCGGGCAAAAATACTACGGATCTGATATATCGCATCAAAAGTATACCTCACTTTTTTTTTTTTGTGGGGCTGCGTAATGAATTAAAGATGAGAGAAATCTTAACTGATGATCAAATTGTGACATCGGTGACTTCTGGAAAGATTTTAAGCGATAATGACGACGAAGACGAGCTAGAAGAAGGAGATAATATTTATGTTCCATCCATTTCGGAAATGACTAAGAAAATAATCTCGTGAAGTTCCTGAACATAATGGAGTAGTTTTTGTGACTTGACAATTATATAAACACCATTTCTTTTTCAAGTAAAATTGTACAAACGAAAATTACTGATTTTACAGTATAAACTACGTATTTTAATGTTTTTGTTTATACTCGTATATGTACCAACATACATAATAATAACTTTAGTGTAACTTGTTTTATTTTCCTTTGAACGTTTTCTTTTAATTTAATACTTATTATTATTCGTTTTTCTGAGCATTAGCGCCTAATCTAAATAAAAAAGTAGTAAAAAGTGATATTAGATTTTGTTTACTGTTTGTAACGAACTTCGGATATAGCGAACCATTTTTAGTGATTTTTTGGAGTTCGTTATAAACGGACTTCACTGTATATATTTTACGATTACTTTGTGTCACGCTAATACAAATAGATCTAAATATACGCATGCTAATAAAACTTTATTATGTACAAGTTTTTAACATTTTCTGTAATAATCCTATGTTGTTTAAGGCCCAGCGCCCACAGAAAATGGTTGGTAGTGATCATAGACAGTAGTATACCCATGTATCTTGTGTTATCAAATCAGTACTTGCATAATTGACTTTTACTGTAAGTGCTGAACTTTAACCGGCTAAAAAGGCTTAACTTTAAAATCGTCTAATTAGGAGTTTAAATTGGCAAGAACACCAGTAAGTCAATTAAAGTTATGAAATAGTGCAGCTCAAGCTTAGGAAGCTTGTTTTTGCTTGTGACCAAACCGATAAAAATTGTGTTGTAATTTTAAAAACTAATAATTTTCCTTCGCTAGTCTAAGATTTTAGTTCTTGATTTTTATTTTAAATTTTCTTATAAAAACTTATCTTTGATGCAACTGTCGATACAAAATACTATGGTTTTACTTTTATACCTTTTTAATGAATCTAGCTATTGTTCTTATCTCCAGAGCAAACGAAAACATATTTACATTTATTTTTTAGCACACACACCTAGTTTTATCATAAATAATATTTATTTTATCTTTTTAATTTAATTAACCAGACACTTATGATACCCAAAAGTAAAATCCATAAACTTAAGACGCCTATTCCATGAAGTACTTGTAAGTTTAATAAAGTCCATCCCTTTTTAATTACATTCCTTAAGGACTCTATTGTAAGAGTGAATGGAAGGCATTTTGCAAATATCCTTAATGCTGGTGGCATTGCTTCAGTAGGCCAAATAAGCCCTAAAATAATAATAAAAATTCGTAACAACAGCAGTGATTTTTAAAATTATATAAATGACTAAAATTGTTAGGGCGTATAAAGGACTACAAATATTTTAACAGGGGGGAGCCTGGGTTGGTTAGATAAAAAAAAACCGGACAAGTGCTAGTCGGACTTGCGGTATTAGTGCTCCGTAAGGTGATTGCTTTTAAAATAAAAATTTTGGTTACGGAAGTATAAAATGATCAGTGATTTCACGAAACACACCCTGAATGAGTTTTCTACAAAGTTTGTTTCCAATCTTTGTTCTTATATGCCAGATAAATGATCAAAGTTGTACTCGTACTAATATTCACTCAATCTGCACCTTATGGAGAATATTCTAGAATTTTTTCAAAATTTTTTGATTAGCACTCTCAGAAATGGGTTTATGGGGATAACATTATAAGCGCAGCAAAGGAAGCACTCGGGAAACGTAAAATAAACAGAACATTAAGAATAGCGAATAATACACTTTGGTTCTGCGAGGAAGTAAAATAAACTTTTCAGCCTACGTGTTAGTTTCCATAAAATTGTAAATGTGGCTAAATCTATACAGGGAATATTAAAGCTATAATTTCAAGACAAAATGATATACAGTCCCTGGCCAAATTATTAGACGCACTGTCTTTTTTTTTAGTAATTTTATGTTTCTTAAGAGTTTTTATGCAATAATGGTATATTTAAAACTACAATATTATTGATTTTTATTTAAAAGAATTGTTGTAGACTACATATTTGTATTTATTTTTAACATATGGCAACACTGTGTTGACAAAGTGATACATGAACGTAAATAAGTACAAACCTGTATCAGTCGCGATCGGAATCGAGTCAGGTACGGACGTGTTTCTGTGGCTTTATGGACTGTGATTGTTTGTTTAACAGTTTTATACTACTCAGTTATTAGTTTATTTTGTATGCAGTGTTTTAAAAAAGTAATTGGACTATTTTCATTATGGGTAGAAAAGGCGATCTTTCACACCACGTAAAAAAGCTGAAGTGAAGGCCCTTGTGATTGCGAAAACATTTACAAACCGAGAAATATCACGAAGATTGGAGGTTTTCTGAAGCTAGTGTACGACGCATAAAAAAGAAAATTGAGTCAGGGAAGGAATTAAGCCCGAAAAGAAAGAAAAGATGCGGTAGAAAACCAATTTTCACTCCACACGGTCAGAGAGATGTTTGAAGAAAATTTGTGTAGAAAACAGATTTGCTACCACAAAGGTAATAAAATCACAACTCCAGAATGCTAGCGTAAATGCTTCTGAGCGCACTGTTCGAAGAGAATTGAAAGAATTAGATTTTAAGGCCTGTCGCCCCGCCAGGAAGCCCAAGTTAACAGCTGCAATGAAAGCAAAGCGCCTGAAGTGGGCCAAACAATGGCAAGACAAAGATGTGGACTTCTGGAGATCGGTAAGATACAGCAATTTAATCAATAATTGATACATTATTATCATTTTCAGTTAAATAAAGCAAATAAACATGGAAGTTTATATATTTTTCCTATTTTTGACAGGTCTGCTTCAGTGACGAAAGCACATTCGAAATTTTGCAGAATAAAGCTCAGTATGTGCGTCGTCGTCATGGAGAAAAGTTTCATCCTGATTGTGTCGTCCCGACGGTTAAACATCCCACCAAAGTGATGATTTGGTCAGTCATCAGCGGCAAGGGCACTGGACGTCTGTACGTCGTCAAAGGAATAATGAGGCAAGATCAGTACAAAGAAGTATTACAAAATCGGTTGATTCCGCAGCTCAGAGAATGGTTTCCAAATGGGGAACCATTCACTTTCATGCAAGATGGAGCTCCCTGCCACACTGCTCGGTCTGTTAAAGCTTTTTTGGCAGAAAAAAATATCCCTCTGTTGGATTGGCCCTGATATGAACCCCATTGAAAATGTGTGGGAGCTGATGAAAAGAGAAGTGGCTAAAGATGTGATTACCAACAAAACCCAGCTCCTAGAAAAGATTATTCATGTGTGGAATCATCATCCTCAAATGCAGGAGACAGTACAATCTTGCATTGATAGCATGCCACGCAGAATTAAAGCTTTGATAGCGGCTAAAGGTGGCTCAACTAAATATTGACTTTTACTAACATTAATTTCACTTTTCTTTAAAACTTAATAAACTTATGCTTTTCTAAATTAATGCTGTTTTATTTATGTCAAATAAATAGGTAATTGATTGGATAATATAAAAATAAAAAACAAATCAATTTAAAATAATAAAACGGTACAATATCACTCGGTAATTAATATTTTACATGAAATCTTGCAGTGCGTCTAATAATTTGGCCAGGGACTGTAGATAACCGCGGACATATACTGCTTTTCAATAATTTAAGAAATATCATTAACTTATTTAAGATTTTATACAGTATAGCTACCGTGCAACCTGATAGAAAGATCCACTGTTTTTAATTTTAAATTATTAAAAATTTTATTATTACTTTTTTATTTAAATAACACTGCGTTACAAATTTTAAAAAAAATTAAGTACCCACTCAAATTTTTTCCTGTTTATTTATTCATACACACCACTTATTAAGAATACATAAGTACTTTTTGTCTATCACGTACTGTTTTTTAGGTACGATAGTTAACAATTTTAAGTAAAATAATTAAGGAGTAAAGTACAATGTACACGTAGCTTCATTCAATTTTCCAATAATTTGAATAAAACTGCTAAAAAAACTTATTACTAATACATTTGGACACAACTAAATATAAAATATATGGTAAAAAGTTTATATTGTACATTAAAAGTTAAAAATATTTAACTTTTTCTCTTATGTTGGGAAATATCTTCTCGTTTTAAAAGCCAGCAGTAATCTCCCAACATAGCTACGTCCCAACGACCTTGAAACCGTTCCTCAAGCCTTTTCACATCCTGATGAAATCGTTCCCCTTGTTCATCACTCACTGCTCCAAGATTTGATGGAAAAAAAGAGAAATGGGACTGGAGGAAATGAATTTTTAATGACATTCGGCAACCCATCTTTTTGTATGCTCTTAACAAATCGTTCACTAAGAGTTCTGCATTCTTGGCTCTATGATTTCCTAAAAAAACCTTTTATCACGGCTTTTAATGATGTCCATGCGCATAGTTATTCGTCATTTAGTGTTTGATCAAATTTTGTTGTTTTACATTAATAGGCGTATTTGTGGACTAATAAAAATACCTTCTTTCAACTTTGCGTCACTTAATCTTGGAAAAATAGATTTTAATATAAAAATCCTTCGCCATTTTTATCCATCGCTTTCACAAAATTCTTCATTAAGCCGTGTTTTATGTGTAGAGGAGGTAAAATGACGTCATTTGGGGTTAATTAAAGGCAAGTATTTTACATTTGACTTCCCACACACAAATTCCGTTCGTTTTGGCCAGTCTTTGATCAAATAGTGCTTATCAGTAGCTATTACTTTGAGGTCAGCGCACACTTTCCACTTAAATTTTTTGTATTTAATTAAATCCAATATTGATTTCATATTTTCGTATGTCTCTTTTAAAACAGTTTGAATAAGCCACTAGTATTGACGGATATTTATTACCATTATGAAGTAAAATTGCCTTCAGACTTGTTTTCGAACCATCAATAAAAAGACGCCATTCATTTGTATCATAGGAAATTTCTAACTCACCCATCAAAGATACAATGTCATTACAAAAAAATATGTTTTCTGAACTAGAGTAAAAAGTTGCCATTTTTTTACTTCGTTTTCATGTACAGATATTTTTGTATCTGGTGCCAACCAGTGCCATTCCTGTAGTCTTGATCCAAGTAATTCGGCTTGTCTAACAGACAAATTCAAATCCCGTATCAAATCATTTTATTCCCATTGTTGAATTAAATGCGGTTGGCATAGATCACTTGAAGAGGGTAAAAAGTCTGGATCTTGGTTGTCAACTTCCATGTCTTGTCCATCGTTATTTTCATCGCTTGGTATATCTAACTCTTCAGTTTGACTTTTCTTAGGAGGCAAAGGAGGAGTCATGTCTTCACTATATGGTATTGGTTTTGATACAGAATTCACAGAAGGGTACTCGATATTATGCTTAATTTTCTTTGAAAATCCTCGTACATCAGTCATGCAGAAGTAGCAATCGTTAAAATGATTACTAGGTTCGCGCCACACAGTCGGTACTGCAAGTGGCATAGATGTTTTGTTTCCGTTCAACCACGACAGGAGAGTAGCATAACATGATACACAAAACAGTTGCGGAATCCAGGGTTTATCTTGATGTACAGTACGTCCAAAATATAGAAAACACGCAGTACATACTTTTTCAGATATTTTTTTTCCTTGAGACTTGAGAATGTACTGTCCACACACGTAATAAAACTTGTTTGGTGAAGTTTTGCACTGACGGCGACTACTTTTTTCAGTATTCATCTTTAAAACTGTATTATTACACTCTTAATCAGGTAATCTCAAAGAAACTAACAAGAAATGAACATATCCTCTCAATAGATTATCTAGCGATTACATTTATTAATATGAACAATATGAGGGTAGGTTAAGAAAAGTTATCGGTGTGTACCTTAAAAACAGGACGTGATAGAAATAAAAGACATTCACTGCTTACATACTATAACTAATAGGAAACTATAATAGCAATCAGTTTTTCGGGTACCAAAATCATGTTACGCAGTGAATTCGCGTATACTTCTAAAATTCTGTACACTTAAAACTTACCACACAACAACATCATGGGTAAAAATCCTCCAGATACAGAAATATTAGCTTGCGAATGATTTCCACTTATAACTGACACCCAAAAACCTAAAACAAGCTTTTTTACTAGAATTTTTTTGCCTTTGTTTAAATAAGTTTGAAAAATAATTGTGGATTATTACTGAGATAATAGAAAACAAAATGTATTCTGATAAAAACAAAAAAAACTAAAGTGTTAGCTTACGTTTTCAACAGAATAAATTAAAAATCTAAAAAGATATATTTACCAAGTTGAAATTATTAGTTGTATAAATTAACTCTCGGCCCTTATTTCTCCTCTACCTATCCAAACATGAATTTTTTCTCGCCCTATTTTCAGTTTAAAGTGTCATCTTTTAGCTTTGAAATGAGGTATAATACTTAATCCTACATGAAACCTAAAAAAATCAGTTGTAGCCGCGAAAACTGACGTTTAAGATACTGCCTTCCTCCTCATTTTAACTTCCGCTTTGGATGAAAAAGCTGAATTGTACAGCGTGCTCAAAACTGGTTCTAAAAGTTTTGAGAGACAAATTTCCACCTTCAGGGTGATTGACCTAGTTAACCAAAAAGAGGGAAAGACAAAGTGGGAGCAAATTCTGGACGAGAATCCTTGCCAAAATCGACTGGAACTTGCAAATGTACTAGGAGTGATATATTTTGTATCGTCTACAAAAGTGTATTCGCAAGGAATCACGGCGAATACCACATGAGCTTATTGCCGAGAACAAAAGCAGGCACTTCGATAGTGTCCTCTCTTTGCTATCTAGGTTCGAGAACCAGGAGTCTTTGCACTAAACGTTAGGATGAAAAGTAAAAATTGTACGATAATCTTAAGAGGCGAAAACCATGGCTCTGTACTGGTGAGTCATCAATGCGCACCTCGAAAGCGAAGATATATATCAGGCAGGTATTGTTATGCATTGGGAAGGATCAAAGGGACGTCAGCCATTATGGAATGCTTCAACTCGCTCCGACAGTCGCTTCTAAGCAGTACCAGCAATAGCTGATTCTTGTAAGTGTCGCACTTAAAGAAAAGATCGATTACTGATAGCGAAGGACGATGATACCGCTGCAGTATAACGTCCTGTCTCAGATATTAAAAAATACCCTGAAATCCATTTTAAATTTGGGATGGGAGATTCTCCCTCATGCGATGTATTCTCCAAACTTGGCCTCTTTGGATTACTAGTTATTTCGATCTCAGATCGATCAGATTGAAAAAAGCCTCGATGAATTCATCGCATCGAAACAATGATCATTTTTCTAATCTAAAAGCCGACAGTTCATGGCAAAAATGATTAGGAGGCAAAGGAGATTACCTTGAAGATTGAATTTGTATTATTTTTTTATGACCAAATGTTAAAGTTGGTCTATAAGGGCCGAGAATTAATTTGTACCTCTAATACTATAATCTTTACCGTAGGCCATTCCACATGTTCCACTTAAATAACTAATCAGAAATATTAAACCCAAATTTCCCACATAAACATGTCCATATACATAAAAAATTACAATCATAACTTCAAGCGACTGGACTACCATAATAGTTGCTTGTAGTATAAAATGTGTCAAAGTAATTTCAAGCGAAGTCACACCGGCGACTATAGATCGGTCCCATACACCTTCCTTTTGGTCTGTAATTATAATTTGTGATGTCATCATCGCGCCCATGAAGAATAACATCCTGAAAACGTAAGTTGTTTTTATTTTTTATAATTTGCCTCAATGGAAATTTTATTGTAATTACCTAGTTTATACACGCTATTAAAACGTTTGAATGAAATCATAGCCACAGAAAATATAACCATACTATAGCTACAAAGAGACAAACGCGTGGAAGAAAACGTCGCCGCAAAACTAAATCGGCTGGCTACTGTCGGGTCGTTAAAAAAGTGTCTCGTCAAGTTTCTCAGAGATGTTGCACTTATTTTTCCCTGTTATCTATAATATATATAAAACTAGCCGTGCCTGCGGCTCTGCTCGCGGGAGTTGATTCACTATTATCGCCACTGCTTATTCCTTATGTTCCCTGTGTGTGTACGAATTAAAAAAAAAACGTAAATCGGATAAGTGGTTCTCGAATGATAAGCGCAGTAACGGACAGACAGATAGACGTTGCGCTTTATATGTATTATATATATTATTATTGTTATATAACCTGGCCAAATAACATACTTATGTATGAATTAAAAAAAAAAAAAAACGTAAATCGAATAAGTGGTTCTCGCGTGATAAGCACACTAACGGACAGAGAGACAGACAGACAGAGAGACGTTGCATTTTAGATATATTATATTCTTTGCTACATGATATTGTTCCATATTTAACGGTTTAGGCAGTGTATTGCAAGAGAGCGCGCTAGCGACAAACCTTTTTCCGCCTTGATTCACTATTATCGTCACTACTTATTTCTTATGTTACCTAATGTAATAAAATATATATCTGTAACCTAGTCAGAGAACATATGCATGAATTAAAAAAAGTCACGTAAATCGGATAAGTCGTTCTCGAGGGTTAAGCGCACGTTAATTAACGGTCAGACAGACAGATAAAGAGACATTGCATTCTATTTATATTATACATATGGATCACAAAAAAAGGTCTTCTTTCTCACATTTGGTCAATGTGGTTCCATATTTGGCTAACGGGCCCAACCCAAGTAGCACAAACACTATTACCATTGTGTATTTGTGTAGAGATATAGATTATTTTATTATTATGTAACCTGGCCAAAGAACATATGTATGAATTTAAAAAAGACACGTGAATCGGATAAGTGATTCTCGCATGATAAGCGCACTAACGGATAGACAGACAGACAGACAGAGAGACGTTGCACTGTATATATATATATATATATATATATATATATATATATATATATATATATATATATATGTTATATTCTTTGCTACATAATATTGTTTCATATTTAACAGTTTAGGCAGCGTATTGCAAGAGAGCGCTGGTTCTCGAGTGATCAGCGCACTAACGAACAGACCGACAGACAGAGAGACGTTGCATTTTATATATATATATATATATATATATATATATATATATATATATATATATATATTAGAGATTATAGATATTCTCTGCTACATAATATTGTTCCATATTTAATGGTTTAGGCAAAGTTAAAGGTTAAAGTTTATAGCAAGGGACGCGCTAACAGCAAACTTTTTTCCGACTTGATTCACTATTATCGTCAATGCTCATTTCTTAGGCTACCTAACGTAATAAAATATACCTTATAACCTAGCCAAAGAACATATGTATGCTTTAAAACAAAAAGTACGTAAATCGGATAAGTGGTTCTCCAGTGATAAGCACACTAACGGACAGACATTGCGTTGGTTATATATATTATAGATGTTACCTAATATAATAATATATATCTTATAATCTGGACAGAGAACATAGGTATGAATGAAAAATAATCACGTAAATCGGATAAGTAGTTCTCGAGTGATAAGTGCACTAACGGACAGACAGAGAGACGTTGCATTTTTTATATATTATAGATACAACTTCTGTCTGTCTGTCTGTCCGTTAGTGTGCTTATCACTGGAGAACCACTTATCCGATTTTCGTACTTTTTTTTAAAAACATACATATGTTCTCTGGCCAGGTTAAATGCTATATTTTATTACGTTAGGTAACATAAGAAATGAGCAGTGACGATAATAGTGAATTAAGTCGGAAAAAAAGTTTGCCGTTAGCGCGTTCTCTTGCAATACACAGCCTAAACTAATAAATATGGAACAGTATTATGTAGCAGAGAATATCTATAATCTATAATATATATAAAATGCAACATCTCTCTGTCTGTCTGTCTGTCCGTTAGTGCGCTTATCACTCGAGTACCACTTATCCGATTTACATGATTTTTTTTCATTCTTACATATGTTCTCTGGCCAGATCATAAGATGTATATTATTATGTTAGGTAACATAAGGAATAAGTAGTGACGATAATAGTGAATCAAGTCGGAAAAAAGGCTGCCGCTAGCACGCCTCTTGCAATACAAATGCACACCAACATCCGTACTTAAAAATAAAGATTACAAACTCTACTGGGACATCAGTATCCATACAGATAAAACAGTCTCCCCCAATAGACCCGATATTACTTTTCAGTGCAAAAAAGAAAAAGTCACCTATCTAATTGACATAGCTGTCCCCAACGACACAAACATCCAAACGAAATACACAGAAAAAATTTCCAAATTCACAGACCTTGCAACGGAAACAAAAAGGCTATGGAAGCAAGAAAAAGTCATCATTATATCAGCCACAGGCCTTACACCAACAACATTCACACCGCACTTAGTACAATTAGGACTAAACACAAACATACACAAAAACATTCAGAAGTCAGTGATTTTGAAAACATGTAACATTGTCAGGTCATTCCTTAATACACAATGGTAATGCGTTTGTGCTGAGTTGGTTTGCGCCCGTCAGCCAAACATGGAACCACATTGACCAAATGTGAGAAAGAAAAACAATCATAATAATAATAATAATAATAATAATAATAAATTATAATAGTAAAATATTAGCCGGAACGGAATACACAGCCAGACATGACTCAGCGGCAAAAGTAGTTCACCAAGCACTAGCCACAACATACAAGCTCATAGAAAACACAGATCCCTACTACAAATACACACCAACATCCGTACTTGAAAATAAAGATTATAAACTCTACTGGGACATCAGTATCCATACAGATAAAACAGTCTCCGCCAATAGACCCGATATTACTTTTCAGTGCAAAAAAGAAAAAGTCACCTATCTAATTGACATAGCTGTCCCCAACGACACAAACATCCAAACGAAATACACAGAAAAAATTTCAAATACACAGACCTTGCAACGGAAATAAAAAGGCTATGGAAACAAGAAAAAGTCATCATTGTCCCCCTCATTATATCAGCCACAGGCCTTACACCAACAACATTCACACCACACTTAGAACAATTAGGACTCAACACAAACATACACAAAAACATTCAGAAGTCAGTGATTTTGAAAACATGTAACATTGTCAGGTCATTCCTTAATACACAATGGTAATGCGTTTGTGCTGACTTGGTTTGCGCCCGTCAGCCAAACATGGAACCACATTGACCAAATGTGAGAAAGAAAAACGAGAATAATCATAATAATAACATGTGACAGAACAAGAAAATACCACATTTAATACACAAGAAATTACAGAAACTATCAAACACACACACAACTGGAAATGTCCTGGAATAGACAATATACAAAACTTCTGGTACAAACAGTTTACCACCACACACGAAGCACTCACACACCAAATCAACAAAGCCATTCTACAACCACACACATTTCCCACTTTCCTCACACAAGGAATAACATACGTTAAACCCAAAAGCTCAGACACCACAAACCCGTCAAACTACCGACCTATTACCTGTCTTCCAACCCTATACAAGACCATCACAGCCACAATTTCGAAGAAAATAGAACAACACCTAACAGATAACAATATCCTCACAGAAGAGCAGAAGGGATGCAGGAAAAATAGTCGAGGATGCAAAGAACAGCTGATTATAGATAGCGTGATTATGGGACAAACCAGAAAAGAACACAGAAACCTTCACATCGGTTATATAGACTATAAAAAAGCCTTCGACTCCATACCCCACAGCTGGTTAATCAGGGCCCTAGAAATCTATAAAATCAACCAACACCTCAGGCAGTTTCTCGCGCAAATTATGAAAACATGGAAAACCAAAATACGTCTAGAAACACAAATCGAACGGATTCAAAGAGAAGAGCTGTACATCAGACGGGTATATTTCAGGGAGACTCGCTCAGTGCTCTATGGTTTTGCCTGTCTCAATCCACTCTCAAATATACTAAACAGAACAGAGCATGGCTTCAATATCAGACACCAAAAAGTGAATCAACATAAAATAAACCACCTCCTGTATATGGACGACATAAAACTCTACGCTGCCACACAAACACAGCTGAAAGAACTCCTCAAAATCACAGAAATATTCACCTTAGATGTCAATATGGAATTTGGTATAAGTATGTTAAATGCAAAGTGCTCCACATCAACAAAGGCCAATGGAAGTGCCACCATGAGACAGAAACCATCAACAATGAAACGCTCGATAACATGTTCGATAAAGAAACATACAAATATCTAGGCTTCCAACAAAGCACCAAACTCAACCACACTCACATCAAAACAGAGCTCAGAACCGAATTCAAAAACAGACTGACGAAACTTTTGCAAACAAAACTCAACTCTAAGAATCTCACTAAAGCCATCAACACGTTCGCTATACCTATACTCACATATTCATTTGGTATCATCAAATGGTCACAAACAGACATAGAAAATATTCACATCCTTATACGATCTCAATTCACCAAATACAGGAAATTACACCCCAACGCATGCAAAGAAAGACTTACCATCGAGAGGAAGGCAGGAGGAAGAGGAATTATAGACATCAGATCATTACACACAAAACAAATACAAGCACTTAGGAAATTCTTTCACAGCAAGCAAACCAGCCTCCACACAGCGACAGTGAAAGCAGACAAAAACTACACACCTCTCGACTTATCCCGGGCAGACCACTCAGCAGACACACACAGTCACACCCAATTACAGCAGGAAAAGATGAAAACGTGGTCAGAGAAAACACTCCACGGAAAACACAGATACCACATAGAAGAAGACCACGTAAATAAAAAACAATCGTACACCTGGTTACAGGATGGGCAGCTATTACCTGAAACAGAAGGCTTCTTACTTGCCATCCAGGATAAAGTCATATTAACCAGAAACTACCAAAAGCATATCATCAAAGACCCGACTATTGCAGAGGACAGATGTAGGAAATGCCACCAGCAGAAAGAAACGATCGAACACATAACGAGCGGATGTAGAATATTGGTCGGAACAGAGTACACAGCCAGGCATGATTCAGCTGCCAAAGTAGTTCACCAAGCACTAGCCACAACATACAAACTCATAGAAAACACAGATCCCTACTACAAATACACGCCAACATCCATACTTGAAAATGAAGATTACAAGCTCTACTGGGACATCAGTATCCATACAGATAAAACAGTCCCGCCAATAGACCCGATATTACTTTTTCAGTGCAAAAAAAAAGGAAAAGTCACCTATCTAATTGACATAGCTGTCCCCAACGACACAAACATCCAAACGAAATACACAGAAAAAATTTCCAAATACACAGACCTTGCAACGGAAATAAAAAGGCTATGGAAACAAGAAAAAGTCATCATTGTCCCCCTCATTATATCAGCCACAGGCCTTACACCAATAACATTCACACCACATTTAGTACAATTAGGACTCAACACAAACATACACAAAAACATTCAGAAGTCAGTGATTTTGAAAACATGTAACATTGTCAGGTCATTCCTTAATACATAATGGTAATAGCGTTTGTGCTGACTTGGTTTTGGCCCGTCAGCCAAACATGGAGCCACATTGATCAAATGTAAGAAAGAAGAACTTTTTGAAATAAATAATAATAATAATCTATATCTCTACACAAACACACAATGGTAATAGTGTTTGTGCTGACTTGGGTTGGGTCCGTTAGCCAAACATGGAACCACATTGACCAAATGTGAGAAAGACGACCTTTTTTGTGAACCATATCTATAATATAAATAAAATGCAACGTCTCTCTATCTGTCTGTCTGTCCGTTAGTGCGCTTAACCCTCAAGAATCACTTATCCGATTTACGTGACTTTTTTAAATTCAGGCATATGTTCTCTGACTAGTTTATAGATATATATTTTATTACATTAGGTAACATAAGAAATAAGTAGTGACTATAATAGTGAATCAAGTCGAAAAAAAGTTTGTCACTAGCGTGCTCTTGCAATACGCTGCCTAAACCGTGGAAAAATATCATGTAGCAAAGAATATAATATATATAAAATGCAACGTCTCTCTGTCTGTCTGTCTCTCGGTCCGTTAGTGTGCTTATGACGCGAAAACCACTTATCCGATTTACGTGTTTTTTTTTTTAATTCATACATAAGTTTGTTCTTTGGCCAGGTTATATAATAATAATAATATATATAATACATATAAAGCGCAATGTATATCTGTATGTCTGTCTGTCCGTTACTGCGCTTATCATTCGAGAACCACTTATCCAATTTACGTGTTTTTTTTTTAATTCGTACATAGGTAACATGAGGAATAAGCAGTGGCGATAATAGTGAATCAACTCCCGCGAGCGGAGCCGCGGGCACGGCTAGTTGTTACATATAATACAACTTCTACTAGCGTGGTCCTTGGAGAAATTCGACGAAGCACATTTTAACGATCCGACGGTAGGTAGCTGGCTTCGTTTTGCGGCGACGTTTTGTTTCACATGTTTGTCCTTCTGGAGCGGTAGCTATATTTTTTGTGGCATAAGTTAATTCAATGACAAGAATGAGAGCCATTACGTGGGTTACCATTATTTTTCTTATTATTATGTGCCATTAGCTGCGGTCGCGTGGCCTGTGTCAGTCCTGTCATTTTTAGTCAACTAGGTTGGTTCAGGAAATGTTACCTTAGATTTTTTTTAGTTTAAGGTCATGTGTGTGATCTTGAATAAATCATATACTAAAGCAATAATGGTTTAAAAACATGTTTGGTCTAAGGTAATTATTTTAACAGATGCAATTTGGCGAGGTATTTTTCTTATACTCTTGAGAGGTTCGCTCACGTTCGGTACTCTTAAGATATACGCAATAGTCTTGTAGAGGTTGGAGAACTTTAGAAATTGCTTTTTTAAAAAAATATTAATGGGGTTGACGGTTGACTCACTCTTCTTACGACTCCGTCTCCCCACGACGGTTGGCGATCCATATAGCTCGAAGCACATCCAAACCACCTTCTCATGTCCTTCAGCCAAGAATTCTGTCGTCTTCCGATCGATCGTTTGCTCTTTATTTTACCTTCAATAATTAGACGTAAGTAGCAATTCGTACTTTGGGCCCCTCATATATCTCCGAAGTATTGAGTTTTTCTTATTTTTATGTTTGCCAGTAATTC
This sequence comes from Pachyrhynchus sulphureomaculatus, assembly GCA_019049505.1. Classification (NCBI taxonomy): domain Eukaryota; kingdom Metazoa; phylum Arthropoda; class Insecta; order Coleoptera; family Curculionidae; genus Pachyrhynchus; species Pachyrhynchus sulphureomaculatus. The sequence continues at coordinate 184,261,248 of CM032456.1, read as the reverse complement.
CTTCATTTTGTTCATTCTTTCCAGTACTTCTGTGTTTTTTATTTTCTGTGCCCAGGAGATGCGAAGAAGGGCTATAAATGTACAGGGTGAGTCAACGATAGAGTAAAGTTCATTATCTTATTTGTTTCGGGAATGACGAAAAAATGTTAAATACAATAGTTTTAGAGAATGTTAAGGTGCACAGTTTAAAATTATTTTTGAGTATACAGGGTACTTCAAAAAAGTGTGGCCGATATAACATATGTTTTTTTTAAATGGAACATCCTATTTTCTAATTTATTTTTAAATTCTGCGTAAAATTTTATAACTTTTTTATTAATAATGTTTTATACCTAAACCTAGTAGTTTTTCTAATGTTTCAATTTTTAAAAAAAAAATACTAATTTTCAGTTTTGTAAAAAATTGCCAGTAGCGCCATTGGTTCTGAAGGTGGAATACTCATAATTGTTACGAGCATTCTATAGAGATAAAAAAAAGATATATGTAAAGAAATTTGAGTTAGATGCTACAGGGTGTTCAAAATAAATTTATACATTTCGACTATTTTACATTGAAAAATCTCAAATTTTTTAAATGGCACACCCTGTATATTGTTATCGTTTCTGATAGATTTTACAAAACTCTCCAACATTTATTAAGTGTCATATATCTATTTTTTTTCAATTTTTACCTTTGTTTTTAATACACTTACGCTATTGTGAAAATATAAACAAATAGTTAATAATAATTTTAATATAGTTTAACTTATCCAATAATTAATTATTATGATATAATAAATGTTCAAAAATATGCCCGTCTACTTGAATACACACGTTTAGTCGCTTTACTATATTTTCCTTCACTTTCCTTAGCATAAGGGGGTTATTGTCCTGCACGCATCCCGTATCCTATTTTCCATATCTACTGGTGTTGTAGGGGGATTCACATAAACACGTTCAATGTAGCTCCACAAAAAGAAGTCTAAAGGTGTTAAGTCACATTATCGAGGGGGCCACTGAATGAATCCATCCCTACCGAACCATTTTTGTGGGTAAGGATCGTTTAAAAATTCCCGAACTTCCCGGTGGTAATGAGCAGGAGCTCCGTCTTGTTGAATCCACATTTGTTACCTTTCAAAGTTATCAACTTTTTCAAGAAGCTGGGGTAATTCGTTTTGCAAAAAATTTAGATATCTAGGCCCATTAAGCGGTTCGCGGAAAAAATATAGACCAATAATTCGAAAATTTAATATTCCACACCATACATTAAGCGACCAATGGTTTTAGTTTTGAACTTCCCGGACCCACAATGGATTAACTGTTGAATAATAATGCATGTTATGGCTGTTAACTGTTTCCATTACTGCGAAAAGTAGCTTCATCAGAAAACATTATTTTGGATAACAAATTTGGATCGGCCTCTATTGCTCCATTCTTGGTGGTACAAAAATTTACTCGTCGTTCAAAATCACGGTCTTGAAGTTCTTGATGTAGTGTCATATGAAAGGGATGATACTTGTATTTTCTCGTGGCTGCTGACCTGGGGATTATCTTCAACATGAAGTAAAATCTCCATTTCTTTTTCCTCATTGGTAGCATTCTGGTTTACTACTTTTCGTTTCGTATACTCAACGCTACCACTACCATCAAAACCATCCCATTAAGTACTGAGAAGATTTTCAAGACGGTATATGTCTATTAAGGTACTTCGCTCCGTAAAACCTTACTTCCAAGACAATTTTTTCCCGCCTCGCCCAGTATATAAACCATATCAATTAATTCATTTTTAGAAAAATCCATAACTATTACCTTTATACGTCACTTACTACAACAAATTAAACTATTTTTCCTTGCTTAATAGACAGGTCAAAATTTGACAATGCCTACATTTTTGTTTTGTCTTGGCAACTATGATGTTATAGCGTAAGTGTATTAAAAACAAGGGTAAAAATTGAAAAATTCAAAATAAATCGAAAATTACTAGAAATAGGTATATGACATACTTAATAAAAGTTAGAGGGCTTTGTAAAATCTATCAGAAAAAATAATAATATACAGGGTGTGCCGTTTAAAAAATTTGAGATTTTTCAATTTAAAATAGTCGAAATGCATAAATTTATTTGGAACACCCTGTAGCATCTAACTCAAATTTCTTTACATATATCTTTTTTTCATCTCTGTAGAACGCTGGGACCAATTATGAGTATTCCACCTTCAGAAACAATGGCGCTACTAGTAATTTTTTTACAAAATTGAAAACTAGTATTTTTTAAAAAAAATTGTAATATTAGAAAAACTACTAGGTTTAGGTATATAATATTATTAATAGAGAAGTTATAAAATTTTACGTAGAATTTAAAAATAAATTAGAAAATAGGATGTTCCATTTAAAAAAACATATGTTATATCGGCCACACTTTTTTGAAGTACTTTGTATACTCAAAAATAATTTTAAACTGTACACCTTAACATTCCCTAAAACTATTGTATTTAACATTTTTTCGTCATTCCCGAAACAAATGAGATAATGAACTTTACTTTGTCGTTGACTCACCCTGTACATTTCAAAAGATTTCAGTACCGTTTCTCTGAGCCAGGGTCAATGCTCCAGCACTCACATCAATACAGTAGCACGGAGAATACATGTGCTTTCACCATTCTCATTCGTAGTTCGAAACTGAGGTTTGTGCGATGGAAACATTTATTCATATTCCTATATGCTACGCGGGCCTGTTCTATGCGGGAATATATTTTTTCCCTTGGGTCCCACTTGTCATTTATATTGGTTTCTAAATATTTAAATGGGGAAACCTGTTCTACGATGTTTTCCCTGATTTCGAGGGATTCTGGTGGTAGATTTTTCTTTGTTATTACCATCCACTTGCTTTTTCTTGTATTCATAGTTAATCCAAATTTTTCGCTGGCTGTTACGACTCGATCGATCAATTGCTGAAGATCTTTGATATTATTTGCTAATAGAACAGTATCATCGGCATACCGTATGTTGTTCCGTGTACTTAACTGTTATTCCTTCAATGGATTCATAGATGGCCTCATTAAACACAGCATCAGAATAAATATTGAAGAAAAGTGGTGAGAGAATGCATCCCTGTGTTACACCTTGGGTTATTTTTATGCTTTCGGACTGTTCCAGCTCAATTTTGACTTCCAGTACAGATTTTTAATAATATTTAGATCTCTTTTGTCTATATTTCTTGTCTCTAGAATTTTTAATAATTTTTCGTGCATCACACAGTTGAAAGCTTTATGGTAATCTATAAAACATGCATATACATCTACATTCATATCTTTACAACGATAGACCAATATATTTAATGAGAATAAAGCTTCCCGTGTACCCATGCCTTTTCGGAATCCGAATTGTGTGTTATCTATTTCTGGTTCACTTTTTCTATACAGCGTGCCCCATATGTATGGAATAATGATTCCACAGCATTTATTAATCAGTGTATCAAAAAAATGTTTAAATAAAAGTTATAGGGTGTTATAAGGCGCACATGCTAACGTTGACAATAAAATATTTTGAGCTGCCAGTTCGAGGAAATTACTAAAAATTCTAGATATTATTTGTCTAACATACCACATATCTAAAATTATTTTGGAATTATTGATATTTGAAAGTAAGGAAGTCAAATTAAAAAAAAAATTTAAGCTGGCTTGTGCCAAACATTTACTGTCAGGTAACGACTTAACGCGTCAAAAAATGATTAATTGATGAAAACGTTTATTGCTGCATTTTGTGAAACTGCAATTTGAGCGTAATATCATAATGGTACATTTAACAGAAACTGAAAGAATTACTTTAGTAATGATGGTTGGTTACGGAGACCTTAGGAGAACATACCGGGAGGTGTCTGATCTTTTTAACGCAGAATATCCGAATCGAGAACCTATTGCCCAATCCGTAGTTAGCAAAACATTTAAAACGAATCAGGCCATGTTAAGGATCGTCCTAAATCTGGACTTCCAAAAGTTAAAATAAGCGTTGATAAAAGGTTAAATGTTTTATTGGAAATTACAGAAAATCCCCATATAGCCATTCGCAGCTTTGCCTAGACCCCAACATAGGTAAAGGTACCTTAAGTTGTATATTGTATTGCATCCATACAAACCTATTCTATTGCAAGAATTATCTGAAGATGACTACGATAGACGCGTTGAATTTTGCAAGGTCTTGATGGGACGAATCAATAATGATCCTAACCTAATTCATAATATAGTTTTTTCTGACGAGGCCATATTTTATCTTAACGGAAGAGTTAACAGGCATAACTGCCGGTACTGGTCTACTGAGAATCCCCACTGGATAATCGACAGCCATTTTCAAACACCACAAAAGAGAAACGTGTTGGCAAGGATTTGTGGACGTCATATCTTTCGTCCCTTTTTTATCGATGGAAATCTTACAGGACAGCGGTATTTACAGTTACTCCAAGAGCAAGTTATTCCAACTTGTGCAGGTCTTTTTCCCGATGAAAATAATTTGGATACCCTAACCGGAATCTATGGTATCAACAGGACGAAGCACCTCCTCACTATGAAATCAATGTTCGTAGATATTTGGATGCGATTTTTCCTAATCGATGGATAGGCAGAAAAGGTGCTGTAGAATGGCCTGCCAGGAATCCCGACCTTACGCCACTCGATTTTTTTTATGGGGACATTTGAAAACCAAAGTTTACCGAAGTCGACCTGAAACTGTAGAGGATTTACAACCCTGTTCAAACTGCATGTCGCTAGCTGCTAAGGAATTTTTTTCTTTGGACTTTTTGTGCTTTAGGTCTTCGCAGTACATATGAAAACATCGAAATTTTAGAATAATTACAAATTGAAACATTTTTATATAAGAACGAGCTTTCCTCGCACTTTCCCTGCTATAACACATGTTAAAGAATGTCTTTTTTGTACAACCTTGATCAAACTGCATGTCGCTAGCTGCTAAGGAATTTTTTTCTTTGGACTTTTTGTGCTTTAGGTCTTCGCAATACATATGAAAACATCGAAATTTTAGAATAATTACAAATTGAAATATTTCTATATAAGAACGAGCTTTCCTCGCACTTTCCCTGCAACAATATGAAGTAGCACAGATCACCCCGGATTCTCTGCAAAACGCTGTTCAGGCTGTTTATGACAGGTTGGGTCATTGCTTCGCGGTAGGTATTTGTTAATAGGTTTTTCGTCTTTTTTATTTTAAATTTCAAATGAAAATAATTCCAAAACAGTTCAACAATCAACATATGGTATGTTAGACAACTAATATCTAGAATTTTTAGTAGGACTCAAAAATAAAATAATATACAGGGCTTTCCATTAAAAAAAAATCAAGATGGCGTAATTTCTTCGAATTGACAGTTCAAAATATTTTATTGTCAACGTCAGCATGTGCGCCGTATAACACTCTATAACTTTTATTTAAACATTTTTAATGTTCCGTACGGAACACTTATAAGATCACATCTGTGTCTGTCTGTCTGTCTGTCACATCCGATTTTCTACGAAACTATTTGACATAGAAAGTTGAAATTTGGTACCAATATAGGAATTGATGGCCTCATCAGAGCCATGTAGTTTTGAAAGTTAAATTTTGACTTCAGGGGTTAGTTTTGAGGGGTGAAATCGGAAGTGAAAAAAAGATTTTTTACTAGGTCATCGAGTATGGTGTCAAATGAAAGCTTGTGAAAACGCGAGTAAAATATATATATATATATATATTATATATATATATATATATATATATATATATATATATATATATATATATATATATAATGTAATACTTGCTCACACTGTTCTTTGTATTATTTTTTAAAAAATCGCGAAAAATCGCTGTCCCCCTACCTTATCTCGAAAAGTACTGCTCAGAAAATTTTGAAAAAATTCTGGAATATTCTCCACGGGGTATAGATTGAACGAAAATTATCACCAGTGCATTACCTTTAATAATTTATCTGGTATATAAAAAAAAACAAAAATTTCAAGGTCATCAGTTTTCAATAAAGATTGGAAACAAACTTTGTTGAAAAACTCATTTGGGGTGTGTTTTGTAAAGTCATTGATCATTTTATACCATCGTAACAAAATTTTTTATTTTAAAAGCAATTAACGTACGGAACACTAATTGTGCAAGTTCAACTTGCACTTGACCGGTTTTTTTGATACATTGATTAATAAATGCTGTGTATTCCATACATATGGGGTACCCTATATATTCTGGTATGGTTGATTCTCAGGAATATCCCAAGAACGTGAGACCTATCAAGCGATAATCGTTACATTTAATTAATTTTGACTTTCTAGGAATTGGGATGAAAGTCGACTTTAGCCAGTCAAAAGAGATTTGTCCAGTTTCATAGATCTTGTTAAATAAGATTACCGGTCATTAATAAATGGACTTTCATCTGAAAATATTTTGAGGATTTCTTCCATTATCCAACTGACCAACTGCTTTTCCATCCTTCTGTAGTTGTATAGCATGAGTAACTTCTTATTTCCCCTATCTCTGTTCAGCTGTAAGTTTTATGATCTATGTCCATTGAAAAGTTGTTTTATATATTGCTCCCATGTCTTATGTTGTTCCTTAATATCCAGTATAATTTCATTGCTTCATTTCTCAGAATTGTTCCTTGTTTTTTCCCTCCCAATACTTTCTTTGTAATGTAAGTTGAATGGGTCATGTTTCTCTTGCAGTTCCTCTATTTTCGGCATTTCTCGCTTAACCAAATTTCCTGAGCTTCTCTACATTTTCGACGTATTACTCTGTTTAATTCATCGTACTTTGAGACATATTTTCTGCAATCGTCTTTCGTCCATCAGATTTAGTATTTGTTCTGGCATCCATTCCTGTTTTTTTTACTCACAAAGGGGCGTAATTTCAATAATGGCCGTATCCCACACAACAATAAGGGTGCTAGTACAGGGTTCGCGATTACCTGTAATTAAAATGAGACCTCCAACGGCTGCACCTGCAGATTAGGATATATTTTTGTTCGCAAAAGACGCAGTTATACATCAGTCTGCAGTATGCGCTCGAATTGAGATGATGCCAAGTGCAGTGTCGTCCGGGTTAACAGGGAAGATGATGGTCTAGCAATTAAATTGGAGACAATGATCCGTTCGTGGTTAGTTTTAACTAGGACAGTCCTGCATTTATTATTTTACTTACGTTACAAGGGTACCAGGTATCATATAAACAGTATATGGTTCATCTTCGCTGCCATACAAAAAACTTTGTCTAATAGGTAAGCTTCCGAGTCTTTTAGGCCAGTTACATTCCGCAAAAAGCTCCTCTTGAAAATCGTAAAAGAGATTGTATAGTTTATATTTTAATGTTGCTCCTAATTGTCGGTTTGACATATCTAAATATGCTTTTATTTCTCCAAAATCTGCCATCCATTCTTCAGCATCTTTACCATTTATTATCTAAAAACAAAAAATAAATAAAGATAAATCCTCATATGATGTATAAGGTGCTTAAAGTGTGTACGTTTTTACATAGATATCACTACGTTACAAATTTAAAAAAAATTAAGTACCCACTTAAATTTTTCCTGTTTATTTATTCATACACACCACTTATTAAGAATACATAAGTACTTTTTGTCTATCACGTACTGTTTTTTAGGTACGATAGTTAACAATTTTAAGTAAAATAATTAAAGAGTAAAGTACAGTGTACACGTAGCTTCATTAAATTTTCCAATAATTCGAATAAAACTGCTAAAAAAACTTATTATTAATACATTTGGACACAACTAAATATAAAATATATCTTAAAAAGTTTATGTTGTACATTAAAAGTTAAAAATATTTAACTTTTTCTCTTATGTTGGGAAATATCTTCTCGTTTTAAAAGCCAGCAGTAATCTCCCAACATAGCTATGACCCAACGACCTTGAAACCGTTCCTCAAGCCTTTTCACATCCTGATGAAATCGTTCCCCTTGTTCATCACTCACTGCTCCACGATTTGATGGAAAAAAAGAGAAATGGGAATGGAGGAAATGAATTTTTAATGACATTCGGCAACCCATCTTTTTGTATGCTCTTAAAAAATCGTTCACTAAGAGTTCTGCATTCTCGGCTCTATGATTTCGTAAAAAACCTTTTATCACGGGTTTTAATGATGTCCATGCGCATAGTTCTTCGTCATTTAGCGTTTGATCAAATTTGTTGTTTTTCATTAATAGGCGTATTTGTGGACCAATAAAAATACCGTCTTTCAACTTTGCGTCACTTAATCGGAAAAATAGATTTTAAATATAAAAATCCTTCGCCAGTTTTATCCATCGCTTTCACAAAATTCTTCATTAAACCGTGTTTTATGTGTAGAGGAGGTAAAATGACGTCTTCGGGGTTGATTAAAGGCAAGTATTTTACATTTGACTTCCCACACACAAATTCCGTTCGTTTTGGCCAGTCTTTGATCAAATAGTGCTTATCAGTAGCTCTACTGTCCCACATGCAAAGAAAGCAGCAGTACTTAGTTAATCCACCTTGCAAACCAAGTAACATAGCTATTACTTTGAGGTCAGCGCACACTTTCCACTTAAAATGTTTGTATTTAATTAAATCCAATATTGATTTCATATTTTCGTACGTCTCTTTTAAAACAGTTGAATAAGCCACTGGTATTCACGGATATTTATTACCATTATGAAGTAAAACTGCCTTCAGACTTGTTTTCGAACCATCAATAAAAAGACGCCATTCATTTGTATCATAGGAAATTTCTGACTCAACCATCAAAGATACGTCATTACAAAAACACATGTTTTCTGAACTAGAGTAAAAAATTGCCATTTCTTTACTTCGTTTTCGTTGTACAGATATTTTTGTATCTGGTGCCAACAAGTGTCATTCCTGTAGTCTTGATCCAAGTAATTCGGCTTGTCTAACAGACAAATTCAAGTCCCGTATCAAATCATTTAATTCCCGTTTTTAAATTAAATGCAGTTGGCACAGATCACTTGAAGAGGGTAAAAAGTCTGGATCTTGGTTGTCAACTTCCATGTCTTGTCCATCGTTATTTTCATCGCTTGGTATATTAACTCTTCAGTTTGACTTTTCTTAGGAGGCAAAGGAGGAGTCATGTCTTTACTATATGGTATTGGTTTTGATACAGAATTCACAGAAGGGTACTCGATATTATGCTTAATTTTCTTTGAAAATCCTCGTACATCAGTCATGCAGAAATAGCAATCGTTAAAATGATTACTAGGTTTGCGCCACACAGTCGGTACTGCAAATGGCATAGATGTTTTGTTTCCGTTCAACCAGGACAGGAGAGTAGCATAACATGATACACAAAACAGTTGTGGAATCCAGGGTTTATCTTGATGTACAGTACGTCCAAAATATAGAAAATACGCAGTACATACTTTTTCAGATATTTTTTTTTCCTTGAGACTTGAGAATGTACTGTCCACACACGTAACAAAACTTGTTTGGTAAAGTTTTGCACTGACGGCGACTACTTTTTTCAGTATTCATCTTTAAAACTGTATTATTACACTCTTAATCAGGTAATCTCAAAGAAACTAACAAGAAATGAACATATCCTCTCAATAGATTATCTAGCGATTACATTTATTAATATGAACAATATGAGGGTAGGTTAAGAAAAGGTTATCGGTGTGTACCTTAAAAACAAGACGTGATAGAAATAAAAGACATCCACTGCTTACATACTATAACTAATAGGAAACTATAATAGCAATCGGTTTTTCGGGTACCAAAATCATGTCACGGAGTGTATTTAGCGCAAAAGCTTAACAGAAAAAAGGAAAAAAGTTAGAGAATAAAAATAAGGAATAAAAAGAAGAAGCCTGGAGGGTAAAAAATGGACGTACCGAATTTCAATGAATTATGTTATTTTTAAAAATGTCTAAAATAAGAAAATCCTGATCTTCCAACTGGAATTTGGTTATTCGAGTTAGGCAAGCTCATAAAGAAAACAATACACGGATCGCTAATACCAGAAGAATGGAGAACAAGCATAATGATACCACTTTTTAAGAAAGGAGAAAAAACCGATCCGATTGAGCAATTAACCTCTTGTACACAACTTTAAAACTGACGACAAAAATTGTTACCAATAAAATAACTCGACTTATACAGCTTTCCGAAGAACAACAAGAATTCAGGAGCAGAAGATCTTGTAACGATGCATTTGTAATCAGACAAATTACTGAAGAATCAACTGAGTATAACAGACCAGCGTCCTTATGCTTTATAGATTTGGTAAAAGCATTTGACAGAGTACAGTTGCAAGACATAGTGCACATACTTTATGACAAGAATATTTCATTGGATATAATAAAACTAATTGAGAACATTTACAAAAGAAATAAAATAGAAGTAAGAGTAAATTCGGAGTTAACTGAACCCATAGAGGTAACAACTCGTATTAGACAAGGAGACTCACTGAGTCTCCTACTGTTTACCAGGTGTACGAGTATGAAATGCGGATTTTTTTTCTAAAAAAAACATGTTAAATTCGGGAGAATGATAAAAAGTGCTTTATTTAAAGTATGTTCCATCGCTTGTTATATCTTTTTCACATCTTTCGGGCAATTTGTGAATACCACGCCAGTAAAAATCTTCCCCTTTTGCTGCGAACCATTCATCGAGGCATTTTTTCACATCTTCGTACAAACCAAAGCGCTGCTCAGCAAGTGCATGACCCATTGATGCAAACAGGTGGTAATCAGAAGGAGCCAAGTCTGGTGAGTAAGCCGCATGGGGTAGAACTTCCCAGCTGAGTGCTTCCAACGTGTCGCGAACTGGTTTTGCCGTATGTGATGGAGCATTGTCATGAAAGAAAAATGACTTTGTGTTGCCTCTTTCGGTATTCTGGCCTTTTTTCAAGCAGCGAAGGGTTCAAATTGGTCAATTGTTGTTGGTAACGTTTAGTATTAACCGTTTCCCCTGTTTTTTAACAGCTTTTATAGGCCACGCCCCTCCGGTCCCACCAAACACAGAGTATCGTCTTTTTGCCTAAGCGATTCGGTCTTGCGGTCGATGTGGATGGTGCGCCTGGGTCTACCTATGATTTTTTGCGCTTGGGATTCTCAAAATAAATTCACTTTTCATCCTCTGTAACTATACAATGCAAAAAAACGACTTCCTTTTGTACCTAGCGAGCAAAATGTCACACGTGTTTTTGCGCTTTTCCATTTGCCTGTCGTTAAACTCATGTGGTACCCATCTACCGGCTTCTGAATCTTTCCATTTCTCGTAGCCGATTGGAAACAGCTTGTTGACTAACGCCCAATTGCTCGGCGAGTTGTTTTTGTGTTTGCGAATCATCTTCGTCCAACAATGCTTGCAATTCCACATCTTCGTATTTTTTTGGCGGTTTTCCACGTTCCTTGTCTGCAACATCGAAGTCACCACTTTTGAAACGCCGAAACCATCATTCATTCGTATCTTGCGATGGAGCATGTTCACCATAAGCTTCTCGAAGTAATCGGTATGATTCAACAGCAGTTTTCTTCAAATGAAAACAAAAAATTAATGCTGTCCGCGAATGCTCTTTGTTCGGTATAAATTTCGACATATTGAACACAACAACACAACACTATGCACACACTTTTCCAATTTATCACTCGTGCGCGTCTGACACTTGTTGATGACACAACAAAATGGCGCAGTGTCAAATCTTTATAGCACAAACTGCATTGGTGCACCATTTGTTGTCTGAAATCCGCATTTCATACTTGTACACCTGGTAACTATATTAGATGAAATAATTAAACAGGTAAAAACAAAAAAAGGCTATAAAATGGGCAATAAAGAGATACACATATTGTGTTATGCCGACGATATTGTCTTAGTCGATGTGAATGGAGATGACTTGCAGAGATTATTACATCAGTTTAATACAACAGCAAAGAAATTTAATATGAAAATATCGGCTGAAAAAGCCAAATCAGTAGTTGTCTCCAAAGGACCACTTAGGAGCAAGCTGGAAATCGATAATCAGATTATAGAGTAGGTGATGACAATTAAAAATTTAGGAATTAAATTATTATATAACAACAATATAGAAGAAGAAATAAAAGAACAAATAGTAAAACCCAATAGCATAGCAGGATGCTTGAATGACACTACGTAGGGTTGCTATTTATATTTCTAGCCTAATAATGAAAAAACAAATATTTATGATCGAAATTGGTTTTATTGTTTTTCAAAATATTCCCCATGAAGATTAATATACTTTTGCATGCGTTTGAACCAATTTTTGAAGCACTTTTTCCACTCCGATTGAGGTAATTCCAAAACATGCGTTTTGAATGCATCAACCGCTTCTTCGGGTGTTGAAAATCGTTGACCACGTAATTTGTTTTTCGTGTGCCGGAATAAAAAAAGTCATTGGGCGCCAAATCAAGGCTATACGGCGGATAACCCATCAATTCGATGTTTTGGCCGGTCAAAAATTCCATTGTTTGAGCCAATGTATGAGAGCTCGTATTGTCATGAAGATTTTCCGAATTTCTTCGAAGACTTCTGGCAAACAAATGGTCGTGTACCGTTCAGAATTGACCGTTCTACGTTGCTCTAGCGCCACTGTTGCCACGTAACCGGTAATGCAGCAGAAACAGGCAACCATTTGCTTCGATGTGCTTCTCCCGCGAACACCTTTTGTTGGATTTGGCTCGTCTTGAAAGACCCATACAGTCGATTGCTGTTTTGTTTCGGGCTCATATGCATAGATCCATGATTCGTCAGCTGTGTAGATGTTATACAGAGCCTTTGATGCACCTTGATCGTATTTTTTCAACATTTCCTTGCACCATTCGACATGAGCCTACTTTTGAGCGTTTGTCAGATTATGCGAGATCCAACGCGAACAAATCTTTTTTACGGCCAAATGATCGTGCAATATCTTATTGACGCTTGTCATACTAATGCCCAAAGACGTCTCAATCTTACGGTATGTCACATGACGATCTTGCTTTATCAGTTCACGCACAGCATCGAAGTTTTCTGGCACAACAACCGATTTTGGACGACCTTCACAGAATTCGTCCTAGAGTGAACATCGGCCACGATTGAATTCGTCATACCAGTTTTTTACAATGCTGTAGGATGGTGCTTCATCGCCGTATAAAGAATTAAGTTCATCGATGCACTTTTGTCTTGATAATCCACGTCGAAAGTTATGAAAAATAATCGCACGAAAATGTTCACGAGTTAATTCCATTTTTTGACCGAGATGAATTTTTCAAGTTACTTTAAACAAAACAAATTGCGCTCAAATGACAAAATGTTTGTTCAAAAGTTAGGTTCAACAATGTCAAGTTTCCAGTGGAAACGTCAGATGGCACCTAGCAATACTTACTGTTGCCAAGGCCAGAAATATAAATAGCAACCCACGTATTTGGAAAAACAAATACTTAAGAACAGAAGTAAAATCTCGTATATATAAATCTGTAGTTCGACCAGTTATAACTTACACAGCAGAGACAAGATCAGAAACACGCAAAACTCAAGAGATACTTACAAACAAGTGAAATGAAAACATTAAGAAGAATTGCAGGAAAAACAGTTTAGGATAGAGAAGCAAATGACAACATAAGGCACATATGTGAAGTAGAGGACATTAACACATGGATAAGAAACAGAAAACCAGCACATAAATAGAATCTCCGAACGACGAGTATAGGACGCCCACGAAAAAGATGATACGATGACCTGTAACGACGATACATTAAAAAAAAAACAGGCAGGAAGGCCTAATATAAACAAGAAGAAGAGTTAGGGATTGCTAAATTAGGAAAGTTTTAGGAATATGTACGAGGGTGCATTGAAAAGTCTTGTAACATAAATAACATTTTTTTGTAAAAACAAAAAATAATCCCCATTGAGCTCAATATATTTGGTCCAGCGAGATTCCAATTTTTTCTATTACCTCAGAAAAAAAATGTTTCGAACTGTGTAGGAAATAGGATGGTGGGCACTATTTCGAAGCATAGCTCGTGTACTTTTGCCATGGCAATGGCCGATGGGTGAGCAGGTGCATTGTCTTGGTGAAGGAGTACTTTTTTGCGCGCTAATCGTGGTCGCTTCTGCGTCGACTCTATTCAGTAACGTTGACGTTGACTTCCAAAATCCAGTCACTGTTTTACGCTTTTTCAATTAGTGAATAATGATACTTTGTGAGCCTCGAACGACAGTTTCTATCTCTTTTTACGCCGTCATTTGCGCAATTTGCCAAATGCTTAACAGGTATTTATTCCAAGTGTATCATTTTAATTGTCCAGTTTTATTTAATTTCTATGTGATTTTTATGTTATCTGTCTCTTTTGTTCTATACTAGTACTTTACTTTTCTTTTTTATCTCTATCTCCTTTGTATTATGTTATTTATGCTTAATTGTCTTGTAAATGGTATATCTGTTAGACAATAAAGATTATTATTATTATTATTATTATTATAAAATTGTTTTCGCTTTTTCGATGCACTTTGACCGGTGTTACACGTTTCGTTCTTTTTTATTTAAAAAAGTAGACTGCGGCCCAGATAGAAACTGAACTGAAAGAAGTTCTTGGGGCTCTGCACCAGCATTCAAGACCATTTATTACTGGATAAATGAATTTAAACGAAGCCTTACAACCACCGCATATACTGCACGTTCAGCACGCCTGATAAGCTTCGTAAGATTGCTGAGATGATAGGTATTTCGTATGAACGGGTACATAGCATCCCGCATGAAGTTTTAAAAATGAAAAAGTTGAGTGCGCGATGGTGCCGCGTGCGTGCCTCCAAACTAAAAAGGTACGTGGTAGGATTTTCCAAAATCTTGTTTGGAAAAGTTGCAGCGTAATCCTAAGCACTTCTGGCGTCGTTTTGTAACTGTGAACGAGACGTGAATCCACCATTACACCTTGGAGACAAAATGGTAATCAAAAGAGTGAGTTGGCCAAAGAAGAATAAATTTTTTTGTTGAAAATTTTTTTCTCCATTTCTATAAAACGTTTTGCGACACACTGTATACTGAGTAGTCTTTCATTTATTTCTTAAAACATTTGGGCAAATATTTTGCCTGTTTTTTTTTTTCTACTTTCCTTCCTGTGACTTATTATTAGACGCTAAATGTACTTTTAAAAAATTTAGAAATCCCTTATCATTTTTTATATGAGTCTGCCAGTGCTCATTATTGATTTGCCCGACAAATAATGTGGTAGCGATTTGAACTCTTTTATAGTTTTCGTAAAATTTGGCAGTTTGTGCCTACAGATAATTTATTAGGCTTCCTTTTTTCTTACTATATTGCTCTTTGATATATTTTCGAAACTATGGTGTTTTTTTATTACTTAAGTGTTTTTATCACGAGTAAAATACTTAGGGGAAGTAAAATAACCTACCCTGTCTTCATAAGATTTCGTAAAGTTTTCCGCCATATATAACACACCAATGATTTCGCCATGTTTTATTGCGTCTGTAGCATCCTCCAAAGCATTGAAATATACCTAAAAATAAAATAATACTAAATTGATTAACAATAATTGCAATCACTTACACAATCATGTGGAAGTTTGGACCGTTTTGTACCAGATGTATGAAATGCGGATTTTTTTTCTAAAAAAACATGTTAAATTCGGAAGAATGACAAAAAGTGCTTTATTCAAAGTATGCCCCATCGCTTGTTATATATTTTTTCCCCATCTTTCGGGCAATTTGTGAATACCACGCCAGTAAAGATCTTCCCCTTTTGCTGCGAACCATTCATCGAGCCATTTTTTCACATCTTCGTACGAACCAAAGCGCTGCTCAGCAAGTGCGTAACCCATCGAGGCAAACAAGTGGTAATCGGAAAGAGCCAAGTCTGGTGAGTAAGCTGCATGGGGTAGAACTTCCCAGCTGAGTGCTTCCAATGTGTCGCTAACTGGTTTTGCCGTATGTGATGGAGCATTGGCATGACGAAAAATTACTTTGTGTTGCCTCTTTCGGTATTCTGGCCTTTTTTCAAGCAGCGAACGGTTCAAATCGGTCAATTGTTGTTGGTAACGTTTAGTATTAACCGTTTCCCTAGGTTTTAACAGCTCATAATAGACCACGCCCCTCTGGTCCCACCAAACACAGAGCATCGTCTTTCTGCCAAAGCGATTCGGTCTTGCGGTCGATGTGGATGGTGCGCCTGGGTCTACCCATGATTTTTTGCGCTTGAGATTCTCAAAATAAATCCACTTTTCATCCCCTGTAACTATACGATGCAAAAACGACTTCCTTTTGTTACACGTGTTTATGCGCTTTTCCATTAGCCTGTCGTTCAACTCATGTGGTACCCATCTACCGGTCTTCTGAATCTTTTCCATCTCTCGTAGCCGATTGGAAACAGCTTGTTGACTAACGTCGGCGAGTTGATTTTGTGTTTGCGAATCATCTTCGTCCAACAATGCTTACAATGCCACATCTTCTTATTTTTTTGGCGGTTTTCCGCGTTCCTTGTCTGCAACATCGAAGTCACCACTTTTGAAACGCCGAAACCATCGTTCACATGTATCTTACGATGGAGCATGTTCACCATAAGCTTCTCGAAGTAATCGGTATGATTCAACAGCAGTTTTCTTCAAACGAAAACAAAAAATTAATGCTGTCCGCGAACGCTCTTTGTTCGGTGTAAATTTCGACATATTGAACACAACAACACAACACTATGCACACACACTTTTCCAATTTATCACTCATGCGCGTCTGACACTTGTTGATGATACAACAAAATGGCGCAGTGTCAAATCTTTATAACACAAACTGCATTGGTGCACCATCTGTTGTCTGAAATCCGCATTTCATACTTGTACACCTGGTAAAAGTCAAAAAGTATCAAAAATTTTATAATATTTATAATAAGTGTTTGTGTGTTCGGATACAAAGTGAAAGAAAAAATCAATTATTTTGCATGGTGAAAATATGAATTATTTAAATAAAAAAGTCTTAGAGTGTATTTGTTTGGAGTTGATAGCAGAGTTCTCTCATTGTAGATGCAAATATGTGTTGGGGTGCTCTCAAAAAAAACGAGATTTTTTATGCCTTTTACGGAATTTTGCTACCTGTTTTGAATTATTTTTAATGGTTCACCCTATTTTAGGCAGAAAACCTCTGCTGTACAATAGAGTCATAAAATGTAAATGAGGGTTCATCGGTAGCATAGCCGTCCGAGCGCAACTTGCTTTTAGTGTTTAATAAATAAAATTATCTTAAAAATAAAGTTATAGAAATATAAGATATATACCAAAAAATTTTGAATCTATAGATCTATCTATACATGCAAATTCTCAATTCACGATATATAAGTACTTTAATTACAATCAAAAACAATCATCATCTTCAAAATCTGAAGACTCGACGTCTCTTAAATTGATAATTAAGGGTTCTATTTCCACAGTTTCTTCGATATATTCGTCAAGTTTCCACGTTTTATTTTCTTCTTTTATAACATGTCGAATGGCATTTTTCTAATTATCCTCTTTAATCCTCTCTATTCCGGCGAGTAATAATTCCCTTACGTCTTGAAGTTTGAACGTGATGGTTTCCCTTGCAACGACACCTTTCATTTTTGCCCAAATTAGCTCTAGGGGATTCAATGCGCAATGATATGGAGGTAATCTAAGCACTGTGATATTGTGATATTCCGTTCATGTGCCATCTCATCGACTGCGTATTTCTCGAACTGTGCCTTATTTTGTTTCGCAATTTTGAGAAGTTACACTTTTAACATACCATCTTTATGTTTGAGATTTTTGTCTCTTATCCATTGAAGAATATCCACTTTCTTCCATGAATTTGTCGGTAGTCGTTGTAATAATCGAGAATGGTATGGGGCATTGTCTAATACTATAACTGATTCTGCTGGTATACATTCAATCATTTGCTGGAAGTACTCCTCAAAAACATCGGCCATCATCTTCTCATGGTTTAGTTGACTTTGATTCAAATTCCAACAAGCCACCGTTGAAAAATCCGTTTTCACTACCGATATATGCTATAATTAACCTAGCTTGTTTGACACTCTTAATGTTTTTGTCAATCCAGAGTTTTTTTATACTGTGTGTCCCAACCCAAGTGTCATCTAAAAAAAATATTTCTTTCATCGGCTCGAAATTATCTGATTGCTCGTAGATATTCTCTTCTTCAACAAATTATTTCTTTTTTATCGATAATAATACATTATCCATTGTGTTTTTCCCAACGAAAATTCAGGTTATGAAGGATTTTCCATAATTTCCATTTTTTTTTTTAAATCTGGTGAGTCCTGGTCTTCTTTGATATCTTGCAAAACTTTATGTAGTGTAGGTATTTCTTCTATAATATATATAAAATGCAACGTCTATCTGTCTGTCTGTCTGTCTGTCCGTTAGTGCGCTTATCACCGGAGAACCACTTATCCGATTTACGTACTTTTTTTTATAGGCTATATTTTATTACGATAGGTAGCATAAGGAATGAGCAGTGACGATAATAGTGACTGAAGTCGGAAAAAAAAAGTTTGCCACTGGCGAGTTCCCTTGCAATACACAGCCTAAGCCACTAAATATGGAACAATATTATGTAGCAGAGAACATCTATAATCTATAATATATATAAAATGCAACCCCTCTGTCTGTCTGTCTGTCCGTTAGTGCGCTTATCACTTGAGAACCACTTATTCGATTTACGTGTTTTTATAAATTTTTACATATGTTCTATATAATTCGATATAAGCCTAGATAATGGGAGATAAGTATAAATAATGGGAGATAATAAGACATAATGGGACATAAGCAGAGATAAGTCTAGATAATGGGAGTTATGGTGAGATAATGGGAGATAAGGAGAAATAATGGGAGATAAGGAGAAATATTGCGAGATAAGTTGAGATAAGCCTAGATACTGGGAGATAATGGGAGATAAGGTGAGATAATGGGAGATAAGGGGAAATAATGGGAGATAAGGAGAAATAATGGGAGATAAGCAGAGATAAGCCTAGATAATGGAAATTATATAGAGATAATGGGAGATAAGGAGAAATAATGGGAGATAAGGGGCAATAATGGCAGATATTTTATTACGTTAGGTAACATAAGGAATAAGCAGTGACGATAGTAGCGAATTAAGTCCACGCGAGCGGAGCCGCGGGCACTGCTAGTTCTTAATAAAAAAATTGTGTACTTTTCTTCTTATTGCGTTTTTAAAGTCTTCATTGACCACTAAGGGCTAATTTCCTTTGTCATTCTGAGGTTCGTTGCAAGGACCGCGTTTCCTTTTTTTAGAAATCTATAAATAGTTACTGATCCAACTCCCGTCATGTTGGCTCAAGTTTCCACAATTTCACGGACTTGATTTGTGGCTGTTGATGCTTTAGGGCATCGTGGACGTTAAGTATCATTGTTTTTTCTCGCAGGGAAAACGCAGATTTACCGACTCCGCGAAGTTTGACCGGGGCAAAACTGAAAGTTGGAGCCATCACTGTTCTGATTTGAACTATGCATATTATAGGTTTTTGCTTCATTTTTACACTTACACAGAATATTTTTATTGCATACTTAGGTACTTAGGCACCTACCTACCGATAAGTACTTTGGTTAATTATATTCCAATAACTGCTAAAATTCCAAATAATTTTATTGTACCTATTACACAGGGGAACAGCTGTTTTTGTGTCGAGGTTTTTTGAGCTGATTCTATATCAATTTGATGTCCTGAATTCAAATAACGTATTCATTTGTACCTAGGAGCTCAAATTTTTAAGATATACAATTTTAGAGAAATATAAGTTACATTATTGTAACTCAGATCCGTAAGTGTAGTAACCAAAAGTAGATACGAAATTTTTATTTTAGTTATACAAAATACAATATTATGTCGTACTTACAAACAAAAAAAAAAATTGAAGAAATGAAATAGTCACTCAACACTTGGAAAGCTTCTTTTCCGCGACATTCTTGAATGTTTTTTTAAACAGTCCCTTTTTAAACTCCAGCAGTAATCTGCCATCATGTGCATGTCCCATCGTCCTTGGTAGCGGTCCTCCATAACTTTAATATCTTGGTGAAATCTTTCACCTTGTTCCTCACTCATGTCTCCTAAATTTTCTGGAAAACGGTCTAAGTGGCTGTGTAAATAGTGTATTTTAATACTCATATTGCACCCTAAGGATTTGAAACTATTAAGCATCTTGTTAACCATTTCAACATAGTTTTGAGCTTTATGTTTGCCTAGAAAATTTTCTACAACTGCAACAAATGATGTCCAAGCTTCTCGTTCAACTTGATTCATTGAATTTATGAAGGCAGGATCCTTAATTAATTGTCTTATTTGTGGGCCGTCAAATATCCCTGCTTTGAGTTTTTCTGTGCTCAACTGATGCATTTTTACCCCTATATATGCAAAACAAGACCCATTCTTATCAAGAGCCTTTACAAATTGCTTCATTAAGCCCATCTTTATATGTAACGGAGGAAGTATGATTTTTTCTCTCTTCAACCAAAGCGTCGTTAATGACATTCTTTTCCCCAACGTCCGTGGTTTCTCTCTGAGGCCAATCTTTTCTAACCCAGTGGTGTGTTTTGTCCCTACTATCCCAGAGGCACAAGAAACACGTATATTTCGTGTAACCACTTTGCTGCCCAAGAAGAAAGTTTACCATTGATGTTCGTAATACTTTATCTTCTGCAAGACCAAAGCTATGGTATTATATTCTTCTTTCAGTTTCGTTGAGTGAGCTAGTGGTATTGAACCATATTTATTCCCATTATGTAGAAGGACACATTTGAAACTTCTCTTTGAACTGTCAATAAATAGGCAAAAATCATCTGGAATATATTCAGAAAGTCCCATTTCTTTCATGAGTCCCCTAATTTCGTGACAAAATACAAGATTGTCTTCTTGAGAAAAGAATGGTAGCAGATCTTTTTCTCTTGTACGGTAAAAAGTAATTTTGGTTCCTTGTTCCAGTAAATTTTTGTCGTTCAACCTAGAAGCCAGTACTTCAGAAGCTTTTTTCGATAAATTGAGATCCCTGGTGAGATCATTTAATTCATTTTGATTGAAGCGTTGAGGAACTGATGACGTCCCCTCATAGTCACTGTTAGTTTCATTAGCATCAGAACTTTTATTAGCATCAGAAGAGCGATCAGAGGGAAAATATTCGTCATCAGAGATATGTGGTAGCTGATGAAATGTTGGAATCGGTATTTCATCTGAGTGCGGGATAGGGCGTATTGCCGAGTCTAAATTGGGATAAGTCCACTTACTGCGGTTATTTCGATTGATTCCATTAGTATTTACTAAACAGAAATAACAATCATTGAAGTGGTTTTTTTTTGTTCTCTCCAAACCATTGGTACGCCGAATTTTAGACATTTTCTTTTCCCGGTAGTCCACTGCCGTAAATGCTATGTACAAGTTTTACATACGAGATGCGGGGCCCACGTTTTGTCCTGATCACCAAGCTTAACTCCAAAGTATCCAAGATACGCTCGCTTTACAAAGTCAGTAATAGTTTGTCTGTTTTGTTGAAACATGTATTCTCCGCATATATAGCAAAACACATCAGGTTGATTTACACAACTTCTTCTGGAACTGGAACCTGAACTCATTTTAATTCTGTTCAATAACACAGAAACACTCTTTTCTTAACATAAAATAACACGCCGAATTCGATCTACTCTCATTAGTAAGAACGCACAAACTGACGAGACTTACCCGAGTTAGGTGATTAAAAGGGTCAGTTCAGGTACCCGATAGGCAATGGTTCCACTATTTATAGATTTACCTGGAATATACTCAATTACAGACTGACAATAAAACCATTGTACCTACATTAATGAATATATAATAATTTTAGAACTCTCATAAATGAATATACTAAATAAAAACCACATTGGTAGATAAGTTGATGTATCTAAAAAAGTAGAGCTGATAGAGAAAAACGGATTGCATGTATAGATTTAGCGTCCCAAATATAGTTAAAATCAGCTCTAAAATCCCAGGCACCAAAACAAAAATATTTTTTTGTTGCCCTGTGTTATCAATAAGCTTAATAATACTGTAGATTTCTCGTTCTTACGAATTGTTAATTGTACTCGTTTAGGCCTTTATCTTACAAATAAGATTTTTAGTTTCATCATTTACTCATTAAAATAAACTTTGAAATGCGTTGACTTATATAGCTTATTGTAAAGTTTAGAAGAGGCATGTAATAAAATATTTTCTAGAAAAAGGTCGCACTATTGTATAGAGATAGAAAATAAAGGTGATTAAAACTAAAAATGCAAATAATTAGTAGAGAAATTTTATGGTTTATGACATTTTAATGTTTATAACCCATGTTGTGTGCTATCAACTCCAAACAAACGGATTTTAAATAACTAAGAGTATAGCCCAATGATTTTGGTAATTTGATACTGTTTACGATGGGACAACATCGTTTAGGGTCATTCTCGATTGACATTAAAGCAGGTGTTCATTTTAGAGGTATCGTAAGTAACGTGACCGAGCAAGATTGTTAGTAACAAATATCCTGCCAAGGGCAAGTCGGACTTGCGCAATTAGCGTTCCGGACGTTGACTGCTTTTAAAATAACAATTTTTGTTACGAAGATATAAAATGATCAATGATTTCACAAAATACACCCCAAATGTGTTTTCAAACGAAGTTTTTTTTTCGATCTTTACTGAAAACTGATGACCTTGAATTTTTTTTTTATACCAGATAAATTATTAAAGGTAATGTACTCGTAATAATTTTCGTTCAATCTACACCCTGTGGAGAATATTTCAGAATTTTTTAAAATTTTTTGATCAATACTTTTCCAGATAAGGAGGGGGACAGCGATTTTCCGCAATTTTTTAAAAATAATACAAAGAAAAGCGTGCACAAGTATTACAATATATATATTTTTGAACTCGTGTTTTTACCAGCTTTCATTTGACAGCCCACTCGATGACCTGGTAATTTTTTTTTTCACTTCCGATTTAACCTTCCACGAACGAAAATTATCACGAGCGCATTACCTTAATAATTTATTTGGTATATAAAAAAAAACAAAAATTTCAAGGTCATCAGTTTTCAGTAAAGATTGGAAACAAACTTTGCTGAAAACTCATTTGGAGTGTGTTTTGTAAAGTCACTGATCATTTTATACCACCGTAACTAAATTTGTTATTTTAAAAGCAATTAACGTACGGAACAACTTCAACTTGCACTTGACCGGTTATTTATTATTCTGTTAGCTTTCAATTAATGAATCAAGCATCAGAAATAGTTTTGGACGTCACATTTTTATGTTTCAGGGTAATAGTTGTTGTTTGTATACATTATATCGATTCTTCAAAATATGGCCTAAAAGCTGCCTTAAGCACAACGGTAATACAAAACCATCAATACCAGTTGCTTATTCAGTGTTGATGAAAGAAACATACGCTAACATGGTTGCTATACTAAATGCTATTAGGTACGAGTAGTCTAAGTGGCAAATATGTGCGGATTTGAAGGTGATTGCTATGCTAATGAGTTTACAAGGAGGTTACACGAAATACTGCTGTTTTTTTATGTCTTTGGGATAGAAGAGCAAGCACAAAACACTTTTTGCAGAAAGTCTGGCTGAAGAGATCAGCTTACGATCCTGGAGATAAAAACATTCTAAACACATCCTTAGTAGATCCTGAAAAAATCCTCCTTCCCCCGTAGCACATCAAGCTAGGACTAATGAATTTTGTAAAAGCCATGGATAGAGAAGGAAATGGGTTTGGCTATTTATCTAACCTCTTTCCTCGTCTGAGTGAAGCTAAGATCAAGACATAAGAAAAGTCATTAACGACCGTAACTTCGAAAACGTGATAACCCAAAAGAACTGGCAGCATGGAAGGTGTTTGTGAAAGTAGCACAAGGTTTTCTGGGCAACAAAAAAGAAAATAACTACAAGACTTTGATTATAAATCTTCTGAAAGCCTATAAAGCCATGGGTTGCCGAATGTCACTGAAAATTCACTTTCTTCATTCACATATGGACTTTTTCCTAGGGGCCTGGGGGCAGTAAGTGACGAGCAGGGCGAGAGATTCCATTAGGATATCAGAACTATTGAAACAACTCGCTGGAACCTCGCAATGATGGGCGATTACTGCTGGTTCTTGAAGAGCGAATATTTTTCTGCACATAAGAGAAAAAAGCGAATGAAAAACTTAACTAAACATCAAATGTAAATTGCAAAAGTGTCTTGTTATTCAATATTGATTAATATGTGCATGTTAAATAATTTTTCTTCAATAATGTTATTTATTTTGTTTGTAAATTGAAGGAGATTTTATTTTCCCAATAATTCTCAGCAATTTTCTCAAAATATCATATAAGAAAAAACCTGACGTCCTACATATTTTATATCATTTTTTTTTTCAGAATTCAGCAGTACAAAATACATGCAAAACACCTATTTTAATTCATGTTACACAAAAAAAAAATTTCTGTAGACCTGTGTAATTAATAATTCCCTTATTAATCATCCTAACCAATGAAATAAATTATTTGCTCAACTTATGCCAAGGTATGATCGTATATGCCATTTTTATCGCATAAACGATAAGAACTTAACACTTTTTTGATTTGCAGTTATTTGTCTTTCACTTTGTTTTAAAAGTCTATATTTATCCCAGCGGGACCAAAACCAGATTTCTCCTTTTACCTTGTGTATCATTGGATGCTCTAAATATTCCAAAAACCTGCAGGTTATATTTGAAAAACGACAGTCGGTCCAATTGTGAATTTCGGTAGTACCATTAAATGTAAAATTTTGACATCTAGTTGTCATAGTTTCATCATTTACAATACCCAACTTTAAATCTTTAGGATCTCCCCCTGCTCCATTTATAAAACAGATGGATTGTAATATGGGAAATGTGATTAAAAAGATGATTCCTCTAAAAAATAAAAACAAAAAATTATAAGAACTGACTTACTAACCCTAAAATTAATTCTCTAAGTTCCGGTTTACTGTCACTTCTATGTGGGGAATTTTGGTTTAGCTATTTAAAACACATTTTTTTTTGCAAAATTCGACTTTATTCATCAATGTAGTCTCCTTCAAGAGCGATACAATCAGTTAGTTTCGGCAATAACTTCTTTATTGGAGACAAATCTCTTTCTCGCGAGCCTTTTTTGACGTCTGCGAATAGATAATAGTCGCCAAATCTGGAGAATACGGTGGATGAGGAAGCAGTCCGAACGTCAATGCAAGCAATTTTGCCATCGTAACCATTAACTTGTGACACGGTACATGAAAGAGCACTTTTTTCTTGTTCATTTGAGGCCGTTTCTTGGTTATTTCTGCCTTCAAACGCACCAATAACTTTATACAATTTTCGCTATTGATGGTTTTTCCCTTCTCAGCATAGTCGATGAATATTATTTCATGCGCATCCCAAAATATAGCGGCCAAAACCTTCCCAGCCGACTGTTGTATCTTTGGTCGCTTCTGGCGGCTTTCACTGGCTGCTTGTCCACTCAACTGACTCCCGATTTGATTCCGGTGTGTAGTGGTGGATCCATGCTTCATCCATTGTCATGTATCGCATTAAAAAATCCTCTTTATTGCGCTTAAGCAGGTCCAAACAGCGCTCAGAACCATCAACACGTTCTTGTTTTTGGTCCACTGTGAGGAAACGCAGTACCCATTTCGAACAGAGCTTTCTCATGCCCAAAACTTCATGCAAAATATGACCAACACGTTCTTTTGATATCTTTAGGGTGTCAGCTATCTTACGCAATTTCACTTTACGGTCATCCAAAACAATTTTGTGGATTTTTCTGATGTTTTCCGGTGTAACCCACTCATTTGAGGGTCCATAGCATTCAGCATCATTTGTATCTGTACGACCGCGTTTAAATTCAGCATACCAGTAAATGATGAGTGATTTTCCAGGAGCAGAGTCGCCGTAACACTTATCAAGCCATTGCTTTGCTTGAACGGTATTTCTTTTCCCATCAAGAAACAGTGTTTAATCAACACACGAAATTCGATTTTTTTCATTGTTTTTAAAATATCAAAAGTAGCGTCGCTAAAACCACTGTAACTTGTAAAGTAATCGTCGAAATGTCATGAAATTTTGACGTGTATCATTTGAAAGTTGGTACTTCCTAAATATCTTATGGATTTTTTTGAACAGGGCGACATCTATGTTCATCCTACGTGTTAATTCAGATTTTGGAAAGGATGGATACTCATAGGTTTGTAGGTATTTTTAAATATTGTATAATTGCATAACAAATTTACGACCCGACAGAAAAAGAGCAAGTTAAAACTGATCCTCCATAAATTATTTAATAGACGAGATCATAAGCAACAGTCAAAGACCGATAGTACCGTCTAGTCATCTGTTAGGTGATAGGGAAAATTATACACGACTACGGTAAATTTATTTTTTAGACAACGTGACCAGCTTGGGCAAATGACTCCTCATATGACAGATCACAACGAGCTGAGTAGAATGATACTAAAATTGCGTATTTCGCTTCATTAGGGAGCTAGATCTGGAAAATTACCTATTGAAACTTTATCTGAAATGCAAATACGGACTTGCGTCGTTTATGTCAAGAAATTAAAGAGAAACGCCCAGGATTATTGAGAAAGAAAGTTTTGTTCCTTCAGGGCAATGCTCGGCTTATTCTCCTGATTTGACACCTTCGGACTTTCATCTGTTTTCAAACCTAAAAAAACACCTCGAAATTTTCATCAAATGAAGAAGTCGAAGCTGCAGTTTCCCAATATTTCGAAGACCTTGAGGAATCTTTTTTTGAAACAGGAAACTTTGGAAAGCAGGTGGAAGAAGTGCATAGAGCTAAATGGAAATTACATCGAAAAATAAAAATATTTTTGTAGGTATTTTATTTTGTTTTCTTGACTAGGCCGCGAACTTTTCAATCCGTCCTCGTAAATAGTAATGAAAAATGATATTAGATTTTATTTACTGTTTGTAACGAACTTCGGATATACCGAACCATTTTTAGTGATTTTTTGGAGTTCGTTATAAACGGACTTCACTGTAATTCTCTTTTAGATGAATTAAATATGAAATAATAATAATTTCTTTGCCAGATGCCGCTCTCGCAGTGGAAACGTAACAACTCCACTACAAACTCTCTCCAATCCATATGATTTTTAGAAAGTACCAACCTCTTGCCAACGAGAAGAGGCTCTGGAGCCCTCAAACTTTGATGTTATGTGGTTAAAAATAACGACTCAACAAACTACAAGGTTCATCTGTATCCTGTATCGACCACCAAGTGATGCCAATTTTCGAACACTTTTCGCTTCTCTTGCAGATTAACTATCCAAGTGCCTAAAATTACTCTCCTCTTCCGAAGAAGCGAAAAACAGTTCTACTGGAAAACTATGTACAACAAACAGATAGCAGTGACCGAACCACCAAACAAACAAGAACTCACAGATCATTGGAAAAGTATCTGGTCAGAACCCAAACTACCCAATAATACCCCCTGGATCAAAGCCGAAGAAGGCAAAGATAAACATGTGACAGAACAGGAAAATTCCACATTAATTTCTGTGGGACCAAAGAGCATGATGAGGTGCCTGGATGCAAGAAGTTCCGGAGGTGGAATGTCCCCCCATTCGGATCTCCGAGTGGGGGCTGGTTCGGGGGCGTCGACATGCAGACATCATAATTTTAAAATAGATTTTTGCAACATACGAGGTTTAAACGTGAACATAAATTCAGTGCATCAACACCTGCAATCAGATAAACCTCATGTACTCGACAAACCACAAGGTTCATCTGTATCCTGTATCGACCACCAAGTGATACCAATTTTCGAACACTTTTCGCTTCTCTTGCAGACACCATCGATCATTTACAAATTAACTATCCAAGTGCCGAAATTGCCATCCTGGGCGACTTTAATGTCCACAATATCAACTGGCTTAAATATTCAAATACTACCGACGAACAAGGTCGTGAAGCTGAATCATTCTCAATCAGTTGTGGCTTAACTCAGCTTATTGACCAACCAACACGGATCCCTGATCGAGAGAGTCTTTTTAACCACCAATCCGGAGATTTACACGGTCACCGTAAATCCGCCGTTAGGTTCTTCCGACCATAAACTGCCAGTTAGTCAAAATTTCACCAAATCCATCATTCCATCATACCACCACTCACACGGCCAGATAATTCCATTGCAACCACACCTGTTGAGAGAGCGAACTTGTTGGCTGAACTCTTTGCTTCACATTCTACTGTCGATTTCCAAGGAAAAACACCACCTACTATTCCCATATTGCAGTCAAAGATGCCCGATGTTGTCTTCAGACAGCGTATCATAAAGCGTATTTTAATGAAGCTAGACACCAAAAAGGCTTCTGGCTCTGACGGAATACCTGCCATAATTCTCAAAAACTATGCAAGGAAACTAACACCAGTTTTTTGTAGACTTTTTAACCTATCCTACAGAAAGTGTGCCACGGTTCAGCCGATACCTAAAAAAGGCAAGAAGACTTTGCCAAATAACTACCGACCAGTCACACTGCTTTCAATAATATCGAAAGTCATAGAAAAGGTTATCAACCAGCATCTAAAATATCTTGAACGATTCAATATTATTAGCGATCACCAATACTGCTTTCGTAAACATAGATCAACAGGAGATCTTCTGGCTTATGTAACACATGTTTCGAACAACGCAATTGAACACTTTGGAGAATCTCGAGCGGTTGCTCTTGACATATCCAAGGCATTCGACCGTGTTTGGCACGATGGACTATTGGCTAAGCTACGCTCTTGTGATGTATGTCGCAAAGGTTCTGTTTGTGGCTCTCATGTTTCCTCAGAGAGTGTTCTTTACGAGTGGCGGTCGACGGATTTATTTCTAACACCTTCACTATCAACGCCAGTGTGCCCCAGGGCTCCATACTATCTCCTACTCTCTTTCTCATTTACATTAACGATCTGCTGGAAAAGACCGGGAATTCAATCTACAGCTTTGCAGATGACAGTACGCTTGTCTCTTCATTCACTTTGAATGCTCGGACATCGGCTGCTCAGACGAATATCCGCAGACAGCAGGAGGTCGTTCAACTAAACAAAGACCTGGAATAAATTCTATTTTGGGGTGACAGTAACCAAGTGGAATTTAACGCTACAAAATCCCAGGCGGCAGTTTTTTCTAAAAAAGTTAACCCTGCTGAACTCGACATAGTTATGTCGGGGCACTCCATTCCCCTAGCATCGTCGCTCAATTTGTTGGGCGTTAGTTTGGGAGCAAATCTGTCCTGGCATGAACATGTTGCAGGCATAGCAAGGAGAGCTTCTCAAAAGTTGGGAATATAATTTCGAACCAGAAAGCTTTACACTCCACAACAACTGTTAATTCTTTACAAAGCTCAAATTCGACCAACTATAGAATACTGCTTCCATGTTTGGGGCTCCGCTCCCAAACATACACTGCATTTGTTGGATTATGTTCAAAGAAGGGCTGTTCGTCTGATTGGAGACCCGGAACTGACCGGCGACCTTGATCCGCTGGAACATCGAAGAACGGTTGGCGACTTGAGTCTGTTCTACAAGTATTTTCATGGAAAGTGTTCGAAGGATGTAGCCCGCTTAATTCCTCCCAAAGAATTGCATGCTAGAAATACACGTTGCGCTGGTGCGTCACATCCGTATGAGGTTCAGCTTGTTACTTCGCGTACAACGCTTTACAAGCAGTCTTTTATATGGAGAACATCATCCCTTTGGAATAATTTGCCCAGCGCTGTGTTTCCCACCGAGTATAATTTGCAGCGATTCAAGAACAACGTGAATCGCTTTTTCCGCACACATGCCGCTCCTGGAGCGCTTTAGGGCTTCCCTGCAACACGTGTGCTAGACCCATAAAAAAAAAACAGACGATTTGCGAAACGAATACCACAGTGATGATTACCTTATAAGTTTCAGAGGGTTTCGGACGCATTTCTGAGACTCCAAAAACGTTCTAATCTTGTCAAAATATGTTTATAGTTTAAAAAATATCGGACTAAATAGATCCGAAAATAGAAAACTTTAAAAGCAAGCGGTATTTAAAAAAAAAAATAAATAAAATATTTAAAAAAATGGAATTTAATAGCTAGGAAATAATTATTTATTATTACGGAAAGTACTATCTGCTTTTAAATATCATGTAGAGGTGGCAATTAATTATAATTGCTAGTTAGAAAATTCGCAGTCAATCGTTAATATAATTAAAAATTAATAAAATATATAGGGGCTTATAGGACTAAAAACGTCAGTAAAATATGGGGGTTCAAGAATACTTGCCAGCTTTTAATTATCATACTAGGACATGCCATATATGTGGTGAGATCATGAGTACGATCTTTTTTTAAATGTTCCGTTGTAATATTCTTTGCGATATGATTCTCAAACTTTTGCTGCTGCCGTGATTCTGTTTCGAGATGCCGAACATTATTATCTCCTACTAGGCTAGCTAAAATGACATGTCATAGTTTGATGACTGATAGATGGCTCGCCATTATTCTGGTACCTCCCGAACTATTAATGCTGACTGTCGTTGTCCAATAAAAGCCACTTCATATTTGTCTGCGTATTAATTTAAAATTAACTTGTTCTAACCTTTCGAATTTATATTTTTACTTACGTGATGTTCCTATAAAACTGTTTCCAATTTTTATCCAATAATGCTCGTATTCTGTGCCTCTCTATACTTGTTTTATCCTTTTTTATTTTAGTCTTCTTTTTTTCTTTTGTCAATTCCTAATATACAAAATTACGTTAGTTCTCAAGTTCTTTTGTATTCGTGTGTCATTATTCGATTCGTAACTTAAATCTTAATAGCGTTTTTTATTTTTTAATCGATTTTACTAATTTTTAGAATCATTTTTACTTGACCTTTTGTTGGTAGCTTCTAAATGTATACAGTAAATGAAATTAAATTTTTCTAAAAGAGTGCAGTTGTGCTCATTGCATAAATTTATAATAAAACTTAAAAAAAAGGAATATAGTCGATGTTGTAAATCCTTTTCCAACCAAAGTTGTGATCATCGACAGACCTACCAATATCCAACCACAGAGGCGAGTGGTAGCTAGGAGTGAAGTCGTCGGGAGCTTCCTATACCTAGCCGTGTTAATCACGAACGCTGGAGGATGCTTGGATAGGATCAAAAGCAGGATAGTGATG
This sequence comes from Pachyrhynchus sulphureomaculatus, assembly GCA_019049505.1. NCBI lineage: Eukaryota > Metazoa > Arthropoda > Insecta > Coleoptera > Curculionidae > Pachyrhynchus > Pachyrhynchus sulphureomaculatus. The sequence continues at coordinate 184,230,082 of CM032456.1, read as the reverse complement.
GCCAAGACAGCGACCAAAAAATTGACAAAAATCTGGAAGAACCGCATAATAATGAAGACAACCAAATTACAACTAGTTAATGCCCTCATATTTCCCATTGCAATGTATGCAGCCGAAACCTGGACACTAAAACAAACTAACAGAAAAAGAGTCGAAAGTTGCGAGATATGGGTGTACAGACGAGTTCTTCGGATCTCCTGGACCGAGCACCAGACTAACGCGTCCGTGTTAGAAGTGATGAACGTGAAAACTAGGTTACTCAGTCGTGTAAACCAAGCCTACTTCATATGTTTTGGTGACATCGCCAGAAGAAAATACACCATGGGGAAAATGGTAGTCGGCGGCAGAAGATTAAGAGGCAGATCTCCTATAAGATGGATAGACCAACTGCAGCCTCTTGTTGGAAAAATTCTATATGAGGCGGGCCAAACGGCCCTAGACAGAGAGATTCGGAAAGATCACGTGCGAAGCACCCTCTTATGAGTAGTCACCACGCTTTGACAAGGGCAATAGGCCAGAGGATCCTTTCAAAATTTAAAAAATAAAAAAAGTATTTTCATTTAAAATTATGTGCCCCTCTATACCAACCCCTTTAAGGCGATCTTTTTAATTATATATTAGTTCTCCCCACTGATTTTAAGCTTAGAGTCTAAATAATAAAAAGTCAACTTTGCTTCGAGAACCTTCGGAATAAGTGTATGATGTATTCTATGCCCTTTTCTTTATTTAAAAATTTACTTTGTTTCAAATAAAAAAATAGTCAAGTATTGCTACCATATTTACTTTTTTAGATCATTGGTTACATCTAAGGCTCCTTCGCCTGCGTGCTAGTTCAGGTTAGTTCAGATTGGAAATCATGAAAATGACCTTGACTCTAAATACCCTGAAAAGGACATAAAATATTCGAAGCTACCTCCTTTAATAACCTTCCCGACTTCTTAGCATCGTGATTTGTCTGACTAAATAATTATACTTAAGATTTGTTCAGTATCCAACCAAACTGTGTGAAAATTTCTACAGTACATTGGAAACTTTACTAAATTTATCGACCTTCACCCCATGCACCATAATTCCCCTAATCCAATATTGCTTAAAAACTTAAGTTTTTTCCCATTTTAGCTACTACATATGTACCAAATTTAAAATTGACATCTGACTTTGTTCCAAAGTTATGGCGATAAAGGACCGACGGCGATTGGAATCGGTTTTTCATGACATAGGGACGTGAATAAATATAAAAATCTTGAAGGATAATTGCTTCACGAATCAAAAAGGACCCCACACTTTTCTTATGGAAAAGTGGTTTCGGTCAAATTGGCTGAATTTTTGATAAGTTGTAGTTCTCAGTTTTCTAAACAAAAGTTTCCGTGGGCACAATCTTCAAAAATGGGCAGATTTCGAGTTTTTTTCAATTTAAGGTAGTTCACTCGTGACAATCGGAGCCAAAAGTATAGTCCGATAGTAAATATAAAACGTTTTAAATACGCAATGGTAGAGTATTTTATTTTTGTCGGAGACTGTACTCGATACATGGAAACTTTCATATGCATTCACACACTTTTAATGAGAATAAATGTAGCAACGTTGTTAATGCGTATACCAAATGCTCTATAGAAGTGACGTTTATATAGTTTATTTAGGTTATTTATTATACTTTATGTATATTTAAAATTTAAAAAAATATATAAATAAATATAAAGGCAAATTTGCAAAGAAAAAGCTCATCAATAAAGCAAAAAAAGTATTTCGGCAATGAATGACGCCAAAAAGATAAAAACTGAAAAGCCTAACCTGTGTAGTGGTGGACGGATAGTTGAGTTACATGAGTTAGGAAAGAATTTAAAGTGTTGTCTGTGTAAAAATGTCCTTTCACTAGAAAAGATAACTCATGAGAAACGTTTAGATCTTGATTCAATATTAGATATTTTTTGTGATGAATGTTGTGTTTTAACGAAAGTACCGACTGGTAAAATGCATATTGCAAATAATAAGGTTAAACATTCGAATGTCAACACCAAAGCTGTTTGTTCTAGGTAAATATTTATTTATTTCTATATAAATATATTTATATATTCATATTTTTATGAACTTGTTTATTTGTTACTTTTGAAGGTGCTGTTTATTCAGGTTTCGGGTGCACTGCATTGAACAAACTACTGCCTTCAGTGAATATACCTCCAATATCATGGAATTTACCAGGTGTGCAAGTATGAAATGCGGATTTCAGTCAACAGATGGTGCACCGATGTAGTTTGTGCTATAAAGATTTGACACTGCGCCATTTTGTTGTGTCATCAACAAGTGTAAGACGCGCACAAGTGATAAATTGGAAAAGTGTGTGCATAGTGTTGTGTTGTTGTGTTCAATATGTCGAAATTTATAAAGAACACAGAGCATTCGCGGACAGCATTAATTTTTTTGGTTTCATTTGAAGAAAACTGCTGTTGAATCATACCGATTACTTCGAGAAGCTTATGGTGAACATGTTCCATCGCAAGATACGTGTAAACGATGGTTTCGGCGTTTCAAAAGTGGTGACTTCGATGTTGCAGACAAGGAACGTGGAAAACCGCCAAAAAAATACGAAGATGTGGAATTGCAAGCATTGTTGGACCAAGATGATTCGCAAACACAAAAACAACTCGCCGAGCTACGAGAGATGGGAAAGATTCAGAAACCGGTAGATGGGTACCACATGAGTTGAACGACTGAGAAATGAAAAAGCGCAAAAACACGTGTGACATTTTGCTCGCTCGGTACAAAAGGAAATCGTTTTTGCATTGTATAGTTACAGGGGATGAAAAGTGGATTTATTTTGAGAATCCCAAGCGCAAAAAATCATGGGTAGACCCAGGCGCAACATCCACATCGACCGCAAGACCGAATCGCTTTGGCAGAACGATGGTGCTCTGTGTTTGGTGGGACCAGATAAAACCTGGGGAAACGGTTAATACTAAACGTTACCAACAACAATTGACCGATTTGAACCGTTCGCTGCTTAAAAAAAGGCCAGAATACCGAAGGAGGCAACACAAAGTCATTTTTCTTCATGACAATGCTCCATCACATACGGCAAAACAAGTTCGCGACACGTTGGAAGCACTCAGCTGGGAAGTTCTACCCCATGCGGCTTACTTACCAGATTTGGCTCCTTCCGATTACCACTTGTTTGCATCGATGGGTCACGCACTTGCTGTGCAGCGCTTTGGTTCGTACGAAGATGTGAAAAAAATGGCTCGATGAATGGTTCGCAGCAAAAGGGGAAGATTTTTAGCGGCGTAGTATTCACAAATTGCCCGAAAGATGGGAAAAATGTATAACAAGCGATGGAGCATACTTTGAATAAAGCGCTTTTTATCATTCTTCCGAATTTAACATGTTCTTTTAGAAAAAAATCCGCATTTCATACTTGTACACCTGGTATATAAAAGATATGAATGTGAATAGAAGAAGCTGCCAAAGACAGTTGTAGGCGTAGGGCACAAGAAGAGCGTCAATTAATTATTAATAAAATTGATGAATTGAAGGAAAAACTGTAAAAATAAAAAATTTTGACATCTAGATTGAAAATGACTGAGACATAACTGAAAATTAAATTAAATACACCTCAAAAAGTACAGAATGTTTGTAAAATATATTGTAATTTTTTTTGTTATTTCCACAATTAACTGACTAAGGCTTTGCAAAAGTTGATAAATCTGTTTTCTAATCAATTGTAAATATTTTATACTTAATTAAAATAATTAACTGTATATCCAATTTAATTAAAGATATTAATTAAATAATTAATCTCTATAGAATTGTAGTTTACATATACATACATTTATTTTTTTCTCTCTGTGATCTATTTTTAATTTTACTTTTATCATATGGCATATGGCGATTGAAGAAAATTTGTAAACAATAAAAATCAATTAAAGAGGTATTATATGAAAATAAAATTGATTTAAATATCATTATATTGTCAAATCCTAAAATTTCCTATTCATTTAGTTTTTTTCTTTACTTCTCATTTAGGCCAAAGGATTTATTGGAAGATCTTTACCCTCATTACACGACTCTAAAGACTTCCATTAATTTTAAGAACCCAGATGATAATAAGAATGGTACCACCTCTGAAGTTAATGAAGAGTTTGATTTAGCAATAGGAGAAATTTTCAGTATTATAGTTTCTTATGGGTTGGAATAAAAATTAATGGATATGCAGCAGTATGGGATTACCACTGGATGACGATACTACATTGTACACGCTATCATTCGCAGACGACCAGGTAGTCGCTCAGGACATCGATGATATGAAATACATGACACGAAAACTTATGGAGGAATATGAAAAATGGGGCCTAGAAGTCAATATTAAAAACACCGAGTACATGTGCGTCGGAGGACAACAGCAGGACTTGAAACTGGCCACAGGACACACCATCAAACACTGTACCAGTTATAAGTATTTGGGAACGAGAATATCTAGGGACGGAACACTGGAAGAAGCAATATTCGAGAGGAATATCCAAGGAAGAAAAGCGATTGCAATGCTTAATAGTATACTATGGGACAAAAACATAACCATTGAAAATAAGAAGAGAATTTACCACTCAATAGTGAAAAGTATAATAACTTACAGCTCCCAGGTGTGGCCATTGAAGGAAAGAACAGAAAAAATACTAAAAGCTACAGAAATGGATTTCTGGAGACGAGCAGCTAGAAAATCCAGAAAAGACCGCATACCAAATGACACGATAAGACGAGCTTTAGAAATAAAGCACGATATAGTGGACGAAATCAGAACGCAACAGTTGGTATGGTACGGACATGTACAGAGAATGTCACAAGACCGACTACCTAAAAAGATTTTAAATTGGAACCCCCATGGAAAAAGAAAGCGAGGAAGACCACGCCAAAGCTGGAGAGCAGGAATCAACAAGGAAGTACTAGAGAGAGATCTGGAGGAGGAGGGATGGAGAAACCGGGAGGAGTGGAAATTAGGCATCGGAAGACGGAAGACGTTATAAAACCGATTGATATATATATATATATATATATATATATATATATATATATATATATATAAAAGATGTTTTTTTATAGAAGTATAAAACTTTAAGTTGGCAACACTTTTTTAATTGGCGGCCATTTTGTCAGCTGTCAAGTGATTTATGTTTAGTTTAGTTTGGCATTTCAACATGAATAGACTGACGCCTGAACAACGCTTCCAAATTGTGCAAATTTATTTTGAAAATCATGGTTCTGTTCGAAATACGTTTCGCGCACTACGTCCATTTTACGGTCAACATAATCGTCCATCAGAGCAATTAATTCGATTAACTATGGAACGTTTTCGCACCACGTTTACTCTAAATGATAATACGCATCCACAGAGACGTCGTACAGTGCGTACAGAAGAAGTCATTGCTGCTGTAAAGCGTAGCGTAGAGGAAGACCCGAATCAGTCTATCCGCCATCGTGCACAGGAATTAGATATGTGTCCATCCACTTTATGGAAGATTTTGCGGAAAGATCTTGGTTTGCGTGCTTACAAAATCCAACTCGTGTAACAATTGAAGCCACACGATCACCTAGCAAGGCGTAGATTCGGGGAATAGGCCCAAAACAAGATTGCCGTTGATCCCGATTTGCATAAGCAAATTTTGTTTAGCGATGAAGCTCACTTTTGTTTGAATGGATACGTCAATAAACAAAACTGCCGTATTTGGAGTGATGATAATCCTCAAGTGTATGTTGAGACACCGTTACATCCAGAAAAACTGACTGTTTGGTGTGCTTTATGGGCTGGTGGAATGATTGGTCCGTACTTCTTTAAAAACGATGCTGGTCAGAACGTTACAGTCAATGGTGAGCGCTATAGAGCCATGATTACTGACTTTTTCGTTCATCAATTGAACAACCATGATGTGCAGGAGCTGTGGTTTCAACAAGACGGCGCAACATGTCACACAGCTCGTGCCACAATTGATTTATTGAAGGAAACGTTTGGTAACCGCATAGTTTCACGTTTCGGACCCGTGAATTGGCCTCCAAGATCGTGCGATTTAACGCCGCTAGACTATTTTCTGTGGGGATATGTGAAGTCGCTAGTCTACGCCGATAAGCCCGAAACGATTGACCACTTGGAGAACAACATTCGCCGCGTTATTGCCGATATACGGCCACAAATGTTGAAAAAAGTCATCGAAAATTGGACCTCCAGATTAGACTACGTCCGAGCCAGCCGTGGCGGTCATATGCCAGAAGTCATATTTAAATTATAATGCCAGAAGATTATCTTTTGAATAAAGTAAATTTCATGTCAATTTAAAAAATTCATGTTTGTTTTATTCCATTTCAAAGTTCTATACCTCTATAAAAAACACCCTTTATATATATATATATATATATATATATATATATATATATATATATATATATATATATATATATTAATCTCTATAGAATTGTACAAAAATTAAGTTTACATATGTTTTTATTTTTTTCTCTCTGTGATCTATTTTTAATTTTACTTCTATAGTATGGCATATGGCGATTGAAGAAAATTTGTAAACCATAAAAATCAATTAAAGAGGTATTATATGAAAATAAAATGGATTTAAATATCATTATATTGTCAAATCCTAAAATTTTCTATTCATTTAGTTTTTTTCTTTACTTCTCATGTAGGCCAAAAGATTTATTCGAAGATCTTTACCCTCATTACACGACTCTAAAGACCATTAATTCTAAGAACCCAGATGATAATAAGAATGGTACCTCCTCTGAAGTTAATGAAGAGTTTGATTTAGCAATAGGAGAAATTCTTATGGGTTGGAGTAAAAATTAATTTCTTTCCAATAGTTTTTGAATTTTTCTGCAAAACCTTGCATACTTGTTTCCCATAGTGCACATTTTGATTCGTCCCATTTAATTCGAGATATACAGTAGAACCCTGATTAACCGAGTCGCGAATATCCGAGGTCCGGATTAACCGAGCCAATGTAATAACCTAATTATCCGAGGTACGCGCGTCTATGCTGCGTATTAACCGAGCTTCTAAAATATGTATGTACATATTTCCATTTAAAATCGTCGGGGCCTTCGGGGAATCCCCCTGGCTCGTGTGCAGGGTTCCCCTATTTATGTTTTTGGACTCTTTCAGCATGTAAATTTGCGTGAATGCAGTGCGTTATAGAGTTTACTACGGAGAGGTACGAGTACACTCACATAATTTATTTGGTTGGAGTTCTGGTAATTAAGTGTAATTAATACGAACTGCTTTGTTTGAATTTTTGTTTGTCGTATTATAATGGAGCAAAGCGTAAAAGAATCGTTCCTATTGAAGAAAAATTAAAGCCATCAGAAGAATTGAAGCAGGAGAGACAATTAAAGTTGTTGCACGAGATTATGGAGTAGGTGAGGTAACAGTTGGAGATTGGAAAAGAAACCGCACAAAAATAGAAGAGTGGTGTATACATCAAGCCTTCTCGTCCTCAGGAAGAAAATCAATGAAAACCGGCGACTATGAAAAGGTTAACGAAGCTTTATTCATGTGGTTTAACCAACAGAGATCAAAAGGTGTGCTTCTGTCAGGTTCAATTTTACAACAGAAAGCAATAATGATTAGTAGGCAATTCCCAGAGATAGATCAATTTACCGCTAGTTCTGGATGGCTTGACCGCTGGAAAAAAACGGTACGGTGTACGACAACTGACTGTATGTGGTGAAAAACTTTCTGCTGATGTGTCATCAATTGAGAAGTTTAAGTAGCAAATCGAAGATTGTGGATACACATGTGATCAAATTTACAACTGTGACGAAACTGGTCTGAATTATAAAATGCTTCCATCAAAAACATTGGCACCTCGACAGGAAAAATTAGCTCCTGGACACAAACGAAGTAAGGAAAGATTAACTATAATGGTATGTTCCAATGCATCTGGCAAGCACAAAATCCCACTGATGGTGATTGGCAAGTCTGCACGTCCAAAAGCTTTAAAAGACATCTAAAAGACATCTCAGCCAAAGCCCTACCAGTCTATCACAAAAGTCAGAAGAGCGCATGGATGAATGCGACCTTATTTACTAACTGGTTTGAAGAAGAGTTCGTGCCATCTGTGACTAAATTTTTGAACAGAAACCGTCTTCCTATTAAAGCAATTTTGTTAATGGATAATGCCCCCTCTCACCCTGGAGAAGGACTTCATCTGGGCGAAATTGTTGTAAAAATTTTTCCTCCAAATGTAACCAGCATAATGCAACCAATGGATCAAGGCATCCTCGAAAACATTAAATAAAATTATAGGCGTTTATATCTTGAACATCTGTTAGAATGCACAGAAAAGGAGGATATTATCAATGAGATGAGAAAGGTTACACTGAAAAATGTTATTTACTGGGTAAGTCAAGCTTGGGATTCTGTGCGTACTACCACTATTCAAAAATCTTGGTTAAAAGTTATTGATTTTGAAAATGAATTAGCTTTGAAATTGAGAAGCCATGGAGAAATGTCCTGTTCAGATTTTGACAGCGAAATAGAAGAAAAAGAAAAAAGTTTATTTGAATTAATGCAAAAATTAAAAGGTTGCGAAAATGTGACAAGAGAAGATATTGAATGGATTACAGCAAATGATTTAGAAGAAGAAATAAGTGTTGAAGAAATAACGAATGCCTTTAAGGAAACCGAAAAATCGATGACGATGACGAAGCGGCGGTGGATGAACAGTCTCCCACTAAGATCTCTCATCAAGAAGGTTTTGCTTCTTTGGAAAAAGCTTTGAGGTATATCGAACAACAACCAGAGGCAACCCCAGCGGATTTGCTTCTTCTTAATAGATGGAGAAACATTGCAGCGAGAAAAAGAAGATGCAATATGAAATAGAAGCGCATAGATACCTATTTCACTGTTTTATAATGTATGTACCTATTTATATGTTAAAAACGTTAATATATCGGTTTAAAGTATTGGTGCTTATTTTTTGAATGAATAAAAAACAAATTCGGATTATCCGAGTTTTCAGTTATCCGAGGAGGGTGCCCCCCCACATTACCTCGGATAACCGGGGTTCTACTGTAATTAATTTTTCAATGATCGAGGATTTTAAAAATATTGCTGGTTTTTCGGACATAGAAAGTCGCTTCCCCGACCGACAAGGCCCAGAAATGTTTAAGCTCGGAAAATTAGCACATGATTTATTGCAAATAGCACCAAACGAAAAATTCCATGAGGCGATATATGACGTTGAAATCCTTGAGAATTTGGCAAATGAGTTTTTGAAGAGAGAATATTTAATTACAAATTACATGTCGTATAAAGAGTACGTCAGTTATTTTCGATCTTATGATTGAAAGAATTATATCCGAACTTTGGATAATGGCAAACCACGTGTAACCAAAGATACGCAAGTAGTAAAGAAAGTAATTAATTATCATCATTAATTATTTATTTATTATTATTATATTATAATTTATTTAAAACCGTTTTTTAATGTATATTTAATATTGTTATCAATTGTAATGTAACAATGTTGATAAATAAACATAATATTAACTTAAAATATTGGAAAATTATTGAACCTTCAAACATATTTTTGTTAAATAGAAATCTTTTAAATAATAAAGAAAAAAAATAAATATCAAGTTACAAATTCAAATTTTTAATTAATATATTTAATATTTTTATTTCTAAATGCTGTTTGAATGTTGGCGCGTAAAATATGACGACATACAGCGTTGCCAAATTGTGATATCTGTCCCTCACTACACGATTATTCTTTTAAAAAATATCAACTTTAAATATTTATATCTTTTTAACAAATCGATAAAAAAAAAATATTTTTATTTCAAAAGTTTTCTAATTTTTTTTTTACTAAATACAGTGCCACCTCGATAATCCGGATCTCCATTAAACCGGATTCTTTAATAATCCGGACAAACATTTCTATTGCATTGTGTACTTTATAATCCGGATTTGATAGATCTACTTAATTTAAACTACATGGCAAAACTGAAATCGATAGTGAGGGGATTACCCTAACTTCCAGTCTAATACATCTGGGATTCACACAAACTGTAGGTGCCTTTGATTTGCCTACAACGCATCGCGTCTAAAGGTTAAGGACTTTGTAGTTGTTTGTTTATTGTCACAAGTACAACATACCTACGTTCTATTTTACTTTATGTGGTTCATATAAGTATGTAAACGTTTTTTCTACGTATATGTACCTACATATTAAAATGCCTTCTAAAAGAAAACATATTCCACTAACAATAAAACAAAAGTCCGATATATTAGAAAGACTAGTTCTTGATGAAAGCGGAAAAGTGTTGGCAAATGAATACGGAGTAGGAACATCCACAATTTCGGATATAAAAAAGAAGCAAGGGAAAATCAAAAGGTATGTATATATGATTTATTTTAAAGATAATTTTGGACACTCACTATGGACGTGTAACTTCTTTTAGATTTATTTGCAAATGTGATTCCGGTCCTGGCGTCAGAAAAACCTTACGAAAAGCGGAACATTCAGAAATGGAAACTCGTTTGTATACATGGTTTTGTACGCAACGATCAAGGCACGTCCCAATTTCCTACGAAATTTTATCTGGCAAAGCAAAAAAGTTTTACACTGAAACCTACGGGAATGATAATTTTAGAGCTAGCAGAGGCTGGATTTCTAACTTCAGAAAAAGACATGGTCTGCGTGCTTTAAAAGTTTGTGGCGAAAAACTATCCAATGATGAAAGTGCCGTCGATCCTTTCCTAACTTTATTCGCAGATAAGATAAAAGAATTAAACCTTAGACCTACTCAAATATACAATGCAGATGAATCAGCTCTGTATTGGAAAATGTCACCTGAAAAAACGCTAGTTCGTTCTCAGGAAAAGACCGCACCAGGTCGAAAAATAAACAAAGAACGCGTTACCTTTCTAGCATGTTGCAATGCTGATGGATCACAAAAATTAAAGTTGTTAGTGATAGAAAAGGCAAAAAATCCGAGGGCTTTTAAAAATGTGAACATACCTGTTGAGTACAAATCATCTGCTAATGCATGAATGACTACAGCAATTTTCTTAGACTGGTTTCATCATTCTTTTATTCGTCAAGTCAAAAGTCATTTAAGAAGTCTCAACTTGCCTGAAAGAGCCCTGCTAATCGTTGATAACGCTTTGAGCCATGGAACTATAGAAGAGCTGACTAGTGAGGATGGTCAGTTTACAACATTATTTCTTCCACCAAATTGTACTGCACTTTTGCAGCCTATGGACCAGAATGCAATCAGACTGACAAAATTATTTTATCGGAAAAGTCTTTTAGCCCATAGTTTATCAAATAATGAAGAAAATCTTGTTAGGTTATTAAAAAGGATTAACCTAAAAGATGCTGTATGTCTACTATGCAATTCATGGGAAAAAGTCTCCCCTGAAGTGTTGAAAAAGTGCTGGCACAAAATTATGGCTTATGTGGCAGATACCAACCCAGACACTGAATATGATGCTGAAGATCTGATTCCTCTGAGTGAATTGCGGCACAATTTGCTTTCCACGAATAAAGGAATGAAAGGTAGAGCCTGAAATTTTTCTTTTAGTATTTTTTTTGGTTAATTCGTAAATATTTAACAGATGTTTCAGATATGCTGAATGTTCTCACTGAGCAGAATCTCACGAACGTGGAAATATGTAATTGGCTTGAAAATGATGAAGATTTGTTATCACTGGAAGACATAGATGATACAAATGAACAACACGAGAGTGATAATGAAGGTTCAGAGTTAAATACTGATACAAGCCAGACAGAACACTGTGAAGATTGATGAGGCAGTTAAAAGTTTCAATGTGTGCATGAGATGGGCAGAAGAAAATGATATCCCTCTAAGTGATGTTCTTGTACTTCAAAGATTAAAAGAAAATTTTTTTATGATGAACCAGAGAAGGGTCAAGCAAACAAAAATTCCAAATTTTTTTACAAAATAAAATAAAACTTGATAAGATATGTTTCTGTTTTAAATATTATTCTATGTATGTACTATTTTTTAGTTGTTTCGTATTAAATGATTCGTTTTTTAATATAATAATTCTGCTTCAGTAATTCGAATTATTTACTAATTCGGATCACCGCGGTTTTAATTAGTCCGGATTATCGAGGTCGCACTGTATTTAATATTTTTATTTATAAATGCTGTTTGAATGTTGGCGCGTAAAATATGACGACATATAGCGTTGCCAAATTGTGGTATCTGTCCCTAAATACACTGTTATTTTTTTAGAAAATACCAACTTTAAATATTTATATCTTTTTAACAAATCGATGAAAAAAAAAAATTTTTATTTCAAAAGTTTTCTAATTTTTTTTTACTAAATATTAGTTTTTTAAAAAATTCGTAAGAAACGTTCTTAAGATATACACGAAACTATACCTTTTTATATACTTCACTGGCCTATTGCATGTTAATTGTGTACACTTTAATTACGAATATCTCCCTTAACAACCGGTCAAATTTTTTTTTTTAATTAAATAAAAAATATGTTTAACACCATATTTGAATTCCATCAAATGGATTTACGAGTAAACTACCTTAAGTACTAATGAAATCCATTTTTTTAAACCATTTTGATAATTTTGATAATTATTAAATTAAAGACATAAGAAAAAAAAATTTGGTGTATTTTTGCCCTTTTGAAATAGAATTAATTAATTTCATAATTATCAAAATGGTTTAAAAAAAATGGTTTTTATTAGTACTTAAGTTGAAAATAACTCGAAATCTGCCCATTTTTAAAGGTTGTACCCACGAACACTTTTGTTCAGAAAGCTGATAACTACAAGATATCAAAAATTCAGCCAATTTGACCGAAACCAATTTTCCATAAGAAAAGTGCGGAGTCCTTTCCTTTATCAAGGGAAGTAAAAACTATTATCAAAACTGATTGAGGTTATTAAGCTTTACAACTTTTACAGGGGAATAGCAATTAAATTTTTTTCTAGTTTAGTTAAATATGTAAAATATTCTTACATCTTTTGACCCATAAGCTACATCGAAGGTAGCAACGGAAGTAGTCGAAGAGGCAGAATCTAATACTGTATTACCATTTTGCCGATTAATTCCTTCTATAACACTATTTATCCTTCCTTCTTCTTGGTTTCTGCTTAAAATCAAAAACGCTTCTTCTAGAGTGTCTGTTTGAAATAGCGTTAGTAATCTTTCTGGCGACTCTTCAGCTAGAAGTTTTCCACCTCGCATGAGACCAATCTGGAAGTAAAAATAATTTGACCAGATTAGCGCTTTTCGTTTTTCAGGAAATCGATAATTTATATTTTAAAATCCCCTTAATTCACTTCATAACAAAAAGATAACCCGTCAAGTGCAAGTTGGACTTGCGCAATTAGTCTTCCGTACGTTGATTACTTTTGAAATAACAATTTTTGTTACGAAAGTATAAAATGATCAGCGACTTTACAAAACACATCTCAAATGAGATTTCAACAAAATGTTTTTTCTGATCTTTACTGAAAACTGATGAACTCGAAATTTCTGTTTTTTTTTATATATATAATAGATGAATTATTAAATGCACTCGTGATAATTTTCGTTCAATCTACACCCTGTAGAGAATATTCCAGAGTTTTTTCAAAATTTTTTGATCAGTACTTTTCGAGATAAGGAAGGTGACACCGATTTTTCGCACTTCTTTAAAAATAATACAAAGAGAAGTGTGCGCAAGTATTACATTATATTTATATTTTTGAACTCGTCTTTTTACAAGCCTTCATTTGACACCCCATTCGATGACCTGGTATTTTTTATTTCCGTTTTCACCCCCCCCCCCCCCCCCCCCCCAAAACTAACCCCCTTAAGTAAAAATTTAACTTTCAAACCTACATGGCTCTGATGAGGCCATCAATTCCTATATTAGTGCCAAATTTCAACTTTCTATGTCAAATAATTTCGGAGAAAATCGTGTGTGACAGATAGACAGGCGGACGGACACCGAAGTCATCTTATAAGTGTTCCGTACGAACACTAAAAAGTTATCTTTATAATCATTTGTAGAAAAAACAAATTATATGTTACAATCCTTGCTAACAGAACACCAATATTCTTCAGAACACATTTTTGTAAACGAAAATGTACAGGGTGGTCCAAATTGGACACTTTCAAAGGTAAACCCCTTTATCTAAAGCTGATAGGCAAAAACTGATGTCGGTGTCTGAGGCTCAATTTTTATGATAAACTCAATGGTGAAAACCGCAAATCGATATCTAGTACCGTTTCAGATTTACAGGGTGTTTTTCAAAAATCTGCATTTTGGAAAAATGTTTGTAATTCTTTTTCTGTTGAAAATTTTTGATTTCTGTAAAAACATTCTCAAAGCACTTTTTTACGTGGATTTCAACAGTGTAAGTTACATTTTTTTACAACTAATATTTTTATAGTTAGTTTAAATGGGATACCCTGTACATGTTTCCTCATCCGAATAGAGCTTTAAATTACCATTCTAAAAATATAGCACACTTTATATTTTGCTTAAATCTACTTCAAAATATAAAGGTTTTCAGTTTTTACGCGAGTTTTAATGCACATTTTGTGAAGTAGGCTTTGGACGGAGCGGCAATATCAATTGTTTACCGATCGCAGTCAAATCGTAAAAAAAAAAACTCCCAGAAGTAACGAGTCATAACTACAATGAAATTTACTAAATGCTATAGTACTTTAAACTATGTAGAAAATACAACAAAACAACAATAAAACAATTTATTCCGAGTAGAGCAAACTAAAACAAAACAATTTTCTATAAGAGATGTTCGAAATGTCGACCAGTTTCATTTACACATAGGCGGCACCTTTTCTGGACACTTCTTACCGAGTTCAAGAGGAGTGAGAGCTGCAAAACTTTGTATCACTGCGACTTCTAACTCTTGCCTGGTGTTTGTAGGCAATTTAAAAATTAGGTCTTTCAATCTTCCCCAAAGATGGGTGTTAAATCCGGTGACCTTGCCGGCCAACGGTTCGGACCTTGGTTGGCTATCCAGTTATTGTCGAAATTGGCTGATAAAAAATTACTGATAACTGCAGCGTTATGAGGGGGTGCCCCGCCGTGTTGAAAAAATATATTTCTAATGTTCATTAACGGCAGTTCATCAACAAGAGGTTCTCTTTGCTGCCTTAAAAATTTCTAAATATCTCTGAGAGGTGATTGTTCCTTCGTAAATAAATGGACCTAGAAGCCTGCCTCTAAAAATTCCTGCCCACATATTAAATCCAAATCTGCCTTGATTTCTTTGCTCCACAACTAAATGAGGATTTTCTTGTGCCCACGTATAAGAATTGTAACGGTTAAAAATACCTGCATTGCTTAAATAAGCTTCGTCTGTCCAAATGCAATTTAATGGTTACACTTCTCCAGAAACCATTGGCAAAAATCTATATATCGTTGAAAATCTCCTTCTCTAAGGTGATGAACTTTTCTTTTCCTGTATGGCCTGAATTTGTGCTTCTTCAAAGTTACGTTAGTTCTTGGTAGTCCAGTGAATTATTTTAACTGTCGGGTTGAAGTGTTGGGATTATTTCCGATAGTTCCTAAAACTACTATTTCTTCTAACTCCTTATCCTTGTTTGATCCATAATTTTTGGGGCGTTTCTTTTCAAATTGGCCACTATTAAGTAGGTATGTCGCAATCGAGCGAATATATTCATGAAGGGTCTCCGCCTCTCTGGATACCGTTCGTGGTACTAATTACTTGCCGCTTCCGAATTTTCTCCGGTTTGTATGAAACCCACTATCATATCCCATTTTTCGTAATTTTCAGACTTTAGTGCGATTTATTTGACAATTCAATAACTGATCCTGAAGTGAAATTTGACAACTATGAGTAAACAATTGAATTAAACCATATGGCCGCTCCGTCCAAAGCCTACTTCACAAAATGTGCATTTAAAACTGAAAACCTTTGTATTTTGAAGTAGATTTAAGCAAAATATAAAGTGTGCTATATTTTTAGAATTGTAATTTAAAGCTCTATTCGGATAAGGAAAATTATACAGGGTATTCCATTTAAAAAATATATATTTGCGTTAATAACTATTAAAATATTAGTTGTAAAAAAATGTAACTTACCTATTGAAATCCACAGTGCAGATTTTTGAGAACCACCCTGTAAATCTAAAATGGTACTAGATATGGATATGCGGTTTTCACCATTGAGTTTATCATAAAAATTGAGCCTCAGACACCGACATCAGTTTTCGTCTATCTCCTTTAGATAAAGGGGTTTACCTTTAAAAGTGTCCAATTTGGACCAACCTGTACATTAATCAAATTTCCAAATACACTAATAGCCCAGTGGTCAAATTTTGACGAAAAGCTCTCATTAAATGCTAACAGGCTGCATATTAGCATACAGGTAGTTTTTTCGACGTAGAATACGATAAAAAAAAGTTTGCTGCTCTAAAGCCTACAAAATCGAAAATTAAATGAAAAATTCGGTTTTTCGTAAATATCTCGAAAAACAAAAAAGTTATCGAAAAACTAATAGCATCACGTGAAAGAACGGCAAATTTTACAAAAAATAGTATACAGATATATTTTTTTTTGTTTTACCGTAATTTAAAAAAAAAAATATAAAATAAAATGGCTAGTTTAACCGCTTCAGTTCTAGCGGGAATCATGCTTTCAATCTCATTTATGATTAAATTAACGTTTCTGTACACCGCTAAATATTTTGAAATTGGCTGTTGAGTTTCTCGGGGTGCTGAGTAAGAATGCGATGACAGTTTTGAAAAATTCAAAATGCAGATCCAATATGACGGTCAGAGAGTACGTAATAAATTTAAATTCTTGGAGTAATTCAGAATTTTTGTATTTTCAATAACTGTTTTTTTTTTGTACCTGAATGTTTAAATGAAATATAAATACTTTATATTTAAAGCTTAGACTTTTACCTTTCATTTCCCACCTTTAAATATATTTTTTTTTATTTTACGTTTAAGTTATTTAGATTAATAATAAGCAAAAAATACATTTAACATAAACACTTTTTAAGAGCATAATTACAAAAAAAGAGAATGATTTTCTTATATTAAGTATAATTGTAGCTCCAATTAAAAAAAAGAAAAAAAAATGTCCGGCTTTTTTTGACCATTTCGTACTGTTTTGAACGTGAAATTGCTGGCTGCGCACTACAGTAGCCAAATTTTCATATTTAAAAAAAAGTATAATAATGATATATGCATAAGGATTTTTTTTCAATACTATATTTTATTAAATACAGTCGACACTGTTTATAGTGAAACTCTTTATAGTGAAAAACTCTTTATAGTGCAAGACCTAGAATATCTTACATCCTCCTCCTCAGTCCCATCACTCTAGCAAGAGTTTAGTGATGTTATGTTTCGATTGCAAGGATTGTGCCTCTCCATGAGTCACGGTCTTGAGCGGCATGAATGGCTTCGTGCATGGAATGTCCTATGAGCGGCCTCACCTGGTCTGCCCATCGATTAGGAGATCTACCTCTTGAGCGCTTCCCGTTTATTTTTCCCTCCACCATAAGTTTTTCTAGATCGTTTCTTCTAAAGATATGCCCCAAGTATCGCAAGTACGATTGGTTTATTTTGGTGGATAGGCGATTCATTATTCTTAGTTGGTTTAGAATGGAGACATTTGTTCGGTGCTGTGTCCAGGGTATCCTCAACATTCTTCTGTACACCCATGTTTCGAAGGCGTCAATTTTTCTTCGTGCCACAACATTTATCGTCCAAGTTTCTGAGGCGTAGGTAGCTATGGGAAATATTAGTGCATTAATAAGTTTTAATTTGTTATTTTGAGATATTGCTGAGTCCTTCCAAATCTTGGTCAGTCTGATTACTGCATTACGAGCTATGTTTAGTCTTCGTTTTATTTCTTTATCGCACCACCTTTGTTTGTAATTAATGATCCGAGATATACAAATTCCTCAACTACTTCAAATCCCGCTATTTCCCTGATGTTCATTGGGGTTCGATCTATGACCATAATTTTAGTTTTATTCCTGTTAAGTAGTAAGCCGTATTCCTCGCTTACTGTATTTAATCTATTCATTATATATTCCAATTCGATGTCGCTAGATGCTATAATGAGCGTATCATCAGCATATCTCAAGTTATTCACTTTCCGGCCTCCCACAGAGATACCGCCATCCCAGTCCTCCAGAACGGAGATAAGATACATCCCTGTCTAACACCAGCTTCTATTTTGAATGAGTCTGATAGAGTTTGATCGATTTTTACTCTGGCATTGCTATTTTCATATAAGGATCTTATAAGCTAGATCAGGTGTAAGGGAACTCCCATACTCTCAAGTATCGGCCATTTTACACAATCAAAAGCTTTGGTGTAGTCTACGAAGCATAAATAAGCCTTGATGTTAAATTCATACGTCTTTTCTATGATCTGACGTACATTAAGAATGTTTTCCCTTGTGCCTTTTCCTGGAATAAAACCTGTCTGCTCCTCAGATATTTCTGGTAGTATAAATGATTTTAGCCGGTTGTTGATTATCTGCAGCATTACTTTACTAGCGTGGCTTATTAGAGAGATTGTCCTGTAATTGTTGCATTCTGTAGGCGATCCTTTTTTAAAAAGTGTGATGAACACTGACTCGGTCCAGTCATTAGGCCACTTGCCAGACTCCCATATTAAGTTACAGATTTTATGAAAAACCTGCACTCCCAGTTCTCCCATAGCCTTTAATAGTTCTGAAGTTATACTATCTATTCCCTGGGCTTTGTTATTTTTTAGTGTGTTAAGGGCTTTCTCTACCTCAGATATGGGGTTCTTTTTCAGACATTGAGGTATTTAGATCAATAGGTTCTTCCCTGTTGTTCTCTTTATACAGATTGATACAGTATTTCCTCCAAACTTCGGCTATTCCTGGTTTGTCTGTAACGATTTCGTGAGCACCTGACATATATACCACATGATCATTTGTGTTAAAATGTCCGTTGTCCTTCCAATGCGTCTCAGATATACCGCATATTGGGATACGCTCTCGTTTCAGCTCTCTCTCTACAATGTGCAGTGCAGAATATCTTACATACATAGCAATATATACGGATTTTTTCTTTATATAGTGAAAAACTCTCTATAGTGAAATTTCGGTCAACATTTTGGTCTTTCACTATATAGAGTGTCGACTGTATTTGTAATTTACTGTATGCCCCTTAAAATCATGCAAACAAAAATTTCCAAACCAACTAAAATACCATGTAGTACTCTGTTACAGAAAAAATTGATAGCTAAATGAATTAGATCAGTGCTGGTTACAGAGAAGAGTGTCCCTTTGTTATTAAATCCACTTCCGCTATCCCAGGTCCAAGGATGTTACAAATCATATGTCGGCTTAAGCTGCGTGAAGTTTCTCTTACGAGCAACTTGGCAGCTGTGCTGAACAAAAAATTAGGTAAAAGTAAAACACAACGCCATAAAACATATCTTATTGAAGTTAGATACCAGAAAGCCAAAGGTTATGGAAAAGGCAACATCTTTTATAGTACGAGGGCTACCTTTTAAGATTTTATAAAAACATTGAAAGGAAAAAATTTTTTTGGTACAAAAATGGTTTTTCAAAATATTCGCCTTTGAGATTTATATACTTTTGCATGCGTTCAAACCAATTCTCGAAACATTTTTTCTGCTCTGAAGTTGGTAGCTCAAAAACATGGTTTTGGAAGGATTCAACAGTTTCTTGAGATGATGATCGCTGCTCACGCATTTTTTGTGACATTTGGGAACAAAAATAAGTCGTTAGTCCAGGTGAATGAGGGTAATTCGATGTTTTTCTCGGTCAAATAACACAGGCCAACAAAAAAAATATTTGTAATAATTTTTTAAACCAATACATCTAAGTGCTATGTATTTTTGGGTGCTGAAACCGTATCTGGTATCTGTTTTTTTTTGTATCATCCACAGTTCTCTCACAATATGACTTCGATTAAATTTCAAAATACGGAAAATTTGATACATAAAAAATAAAAACTTCAACCGTACTTTTATTTGATTAGGCTACAATTTTTACTCACGATAACATATTTCACTTCAATGCGAATATTTTAGGTGCCTATTTTTTTGTATTTCCTTTCCCTTTTCTCTGTGAAGTTTCTTGTATAGCTTTTTCTCCGATGTGATGCATTTTGTTGTTCTCTATGAAGTAACCAACAGTAATCACCCATCATGTTGATATTCCACCGTCCCTGGTAGCGTTTCTTCCTCTCCTTTATGTCCTGATGGAACCGTTCCCTCTGCTCTTCATTTACATCGCCTAAGTTTTTAGGAAAAAAGTCAAGATGGTTGTGCAAGAAGTGGACTTTAAGGCTCATCAGACAACCCAGATTTTTGAACTTGTTTATCATATTAGCTACGATAAGTTCATAGTTAGAGTCTTTCACATTGCCCAAAAACTTAGTCACAACTTCTTTAAATGATGTGCAAGCCTCCTCCAAGCTTCAAAGTTGGAATCGAACATCATTTTACGAATATCAGGCCCAATGAAAACCCCTTCTTTCAGTTTGGCTTCTGATAAATGAGGAAATCTTTTACACAAATATTTAAAACATTCACCATTTTTAGGCAAGGCGTTCACAAATTGTTTCATCAAGCCTAACTTGATGTGTAGTGGTGGTAGAAGAATCTTTTTTGGGTCTACTAAAGTTTTATGCAAAATGTTCTTCTCGCCAGGTGTTAAAGTTTTTCTTACGGGCCATTGTTTTTTAGACCAAAGTTGATCCCTTGCTCTGCTGTCCCACTCACTTATAAAACATGGAAACTTTGTAAATCCCTTTTGTTGACCAAGGATCATGGAGACAACTTTTAAATCTCCACATAGCATCCAATCGTGAGCTGGATAGTTAATTTTCTGTAAAATCATGTTACGATTTTCGTAAGTTTCCTTCATATGGACTGAATGGGCAACAGGCAGTATTTCCGTTGTGTAACAGAACACCTTTTAAACTAGTTTTTGATGAGTCTATAAAAGGCCTCCAATCTTCCTTCTTGTACTCAATGCCAAATTCGTTCAATATCATGGCAGTAAACCAAATCCTCTTCCTGCTTGAAAAACTGAACAAACTTGTTCTACAATGGTAATTAGATGTTCCAGATTCCAATAAATGGTTTTCTTTCGGCCTAGAACAAAGCAGTTCTGCTTTTTCCTTAGTCAAACCCAAATCTCTCACTAAATCATTTAACTCAGCTTGTGTAAACAACTGTGGTTTTAAATTTTTTAGAGATCATTGAAACTCATCATCATCTAATCGACTTTCAATAAATTCGGGACTGGACTGTAAAACATCATCAATAGACTGAGGTGGCCCGGTCCATATCCTACCTGCCGATTAGTTGAAGTAAAGTTAGGACAGACAATTACTTTCTTATTTTTGGAGTTATATCCAGAAACATCAACGCTGCAAAAATAACAATCATTTGAATGATTTTCTTCCTCACTCCATACCATGGGTACTGCCAATCTAAAAGCTTTCTTTTCTTTCTTATACCATTTCCTAAGATCCTCGACACAAACATAACATACTTTGTGAGGAGCCCAACATTTTTCTTGATTACCGATTTCTCCACCAAAATATACAAAATATACTTTTTTTACAAAATCTACCACAAACTCACCACATATATAGGGTGGCGCATAAGTAACATTATGATTTAATAAGTGAATAAATTTTTTGTTAACGTCTTTTTTTTATTTTTTTTTTTTCAGAATTAACTTTGAAAATCTTGGGAAATTTATGATGGAAAGACTCAGCACAGAACAAAGAACCAAAGTTGTTTAATTTTATTATGAAAGTCAGCATTCGATTATTCAGACACAAAGATCATATCCAAATTTCTTTCATGTTCGAAATGCACCTAGCGCTCTAACAATTTACCGATTGGTTCAGCGTTTTCGGCAACAAGGGGCTGTCTGTGATCTTCCGCGTGCTGGAAGACCTCGTGCAGTTCGAAATGATGTGAACATTGCTCGGGTGCAAGCAAGTATTGAGGAAAACCCCGAAACTTCCACCAGGCGACGTTCTCAGCAGTTGGTGATGTCTAGGCGGTCTTTGCAAAAAATTTTACATAATTTACACCTTTTCTCATATAAGATTCAATTGGTTCATGAGTTAAAACCAAATGATGCACAAAGACGCATTCAATATAGTCGCCGTTTGCAAGAATTGTGCCTAGAAAACAACGAGTTTATTCACAAACTCATAATGAGCGATGAGGCCCATTTCCACCTCAATGGTCACGTGAATAAACAAAATTGCAGAATATGGGGCACCCAAAATCCAAGAATAATTGTTGAACATCAAATGCACCCTCTTAAATGCACAGTATGGTGTGGAATAACTTCAGAAAAGATCATTGGACCATATTTTTTCGAAAACGACGAACAAGTTGAGGTTAATGTGAATGGCATTCAATACCGGGCAATGATTGAAAATTTTTTAAGGCCCGAGGTAGAGAACAATCCAGAATTGTGGTTCCAACAAGATGGAGCTACAGCTCACACAGCTCGTCCAACTATGGCTCTCCTGCGCGAAATTTTTGCCGATCGAATAATATCGTGTTTTTCTGATTTTAACTGGCCACCGCGTTCGCCCGATTTAACGGCTCCCGATTTTTTTCTTTGGGGTTACCTAAAGAGTAAGGTATATGCTAATAAGCCAAGAACCATCCAACAGCTTAAGGCGAATATCCGAGAAGAAGTGAGGGCGCTGGGACCTGAAATTCTAAGAAAAGTTATGGGAAATGCTCTGGAAAGGGCACGTCAGGTCGAAGCAAACAGTGGACACCATTTGAAAGATATTATCTTCAAAACATATTGTGAACATATTTCCAAACTATATTCTAAATTTTAATAAACGCCAACGTCAAATAAAATCAGAAAGAAAAAAGTGATTCATTAAATAAATCATAGCGTTACTTATGCGCCACCCGATATAACAAAAAGTGTTGAAAGAGTTTTTACAACCACCATTAGCCATACTTTGAGTGTGAATTAAAGCACATGGGTTAAACACTGCAATGCGAGGTTATATTAACTGGAAGGAAACAAACAGCTGTGACATTTATCGGAACTGCCAACCTAATAACATTTGATTTTACTGCCAACCTTATAAAATTCTGATTTTATTGCCAACCTAATAATATTCGAATGATAAAAAATAAACTTTGCACATTTTGAATATTAAAATGTGAAAAATTGATGGGTAATACGACTTTTTTATTATTATTTTCGGCCTCAGCACACCAAAAAACATAGGAATCAGGTAAAATTATTAAAAAAGTTTTTTCATCGTTGGCCTGTGTAATCAATTGTTTGACGTGCTGTGTGAGAGCTGGCATTGTCATGATGAGCGATATTGTGACGTTTTCGGTTGTTTTTCCTGATTTCATCGATGTCCAAGGATGCTTCTATGTCACGGTACGTCACATGCCGATCTTCAATTATGTTGCGCACAGCTTCGATGTTTTTTGGAACAACAACCGACTTAGGTCGACCTTCTCGAAATTCATCGCTGACGGAAGCACGACCATGACGAAATTCTGCAAACCAACTGTAAACCGTCTTTTCTGATGGTGATTCATTACCAAAAATTGAACGAAGCGATTCGAGACATTGTTGTTGAATTAAGCCTTTAGTAAAATCATCCAACGAAAAACCTACACGTGAAATTTTCATTTGTTCACAAAACTGTTATTTTCTTTTTAAACGCTCACTGTAAACAAACTACTCTTGAGCGCTCATGTTTTTAGGATTACATAAATAGAATACAATTCAATCTCAACAGAAGTCCGTCAGAATTTTGGAAACATGTAAATAACTGCAAAAGATCGAATGGGTATCCTAACTCCATGCATTTGGGGGATATGACGAGCAGTAGTGGTGATCTTACGGTCAATTTGTTTGCTGAATATTTTCTCGAGTGTGTATGAGGATGCCCTTTTGGAAATACCGGACTACTACTCGAGCCTGACTGAATTGACAACATTAAATAACGTGATTATTAGTTTGATTGATGTTTTTAATGAACTGATGTCGCTCAGGCCTAAAACCTCAAGTGGGCCTGATGGTGTCCCGCCTCTATTATTAAAGAAATGTGTGTGCACCTTAAGCAGTCCACTTCACTTCCTGTTCAATCTCTCATTGGATTTGGAAGTATTTCCTGATTATTGGAAAACTTCCTATATAACCCCAATTTTTAAATCTGGTGATCGTAGCGATGTGACTAATTATAGGGGCATCTGCATACAGTCGACCATACCAAAGCTTTTGGACTCACTGGTCACTTCTTGTCTTTCTTGGCACTGTAGGCGGGTGATCATGGACGAACAGTATGGCTTTCAGCGTTCTCGTTCCTGTGTATCTAATCTTCTGACATATGATGATTACCTGTTGGGCGCATTTGAGAGAGGCTGTCAGGTTGATACCATATATACTGACTTCTCCAAGGCGTTCGACAAAGTGAACCATCGGTTATTGTTGAGCAAACTTGGGTCGCTTGGGTTCGGCATTCACATTCTTCGTAGGCTGGAGAGTTTTTTAATGGGCCGTTAGCAAAGTGTAAGAATAAATAATTATATCTCTATCCTAAGTATAGTGCCCTCGGGCGTTCCCCAGGGCTCTCACTGCGGCTCCCTATTGTTTCTCTTATTTGTAAATGACTTGAGGGATTTCCAGACCAATACTTCTTTTCTCATGTTTGCCGGTGATCTGAAATTATTCAAAATTATTTCTAGTCCTGTGGACAGTCTTGTTTTGCAAGCGGATGTTGACATATTTTTCCATTGGGCAACTTTAAACGGCTTAAGTCTGAATACTGATAAATGCTCCTGTATATCATTTTCCAGATTAAAAAGTCCTATGCATTTCGATGATAGTATAAATACAACCATTTTAAAACGGGTACTTGAGATTAGGGATCTTGGCGTTATGTTTGATTGTTCTTTATCTTTCATCGGCCATCAAATGAGTGTGGTGCAGCGAGCCGGTAGGTGTTTGGATTTTATTGATAGATTTAGTGCCGATTTTTCTTGTAATGTGTTTAAATTATTATACTGCTCGTACGTTCGACCGATTTTGGAGTATGCAAGCCCGGTGTGGTCTCCTTTTTATAATGTCCATATTAATCAGCTGGAAAGTGTCCAAAAAAAATCTGTATCTGTTCTTTTAAACTGAAAATTTCTTTAACTGAGGGACATACCAACTATGACCTGGTACAAAGATTTTTAAATATGTGGAGTCTTCAGGATAGACGAATGCAAGCTGATCTACATTTCTTATTTAAGCTATTAAATGGGTATATTGACTGTGAGTACTTACTTAGTAAATTATCTTTTCATACCGTACATCGTACTCGCGCCAGGTCGTTATTTTACACAGCTAATGTCACCAGAAACTATGGCTTGCAGCGTAATTTTGATAAATACAATTTGCCAATTGATGGCCCAGTACACCGATTCAAAAATATGGTCAAGCAACTGACCTCGCTATAGAGTTTCTTTAATTTTCGGGTAGTTTCCCATTGGTATTATATGTCAAGTACTGTTTACCTTTAAAGTGATTAATTTAGATTGTAATACCCTGCATTCTGATCTATTAGTTTTTGTTTTAGATTTAGCTTTAATTATATTGTTCATTTACATTGTTTTTTTCTCTTGCATATTGTCGATGTTTTTTGTAGAAATGGTGTTACCGTTGATAATAAATAAATAAATAAATAAATAAATAAATAAATAAATAAATAAATAAATAAATAAATAAATAAATAAATTTCTGAGCTGCCACTGTTTTAACAATAACAAATGTCAAATTTTGCAACAATGGTAATGTCAAATCTCAATAGCGCCATCTAGTAGTCGTTTGTAAAAACTTAAAAGGCGGCCCTCGTATCTAGAAAAATTTAATATTACACCAATATGGTTTTTGTAAGTAAAGATAAGATCAGTGGAAGATTTAACATATGTCTCATATCTGTCGACTAGCGCAAATGAACATTATGGAGTCTCTCGAGCACTTGCGCTTCATATATCTAAGGCATTTAATAATGTTTGGCAAATTATTAGCTAGACCTCGCTCGTACGGTATACCTAAAAAGTTTTGTTTATGCCTCTTTACTTTCTCTGAGATAGTTTTACCAGGTGTATAAGTATGAAATGCGGATTATTTTTCTAAATATACATGTTAAATTCGGAAGAATGATAAAAAGTGCTTTATTCAAAGTATGCTCCATCGCTTATTATACATTCTTCCCATCTTTCGGGCAATTTGTGAATATCACGACAGTAAAAATCTTCCCCTTTTGCTGCGAACCATTCATCGAGCCATTTTTTCACGTCTTCGTACGAACCAAAGCGCTGCTCAGCAAGTGCGTGACCCATCGATGCGAACAAGTGGTAATCGGAAGGAGCCAAGTCTGGTGAGTAAGCTGCATGGGGTAGAACTTCCCAGCTGAGTGCTTCCAACGTGTCGCGAACTGGTTTTGCCGTATGTGATGGAGCATTGTCATGAAGAAAAATGACTTTGTGTTGCCTCTTTCGGTATTCTGGCATTTTTTCAAGCAGCGAACGGTTCAAATCGGTCAATTCTTGTTGGTAACGTTTAGTATTAACCGTTTCCCCCAGATTTTAACAGATCATAATAGATCACGCCCCTCCGGTCCCAGCAAACACAGAGCATCGTCTTTCTGCCAAAGCGATTCGGTCTTGCGGTCGATGTGGATGGTGCGTCTGGGTTTACCCATGATTTTTTGCGCTTGGGATTCTTAAAATAAATCCACTTTTCATCCCCTGTAATTATACGACTTCCTTTTATATCAAGCGAGCAAAATGTCACACGTGTTTTTGCGCTTTTCCATTTGCTTATCGTTCAACTCATGTGGTACCCTTATACCAGTCTTCTGAATCTTTCCCATCTCTTGTAGCTGATTGGAAACAGCTTGTTGACTAACGCCCAATTGCTCGGCGAGTTGTTTTTGTGTTTGCGAATCATCTTCGTCCAACAATGCTTGCAATTCCACATCTTCGTATTTTTTTGGCGGTTTTCCACGTTCCTTGTCTGCAACATCGAAGTCACCACTTTTGAAACGCCGAAACCATCGTTCACACGTATCTTGCGATGAAGCATGTTCACCATAAGCTTCTCGAAGTAATCGGTATGATTCAATAGCAGTTTTCTTCAAATGAAAACAAAAAATTAATGCTGTCCGCGAATGCTCTTTGTTCAGTATAAATTTCGACATATTGAACACAACACTATGCACAACACTTTTCCAATTTATCACTCGTGCGCGTCTGACACTTGTTGATGACACAACAAAATGGCGCAGTGTCAAATCTTTATAGCACAAACTGCATTGGTGCACCATCTGTTGTCTGAAATCCGCATTTCATACTTGTACACCTGGTAAAAGTTAAAAAAAAAAGAAATTTTTTCTTGTGGTGACAGTCAGCAAGTAGAATTTAATTGTAGAGGGACAATACAAATCACAGCGAAGAAAGCTTTTCAAAAACTTCATACTTCACAACAGCTTTTTATCATGTGCAAAGTTCAGATTCGACTATCCATTGGGACTCTGCTTCTAAACATGCTCAGCATTTTTTAGATCGTTACCAGCAAAGAGCCCTTCGTTTGATAGGGATCTTGGAAATTGGCAGAATCGGGGTTTTCTTTGCAACATCGAAGTAAAGTTCGTGACGTGAGCCTTTTTCATAAATATTTTTATGGAAAGTATTCGATTGATAAAGTTCTCTTGGTTCCTCTCAAAGCGGTGCGCGTGGTTTAATTTGTACTCTTCGTTCAACCTGCAAGAGTTGAGCACTAACGTAACCCTGATTAGCGACTTAGGGATTTCCCTTGGGCGCCTGTGCTGTGACTGTTGAAAAATTGACCTGTACTAACGGACAGACATTGGAGAAGCTAATCAAAGCCCGTTCAAGCCCTGTCGGAACTGCCTAAATCCGATCAGAATGCCTCTTTCTCTACTTAGTATCTTGAGAGAATATTGTACAGGGTAAGTCAACGATAGAGTAAAGTTCATTATCTCATTTGTTTCAGGGATGATGAAAAAATGTTAAATACAATAGTTTTAGAGAATATTAAGGCACAGTAAACACACTATACAGTAGCGAAACTCAAGGATAATCGCATAGGAAAATCAGGTTCGTTTTCACAAGGTCACGTGGCAATCCGCCATGTTAAAAGTGGACCAGCGCGAGATTTGAAATACAAATAAAGTTGTGCAAAGTTTTATCATTCAAAATCATAGATATAGAAATGTTTGAAAATTTTTGATTTGTTATTTAATACAGCATGAGTAATATAAAAGTTAACACAGCATAAATAATATTAAAAAAAAAAAACAAAAAGAATGGAGCACTTGGTTAGAAAATAAATGAATACAGGTGAAAAATTTGATAGGAAGGTATTTGATGGAATTCTTCATATTCAACTTCAGTTTTTTTAATAACCTTATCCAAAAATTCAAAAGTCTATCAAAGTTAAACGTCACTGTTTGAGGTTAAAGTTTTATTTACATCATTTTTCAAGTAAATTTATGATTAAAGATGTTTTTTAAGGACTAAATTAATTTAATTCTAATTGTCATTACTAAGATGTCAACATCTTCTAAAATAAGAGCATTTTTTTCTAAGCAGTGTTATGTTGTTTGGTGTGATAGATCTCTTGTTAATTAAAAACACTGTATCTACTTTTTTGGTACTTATTTTTTCTTAAACTACAAAACTATATTGTGTAACTTCGAGAAAGGTTAATATAATATTATTAATGAATTATGAACGTATATGTATAGACCTCTATTTTCTATGTGAATGATTCTTAAAGGTTCTATACCTTTTTGTGTTCGATTATCCGTATTGCTTTTTGATAACGTAATTAACGCTTGCTTTTATTTACAATGAATTAATATTTAGATCAAAGAGTCAATACAGTAATTTCCTAATTATATTTACATAAAATACGTAGTTATGACCAAGCCGACTTGTTAGTTACAACTATGTTGGGAATGTGGAATCTTTGGCACAATGACACTACTCAGTATATATCACCACTACACCAAACACTTTATTTTTGCACTCGACGCGCGTTTCGCTAGCCATATTAGCTTCATTAGGAGAAATGATTGACTCATATATACTGAGTATTGTCAATTACAGTTTAAAAGGAAAATACCTATATTTAATTTATAGTATAGGTATACAACAATAGAAATAAATTCTTTATAGGAGGAATATTAATAACAGGTAACTAAATCTTCAAAATTTTAATAGTAACCATAATTACCATCAAAATGGACTTCGATTAGGTGTACTGTCCATTTAACGAATTTATTTTCAGAATATTTTACCCTCTGGCACACATCGTCTGACAAAATCATATTATAAAAATTTCTTTGGAATCACATTAAAATTTTTCTTATTTTAATAGAATATTTGATTCAACAATCCATTTATATCAGTTATTTCAATAATCCCATTCCCCAGTGGTTTTGTGATCTCAACACGACACTTAATATTTAAACTTTCAAACCCAGCTTATAAGAAAATAAAATATACTGTCTAAAATTTGAAAATAATAAATATGTTGTTATAGGTTCTGTATTCCTTACAATATATTCACAGAAACTTTTGAAAGATTGGCATGAAAAAGGAGCAATGTAATTTATAGAGAAAAATAGAAAAAAAGTAACTTTCAGGTATTAATTGTACTTGCAATTAAACAGTGTTAAATTTATCAGGTTTATTATTAGGAAAGGTGTGTCAAACAATTAATTCAGATGAAGTTATTGAAAACTAGAAGCCTCTTTTAAAAAAAAAATAATATGTTTTATTTATAATTTATCAAATATAAATAGTTTTAAATAACTGAATACTAGTTTACACAAAAATAAATCTTTCTAAAAACCAGAATTTGGAGGAGTATTTATTAATCATAAAAAAATTACACAGGCACACAAAAAAAGTTTTTCACTACCGAACAGATCATTATACCTATATGTATTTTTGGGCGCAGAAAACCGAATCCGAGGTCAGAATTGAGCAATCACGTCAGGATTTTTAAATAACCAGCCGAACTAAGTTTAGAAATAAATTTCAAGCTTTAATGACCAAATCACTCTACCAATACGAACGTTTTATTAAATCAATCAAGGTTCCCTGGAAAGGCCGTCTCTTGAGCAAATACGCCTAAACAAAATGTACATTAGTAATGATAATATTGTTTCATGCATATGTATTTTTTCAAAAATGCATTTAAGATAGTGAAAAGTTGTCTTGTGAAAGC
The DNA here is from genome assembly GCA_019049505.1 of Pachyrhynchus sulphureomaculatus. Classification (NCBI taxonomy): domain Eukaryota; kingdom Metazoa; phylum Arthropoda; class Insecta; order Coleoptera; family Curculionidae; genus Pachyrhynchus; species Pachyrhynchus sulphureomaculatus. The sequence goes on along the minus strand of CM032456.1, from coordinate 184,199,766 downwards.
AAGCAATAGAGATTTATTAAAATAATCAACAACTCCAACAACTTTAATCGCATACCATGATTTCTATAAAATCATTGTTTCAACTAAAAACAGAGGAACTGCAAAAAAAAAATCATTAATGCAGCAACTTAAACTTTGACGGATAATACTGTTGATGATTACATGTGATGTAAAAAAAGCATAATTAAATTTAGTTATGATTTAGAATAATACTCTTAGCGCGCCCTGATTGAGTTAGAAATTTCTTATTTGTAAATTTTAGAGCATAAAAGAGTGACTCGAGCAAATAATTTGCGAAACTATTTATATGGAATATTGCAATTCTCAACGGCACCTCCTTTCCCCATGATTATATAAATTGTTTCTCAACCTTTTCGATTCTCTTCACTTACAAACGTTTTTAATTCTCTTTTTCTACAAACTCTCTTTTCCTTCTGTCTCTATATTCATATAAACTGCAGTCACATCAAGAAATGATGGACAATACATTTCCAAAGACACATTCCGAGATCGGATGTAAACACTGAGCGGCCATTTTGAAAAAGGACCCGTCGACGCACGCACCGTCAAAATCTCGTCATCAAATTGGAGCCCAGTTTCGCTACTGTAGTATGTTTACTGTGGTTAAGGTGCACAGTTTAAAAATATTTTTGAGTACACAGGGTACTTTAAAAATGTGTGGCCGATATAACATGTTTTTTTAAATGGAACATCTTATTTTTTAATTTATTTTTAAATTCTGCGTAACATTTTATAACTTTTTTATTAATGATGTTATATACTTAAACCTAATAGTTTTTCTTCAAAAATACTAGTTTTTAGTTTTGTAAAAAATTGCCAGTAGCGCTATTGTTTCTGATGGTGGAATACTCATAATTGGTACGAGCGTTCTATAGAGATAAAAAAAAAGATATATGTGAAGAAATTTGAATTAGATGCTACAGGATGTTCATAATAAATTTACACATTTCGACTATTTTAAATTGAAAAATCCCAAATTTTTGAAACGGCACACCCTGTATATTATTATTTTTTCTGATAGATTTTACAAAACCCTCCAACTTCTATTAAGTATGTCATATACCTATTTCTAATAGTTTTCGATTTATTTTGAATTTTTCAATTATTACCCTTGTTTTTAATACACTTACGCTATTGTAAAAACCTAAACAAATAGTTAATAATAGTTTTAATATAGTTTAACTTTTCTAATGATTAATTATTATGACGTAATGAATGATCAAAAATATGCCCGTCTACATGAATACAGATGTTTAGTCGTTTTACTCTATTTTCCTTCACTTTCCTTAGCATAAAGGGCGTTATTATCCTGCACGCATCCCATATTCTATTTTCCATATCTACTGGTGTTGTAGGGGGATTCACATAAACACGATCTTTAATGTAGCCCCACAAAAAGAAGTCTAAAGGTGTTAAGTCACATGATCGAGGGGGCCACTGAATGAATCCATCCCTATTGATTCATTTTTGTGGGTAACGATCGTTTAAAAATTCCCGAGCTTCTCGGTGGTAATGAGCAGGAGCTCCGCCTTCTTGAATCCACATTTGTTCCCTTTCAAAGTTATCAACTTCTTCGAGAAGTTGGGGTAATTCGTTTTGCAAAAACATTTAGAAATCTAGGCCCGTTAAGCGCTTCACGGAAAAAATATGGACCAATAATTCGAAAATTTCATATTCCACACCATACATTAAGCGACCAATGGTTATGGTTTTGAACTTCCCGGACCCAAAATTAATTAACTGTTGAATAATAATGCATGTTATGGCTGTTAACTGTTCCATTACTGCGAAAAGTAGGTAGTAGCTCCATCAGAAAACATTATTTTGGATAAAAAATTTGTATCGCTCTCTATTGATCCATTCATGGTGGTACAAAAGTTTACTCGTCGTTTAAAATCACGGTCTTAAAGTTCTTGGTGTAGTTCCATATGAAAGGGATGATATTTGTATTTTCTCGTGGTGCTATTAGCCGTAGATTGGGATGTGTCAGATAAGTCAGCTAGTTCACGGCTGCTGATCTGGGGATTATCTTCAACATGAAGTAAAATCTCCATTTCTTTTTCCTCATTGGTAGCATTCTGGTTTAGTACTTTCCATTTCGTATACTCAACGCTACCACTACCGTCAAACCGTTCCATTAAACACTGAAAAGATGTTCTAGATAGTATACGTCTATTAGGGTATCTCGCTCCGTAAAGTCTTATTGCCAGAAGACAATTTTTTCCCGCCTCGCCTACTATATAAACCATATCATTTAATTCATTTTTAGGAAAATCCATATCTATTACCTTTATACGCACTTACTACAACACATTAAACTATTTTTACTTGCTTAATAGACATGTCAAAATTTCACAATGCCTATATTTTTGTTTTGTCTTGGCAACTATGATGTTATAGCGTAAGTGTATTAAAAACAAGGGTAAAAATTGAATAATTCAAAATAAATCGAAAACTATTAGAAATAGGTATATGACAAACTTAATAAAAGTTGGAGGGTTTTGTAAAATCTATCAGTAACAATAATAATATACAGAGTGCGCCGCTGACAAAATTTGAGATTTTTCAATTTAAAATAGTCGAAATGTATAAATTTATTTTGAACACCCTGTAGCATCTAACTCAAATTTCTTTACTTATATCTTTTTTTCATCTCTATAGAACGCTCGTATCAATTATGAGTATTCCACCTTCAGAAACAATGGCGCTACTGGCAATTTTTTACAAAACTGAAAACTAGTATTTTTCTTTTAAAAATTGAAATATTAGAAAAACTACTAGGTTTAGGTATATAACATTGTTAATAAAAAAGTTATAAAATTTTACGCAGAATTTAAAAATAAATTAGATAATAGGATGTTCCATTTAAAAAAAAACATGTTATATCGGCGACATTTTTTTGAAGTACCCTGTATGCTCAAAAATAATTTTAAACTGTGCACCTTAACATTCCCTAAAACTATTGTATTTAACATTTTTTCGTCATTCCCGAAACAAATGAAATAATGAACTTTACCCTATCGTTAACTCACCCTGTATGTACAGTTTTATCAACTTATAGAAAAAATTAAATTAAAAAAAATTAATATGTATTTTCTTCGTGGTTATTATAATTAGCAAAAAAAATCGTAGTAATTACAAGAATATTAAAATTATTTTTTATTAAAATAATATATCCATTAATTTGTTAAAATATGTTTACCGGAGACGTCAAGAAATACCAATCAATAATTATATAAAAACAACCTAATTTGATAATGACAAGGCTAATGTTATTAAATGTCCTGTGAAGCCAATGAAAATTGTGTTTGGAAACGTGAAATGTGCTATATTTAATGTAAAAACGTGTCCGCGATAATTCATTTTTGGTAGATGCGATTCGACAAAAAATCGTTAGAGGGAACCTTTGTCTACGACGCATTTTATTAAAAGTATTAGTCTTTTCCGAACTTTCGTCGAAATCACGTAAAGCAGTCTTTCTTTGTTCCCATCCAAAAAGGCCTAAAATGGCACATTCCGCGGCCCCTAAATATTTTAAAAAGTCGGTAGAAGTGGGAAAATCATTTTTATTAACGAGACGAAAAATATCGACGACTTGCCAAAACGTGGCTCGGTAGGCAAAGTCATTCCGAAAATCGAGAAACGAATCGTGTCTTCGTTTTCACGACATCCGAAATTGACGTTGCGTCAAGGAGCGGCAAAATTAAGAATATCGGGTTTGAATGTGTCCCATGAAACCATTCGACAATATCTTCGTGCTCATGATATCAAATTCCGAAGAGCGTTGAAGAAAACCTTTGCTGAGCGAAAATCACGTCGCAAAGCGGCTCGCTTGGGCCCACGATAAGATACTCGAGTGACCCTCATAATCGCCGGACGCCAACCCTATTGAAATCGTTTGGTCTCTTGTAAAAAAAAGTTCAGAGGAAAGATTCTGAGGACTTTGACTCAGTTATCTCGCGAGATTCGAAAAATTTGCAGAGTATGCAGACAATATCGTCGACACCATGTCCCGAAGATGCCAGATTGCGCCGTTGTTAGCACACCAAAGAATACGTGGATGGCAAAAAATTATCACATTTTTTCAAGAATACGAGCGGTCACGTTCTTAGCTATGGATTATATATACAGGGTGCCCCATAGGTATGGAATAATGATTCCACAGCATTTATTAATCAGCGTATCAAATAAAAGTTATAGGGTGTTATACGACGCACGTGCTGACGTTGACAATAAAATGTTTTGAATGGTTCGAAGAAATGACGCCCTTTTGATTTTTTTAAATGGATAGCCCTGTATATTATTTTATTTTTGAGTCCTACTAAAAATTCTAGATGTTATTTTTTTACCATACCATATGTCTAAATTGAACTGTTTTGGAATTATTGTCATTTGAAATTTAAAATAAAAAAAAGACAAAAAACTATTAATAAATATTGTAGGTTTATTTTTAAGGCAACAATTGCTCAAAATTGCTACCGTTAACAGCGAAGCAATGACCCAATCTGTCATAAACAGTCTGAACAGAGTTTTGCAGAGAATCCGGGATGATCTGTGCTACTTCATATTGAATTCTTTGTTGTAAATCTTCTACAGTTTCAGGTCGACTTCGGTAAACTTCGGTTTTCAAATGACCCCATAAAAAAATTCGTAAGGTCGGCACTCCTTGCAGGCCATTCTACAGCACTTCTTCCTATCCGTCGCTTAGGAAAAATCGCATCCAAATATCTACGAATATTGATTTCATAGTGAGGAGGCGCTCCGTCCTGTTGATACCACAGATTCCTGTTAGGGGTATCCAAATTATTTTCATCAGGAAAATGACCTGCACAAGTTGGAATAACTTGCTCTTGGAGTAACTCTAAATACCGCTGTCCTGTAAGATTTCCATCGATAAAAAGGGACCAATGATATGACGCCCACAAATCCCTGACCACACGTTTATCTTTTGTGGTCTTTGAGAATGACTGTCGATTATCCAGTGGAGATTCTCAGTAGACTAGTACCAGCAGTTATGCCTGTTAAGACAAAATGTGGCCTGGTCAGAAAAAACAATAATATGAATTAGGTTAGGATTATTATTTATTCGTTCCATCATGCCCTCACAAAATTCAACGCATCTATCGTAGTCATTCTTGCAACAGAACGGGTTTGTATGGATGCAAGTTTTCTTCATTCAGTATACGACTTAAGGTACCCTTACTTATGTTGTGGTCTACACAAAGCTGACGAGTGGCTGTATGGGGATTTTCTGTAATTTCTAATAAAACATCTAGCTTTTTATCATCGGTTGTTTTAACTTTTGGAGGTCCAAATTTAGAACGATCCTTAATATGACCTGATTGTCTAAGTCATTTTAATGTTTTGCTAACTACGAATTGGGTAATAGGTTGTCGATTCGGATATTCTGCGTTAAAAATATAACACACATCTCCTATTGACTCTTACGGTCTCCGTAACCAACCATCATTATCAAAGTGATTCTTTCAGTTTCTGTTAAATGTACCATTGGGATATTACTCTTAAGTTACACAAAATGCAGCAATAAACGTTTTCGTCAATAAATCATTTTTTGAGGACATCGTTTTGAGTCGATTGAGGAGATTAAAACTGAATCGAAGCAGGCCATTCCAGAAATCGAATTCAACAACTGTGTCGAAGACAGTCGACACTATTTATAGTGAAACTCTATATAGTGAAAAACTCTTTATAGTGCAATTTTCAAGACCTAGAATATTTTAATGAAATTTCATGTAAAAAGCCCTGCATATAGTGAATCTGTAAAATAGTAACACTCTATATAATAAAATTTTTACCGGAATTTTATGTATAAATTTTTATGCATTTATTGAGATCTTGGCCATTTCGGGTTTCCCATTTTTATCTACCATTAGCACGAATTCCATTTTTATGACGCATTCTTTTGAAAAGGTTCTTAACGCGTTTATAACGCCTAATGGTTGGCAATAAATCAGGTAGATTTCTGTGAGAAACCCGGGAATAACCCATTTTATAGAAACCCGGGGAAAAACCCATTTTATAGTCGAGGCCTAGTAATTCGCAAATTCAGGTTCAGTTTCTTTTTGTTTAAGAATCAAGTAAGATGTCCAAGCGAGTGTGTTTAAGTTTAGCTGAGAAAATTAAAGTTTTGGAGGAAGTTGATAAAGGCTGCAAAAAAATTGATGTTGGTGCAAAATTTGGTGTTTCTCCAAGTTGCGTCTCTCTGATAATAAAAAGTCGCGACGGTATCATCAAGAAACCTAGTGTTCCAAGCAGTCGAAAACGAGTACGGGTGAGTACTTACGAGGATGCAAATGAAGCAGTTTTACGATGGTTTCAAGTGGCCCGTACGCATCAAAACGTACCAATATCGGGATATTTAATAAAGCAAAAGGCTCTACAATTTGCTAAAGAATTTAACTGCGTTAATTTTCAAGCTAGTGAAGGGTGGTTGAGTGCCTGGAAGACTCGCAATTCAATTGTTTTCAAGACGGTGTCTGGCGAGAGTGCAAGCGTTAGTCAGGAGGACTGTGACATTTGGACTGAAACTGTTTTAAAAAGTGCATTGAAAAAGTACGAGCCAAAAAAACGTTTTCAATTGTAATGAAACCGGTTTGTTTTTTAAATGTTTGCCAAATAAAACTTTTGCTTTTAAAAGTGATAAATGTTTTGGTGTTCAAACAAGTAAAGAAAGGGTGACACTTATGATTGGAGCAAACATGGATGGCTAAGAAAAACTAAAATTACTGCTCATAGGTAAGAGCAAAAATCCCCGTTGTTTAAAAGGAGTTAAATCTCTGGAGTTACATTACGCCAATAATAAAAAGGCATGCATGACTTCTGAGATTTTTGAAAGATGGATCAAAGAAATGGACACGAAAATGAAAAGCCAAAAGCGAAAGATTGTGATGTTTATAGAAAATTGTCCTGCACATCCAGTTACTGTAAGTAAAAAATTAAGGAATATTGAATTGATCTTTTTTCCACCAAACATGACCTCCAAATTGCAACCTATGGACCAGGGTATTATAAAAAACATAAAACATCATTACCGAAACAGAATTGTTCACAAAATTGTTAATGCGATTGATAACCTTCCAGTCCAAAAATTGATTACCCTTAAAGAGTGTATAACCGAAGTCGCTAAAGTATGGAGTGAAAATGTTTCTCAGACAACTATCAAAAACTGCTTTTCTAAAGCAGGTTTTACTGAAAACATTGACGAATGGGAAGAAGAAGACGAAATGGATCTCGCTACCTTAAAAAGGCAATGGGGTATTCTATAAAAAACTGCTACAGTCGACGCAGATTTTTTACTTGAAGATTTCTTAGAAATCGACAATGATGTTGGCACGACAGATCTCCCAACTGACCAAGACATAATTGACGATTTAAAAAGTATAGAAGATCATGAAGAAGAAACTGAAACCGGGGAATGTCCTGCTAAATTTAGTGAAAATGAAATAAGAAATGCATTTGACATTGTGCGAACTACTCTCAGGGGCCAGGAAAGTGTACCTGATCAAATCTTTATGCATTTGAATAAATGCGAGAATTTTGTTGAGCAACAATTATTTTTCAAAAGTAATGTTCAAAAGAAAATAACTGATTATTTTTCCTAGTACGTATGTACTTAGTATGTACATATGTATTAACAGATTTTGTATTATTCTTTTTATTTCGTATGTAGTACATACATACATAAAGTCCGTACGTTATATCTTTACACGTGCGTCATAGTTTTCAGGCAATATCCCAGACGACTATTATATTTTTTGTCTCTTTTTACCAATACCTACGATTTATTGGTGAAAAAAGACAAATAATATACAGTCCCTGACCAAATTATTAGACGCACTGCAAGATTTCATGTAAAATATTAATTACCTAGTGATATTGTACCGTTTTATTATTTTAAATTGATTTGTTTTTTATTTTTTTATATTATCCAATCAATTACCTATTTATTTGACATAAATAAAACAGCATTAATTTAGAAAAGCATAAGTTTATTAAGTTTTAAAGAAAAAGTGAAATTAATGTTAGTAAAAGTCAATATTTAGTTGAGCCACCTTTAGCCGCTATCAAAGCTTTAATTCTGCGCGGCATGCTATCAATGCAAGATTGTACTGTCTCCTGCATTTGAGGATGATGATTCCACACAAGAATAATCTTTTCTAGGAGCTGGGTTTTGTTGGTAATCACATCTTTAGCCACTTCTCTTTTCATCAGCTCCCACACATTTTCAATGGGCTATTACCCGGCCAATCCAACAGAGGGATATTTTTTTCTGCCAAAAAAGCTTTAACAGACCGAGCAGTGTGGCAGGGAGCTCCATCTTGCATGAAAGTGAATGGTTCCCCATTTGGAAACCATTCTCTGAGCTGCAGAATCAACCGATTTTGTAATACTTCTTTGTACTGATCTTGCCTCATTATTCCTTTGACGACGTACAGACGTCCAGTGCCCTTGCCGCTGATGACTGACCAAATCATCACTTTGGTGGGATGTTTAACCGTCGGGACGACACAATCAGGATGAAACTTTTCTCCATGACGACGACGCACATACTGAGCTTTATTCTGCAAAATTTCGAATGTGCTTTCGTCACTGAAGCAGACCTGTCAAAAATAGGAAAAATATATAAACTTCCTTGTTTATTTGCTTTATTTAACTGAAAATGATAATAATGTATCAATTATTGATTAAATTGCTGTATCTTACCGATCTCCAGACGTCCACATCTTTGTCTTGCCATTGTTTGGCCCACTTCAGGCGCTTTGCTTTCATTGCAGCTGTTAACTTGGGCTTCCTGGCGGGGCGACAGGCCTTAAAATCTAATTCTTTCAATTTTCTTCGAACAGTGCGCTCAGAAGCATTTACACTAGCATCCTGGAGTTGTGATTTTATTACCTTTGTGGTAGAAAATCTGTTTTCTACACAAAATTTTCTTCAAACATCTCTCTGACCGTGGAGTGAAAAATTGGTTTTCTACCGCATCTTTTCTTTCTTTTCGGGCTTAATTCCTTCCCTGACTCAATTTTCTTTTTATGCGTCGTACACTAGCTTCAGAAACCTCCAATATTCGTGATATTTCTCGGTTTGTAAATGTTTTCGCAATCACAAGGCCTTCACTTCAGCTTTTTTACGTGGTGAAAGATCGCCTTTTCTACCCATAATAAAAATAGTCCAATTACTATTTTAAAACACTGCATACAAAATAAACTAATAACTGAGTAGTATAAAACTGTTAAACAAACAATCACAGTCCATAAAGCCACAGAAACACGTCCGTACCTGACTCGATTCCGATCGCGACTGATACAGGTTTGTACTTATTTACGTTCATGTATCACTTTGTCAACACAGTGTTGCCATATGTTAAAAATAAATACAAATATGTAGTCTACAACAATTCTTTTAAATAAAAATCAATAATATTGTAGTTTAAATATACCATTATTGCATAAAAACTCTTAAGAAACATAAAATTACTAAAAAAAATACAGTGCGTCTAATAATTTGGCCAGGGACTGTAATAGTCGTCTGTTATATGGCCTGAAAACTATGACGCACGGGTAAAGATATAACGTACGGACTTTATGTATGTATTTAGCCCTGTACATTCTATGTACTATTTAAACTTTAGAATGTTTAATAAAATCTTTTCTAATAATTCAATTTTGCAATTTTTTTTGTTGCTTGTACCTTATAAAATACAAGTAAATGATTACCAATATAAAATACATACATAGCAATATATACGGATTTTTTCTTTATATAGTAAAAAACTTTCTATAGTGAAATTTCGGTCAACATTTTGGTCTTTCACTATATAGAGTGTCGACTGTATGTATATATATATATATATATATATATATATATATATATATATATATATATATATATATTATATATATATATCTGTATGTATGTATACGGTTTATTAATAAATAATGCCGTTTTTTCAAGTGTCGCATATCTCTGTTGTTATGTGGCATAAACTATCCCCGGCAGAGGTATGTTTTCAATATTGGGCTCATATATGTAGGTACATATACATATGTTTTTTATGTTTTGTTCTCTCTCCCCCACGCTCCTAGCTGGGCTGATGAGTTGTGATACGATGAAACGCATTTCAAAATATTGGGATGGATGAGAAAAATAAAAAAAAAATGGTCACTAGCCCATTAAATTGAAAAAAGAAAGATTCTGTTTATTCTTACCTTGTTGGCTTGTTTAGCTTCTTCTATATAGTGAGTAGTAATTATCACAGCTATTTTTTCAACTTGAACTATCTCTACTAAATAATTCCATATCCTGAAATCAAAACAATTGGAGGGTAAGTGATGCGACACTCGATATAAAAAAAAACAATAATTAAATTTCGGCCAAAGGAAAAAGTTTTAATTGATATTCACTACTAACTTGTCTCTTAATACGGGATCAACACCAACGGTTGGCTCATCTAAAATTAGTAACTCGGGCATGTGTACCATAGCTGCTGCAAACGATACTCTTCGTTGTTGACCACCGCTACAGTTTTTTAAAAACCTGAAACATTAATATTGATTAAAAATTTATTTTAATTTGTTTCCCTGTGAATAACGCAATGGGTGTGCAGTATAACAGAAGCTTTGCTTCGAATAAGTAGCTACAATCCTACGACCTAACACTAACAGGTATACTGTTTCTGAAGGTGGAATACTCATAACTGGTACGAGCGTTCTATAGAGATGAAAAAAAAGATATATGTAAAGAAGTTTGGGTTAGATGCTACAGGGTGTTCAAAATAAATTTATGCATTTCGACTATTTTAAATTGAAAAATCTCAAATTTTTTAAATGGCACACCCCGTATAATATTATTTTTTCTGATAGATTTTACAAAACCCTCCAATTTTTATTAAGTATGTCATACCTATTTCTAAGTTGGGATTGTGGAATCTTTGGCACAATGATACTACTCAGTATATATCACCACTACACCAAACATTTTATTTTTTGCACTCGACGCGCGTTTCGCTAGCCATGTTAGCTTCATCAGGAGCTATGATTGACTGTCAATCATCACTCCTGATGAAGCTAACATGGTTAGCGAAACGCGCGTCGAGTGCAAAAATAAAGTGTTTGGTGTAGTGGTGATATATACTGAGTAATACCTATTTCTAATAGTTTTCGAATTATTTTGAATTCTTCAATTTTTACCCTTGTTTTTAATACACTTACGCTATTGTGAAAACATAAACAAACAGTTAATAATATTTTTAATTTAGTTTAACTCAACGAATGATTAATTATTATTATGTAATAAATGTTCAGAAACATGCCCGTCTATTTGAATACACATGTTTAGTCGTTTTACTATATTGTCCTTCACTTTCCTTAGCATAAAGGGCGTTATTATCCTGCACGCATCCCGTATCCTATTTTCCATATCTACTGGTGTTGTAGTAGGGATTCACATAAACACGATCTTTAATGTAGCCCCACAAAAAGAAGTCTAAAGATGTTAAGTCACATGATCGAGAGGGCCACTGAATGAATCCATCCCTACCGATCCATTTCCATTCCATAACTATTACCTTTATACTTCACTTACTACAACAAATTAAACTATTTTTACTTGCTTAATAGACATGTCAAAATTTGACAACGCCTACATTTTTGTTTTGTCTTGGCAACTATGATGTTATAGCGTAAGTGTATCAAAAACAAACAACAAAATTGAAAAATTCAAAATAAATCGAAAACTATTAGAATAGTATTAAAAAAAAAGTTAATAAAAGTTGGAGGGTTTTGTAAGATCTATCAGAAAAAATAATAATATACAGGGTGTACCATTTAAAAAAAAATTGAAATTTTTTAAATTTAAAATAGTCGAAATGCATAAATTTATTTTGAACACCCTGTAGCATCTAACTCAAATTTTTTTACATATATCTTTTTTTTTCATCTCTATAGAACGCTCGTAGCAATTACGAGTATTCCACCTTCAGAAACAATGGCGCTACTAGTAATTTTTTACAAAACTGAAAACTAGTATTTTTTAAAAAAAAATTGAAATATTAGAAAAACTACTAGGTTTAGGTATATAACATTATTAATAAAAAAGTTATAAAATTTTACGCAGAATTTAAAAATAAATTAGAAAATAGGATGTTCCATTTAAAAAAACATATGTTATATTGGCCACACTTTTTTGAAGTATACACAAAGATAATTTTAAACTGTGCACCTTAATATTCCCTAAAACTAATGTATTTAACATTTTTTCGTCATTCCCGAAACAAATGAAATAATAAACTTTACTCTATCGTTGACTCACTCTGTACATATATGCTAATGCGTGGTATACGAGGGCTACCTTTTAAGTTTTTACAAAAACGATGAAAAAAAAATTTTTTTTTCGTACAAATTGTTTTATTATTTCTCAAAATATTCTCCTTTAAGATTTATACATTTTTGCATGCGTTCGAATCAATTCTCGAAACATTTTTTCAACTTGAAGTTGGTGCCTCAAAAACATGGTTTTAGAAGGATTCAACAGCTTCTTAAGGTGATGAAAATCGCTGTCCACCTATTTTTTTTTGAGATTCGGGAATAAAAAGAAATTATGATAAATCAGGTAAATAAGGGCAATGAGACATTAATTCGATGTTTTTCTCTGTGAAATGCTGGCATTGTCATGCGAATCGCATTAACTGTTCTTCGATCCTCTAAAGCAATGGTTGCAACATGTCCGGTATAACCAAAGAAACAAACGATCATTTTTGTTGGATTCGATTTTTCTTGGAACACCCAAACAGTTGATTGTTGCTTAGTTGCCGGCCGAATATATCCAAGTTTAATCTCCTGTTACGATCTTGTATACGGATTTTGAATGTCCTTGGTTGAATTTTTTGAACATTTCCTGGTACCAAGTGACGCGAGTCTGTTTTTGAGTTTCCGTCAAATTATGCGGAATCCATCGGGAACAGATCTTTTTCACAGCTAAATATTCACGCAAAATCGAATGTACTGCAATCTTCGATATGCCCAAGGATGCCTTTGCCTCACGGTAAGTCACATGGCAATCCTCTTCTATCATGTTGAGCACAGCATCGATTTTCGTCGACCTTCACGAAATTCATCGCTGACGAAAACACGACCATGACGAAATTTTGTAAGCCAATTGTAAACAGTCTTTTCTGATGGTAATTCATTACCAAAAGTTGAACGAAGCGATTCGAGGCATTGTTGTTGAGTTAGGCCGTTACTAAAATCGTAAAAAATCATCCAACGAAAAACTTTCACGTGAAATTTCCGTTTATTCACAAAACTGTTTTTTTTAAACTCTCAACAAACTATTCGGCCAATTCCTGAGCTGCCACTGTTTTAACAATAACAAATGTTAAATTTTACAACAATGGCAATGTCACATCTCAATAGCTACATCTAGTAGTCGTTGACCTCGTATATGATTATGAAATGAATTATTTTACGATGGAATGATACATTTTGCGATTCTATGAGCCATCTTCTAAAATACGAGCGAGGCATTGTCTGCTTATAAGAATTGCTTTTTTGCTAAGTTAACTATTTTTTACTTTTTGATAAAGTCGTCACGAGGTTTACTACCCATGCGCACAATTGTTACTGTTTAACCGAATTATTTTAAAAAAAACATGTTCATCAAAAATATCACTTGATCCAATCACAACCATATTCAGTTGATATAATCTTAGCAAGCAATTGAATAGTAAGGCCGACAGTTATTTATATAGAAATTTATTATTATTATTATAGAACACCAACTAGTAACCATTTGAATGGGTAAACATTTATTACTAAGTGAATTACTAGTTCGCACCAAGTGCGCTAGCTGTCGCACCCTATGAGATTGAATTGTAAATTGAAATAAAATTTCGAAAATATTTCACGTTGCCCCTGTAAGAAAGTGGCGTCTCTCTAGGACGCCCCGGCGCAAACTTTGAGAACCACTGCACTAAGGTATAACTTGTTCTGTTCCTTTATAACCTGTGATTAGCAACTTTTCTCTAAAGTATTATTTTAGGTTTTTTCATAAAATGCTAAAGACATTTGAACTATAACACATGGGCTGAAAAGTCCCGGGCCTAACAAAGAAAACACGGTTTTTTTTTGGTTCAAAATTAGCTTTATTCATCAACGTAATCTCCATCAAGAGCAACGCAATCATTCCAGCGCCGCTCTAACATTTCAATACCACTTTTGTAGAACGATTTATCTTTTGCCTCAAAATAGGCCTCAGTTTCAGCGATAACCTCTTCATTCGTGCGAAATTTCTTACCGGCGAGCATTTTTTTCAGGTCTGCGAACAGCCAATAGTCGCTGGGAGCCAAATCTGGCGAATACGGTGGATGTGGGAGCAATTCGAAGTTCAATTCATGTAGTTTTGCCATTGTTTTGATTGACTTGTGACACGGTGCGTTGTCTTGATGAAACAAAATTTTTTTCTTTGCCATATGCGGTCGTTTCTTTGCAATTTCGGCCTTCAAACGCTCCAATAACGCTATATAATATTCACTGTTGATGGTATTTCCTTTCTCAAGATAGTCGATGAATATTACACCGCACATCCCAAAATACAGAGGTCATAACCTTTCCAGCCGATTGTTGTGCTTTCGGGCGCTTTGGACGAGGTTCACCAGTTGCTGTCCACTCAGATGCCGATCGTTTTGATTCCGGAGTGAAGTGATGGATCCATGTTTCATCCATTGTCACATATCGACGCAAAAATTCCGGTTTGTTACGTTTAAACATGGCCAAACACTGCTCAGAATCATCAACACGTTCTTGTTTTTGATCAACAGTGAGCAAACGCGGCACCCACTTTGAACAGAGCTTTCTCATAGTCAAATGCTCATGCAATATAAAGCCAACACGTTCTTTTGATATCTTTACGATGTCAGCTAACTCACGCAACTTCACTTTTCGATCATTCAAAACGATTTTATGGATTTTTTTGATGTTTTCTGGTGTTACCGCCTCATTTGGACGTCCACTGCGTTCTGCATCATCGGTGTCTCTACGACCACGTTTGAAGTCAGCAAACCAACGTTTTATTGTTGTTTCTGATGGAGCGGAGTCCCCATAACACTTTTCAAGCCATTGCTTCGTTTGAACGGTATTTTTTCCCATCAAGAAGCAGTGTAAAATTAAAACACGAAATTGTTTTTGATCCATTGTTTTGAAAATAACAAAAGTAGCGTCACTCTTAGCACAATAACTCACAAACTAATGAATAGAATATCATGAAATTTTAACAGCTGTCTTTGAAGGTTAGTATTAACTGAAAAAAAGGTGACTGCAATAAAACTAGCGCCATCTATGTGTTAGGCCCGGGACTTTTCAGCCCATGTGTTATTATATTAAACTTCCTTATTATTTGTAGTTTGTTAGTTTTTTTTCTGTTTTATTGATCGCACGAACTTAGTAAATTAGCCATCAGCTTGTATATATTCATTTAAAATCTGGAATATCAAAATACCCAGCCGCTAGCGCCGGATTCGAACCAGCGACCTTCAGGTCACTTGACAGGCTCTCAACCCATCGCGCTACCGAGACCAGCATAGTTAGTCAGTTAGAAGGGCATAGATTCCACGATGTACACGTTATATATTACAATTTCTGATGAATTTCATCTGCGTACGTGAATGAGCGAAAGAAGATTTGAAACAGAACTACTGAGACAGCCTGATATACGAAAATTATTTGCTTGTGTTTTAGAAGTCTTGAAAAGCCAAAAAAAATCTATAACTACTAATAGGTGTTTCGGTTAATAATGTCGATTTTGTTAAGAGATGGCGTTACTAATCCACTTGTTGGTATAGACTAGTGATATTTATGGCGTTTTGGAAGGTAAACATACGCCATCAAAAGCCAGTTGGTTATTAATTGTCATTGTGCCAAAAACATAGTACTTCATAGCTTTGAATATGTCGTGTTTTGTACCAGAAAAAGACGTTTTGCGGTGAAGTTTAATAACCTTCTTTCATTTGAAGAAAACGGCTGCTGAAAGTTATCGATTGTTGGTTGAAGCTTATGGTGAACATGATCCAACCCAAAAAACTTTAGTAGACCCAGGCCAGCCTTCAACGTCACAACCATTGCGCAATATACAGGGAAAGAGAGCTTTGCTGTGTATCTGTTGGGATAGTAGAGGAGCTGTGTATTACGAACTGCTGAAACCTGGTGAAACGATTTCTGGCGATCGATACCGACAATAATTAATAAAGTTGAACCGAGCATTGAAGGAAAAACGACCAGAATACGCCCAAAGACACGATAAAGTCATTTTTCATAACAATGGTCAGCTCCATGTTGCAAAATGTGTTAGAAACTATTTGGAAAATATCAAATGGGACGTTCTACTCCACCCGCCGTATTCACCGGACTTAGCCCCTTCAGACTACCACTTACTTCGATAGACGCAGCACGGACTTTCAGAACAACACTCAAAAGATCAAACGTTCTTCTGGTGTGGAATCCATTCTTTGACAGAAAGATGGGAAGAAGTCATAGCTAATGATGGTCAATACTTTGATTATTAAGATAATTCATTTTGTGATGGAAATAAACGCTTAGATGTTGCGAAAAAATCGACATTATTAACCAAAACACCTATTAAAATTTTAAATACTGTGATATAATGTGATAAATGAAGCTTCAGGAAAGGTTGGTCTAAAAATCGATCTATCCAAGACCCAGTTTATGACAAATCTTGTATTAAGCGACACTATAAAACTGAATAACGTAGAGATAGAGCAAGTGCATAAATATAAATACCTGGGACATGAAATCAACATAGGATGAGTTAACCAAACACATGAAATTCAGCGGCGAATAGGTCTCTCCTGGGCTGCATATGGTAAACTGGCCTATGTATTCAAATCTATCCTTCTTATGTGTTTAAAAAGAAGAGTATATGATAGATGCATACTCCCCTTTCTTACGTACGGAGCCGATACTCTCACAATGACGAAGAAAAGCATCAATAAAATATGTATCGGGTCTTCCATTAAGAACTTGACAACTTTTTTTTGAAATAAAACGCAACCCATTTGAGACATTTCGAAAAATTTACTATCGGCTTGAAGTACAATCAAAACATTTATGTATGGAATTCGACTTCATTCATATGTCCACTACGGGCACGTTTGCAGCGGTCGATTCGTTGAACCCAATTTTCGATGACTCGGCCACACATTTCGACGGAAACGGCCGCTATTTCTCTTTCAATATTGGCTCTGAGCTCCTCTAACGACGCAGGCTTGTTAGCATAGACCAATGATTTAACGTACCCCTATAAAAAGAAGTCTAGAGGTGTTAAATCACACGATCTAGGCGGCCATTCGACGGGATCATTTCTCGATATAACACGTTCACCGAATTTAGATTGCAGTAAGTCGATTGTTACACCCGCTGTGTGGCGTGTGGTGCCGTCTTGTTGAAACCACATATCATTAATGTCTAGCCCATGCAATTGATCAAAGAAATAACGTTGCAACATGCCTCTGTAGCGATCTTCATTGACTGTAACGTGACGGTTATTTTCGTCAACGAAAAAGAACGGCCCAATGACACCACCGGCATGAAAACCGCACCAAACAGTAATTTTTTGTGGATGAAGTGATATTTCTTCAAGCACATGAGGGTTTTCACCTGACCAATAACGCATATTCTGTTTGTTGACGAAGCCGTTTATCCAAAAATGAGCTTCATCACTAAAGATGATTTTGCGATGAAATTGGTCATCTTCCTCCAACATTTCTAGAGCCCAATTCGAGAACGTACGTCGCTTCATATGGTCGAGTGGCTTTAGTTCTTGAATTAACTTTAACTTATAAGGGTGCAGGCCAAGATCCTTTCGCAAAATTCGCCATAGTGTGGTCTGAGCGATGCCCAATTCTTGAGAACGCCTTGAAATCGACTGTTTTGGTTCGTTTGAGATGACGCTTGAACGGCAGCAATATTCTGGCCACTTCGACCAACCCGTTGTCTCACTGGCACGGGAACATCCAGCAACGAATATGTTAACTCAAATTTTTTCACTAGACTATGAATTGCTTGTCTACTGGGAGGAGAATTACGACCAAAAATTGGCATTAACGCTCTTAAAGTTGCAGTCACCAACTCCAAATTTTGGTAGTAAATTTTAATTATTTGTAAACGTTGTTCGTTCGTGTACCTCACCATGATGAAAATGTTGACTTTACTGAATGTTTTGACGTTAACAGTTCGGTGATTGGCTTAAGGGTGCGTTCACAGTGAAATTTCAAAGTTGTCAAGTCCCAAATGGAAGACCCTTTATCATGCAACGAAAGATGGAGAGGTCAATGTTAGGCCTTACTTTTAGAGATTACATTCCAAATCCTATTATCAGGAAGAGAACGGGGGTACAAGACGCAATCAAATTCTGGGCATGTTGTTAGGTTTAAGGATGGGCGATGGACAAAGAGAATCATAGAGTGGCGACCAAGACCCGAAGCCTGTCGGAGTAGAGGTAGACCACCAAGTCGGTGGATATTAGGTACAAGAGGCTCAGAACAGAAAAAAGTGACAAGACTTAAGGAAGGCTTTCGTCCAGCAGTGGACAATAAAAGTTGATGATGATGAATGTACAAAATGAAGGTCATTACCGTAATTGGCACTATCTAATCTAAAAAAGGGCTTGATGTAGTAGTACCTGTTTTCAAAACTGAACTTCTTCTTCTTGAAGTTCCATATCTGATACTGACGTAGGCGACCTTCTCGCTTTTGCCTGTGGTTGGGGCCTTTTTAAGTATTTCTATAGACAAAAAGGACCTACAGTTTAATGCCGGTTCCGAACGACCAAAGTGAGAGAGCTTTACTAGGCATGATAGAACGGGTGGTTTGCCATTGTCTTCCCGAGAGAGGTGACCCCCGAAGTTGTAAATTTTATTTTATTGTTTATTTATCTTTTTTTTATTATTAGTTTCCGAGCCGAGATACGAACTCGGGTCACTGGCGTAAAAAGCAGATATCTTAACCACTACGCTAGAGCCGCCTCTAAAACTACGTATCAAAAAGACAAAGAGAAGCTGGCTGCGGGACAATTCTAAAATGTTTCTTGTCATACCTGTCATCTGGTGGTAACTCCAATAATTTTGAAAGCTTCTTAAATCTTTCATTTATAAGTTTATCGTCCATACTTAGAATTCGTCCAAAATAGAAGACAGCATCTTTTACTGTGAATTCTGCTACTAATGCAATTTCCTAAAAGAAGATTTAGTCATATAACAGCAACCATAAATAATAACCAAGGATGAACCCAACTCGCTCACCGAGTTTTCCATATTTACTCTCACTGTTATACATATAATTTCATGTGTTCTCTATATTACTCTCTCTTAGAAAAATATTTTCAATGCATTGCAATGCAACACGTAGGCTGAAAAATTTTTGGTCTAGCTACTTAAAACACATTTTTTTGCAAAATTCGACTTTATTCATCAATATAGTCTCGTTCAAGAGCGATACAATCAGTCCAAAGCTTTTCTAACATTTCTATACCTTTTTTGAAGAAGGATTTGTCTTTGCCTTCAAAATAGTCCTCAGTTTCGGCTTCATTGGAGCCAAAATCTCTTTCCCGCGAGCATTTTTTGAGATCTGCGAATAGATAATAGTCGCTAGGAGCCAAATCTAGAGAATACGATGGATGAGGAAGCAATTCGAATTTCAATCAAGCAATTTTGCCATCGTAACCACTGACTTGTGACACGGTGTATTGTCTTGATGAAAGAGCACTCCTTTCTTGTTCATTCAGAGCCATTTTTTTTGCGATCTCTACCTTCAAACGCAGCAGTAGCTTTATATAATATTCGCTATTGATGGTTTTTCCTTTCTCAGCATAGCTGATGATAATTATTCCATGCGCATCCTAAAATACAGAGGTCAAAACCTCCCCGGCCGACTGTTGTGTCTCACCGGCTGCTGTCCACTCAACTGACTGCCGATTTGATTCCGGTATGTAGTGGTGGATCCATGTTTCATCCATTGTCACATTTCGTATGAAAAAATACTTTTTATTGCGCTTAAACAGGTCCAAACAGCGCTCAAAATCATCAACACGTTGTTGTTTTTGATCCACTGGGAGCAAACGCGGTACCCATTTCGAATAGTGCTTTCTCATGCCCAAATGTTCAGGCAAAATATGACCAACACGTTCTTTTGATATCTTTAGGATGTCAGCTATCTCGCATAATTTTACTTTACGGTCATCCAAAACAATTTTGTGGATTTTTTTATGTTTTCCGGTGTAACCACCTCATTTGGGAGTCCAGAGCGTTCAGCATCATGTGTGTCTGTACGACCGCGTTTAAATTCAGCGTACCAGTAAATAATGAGTGGTTTTCCAGGGGCAGAGTCCCCGTAACACTTATCAAGCCATTGCTTTGTTTGAACGGTATTTATACCCATCAAAAAACAATGTTTAATCAACACACGAAATTCGATTTTTTTCCATAGTTTTGAAAATATGAAAAGTAGCGACACTAAAACCTCTGTAACTTGTAACCTGATCGTCAAAATGTCATGAAATTTTGACACGTATCGTTTAAAGATTGGTAGTTCCTAAAAATTATATGGATTTTTTGAAAAGGGCGACATCTATGTGTCAGACCAAAAACTTTCAGCCTACGTGTTCGATGATATGACTGTATCTGGTAAGTAGACATAAAAATATTGCCCTAACTTAAAAGAAAGTAATAAAAAACCTGAAAAGAAAAATATATGAATTCTTCAGATGAATTCATACTTTTTTTACCTGTGGCATATATCCAACCCTCGGTCCTGGTACCCCACTGCCCTTCTCTCCAGGTGTTCCCCCTAATACCCAAATTTCTCCTGAATTTATACTTTTTCTTCCGACTATACAGCTAAGTAAAGTTGTCTTACCACAACCACTAGCTCCTAAAAGTCCATATCTGAAAAATAATATTTAAAATTTAATTTATTAATATTTAAAAAGAAAATCAGTCCGACTTG
This sequence comes from Pachyrhynchus sulphureomaculatus, assembly GCA_019049505.1. Classification (NCBI taxonomy): domain Eukaryota; kingdom Metazoa; phylum Arthropoda; class Insecta; order Coleoptera; family Curculionidae; genus Pachyrhynchus; species Pachyrhynchus sulphureomaculatus. The sequence continues at coordinate 184,178,716 of CM032456.1, read as the reverse complement.
CGCAATTAGTGTTCCGTACGTGAATTGCTTTTAAACTAAAAATTTTTATTACGGAGGTATAAAATGATCAATGACTTCACAAAACACACCCCAATTGAGTTTTTAACAAAGTTTTTTCGAATCTTCACTGAAAACTGATGACCTTGAAACACAACACCTATGATTTTTATTGTCTAACTGTGTTAACCTTTTTTTTACTAATTCGGTGACACTGATTACGAAGTCACCACTCGTATCGTAAGGCATATAGGGGTATTTTTCACTTTTTTCATAAAAATAATTCAAACTATTAAGTTTCGGTGCTCTTTCCACGAGTTATGCGACTTCTCGTGAGAAAGCGTGTTAGTTAAAATTGCAACAACACTCATTCGCAAGGCTTGTGAAAATTTGGAATTATTACTCAATAAAATTCAGTATCAAAAACACGGTTAGCAGCTTTGTGGAGATGTTAAAATTATACCTATGTTATTAGGTCAACAATCAGGATATACAAAATATCCATGTTTTTTTTATATGAGTGGGATAGTAGAGTACTATATCTACCTACGTAAAAAAACAACGGACTCCTCGGGATAAGCTTGAACCTGGAACCAAAAATATATCACGAAAAAATTTGATCGATCCTAAAAAAGTTTTGTTACCTCCGCTTTATATTAAATTAGGTTTAATCAAACAGTTCGCTAAATAAAGAAAGTGACTGTTTTAAGTACCTGTGTAAAAAATTTCCTACCTTATCTGATGCAAAAATAAAAGAAGGAATTCTTGTTGGACCACAAATCAGATCCTTGAGCGTTCAAAAATGTTGTACATAATTTTTTGGGTAATCCAAACATCCAGACTATAAAAATATTGTAGCAACGTTGTTAGATAAATATCAAAAATTGTTATGCAAAACTCCACTTTCTAGATTTATATCTGGATTTTTTCCCTGAAAATCTTGGTGATTTTAGCGAAGAACAGGGAGAACGATTTCATCAAAACATCAAAACTATGGAAACAAGATACCAAGGTCGATGAAATGTGAATATGATGGCTGATTACTGAAAACTTGATATTCCAGACGCAATCCATAAAAAAAATCACTCCCAGGCGTAATTTTACGGAAAAACGCAGAAGATATCACTCAGAATAATCGTAATATAACAATTGTAATTGATGTTTTCTTTGTAAATGTTTGAATAAATATATTTTTAACTTAATAACTGATTTTATCTTAGAAAATTTATAATAAACGTTTTTTTAATTTTTTAGAAAAACCAGATGTGATAGGAAGAAAATGCGGATACTTCTGAATTCAGGACACGTGAAATAAAAAAAAAATAGCTGTTAAAATGAAAACAATGCTCACAAATTTTTTACATGTGTTATTAAAGGTAATGCGTGATAATTTTCGTTCAATGTGGAGGATATTCTAGAATTTTTTCAACATTTCATTGATCAGTACTTTTCGATATAAGGGGGAGACAGCAATTTTTCGCAATTTCTTAAAAATAATACAAAGAAAAGTGTGCGCAAGTAATCCATTATATATATTTTTGAACTCGTGCTTTTCCAAGCTTTCGTTTGACACCCCACTCGATGATCTGGTAAAATTTTTTTTTCACTTCCGATTTCACCCTCCAAAACTAACCCCTTAAGTTAAAAAATTAACTTTCAAAACTACACGGCTCTGATGAGGCCATCAATTCCTATATTAGTGCCAAATTTCAACTTTCTATGTCAAATAGTGTCGGAGAAAATCGGGTGTGACAGACACCGAAGTGATTTTATAAGTGTTCCGTACGGAACACTAAAAATTACCTTTATGTGGTGTAACCAGAAGACGTAGTACAAAAAAATATATACGTTTTTTGTATGACAAGTAATTAAGTTTGATTTTTTAATTATTTCAGCTCGTTTTTAACCGACTTCAAGAATGTTTAATTCAATACGCATTGGTGTAATATTGTTAAAATCTTGTAATATTTCACTTCTGAACGACATTTGAAATTTCACGGATGTATGTGTGTGTATGTCCAACACTACTATTACATCAATTTTAGTGGAACCATACCCAACAATAAAATAATCATTCAAATCGGTTTTGTCAAAATTGTAATTGTGTCAAAAGTAAGGAATCTTTATAACAGTAATTAAGTGATTTTTCAGAGTAATTATATATATATATATATATATATATATATATATATATATATATATATATATATATATATATATAGTGTTGTGGAAATCATTGCATATATTGAAACGGATGATTTCTTTTAGTAATTATACCTTTCTGTACTTTTTTCAATCATCTTTTTTGCAATTTTGATTTTATATGAACTAAATGACAAACTAAATAATATCGTTTTCTCTTTGGGACAGCAACAATGAATTTGTTTTTTGAATTATGGGTAGTGTACCATAGTCTATTTTTAGGAATGCCATTAAAACTATTATATTCAATAAAAGTACAGTGCAAAGTGTTTTAAAAGTTCATTATATTTTTTCAATATCCTTTCGTATCTTCGTCACTAAGGCAGCTAAGTGTTTGTTAGTTTAGGTTTAATAACTGTAATGGTTAACAAGAAATTCCGCCGAATTATTAAACTTGGAATATCCGGTAGAGAATTGACACGGGTTATGATTAATTTTTATTACATGTAAGAATTTAACTTTTAATTATGGCATTTTTTAAATTGCAATTTAGTCTGCTAATACTGTCAAAAGAGTATGGTTTTAGAAATGTAAAAATTAAACATATTCTCTTTGATTTTTTGATTTTTTCGATATCCAAAATCTAAAATCTTGTTTCTAAAATACCAATTTAGATTTATTTCGCTCAGAAAAGAATTTCTAATACTTACATCGTTCCTCTTTCTACGTTCATACACAGCCCATCTAATATTTTGTTGTCCCCGTAAAATTTTACTACATCTTTTACACATACTGCTGCAGTATTAGGCATTTTCTGGAATCAAAAGAAAATATGTTAAAATAAAATTATAGGCTGATTTAAATTATGATTTGGTTCGTAAATTGAAAACATGATTATAGCTAATTGCTAGCAGATATATATATATATATATATATATATATATATATATATATATATATATATATATATATATATATATATATATATATATAGCAGCATTACCAGTCACTGCTTGAGAATTGTTACCCCAACTCTATAGTTCAACGTTTGCTTTTTCACAATAACGACCTGAATAGATCTCTTCTTAACATTCAGAATCAATTTCTCACCCCTAATGTTCTTCCACATGTCACCCCAGACCCTAACACAACAATATACAGAAGCTTACTTTATATTAAGGGCTTAACCCCTAAACTAATAAAAGTATTTAAGAACGAAAATATCAAATTTGCCACGAGGATTGATAATACCCTCAAATGCCTATTCACCAATTTGAAACAGCCAGTACCCAAACTAAAAAAGACAGGAATTGTATACAAGATCCCTTGTCTAGATTGCCAATTTTCATACATTGGCCAGACCACTAGATCACTCCAAGGGAGAATAACATCCCATAAGAGCGACTGTAGAAGGAGCACTCAATCTTGTGCCCTGGCACATCACTTTACACAGCACGACCACAGGATTAATTTCGGAGAGGCTGAAATACTTTACTCAGAGACCAACTACTACAGGAGGAGGTTTTTGGAGATGGTGGCCATTCATAACACACCTAATAATATGAACATCAAAACTGATGTGGACGACCTTAGCGTCGTGTACTCTTACTTACTACAGCTATCTACCTCTCCAGATTCCCCCCCCTGTTGACCACTAGTCCTTCCTAATAAACAATTATTAAACAGGTTCCTTTTGAAAATTTTTTTTTTTTAATAAAATAAAAACCAAATAAAATAAAAGATTTTTATAATTATGATTACTCCCTCGTAAAGTTCATAGTTGAGCCCCTTGTGGTACAATACGCAGACGCGAACTGTCTGCCAAATGTCAAAAAATGCCGGGATTTTTCTAACCTCTCTCACTTTTCGGTTCCTGAAACCACATGTTTCACTAGTAATGATTAAGAAAATGTAAAAAATTTTTTAACAAGTTTTAAATATGTAGTCCGTTAGTTTTTAGTATAAAATTGTTTTTACAAGTTGTTTTTGATTGAACAATGCTTATCCTGGAAGATAACTCATGTTAAGTAAGTTTAATATTATAATTTCTCTGTTCAGTGATACCAATTAGTATTTTACCATCTGCTTCATTAATTAGCACAAATTTACTGTCCATTTTACTTGTAGAGTGTCCTGATGAAGGAAGAAATATATTCCGAAAGCTAGACTATTAACTAAGAGTTTTATTTGGCCAAAATCTTTTGACCGCTACCCTCACAATATTGTGAATTCTCTTTTTCACGAGTCGGTCACGACTACTTCTCCTGTCTTTATATATATATATATATATATATATATATATATATATATATATATATATATATATATATATATATATATACAGAGTGCCCCTAACAGTTTCTCCAACGCTACTTTTACTTGTAATTTTTTCATGCCATGTCTCGAAAAATACTTGGTTTTCGAGATGTATAGACTTAACTATCATAACAAATTAAACGTACCAAGTTTATTAAGCTTTGAATACAGAGTCTATTTTTAGTTGGTGCATTAGTTTTGCTTGGTTATAGTACTCACTAAGTCACCTTGCCAAATATAACCTATATGAAGGTTTCAAACCTGTATAAAATTGTACCTAGTACGGCTATCACATCTTATTCCAGTATTTCTGAGATCAATGATCCAACCCAATAATTTACCCTATAATACCTGGTAAAACAACCCGAGTCTGGAAATAATATAAAAGAATCTGAATGAAAGTCATTTAAAATATACAAATTTTGTTTAGGTCGCCCTGTACTGTTTTTGCGTATAGATTAAGTTTTATTGCTGAAAGGTTAAGAATAAGCAAAGCTTTAAAGCAGAAACAATGCAATGTCGAGTATAGCATCTTCTAAAGTACGATGGCTACCTTTTAAGTTTTTATAAAAAGAATGAAAGAAAAAAAATTTTTTGGTACAAATCGTTTTATTGCTTCTCGAAATATTCGCCACTAAATGCAAAAAGTTTTTTCTGATGGTGATCAGATTTACACACTTTTGCATGCGTTCGAACCAATTCTCGAAACATTTTTTCCATTCTAAAGTTCGTACCTCAAAAACATGGTTTTGGAACGATGCAACAGTTTCTTGAGGTGATGAAAATCGCTGTCCACGCATTTTTTTGACATTCGGGAACAAAAAAAAGTCGTTAGGCGATAAATTAGGTGAATACGGGCAATGAGACATTAATTCGACGTTTTTTTCCGTCAAATAATCGATTGTTTGACGTGCTGTGTGAGAGATGGCATTGTCATGATGAAGAATGACGTTTTTGGTTGTTTTTCATGATTTCATCGATGACTTATGACAAACAAACTGTTCTTCGAGCCCCTAAAGTAATTGTTGCAATATGTCCAGTGTAATCAAAAAAACAAGCGATTATTTTCTGGAAAGTGCTTTGCGAACGAACCACTTTTGCTGGATTTGGTTCATCTTGGAATACCCAAACAGTTGATTGTTGCTTAGTTTCCGGCTCGTACCAATATATCCAAGTTTCGTCTCCTGTTATGATGCATACGGATTTTGCATGTCCTCGGTGGATTTTTTTGGGTATTTCCTAACATCAATTGACACGAGTCTGTTTTTGAGTTTTGGTCAAAATATGCGAAATCCATCGAGAACAGATTTCATAGCTAAATGTTCATGCAAAATCGAATGTACTGCAGTCTTCGAAATACCTAAGGATGCCTCTAACTCACGATAAGTCGCATGTGGATCCTTTTCAATCAAGAACAACCGATTTTGGTCGTCCTTCACGAAATTCAAGGCTGACGGAACCACGACCATGGCGAGATTCGGTAAACCAATTTTAAACAGTTTTTTCTGATGGTGATTCATTATCAAGGGTTGAACGAAGCGATTAGAGGCATTGTTGTTGAGTTAGGCCTTTACTTAAATCCTAAAAAAATCATCCAACGAAAACCTTCACGTGAAATTTTCATTTGTTCACCATACTGTTTTTTTTATACGCTCACTGTAAACAAACTACTCGGCCAATTTCAATAAAGTAAAAACTTAAAAGACGTAGATGTTTAGTAATATTCTATTTTTATATAGGCTAGCGAATTTTGGTAAGTATCTGTTGAAAAGGAATGGGGACTAGAGGTAAGCCTTGAAAAGACGGAGTATATGGTTATGAAATCAGAAATAGAATTTGATGTCTTAATTAACAACGATACACATGTCAAACAAGTCAAGGAATTTAAATATCTAGGAGTACTGATTGACAACAAGAATGGTATAGGTAAAAAGGAAATACAGAATAAAATACAAAAAGTCAGGAGGATCATAGGAGCTCTTAACTCAATATGGTGGTATCAAAACATAACTACACAAAACAAAAAGAGAATTGAAAGAACAATGGTAGAATCGGTTTTAAGTTATGGTAGTGAACTGTGGGTAATGAAAGAAGAGAATAAAAGAAAAATAAAGACGATAGAGATGGATTACCTGAGAAGAAGCGCCGGAGTGTCCAAATTCCAACACGTAACAAACCAAGAAATACGCAATAGAACAGCAGCAACAGAAACAATTATACAAAGAATAGAAAATAGAGGATTAAAAGGGTTTGGACACCTACATAGAATGAACGATACAAGATGGCCCAAAAGGCTCTTGACATGGAAACCCCCGGGAAGAAATAAAAAAGGACGACCACGTAGATCCTGGAATGAAGATATGAGCCAAGACATGAGGTCACGAGGAATGGATGAAGAGATGGCGGACGATAGACAGGTTTGGAGAAGGCGAATGGGAACACAACACTTAGTTGTATACTTGTTAATGTCCGGTAAAGACTTGAGACTTAAACAGCTAAAAGTGTTACCTAAAGCGTAATAAACTCGTTGAAACAACAGAGGTGGCACGAACACAAGGTAGAATTTCGGATGGTGGTAGCTTCTACTTGATGGAAATTCATTATAAATATATAATAAAAGACTGTTTTTAGCCAATTTCCACTGGTGGAAACCAGTGGAAATTTACTAAAAATGGTCTTTTATTATATATTCACAAGGTGGAAACTTGTACTTCATTAGTATATAGTATATATTGTTCATCACAAGACCTGTTAATAAAATAGGCCCATTTAAAGTTTTTTTTTTTTTTTTTTTTTGGCTTGGTCAAAAATTATTCACAGTGATTGAGCTGTTGATATTTATTACAAAACGATAAAAAAAAAGAGAAAATAACCTTCCCGAACAGGAATCTAAGCAGGTTTACAGTCTTCCCGATCTGTTGTAACAAACAAGACAATGGTTATATCCACAATTCAAAGTTTAATATTGTTTTTGTGTAAATAAAACTTGATGATCCTTTGAGTTTGTGCGTGTATGTTATATAGTTGGTACTAGTTCTACGACGAACTCTAAAAGATTTTGCACTTAAATTATGACTGCGTTATACGATTGTTTCGATCACTCATGGACATGCAATTATCTCTAATATTTCTTAAAATATTCCAACAAGCCCGGGAAATGCCCACCCATCAACGTGACGATAAGAATTAAAGACAATTACGTACGTAATTTTACTTATGCATTCCACAGCAATTTTGGTTGCGGTGAGTAATCCTGAATAACGTCAGATTCTTAAGAAGTGCAGTTAGTCGAGTAAAACTATCCAATAATTATATATATATACAGTCGACACTGTTTGTAGTGAAACTCTATATAGTGAAAAACTGTTTATAGTGCAATTTTTTCAAGACCTAGAATATTTTAATGAAATTTCATGTAAAAAGCCCTGCATATAGTGAATCTGTAAAATAGTAATACTCTATATAATAAAATTTTTACCGGAATTTTATGTATAAATTTTTATGCATTTATTGAGATCTTGGCCATTTCGGATTTCTCATTTTTATCTAACATTAGCACGAATTCCATTTTTATGACGCATTCTTTTGAAAAGGTTCTTAACGCGTTTACAACGCCTAATGGTTGGCAATAAATCAGGTAGATTTCTGTGAGAAACCCGGGGAATAACCCATTTTATAGAAACCCGGGGAAAAACCCATTTTATAGTCGAGGCCTAGTAATTCGCAAATTCAGATTCAGTTTCTTTTTGTTTAAGAATCAAGTAAGATGTCCAAGCGAGTGTGATTAACTTTAGCTGAGAAAATTAAAGTTTTGGAGGAAGTTGATAAAGGCTGCAAAAAAAATGATGTTGCTGCAAAATTTGGTGTTTCTCCAAGTTGCGTCTCTCTGATAATAAAAAGTCGCGACAGTACCATCAAGAAACCTAGTGTTCCAAGCAGTCGAAAACGAGTACGGGTGAGTACTTACGAGGATGTAAATGAAGCAGTTTTACGATGGTTTCAAGTGGCCCGTAGCATCAAAACGTACCAATATCGGGAAATTTAATAAAGCAAAAGGCTCTACAATTTGCTAAAGAATTTAACTGCGTTAATTTTCAAGCTAGTAAAGGGTGGTTGAGTGCCTGGAAGACTCGCAATTCAATTGTTTTCAAGACGGTGTCTGGCGAGAGTGCAAGCGTTAGTCAGGAGGACTGTGACATTTGGATTGAAACTGTTTTAAAAAGTGCATTGAAAATGTACGAGCCAAAAACGTTTTCAATTGTGATGAAACCGGTTTGTTTTTTAAATGTTTGCCAAATAAAACTTTTGCTTTTAAAAGTGATAAATGTTTTAGTGTTAAAACAAGTAAAAAAAGGTGACACTTATGGTTGGAGCAAACTGAAATTACTGCACATAGGTTAAACAAAAATTCCGTTGTTTAAAAGGAGTTAAATCTCTGGAGTTAGATTACGCCAATAATAAAAAGGCATGGATGACTTCTGAGATTTTCGAAAGATGGATCAAAGAACTGGACACGAAAATGAAAAGCCAAAAGCGAAAGATTGTGATGTTTATAGACAATTGTCCTGCACATCCAGTTACTGTAAGTAAAAAATTAAGGAATATTGAATTGATCTTTTCGCCACCAAACATGACCTCCAAATTGCAACCTATGGACCAGGGTATTATAAAAAACATAAACCATCATTACCGAAACAGAATTGTTCACAAAATTGTTAATGCGATTGATAACAACCTTCCAGTCCAAAAATTGATTACCCTTAAAGAGTGTATAACCGAAGTCGCTAAAGTATGGAGTGAAAATGTTTCTCAGAAAACTACCAAAAACTGCTTTTCTAAAGCAGGTTTTACTGAAAAAATTGACGAATGGGAAGAAGAAGACGAAATGGATCTCGCTACCTTAAAAAGGCAATGGGGTATTCTACAAAAAACTGCTACCGTCGACGCAGATTTTTTACTTGAAGATTTCTTAGAAATCGACAATGATGTTGGCACGATAGATCTCCCAACTGACCAAGACATAATTGACGATATAAAAAGTATAGAAGATCAAGAAGAAGAAACTGAAACCGGGGAATGTCCTGCTAAATTTAGTGAAAATGAAATAAGAAATGTATTTGACATTGTGCGAACTACTCCCAGGGGCCAGGAAAGTGTACCTGATCAAATCTTTATGAATTTGAATAAATGCGAGAATTTTGTTGAGCAACAATTATTTTTCAAAAGTAATGTTCAAAAGAAAATAACTGATTATTTTTCCTAGTACGTATGTACGTAGTATGTACATATGTATTAACAGATTTTGTATTATTCTTTTTATTTCGTATGTAGTACATACATACATAAAGTCCGTACGTTATATTTTTACACGTGCGTCATAGTTTTCAGGCAATATCCCAGACGACTATTATATTTTTTGTCTCTTTTTACCAATACCTACGATTTATTGGTGAAAAGAGACAAATAATATAATAGTCGTCTGTTATATGGCCTGAAAACTATGACGCACGGGTAAAGATATAACGTACGGACTTTATGTATGTATTTAGCCCTGTACATGCTATGTACTATTTAAACTTTCAAATGTTTAATAAAATCTTTTCTAATAATTCAATTTTGCAATTTTTTTTGTTGCTTGTACCTTATAAAATACAAGTAAATGATTACCAATATAAAATACATACATAGCAATATATACGGATTTTTTCTTTTTATAGTGAAAAACTTTCTATAGTGAAATTTCGGTCAATATTTTGGTCTTTCACTATATAGAGTGTCGACTGTATATATATATATATATATATATATATATATATATATATATATATATATATATATATATATACATATATATATATATATATATATATATATATATATATATATATATATATATATATATATATATTTCAAGCCGAAGGAAGAAATATTTTTTATTTAGATGAGACTTAGTTTAATGAGGGACACACAGTGAAAAAATTCTGGATTTCAACCCTCTTCAGGAAAAGATCGCAGGCTAATTATAGCACATATTGGTAGTGAAAACAGATTCCTTGGGGGTGGCTTGTTGGAATTCGAATCAAAGTAATCTAAAGATTACCATGAGGAGATGACGGCCGATGTTTTTGAGGAGTACTTCCAACAAATGATTGAATGTATACCAGCAGAATCAGTTATAGTATTAGACAATGCCCCATACCATTCTCGATTATTAGAACAACTCCCGACAAATTCATGGAAGAAAGTGGATATTCTTCAATGGATAAGAGACAAAAATGTGAAACATAAAGATGGTATGTTAAAAGAGGAACTTCTCAAAATTGCGAAACAAAATAAGGCACAGTTCAAGAAATACGCAGTCAATGAGATTGCAAAAGAACGGAATATCACAGTGCTTAGATTACCTCCATATCATTGCGAATTGAATCTCATAAAGCTAATTTGGGCACAAATGAAGGTTTCGTTACAAGGGGAAAATACCACGTTCAAACTTCAAGACGTAAGGCAATTATTACTCGCAGGAATAGAGAGAATCAAAGAGGATAATTGGAAAAATGCCATTCGACATGTTATAGAAGAAAATGAAATGTGGAAACTTGACGAATTCATCGAAAAAACTGTGGAAATAGAACCCTTAATTACTAATTTAAGAGAAGCCGAATCTTCAGATTTTGAAGATGATGATTGTTTTTGATTGTAATTAAAGCCCTTATATATCGTGAATTGTGAATTTGTATATATACATAGATCTATAGATTAAAAAAGTTTTGGTAATAAATCTTATATTTCTATAACTTTATTTTTAAGATAATTTTTTTTCTGCCTAAAATAGGGTGAACTCTTAAGAATAATTCAAAACAAGTAGCAAAATCCAATAAAATGCATAAGAAATCTTTTTTTTTTTTGGGCGCACTCCAACATGTATTTGCATCTACAATGAGAGAATTTTGCTATCAACTCCAAACAAATACCCTTTGGTCAAATCAGTTTATGATCTTCCAGTATTATATTATCTTTTTCTAGTACTTTCCCTCTTTCGGAGGCTTACATCTGCCTAAAAATGTGCATTAATCTGTATCGATTCTAATGGGCTGATCGAATGCTGCCCAGTTAAGAATTTAAATAAAAAAAGAAACGTTAACAAAATTGGCTAGAGTAGGGGTCCAAACAATGTCAAAAATTTTAAACTCATTGACCTCTTCTTGAAGTGCCATATCCGATACGGGCGTAGGCGTCCCCCACACCTTTGCCTGTGGTTGTTGCCTTTTTTTAGGGTTTACCACAGACAAAGGGAACCTACAGTTTAATGACGTTTCCGAACAGGACTTTTCTAGGCATGATACTACGGGCAGTTTGCCATTGCCTTTCCGAGAGAGGCGACCGTTACGTTGTAAATTGTTATTTTATTTGATTTTATTATTCTGTTTTTTATTATTTCTAAGATACGAACTCGGGTCGCTGGCGTAAAAAGCAGACGCCTTAACCACTACGCTATGGCCGCTTCCCCCTCTCTCTCTCTCTCTCATTGACCTAATAATGAATATTATTGAAATTTTACAGGCTCGACATTAAACCTGTAAAAACTCTTTCTCAAAAATTGCAATTTAACTAAAAATTCCAACTAAATTTCATTTAATGTCACTTTATTCAAAGTATTCATGTAAAAAATTAAGAGCGTAGCTTTCAAGGAGGGGAGGTGAAAATAACTCACTATTCTGGAAAAAATCTCTCCTTATTTATAACGACATGCGTTTTTGTGTAAATGAACTAAGTATTAGAGTTATGCTCAAAGCAAAAATTAGAATAAATCTGGAGCAGGAGAAACATAAATTGATAATGCATACAAAGATAAAGACACCAACAGAAATCATAAAGCAAAACACAGACGAATATCGACAAGTACTGGAAAATTATATAAAGCACATAAACTACCAAACAGAACTTGATGAACTAAACGCACAAATCAACAACAGCCCACTCATGACTACAAAATAAATAGTAACATCGAAAAAGAGAAAACATAAAAATTAAGTAGACACAAAATCTTATGACACAGAGAATACTATTAAGAAATGATCCTACACACGGCAGATTAGAATTGGCAGAAATAGATAAAAAAAAATAAAGAAAAAGATCAGAGAAGACATTAGACAGAAACTCGAAAATAGAAGAAACTTTGAAAGAAGGAAAAAGTTTGAACCATCCAAACAAACAAATGAATGACGGAAATAATAAAATTTATAAATAATGATAACCAAGATATAAAGGAAGCTACAGAGAAATATTATCAAACACTGTATGACACGAAAATATCGCCACCGCCCGAAAAAGAAGAAGGAAATAGAATGATAGTAAGAAATGTGGGATCTGAAGAAATTCTCGATGTAACAACGGATGAAATAATGAACGCCCTACACATATGTACAACAACAAAGAACCAGGGGACGATGAAATAACTATAGAAATGATAAAGTATGGAGGGGCATCGATAATACAATCTCTTCAAGCTCTATTAACGGTGTGCCTAATAGAAAATAAAATACCAACACCTTGGGTAAACGCCTTGATTGTGCTTATTTTTAAAAAGGGGAACAAATTTAAATTGGAAAATTACAGACCCATCAGCCTGTTATCGGTAGTATATAAAATCCTCACTAGAATCATAACATATAGATTAACGAACAAATTAAACAGTTATCAACCACGTGAACAAGCGGGATTTATACGGGGATACAGCGCTTTGGACCATCTTCAAATAATTAGATTACTAGTGGAAAAACCAAATGAATATAAAGTCACCTTGTGGATAGCAATGGTTGACTACGAAAAAGCATTTGATTCCCTAGAGATATGGGCAGTCCTTAATGCCTTAAGTAACAGCAGAGAGAGAAAGATACAAAACTCTTCTTGAATACATATATAAAAATGCAGCATCACAAATAATACTTGAAGAATAAACAAATAAAACCACAATTAGACAAGGCGATTCGATATTCCCAAAGCTGTTCACATTGACTCTAGAAGACATATTCAAATCGATAAAGTGGGAAAATAAAGGAATACTAATGGACGGTGAACGAATAAATCACTTAAGGTTCGCCGATGATGTCACTCCGAGTGCCATTACAAAAGAAGAATTGCAAGAAATGCTAATGGAGTTGAATAACAACTCTCGAGAAATAGATCTAAAAATAAACTTCACCAAAACCAAATATTTGAACAACGCAAGTTAAAATAACAGCCAAGAACTGTTATTAGAAGCTGAAAGAATAGAAAAGGTACAAACATTCATATATTTAGGACAAAAAATCGAAATATCAAAAAATAATTTAAAGAATGACTTGGATAGAAGAGGTTCGTTCGTCTACATTCGGGAGGTTACAATCTACATTTAAATTAGACATTTCAAATACAATAAAAACCAGAGTATTCGATTAATGTGTACTGCCGGTATTAACATATAGCACTGAAACGTAGGCTATAAATAGAAGTATAATAAATAAACTCCAGGTAACCCAAAGAGCAATGGAGAGAAGAATGCTAAATATTAGACTCCAAGATCGGATTCCTAACATCGAGATACGAAGAAGATCAAAAGTGACAGATGTAATACAACGAATGTGTATATTAAGGTGGAATTGGGCGGGGCATGTTGCAAGGATGAATGATAATAGATGGACACGCCGTATAGTTGAATGGAGGCCTAGAGAACACAAAAGATGCAGAGGTAGACCACAGACAAGATGGACGGTCGACATACAAAGATTAGCAGGACATGATTGGATGCAAAAAGCAAATAACAAAGTTCATTGGGGACAATTTGGGGAGGCTTACATCCGACTATGGATGGAATAAGCTAATGATGATGGTTAAAGTTATTTAAAATAGATATTTGTTGCTAAGATATCCTGTATGTTACTGTTCATTAAAAGACGAAACTCCATAACATTTTGAACCTCACGGGTATGAAATAAATAATTTTATTTGAAAATAATCAATTTATGTGAAATAGAATAATTGTATTAATAATATTGGCATTTTTACAGCTAGTCTATACAATCAGAAAGAAAAAACCTTGAACTGATATTAATTATTATTTTAGTTAAAGCAGTATGTGCATTTTATATCCATTATAGGGCATTATATAAAATCATAATAAAAGAAGAAGAATAAAAAAAAAACTATTCTTTAGTTAGTTTACTATAAATAAATATTTTCTTTGTATTTTTAACGTTTTTTTGCGGGAATAAGTACACTTTCTAACACTAGACAATATCTTAACCTTTGATCTAAGATCACAGTATATATTTTTGGCATTTAAAGTAATTATAAGTTATTATACTTATTTACATCTGTTGCAATTAAAACTTCCGTTTTTGCTTGATTCAATGTAAAATAACCCGTCAAGTGCAAGTTGAACTTGCACAATTAGTGTTCCGTACGTTGATTGCTTTTAAAATAAAATAAATTGTTACGGTGGTATAAAATGATCAGTGACTTCACAAAACACATCCCAAAGGACTTTTCAACAAAGTTTGTTTCCAATCTTTATTGAATACTGATCATCTTGAAATTTTTGTTTTTTTTTATATATATACTAGATAAATTATTAAAGGTAATGCACTCGTGATAATTTTCGTTCAATCTACACCCTGTGGAGAATATTCCAGAATTTTTTCAAAATTTTTTGATCAGTACTTTTCGAGATAAGGTGA
Source organism: Pachyrhynchus sulphureomaculatus (assembly GCA_019049505.1). Taxonomy (NCBI): domain Eukaryota; kingdom Metazoa; phylum Arthropoda; class Insecta; order Coleoptera; family Curculionidae; genus Pachyrhynchus; species Pachyrhynchus sulphureomaculatus. Next base: position 184,163,546 of record CM032456.1, on the reverse strand, counting down.
GGGGACAGCAATTTTTCGCGATTTTTTAAAAATAATACAAAGAAAAATGTGCGCAAGTATTACATTACATATATATTTTTTACTCGTGTTTTCACAAGCTTTCATTTGACACCACACTCGATGACCTACTAAAAATTTTTTTTTCACTTTAGATTTCACCCCCAAAATTAACCCCTTAAATCAAAATTTGACTTTCAAAACTACATGGCTCTGATCAGACCATCAATTCCTATATTATTACCAAATTTCAAATTTCTATGACAAATAGTTTCGGAGATCGGATGTGATAGACAGGCAGAGACCGAAGTCATCTTATAAGTGTTCCGTACGGAACACAAAAAATTGCTCAAAAAGTTCTATTGCATACATGCAGTTCTAAAATAAATACTAAGTTTGATTTTCTCACATCTATAATATATATAAAATGCAACGTCTCTCTGTCTGCCTGTCTGTCTGTCCGTCTGTTTGTCTGTCCGTTAGTGCGCTTATCACTGGAGAACCCCTTATCCGATTTACGTACTTTTTTTTTTAAAACATACATATGTTCTCTGGCCAGGTTATAGGCTATATCTTATTACGATAGGTAGCATAAGGAATAAACAGTGAATGAAAAAATAGTGAATGAAGTCGGAAGAAAGTTTGCCGCTAGCGCGTTCCCTTACAATAGACAGCCTAAACCATTAAATATGGAACAATATTATGTAGCAGATAATATCTATAATCTATAATATATATAAAATGGAATGTCTCTCTGTCTGTCTGTCCATTAGTGCGTTGATCACGCGAGAACCACTTATCCGATTTACGTGTCTTTTTTTAAATTCATACATATATTCTTTGGCCAGGTTATATAATAATAATAATCTATATCTATAATATATGTAAAATGCAACGTCTCTCTGTCTGTCTGTCTGTCCGTTAGTGTGCTTATCCCTCGAGAACTACTTATCCGATTTACGTGATTTTTTAAATTCATACATATGTTCTCTGACCAGGTTATAGATATATATTTTATTACATCTATAATATATAAAATGCAACGTATCTCTGTCTGTCTGTCTGTCTGTACGTTAGTGCGCTTATCATTGGAGAAGCACTTATCCGATTTACGTGCTTTTTTTTCTAAACATGCTAAACCATTAAATATGGAACAATATCATGTAGCAAAGAATATCTACAATATATATAAAATACAACGTCTCTCTGTCTGTCTGTCTGTCCGTTAGTGCGCTTATCACTGGAGAACCACTTATCCGATTTACGTGCTTTTTTTTAAACATACATATGTCTCTGGCCAAGTTATAGGATATATTTTATTACGTTAGGTGACATAAGGAACAAGCAGTGACGATAATAGTGAATCAAGTCGGAGAAAAGTTTGCTGCTAGCGCGTTCTCTTGCAATACACTGCCTAAAGCATTAAATATGGAACAATATCATGTAGCAAAGAATATTAAATATATATATATATATATATATATATATATATATATATATATATATATATATATAGAGATATATATATATATATATATATATATATATATATATATATATATATATATATATATATATATATATATATATATATATATATATATATATATATATATATTTATATATATATATATATTTATATATATATATATATATATATATATATATATATATATATATATATATATATATAATGCAACGTCTGTCTGTCTATCTGCCTGTCTCTCTGCCTGTCCGTTAGTGCGCTTATTACTTGAGAACCACTTATCCGATTTACGTGTTTTTATAAATTTATACATACGTTCTATATAATTCAATATAAGCCTAGATAATGGGAGATAAGATGAGATAATGAGAGATAAGAAGAAATAATGGTAGATAAGTCGAGATAAGCCTCGATAATGGGAGATAAGGTGAGATAATGGGAGATAAGTATAAATAATGGGAGCTAAGGAGAAATAATGAGAGATAACCAGAGATAAGTCTAGATAATGGGAGTTATGGCGAGATAATAGGAGATAACGAGAAATAATGGGAGGTAAGGAGAAATATTACGAGATAGTCGAGATAAGCCTAGATAAGTCGAGATATGTCTAGATAAGTCGAGATATGTCTAGATAATGGGAGATACGGTAGATAATGGGAGATAAGGAGAAATAATGGGAGATGAACAGAGATGAGCCTAGATAATGGAAATTATGTAGAGATAATGGGAGATAAGGAGAAATATTGGGCGATAAGGGGAAATAATGGGAGATATTTTATTACGTTGGGTAACATAAGGAATAAGCAGTGACCCTAGTAGTGAATCAAGTCCACGCGAGCGGAGCCGCGGACCCGGGTAGTTAAAGATAAATTAATTCAAGCATTACAACGCGGTATTTTATGTTGATATGTAACACGTAGGTTGAAAAGTTTTTGGTCTAGCTATTTAAAATATATTTTTTCTGCAAAATTCGACTTTATTCATCAACATAGTCTCCTTCAAGTGCAATGCAATTAGTCCAACGCTTTTCTAACATTTCTATACCTTTCTTGTAGAAGGATTTGTCTTTGCTCTCAAAATAGCCCTCAGTTTCGGCAATAACTTCTTCATTGGAGCCAAATCTCTTTCGCGCGAGCATTTTTTTGAGGTCTGCGAATAGATAATAGTCGCTGGGGGTTAAATCTGGAAAATACGGTGGATGAGGAAGCAATTCGAACTTCAATTCATGCAATTTTGATATCGTAACCATTGTCTTGTGACACGGTGCATTGATTTTTCTTGTTTATTTGGGGGTCGTTTGTTGCCAAATAGAAGAATAGATGGATTTTTTTTTACTTCGATGTAAACATACGAATACTACACCAGTGTTTATGAAATTCGATGTTTCACACATACCATATTGTATACAGTAAAGAAGAACTTGATAAAGCACAACAAAATGTGCGAAACGTTGTTGTAACCAATAGTAAGCTTTTGTTTTAAATGACAACCAAAACCCAAGAAAAATATTACCTATTATATATATATATATATATATATATATATATATATATATATATATATATATATATATATATATATATATATATATATATAGGGTGCAGCGCTTAACTCCTAACAAATTTAAATTTGAATTTTTGCTATATAGTAGTTCCGCTATAGATCGTTGTTGATGTTCGTGAAAGCCACATACTTCTAGTAAACAGTAATAACCTCGAAATGACCGAGCCGTTGCGAGCAAGTGCGGAGTACAACCGTAGACATATATTACATCTCCATAATAATCAATTGAGCTTCGTTTTAGTTCATTTCGATCTGTTTGGGTTATGTTAGCTTTGGTTTTCTAGCAACTACGAATCCTCTTAAGCATGCAGACAGCATCTCTTAACAATAGCAGTTGAGATTCGTTCAACACTAGTTTTATTTAATACAGCAATAACTTGAGGAGCTGTTAACCAAGACTTTCGTTTAGCCATCAATGTAATGAACTGATATTCACATTCTGTTGGGGTTTTAGGCCGACCAGACCTTTTTCTGTCGTCATTTGTTCTTATTATTTTTTTCTATGAAGGGTGTAGTGTAAACTTTTGTTTGGAAAACCTAGTTTTTTGGCAATATGTCACTATTGTTCTAGGAAGGTTCGACATTCGACTGCGTTCTTGCCGTCATTTTAAATCAAATGACGAAACAATCGCATGAACACTTTGAAGCAAAATTATTCTATAATAGTTTATTTTTACTAAAAGATTTTACCACAGCTCTGAGATCCTGTCTCCTCTGTTATTGCCGGATGCTTCTGCTGCCCCAGTTGCCAATTATTTTGCTTGTGTAAAATTTCCATTGAGTTCAGTAAATTTATAGGAAATCATATAATTTTTTAGTCTATGCTCCTACTAACGAACAAAAAGAATGTGAAAATATTTTGTTTAAAATATTAGTTAAAATATCTAAATACATGATTTTTATTCCTAAAAAAAATAATATACCCACGAAAGTTATGTTTTTGGTTAGTTCAGGTTAGCTAATGATGATAATAATTAATTATAAATGTAATATTTATTTTGTGATATTAAGAGATAAGTTAATTTAGAAAAAAAATTATAAGTACGTATCTCCATATAAAAAGAGGCTAATAATAAATTAATAAATTATACCTAATAATGCATTCATATCATTTTAAATTGTTAATGTAAAAAAATATTTATTATGTATTTTCTGCTATAGGCAATAAAAATATGAATGTGGAATAATAATTAATCGGTACAATAATTCAACCATCCGTATGATCCTATAAAATTAAATTTTACTTGACAGACGTTGCTGTTACTATTCACATTACATCAATCTATATAATATTGTATACATTGTTCGTATTCCTATCTTCACACTAAGTAACTTGAAATATGTGTATGTATAAAAATGCATGTTTCAAATTTGCATTTATTATTTATGCAAAAAAGGCAAGACCATATAAATCCAGAAGTATACTGCTTATTTTTTAACTTCAATACATATCTATTGAACATCTAGCTCAAAATATCTGTACAAATCAGGTATATCAATACAATAACGAGAACTTACAGATATTTTGTAATAATCTCAGGCACTTCAGAAAATTGAAACAGTCTAGTGTTATATGTTACACTTATCAAAACCTAAGACAAGGACTTTTAGAGTCACGTAATGTAGTATAAAAAAAAATTCTCAAATTATTTAGTTAGATGATATAGTTGGTATATCTATGATTTTTATCCACTAAGTACCGATATTTCTCTGGACCTGAACTAACCTAAAGGCCAGAATTATAATCGGATATGGATCATGTTGAATAGAGCGTCAAACGACCAACGGGGGGTGCGAAGCTCTGATGAAAAAAAAACCCTGGTACTTCCCAATCGTGCATATTAAAAATTGTTGATCGGAAGATGGAGACTGCTCACAAAATAGACCCTTTTATAGGGAACTTCATAAACGTAAACTCAATTTAAAAATCGATGACCTGAGGGTGAAAATGAGGCGAATTTATCAATTTGTAGGTAATCTTTTATACTCTTAGTCAGTTGGTTTTCACATTCTTACTGTTGTTGCCCGCTGGTCTTTAAATTTATTATTGTTGTTAGCCTGTTTGCCTTTAAGTATGCTCCAAATTTCAAAGATTATTCTTTTGGACCTGTCCTAAGCCTGGATGAGGTGTGAAGCGTTTGCGAATTTGACAGTGGAATTAAAAAATGGAAAAAATGGAAACTGTTGCTTAGAGCATTTACAAAGAAAAGTTTTTTAGACAGGGGAAGGTGGAAAATACGAATATTTAATTAAAAATATCATACAGAGTGGTACAAAAAATTATAACAATTTAAAAGTATACACGCAGTGCAGTATGCAAGTGGCGCCAGCTACAATTTACAACAAAATTGTGAGCTGATTTCGATTTCTCATCTTAGAAAACCCCTTAGCACCGAATCTTGTACAAATAGTACAATTATTAACAAAGCTACTTAAGAAAAACTAAAATAAAAGCATAACGATGACACCCTGTATCTCAAAAACTTACGAATTTTTGGACTAAGGTAAGTTGGGTTAAATGGTCATATTTTCATCCCAGAAATCCGCAGTAACTCTATGCAGACGGAATACTGTGACACCCTGTATATGTATACAGATACAATAGGCATTTCTTTAAGAAATTGAGAACATAAAAGGCAGAGCTACTCATAGAAGGGGGTATCAAATAACAGGCAGGCAGCTAAACCTTTTTTTTTACAATAATAATGATGTTTAGGGATAGAAAAAGGAATAGAAAAACAATCAGTTCTTGCTCCCGGTTTCTCGGGCAATGTAACATACCTTTATATTTTATTTATTAACATTATAAATTTTTTGTTTTTTAAAATGTACGAAGGCGTCGAGGCATTACAGGACCCCAAGTTATATAACAACAAGCAAAGATGTGATTAACTTTTTTTTGTATCAATTTTACCTTATTTAAAATAAAAAAACAACTCCATAATCTCATCTGAATATATACGTAACTCGCCTATTAAGGATTGCAAAAATTTGTTATCTGAATAAATCCGAAATAATTTAATTCTGGTACTAGTTTGGCATCTAAAACATATTTACTTTCTAATTTTTATATTAGAGGTAGTATACGACATCCACAATTTAAAAAATATCAATAAAATCTATATATACTAGATGTCCCATAAACAACTTTAATTTTAAAATATTTATATTAAATAAAACAAATTAGTAAATAAAAAAAACCCTATTGTATATCAAATAACAGTCCTTCAAAAAGGATTTATTAAAAATAATAGAGAGATTTTGAAACGCCTATTTTGGTAGGCCACTATCTTTATCTTTATTTGAAGCAAGCGCCCACAGTTTGAAGCATGCGCAGTAGTAAAGAGAAGAAATTAAAATATGAGAACTTAGCTGTTATCGTTATTTGAAGAATGCGCCCACCATTTGGAGCTTGCGCAGTATTCAAACAAATATAGAGAAACCTTTATTAAAGATAACGATTTCCCTTATTTAGGAACTTATAAGAGAGGATATTTTAAGTTCGTTATTCTTATCCATTAAGAAAATACAATAAAACTAAAACGATAATTTTTTTATTGGAAATAACACTCACAACAGTTAATTAGTGTTCAGATTATATTGGGATTTTGCAATATTTTACCACAATGGCATCACAGTGTGTGTAGTGCTAATTTTAAATGAAATTTTATTTATCGCACATTCGTATTACCTTGGAAATATTAAAGAAAGAGAGAGAAACCTATAAGACACAAATTTAATTTAGGTACTTCTGTTGACTCATCAAATTACTAAGAACCGGTATGTTTAACCATGAAACGAATAAAAAAAAATCCCATAAGTTTATAGAAGATAAAAAGTAACCTAACCTTACAATTCCTTTGCGTTAATACTGCGCACGCTTGAGATAACCATAAGGACAAAGGCTTGTGACAAATAAGCGTTACAAAATCTCTCTAATATGAATTATTACTTTCCTGACACTATTTTAAGCGAATTTTTAAATTATCAGAGTTGCGATTTTTTGCTGGATATTTTTTTTGATAGTTCCAGAGCAAGCATTGTTACTATAAGCTTCAGTGTTGTAAAGCTGATGTAAAGACCTTTTCAGTCATATTTCCCTTTAAATTATTATGGAGTCTCAGTAATTATCAAAATCATCATCATCATTAGCTTATTTCATCTATGTAAGCCTCCCATAGTTGCCTCCAATGAGCTTTGTTGTTTGCTTTTTTGCATCCCAATCGTGTCCTGCTAATCTTTTTATGTCGTCCGTCCATCTTATCTGTGGTCTATCTCTGCATCTTTTGTGTTCTCTAGGCCTCCATTCAACTATATAGGGTATTCATCTATTACCATCCATCCTTGCGATATGCCCCGCCCAATTCCACCTTAATGTACATATTCGTTGTATTATATCTGTCACTTTTAATCTTCTTCGAATCTCGATGTTAGGAATATGATCTTGTAGTCTAATATTGAGCATTCTCCTCTCCATTGCTCTTTGGGTTACCTGGAGTTTTATTTATTATACTTTTATTTAAAGCCCACGTTTCAGTGCCATATGTTAATACCAGCAGTACATATTGATCGAATACTCTGGCTTTTATTGTATTTGGGATGTCCAATTTAAATATAGATTGTAACCTTTCGAACGGAGGGACCAACCTAACGAAATTCTTCTATCTAAGTCAGCCTTTAAATTATTTTTTGATTATTTCGATTTTTTTGTCCTAAACATATAAATGTTTGTATAGCCTGTTCCAAAATATAAGATCCTGATTTTTGTCGTTTTAAGTGGGTAAATATAAAAATTCTGACCTTTTGTTTATGATAGGTTGCAGAGATGGACTTAAGAATTTTATTTATTAATGCAAATAAATAAAATTATAAGTGTTTTTGGAGACGTTTATTTATAGATGGATGTAAAAACAAATGAAGGGTCCAGGGGAAAAACACCTTAAGTCCACAAAATCTAATTTCGAGAAAAATTGAAATTTAGTGTTCTAAGTCTCTAAAATGCCAGTAAACTGCCGTATTAAGTTTAAAAAAATTAATAGATATGGTTCATAAAAGTGTTTTCTGTGTAATTATTCAAAAAATTTCATGAAAATATATAAAACAGGGTCCACAGAGGCATTTTTTTGTAAAAAACAGCTGGACTTACGTTGTTTTTTCCCTGTAAGTTGGCTACCTATAAAAAAACTAATAAATTAATGTTTATCACAATTTTTCTTTATTAAAAAACACAAACTTTACTGTATTACATAAATAATCTAAAAGCTAATTATTTTTTGTATCAACAAAAATAATGTTATTTATTATTTATAACTTTGTTTTATAAGTTTTATTTGTTTTAAAAAAGGCAAGCAAATAAAGTTGCTTATTTATTTAAAAAGTTGAAAAAAAAATATTTATTATTTTAAAAGTTAAAAAAAAATCGCTCATTGATCAATGTCAATAGGAGGATCATCGATATAATCGTCAGCGTCATCATTATCTTCATGATCATCATGTGGCAACTCCATATAAAATTTTTTTGATTGCGGCCGTTCTACAAATTTGGATAGGTGGAGTAAGTCCCTATATTTGGCCTTCTTAATGGGTACTTTTTCAGTGTATAAGCTCTTCAGTTCAATATTTTTTTCGGATTCAGAATTAGTACTATTCTCTTTCTTTCCTTCGGATTTCGAACGGCTTTTCTTTTCTTTACAATGGGCTTATTTTTCATAAGGGCCGAAATAGGTGGACTTGTAAAATATCGCATCTTGGTTTTTTGTCTTTTAAAACTTGCATCATGCGAATTGGTCTTGTCTGAAATGGACACTTTGGTTTATATAAAGGTGACAAATAATCAGTCCAATTTTGAAAAACAAAATCTTTTCCACAGTCTATAACTTCAAAAGCTGTTGGTTTATCTCGAGATGTACATAAAACCTCTCTCCAGTCGTCTGGGTGCTCAACGTATGATTTTTTGGTTAACTAGCCCCATATTTTTATCGCACTCTAAGTAAGAATGCCCTCTAATCGGAAATACCACCTTAATGGAATCAAACCTTTCCTTTTTTGTTACTAAAAAGTGAATCATTCTAAACACTATGTAGTTCTTATTTTGACCGGCACAGGAGTCACAAAAGGTTACTAGTTCTTTGACATCCAAAGGCAAAATTTTGTAAACAAAATGGTATAGCATTGAACATACATCGTCTGCACCTTTTTTAGCCACAGACTCGTCGTACGTATAGAATATAGATCTTGAATTTGACAATATGTGAATGTTGAAGCTGATAAAGTTCAGCTGGCGCCTGTAATATACGTCATTAGTTGTTATATTAGTGCAAGGTAAATTTTTCTGAAAATCCATTGCAATAGCTTGGATAGCTGAATTCTTTACTGATTTTTTTTACGATAATGTCGTTTCAAGGAATAGAAACGATCAGCTTTGGTTAAATGAAGCTTATATTCTTGTTCTTTTTGTGCAGTTTGTGCAGTTAATGACTCGGTCAATCTTAAATCTTCATCACCAGACTTAATTTTTCTTTCAATACTTTAATTTCACTTTTCAGGATATCACAAGTACTACAAGTGTCTTTCCTTGGATATCCAAAGGAAATATTAAAATTGTTTTCGAAAATCTGTCTAAATGTTTCGTACGAAAACTTTGTTTTGGGGAAATTTTTGATCGTACATACACCAGACTTTTTTAATATTCAAGTCATCCGGTAAGATATAGCTTTTTAGTGTCTTTCAATGAGTAATGAGATTTTCTTCCCCTCAAATTTTTAATGAAATCATTGACTTGATTTTTGGTACCTTCTAAAAGTTTGTGGGGACGGTTATTGTGTTTACCACGTTTATTTTTGGGCGACTGGCCAGTACAAATCAAACTTTTTTTAATAGTTTTAATTCTTTCTTCTGTAACCCCATGTAACGAAATAAATGCTTTTTGGCAAACTTGTATATCTTGGGTATTATTGTTTTCCCCTTGTACTAATCTGACACGATAATTAAAAGATGCTGCCTTAGCCATGGCAATATCTTTTTGTCTGAGACGCCTTCGGATTACAGGAAGAGTTGTCATTAGACCGCATAAATATGAGTTTTGATCATTATAGCTTTCTAATTCATTAAATTCACGAATAATTCTCATACGTTCAGCATTAGATATAATATCAAAACAGCGAAATCTTTTAGATTCACAGTTAGGGCCAGTTTCGTGAGATGCTACTCTAAGTTTTTTCATAACGTCTGTTATCCTACCTGTTTTTTTTTTCGTTTTTTTGTAGGTCCATGATTTGATTTTAGCTCTTTGTCAGATGAACTATCACAATCACGTATCATAATTTTTAATAATAAAAATGTTTATTTCAAAAGAAAACTGATTGTAAACACACTAAAACCTTTGCATAAAGAACTTTACTAAAATAAATCAATCAAAACACTGACTGACTGAAGTGACAGAAAGTGTCTGACGCAATACTTTAAAGAATGTCATAAGGCGCCCGCCTTCAATAGATAGCAGCACTAACTCGATTTTGAAATAAAATGAACTTAAGTTGTTTTTCCCCTGGACCCTTCATTTATATGGACTAGGTTTGATATCCATCAATGTTGAATAAACTAGCTGAAAGCTATGGTATTTCTTCAATAGCTAGCAGCACTAACTCGATTTTGAAATAAAATGGACTTAAGTTGTTTTTCCCTGGACCCTTCAAATGGATAAGAAGTACAAATATATAGTTTGAATGAATGGGGTTTACAAGAGGGGACATATTATATAAATAAAATATATTTTAACTTAAGCCTAATTCGGTTTTACTATCACTGTCATCAGCTGAGGTAATTATCAGTGGTTTTATATTATTTACATAAATATATGAATCTTCAACTTTAACAATGTGCTGAATGGAATTCTTCCAGCTTTCACAAGGTATATCATTTATAACTTTTTTTACTAATTCAACCACTGACACGCTTAAAGCAGGAGAAACATTTTGTGCCCTTATTTTTGAGTTAACTTGATGCCAAGTATGTTCAATTGGATTAAACACATAATTATACGGAGAAAGCCGCAAAACAGTGTATCCGATTTTCTCAGCCATACTATCACAAACATATTTCTTTTTCAATTTATATCTTACAAAACTTCCCAAAGATCACTTTTTTTATGACTAAAGTCAAAATAAATGTAATTTTCTAACATATATTCCTGTCTTTTCGATTTGGTTTTGGCTGCATTAGGAACTTTATTTGGTAGGCGACTATGGTAACTTGCATTGTCCATAACTACAACATTCTGTTCGGGAACATTTGGCAAAAGGGAATTTTGAAACCAATTTTCAAAAAGTTCTGCGGTCATGTCTTCGTGATAGTCCAAACTAGAATCTTTTTGCAGATAATAGTAGACAATTTAAAACCCAGCGCTTTTCAGATCCAGCACGCAAAATGGTTTTTCGTTTACCTTTATTTGAAGGTGCGTTAGTCTGACACTTTGTATTGCTGTCAACCCACCCTTTTGTGTCATGGGTATCGAACCATGTTTCATCAAGGCCAATTCTCTGATCGATACTTTTTAGTTTCTTGTAAATAAGTATGTCGCAAGGTTCGTAATCTTTCTGACTCCATCACTACTTGCCTTTTGTTGATTTTTCGGAACATGAATCCCATTCTTAAGAGAATTCTGTGAAGGGTTGATCGGCCACAATATATATTGGTCCCGTCCTGTACCAGTTTTAAATTTTGTGTGTGTCTAATGTCGGCACCAACTGCTCCTCATACACAGAATATATTTTTTTCCTGATAACCTCTTTTTCACAATCGTCTACATGATGGATTTGAAAATCTTTCCGTTTTTTGCTGTTCCTGAGTGATGGTTTTCCTTCAATACCCTTAATCCTAGAAATTGGGGTTTTTTTTTGTTAGTTCACTGGTTTCTTGCAAAACACTTTGTTTATTCAAATTTCTTTTTACCAAACGGTAGTAAACATTTTTCACTATTTGTTTCGCGTCAAGTGATAAATGTTTTCTCTTGCGATAGCCACTATTGTAATTTTCCCACGGAGGCCACCTAATTAAAGTAGATCCGTTACGTTGTAAGTTGTAAGTAAAAACTAAAAATAAAAATAATAAAAAGTATCTTTCGAATCATAATGGGGACCTGTGGTCATTAGGCCTATATTATCAAATACGTAAAGGGCTCCAAACAGGGTTGCCAGGTAGTAAATATATAGGTAAAAATAGATCCAATATGATTGCAGGTGCAAGTGAGGGCGGTATACAAAGCAGGTAAAATAAAAATACGTTTATCGTAATACCTGGCAACTATGCACAAAACCTTATTAGGGTCGTTTATTGCCCCATTGAAAAAGCAAAAAGCCAGGGGCTTATATCTTGGGATTTACCATACCTTTCCTATTCTTTCTATAGTTCCTGGCTGTTATCTTCACTTTGGTTGTTCAAATATTTGGTTTTGGTGAAGTTTATTTTTAGACCTATTTCTCGAGACTTGTTATTTAATTCCATCAGCATTTCTTGTGATTCTTCTTTTATGTTGGCGATCAGAGTGACATCATCTGCGAACCTTAAGTAATTTAGTCGTCCACTGTCCATTAGTATTCCTTTATTTTCCCACTTTAACGATTTGAACATGTCTTCTAGAGTCAACGTGAACAGCTTTGGGATATCGAGTCGCCTTATCTAATTCCTCTTTTAATTTTGATTTTATTTGTTTTTTCTTCAAACATAATTTGTGAAGTGGCATTTTTGTGTATGTATTCTAGAAGAGTTTTTTTTATCTTTCATCGACTCTGCTGTCACTTAAGGCGTTAAGAACTCTACCGAATCAAATGCTTTGTCGTAGTCAACCATTGCTATCCACAAGGTGACCTTATATTCATTTGCTTTTTCCACTAGTAATCTAATTGTTTGAAGATGATCCAAAGTGCTGTATCCCTGTCTAAATCCCGCTTGTTCACGTGGTTGATAACTGTTTAATTTGTTCGTTAATCTTTATGTTTATGAGTATTTTGTATAATACCGATAACAGGCTGATGGATCTGTAATTCTCCAATTTAAATTTGTTCCCCTTTTTGAAAATAAGCACAATCAAAGCGTTTACCCAAGGTGTTCTTATTGTACTTTCTATAAGGCATCTACTAAATAGAGCTTGAAGAGATTGTATTATCGATGCCACTCCATACCGTATCGTTTCTATAATTATTTCATCGTCGTTCTTTATTGTTGTGCATATGTTTTAGGGCGTTCGTTATTTTATCAGTTGTTACATCGGAAATTTCTTCAGATCCCACATTTTTTTACTATGGCTCTGTTTCCTTCTTCTTTCCCGGACGGTGGCGATATTTTCAGGTCATATAGTGTTTGATAATATTTCTCTGTAGCTTCCTTTATCTCCTTGATTTGTACGATCTCTTGGTTATCGTTATTTACAAGTTTTATTATTTGATGTCTCCCTTCCTTTATTTGTTTGTTTAAGTGTTTTAAACTTTTCCCTCTTCTCTGATCTTTTCCTTTATTTTTTTGTCTATTTTTGCCAATTCTAATTTGTCATTTGTAGGATCATTTCTTAATAGATTTCTCTGCTTCATGAGATTTTGTGTCTCTTTACTTAATGATTGTGTTTTGTCTTTTTTCAATGCGGCTATTTGTTTTGTAGTCATGAGTAGGCTGTTGGCTATTTGTGCGTTTAGTTCATTAAGTTCTGTTTGGTAGTGTATGTGTTTTATATGATTTTCTAGTGCTTGTCGATATTCGTCTCTGTTTTGCTTTATTATTCGCGTTGGTGTCTTTATCTTTGTATGCGTTATCAATCTACGTCTGTTCTGCCTCAGATTTATTCTTATTTTTGCTCTGAGCATCCGATGGTCACTGCCAATGCTTATCGTGTTCAAAACTGTCGTGTCAATTACAATATTCTTGTCATTTAATGACACATAATCAATTTCGTTTTTTGTTATACCATCTGGGCTTTACCATGTCCATCGGCTATGTTCTGGCTTTTGGAAAAATGTGTTTATTACGTACAAGTTATTTTCGTTAACAATATTTGATAACATTTCTCCTCAGCTGTTCCTCGTACCCAAACCAAACTTCCGACACTCTTCTCATTTTTATTCATTGGTTTCCCTATTTTCGCATTGAAGTCGCCGATTATCATGACATATCTTATTTTATGTCGTAACAATGTTTTGTTTATGTCAATTTCTTCTTCATCTGTATGTCTACTGAAATCACTCTTTCCGATATGGCTTTGAACTGAATAACATTTTCTGCTATTTTTTTATGTATAAGTAGACCGACTAATCCAATTTTCTTACTTTCATTGCCTTTATAGAAAAATTTATGGCCACTTTTTAAGGTGATACAAGACTCTCCTGTTCTTACTTCCGCTGAGCCCAACACTGTCCATTTTTTATATTTTTCAGTTCTTCTTCCAATTCGATCATTTTTTCTTCGGATCATAAAGTTCTTGTGTTATAAGTTGCTATGTAAAGTAAATCCCAAGATATAAGATCCTGTCTTTTTGCTTTTTTAATGAGGCAATAAACGACCCTATTACGGTTTTGTGCATAGTTGCCAGGTATTACGATAAACGTATTTTTATTTTACCTGCTTGTATACCGCTCTCACTTGCACCTGCAATCATATTGGATCTATTTTTTCCTATATATTTACTACCTGACAACTCGGTTTGGAGCCCTTTAAGTATTTGATAATATAGGCCTAATGACCACAGGTCCCCATTAAGATTCGAAAGATACTTTTTATTTTTATTTTTAGTTTTACTTATAACTTACAACGTAACGGTTCTATTTTAATTATGTGGCGTCCGTGGGAAAATTGCAACAGTGGCTAACGCAAGAGAAAGCATTTTTCACTTGACACTAAACAAATAATGAAAAATGTTTAGTAAAAAGAAATTTGAATAAACAAAGTGCTTTGCAAGAAACCAGTGAACTAACAAAAACCCCAATTTCTATGACTAAGGGTATTGTAGAAAAACCTTCACTCAGGAACAGGAAAAAAAACGGGAAGATTTTTAAATGCATCATGTAGACGATTGTGAAAAAGATGTCATCAGGAGAAAAATATATTCTATGTATGAAGAGCAGTTGGTGCCGACACTAGACAAAATAAAATTAAGACTGGTGCTGGACGAGACCAATATACATTATGGCCGATCAACCCTTCACAGAATTCTCTTAAGAATGGGATTCACGTTCCGAAAAATCAACAAAAGGCAAGTAGTGATGGAGTCACAAAGATTGCGAATCTTGCGACATACTTATTTACAAGAAATTAAAAAGTATCGATCAAAAAATTGACCAATAACTTACCTTGATAAAACATGGTTCGACACCCATGATACTGTGCAAAAAGGCTGGGTTGACAGCAGTACAAAATGTCAGACTAACGCACCTTCAAATAAAGGTAAACGAATAACCATTCTGCATGCTGGATCTGAAAATGGCTGGGTTTTCAAATTGTCTACTATTATCTGCAAAAAACATAAAAGATTCTAGTTTGGACTATCACGAAGACACAACCACAGAACTTTTTGAAAATTGGTTTCAAAATTCCCTTTTGCCAAATGTTCCCGAACAGAGTGTTATAGTTATGGACAATGCAAATTACCATAGTCGCCTACTAAATAAGGTTCCTAATGCAGCTAACACCAAATCGGAAATACAGGAATATATGTTAGAAAATGACATTTATTTTGACTTTAGTTATAAAAAAAAGTGATCTTTTGGAACTTTTGAAAGACTAGGCTTAAGTTAAAATATATTTTTATTTATACGATATGTCCCTTCTTGCAAACCCCATTCATTCAAACTGTATATTTGTACTTCTTATCCGTTTGTTTTTACATGCATCTATAAATAAACATCTCCAAAAACACTTATAATTTTATTTATTTGCATTAATGAATAAAATTCTTAAGTCCATCTCTGCAACCTATCATAAACATAAGGTCAGAATTTTTATATTGCCCACTTAAAATGGCAAAAATCAGGATCCTATATTTTGGGACAGGTTATATCATTCTGTTCTTTTGGATTGTCTATGTGCTGCGGGTATACGACTGTGTTTTATTTTCCAATTTTTGTCCTCCCCAGAATCCATGGGACTGACTGCAAGAGAAGTGCGAGATTCTGAGTTTCCTCTACTCGCCGGGGGTACTACGTTTTGGAAATTCGACATATTCATTTTTAATTTGTGGTTTTTAGCCATTTCCTTGTCGCGCCGGCTAAACGTGTTGACAAGGGGTAAGGAAGTTGGATGGAAGGATGATTTGTGGTGAAGCATTAATGTTTTTAGGACCTGATGTCCTCCCCATATTAGGAGGCGGGAGGAGGCCAAGTTGGCGTTGGCAGGGTCGCGTCCGCTACCGCATCAAATAGTACAGGCTAATTATATGTGCCGACAGTATGACCCATGTCATAATTTCACTGGAATGTAAAGGTGATAATTTTGGGAGCAAATATGTCTTCACGTGATTATGGTGTATGTATGGCATAGAAAATTTGTCAAAAGCTGGGAATATTTGTGATTTGTGGTCTTAGCAAGTCCGTTAGAGATTTGCAGCAAAATGAACATAAAACTGGTATATTGGAATACACTCATTTATAACACAGATTTATTAAAAGTTTATGTTCGTAAGCACCTCACCCTAATTTTACCCATAAAATCAATGTATCTTAGCTTTCTGTTGCGCTTATAGTATCAATTATAAAGTTGAGTAATACATAGTCGAAGCGAATAATTTACATTTGTTCAAGTAAATTAAATTATTTACGTTTTATTTTCTAAATTTATGATCTTTTTACATAACAATTAGGAGTGAGAGAACCAAGACCTTGAGTGTAATATAAATTTTTTACCCAGTCGGAACCGTTTTCAATAATATTACTTTTTTTTAAATGACTTGCATATTGTTATTAAAATGCATAGTATAACAACTGCACACAGTAATTTTTTATATTATTCATTTTTAATTTTAATTAACAGAAATTCTTAATAATTATGGTATCAGTCAAGTATAAAGTAAAGACACGCGAATTTTGATTATACTCGTATTATAGAATATACCAGATGGGGGATCCATCGTTAAACTAAACTAGAATTGTAAAAATCATTCAGTTTCACTCTTGCAATTATGTTTTATAGTATTTGGCCTGACATGATGCTTGAATATCCAACACCAATAATTTCTGTGTGGGATAAGCGACAGGTCTCTTAGAAAAAGATACTCAGTACACTAAATCTCTACGAAAATTTAATAAAAATGTATCAATAAGGTAACCCAACGACTATTCATCTTGTTTTAAGGAAAATTGAATTTGATTAGTAAATGGAAGTAATTAAATAGAATAGGATGGACATACGCATAGCTTTGCTTCATTCGATTTTACCGAATATTCTCTTTTTCCGTTTGCATTATCTAACACAGGGCTGTTCACACCACGGCCCGTGGGCCACATGCGGCCCGCGATCCATATTTCTGCGGCCCGCGAAGCGATTTTTAGTGTTCCGTACGGAACATTTATAAGATCACTGCGGTGTCTGTCTGTCACACCCGATTTTCTCCGAAACTATTTGACATAGAAAGTTGAAATTTGGTAATAATATAGGAACTGATGGTCTCATCAGAGTCATGTAGTTTTGAGAGTTTAATTTTGACTTAAAGGGTTAGTTTTGGGGGGTGAAATCGGAAGTGAAAAAATAATTTTTTTACTAGGTCATCGAGTGTGGTGTCAAATGAAAGTTTGTGAAAATACGAGTAAAAAATGTATATATATAATGTAATACTTGCGCGCACTTTTCTTTGTATTATTTTTAAAAAATCGCGAAAAATAGCTGTCCCTCGCCTTATCTCGAAAAGTACTTATCAAAAAATTTTGAAAAAATTCTGGAATATTCTCCACGGGGTGTAGATTGAACGAAAATTATCACGAGTGCATTACCCTTAATAATTTTTCTGATATTTAAAAAAAAATTTAAAGGTGATCAGATTTCAGTAAAGATTGGAAACAAACTTTGTTGAAAACTCATTTGAAGTGTGTTTTGTGAAGTCACTGATCATTTTATATATCTGTAACAAAATTTTTTATTTTAAAAGCAATAATCGTACACTAATTGCGCAAGTTCAACTTGCACTTGACCGTTTTTTAATCTTTAGTTTGTAGATTAAAAATCATGTCGCAATAAAAAAAAACTTCACAAAATATTTGGTATAATTTACAATACAAATAATAAATGAAATATCTATTCGTAGGTATGTCCACAACATAGGTCTTTCTCTTATTGTTAGGGGAATTCTCGAATTAACAAAAGTGTATTTTATTTACAAAGACACGTGTGTGTATAGGCGAATAAATACAGATGCGTGTTTGTACGCGGTTTTGTCGTGGACTCGTTTGTTTCTACGTATAACGCTACTTTGTGTCTCATATTTATTTACGTTAATACAGCCCCACAAAAAAAAAATGAAAGTTCATTGCCTTAAACCAAAATACATAAATCTAGTGTATTTCTCGACGCTGAATTTGACTCCGTATTTTAAAATAACCAGTCAAGTGCAAGCTGAACTTGCGCAATTAGTGTTCCGTACGTTGATTGCTTTTAAAATAAAAATTTTTGTTACGGAGCTATTAAATGATCAGTGACTTCACAAAACACATCCCAAATGAGTTTTCAACAAAGTTTGTTTCCAATCTTTACTGAAAACTGATGACCTTGAAACTTTTGTTCTTTTATATATCAGATAAATTATTAAAGGTAATGCCCTCGTGATAATTTTCGTTCAATCTACACTCCGTGGTGAATATTCCAGAATTTTTTCAAAATTTTTTGTTCAGTACTTTTCGAGATAAGGTGGGGGGGGACAGCGATTTTTTTTTCGCGATTTTTTAAAAATCATACAAAGAAAAGTGTGCGCAAGTATTACATTATATATATATTTTTTACTCGTGTTTTCACAAGCTTTCATTTGACACCACACTTGATGACCTAGTAAAAAAAATTTTTTTTCACTTCCGATTTCACCCCTTAAAACTAATCCCTTAAGTCAAAATTTAACTTTCAAAACTACGTGGCTTTCATGAGGCCATCCATTCCTATATTATTATTATTAGTAATTTCAACTTTCCATGACAAATAGTTTCGGAAAAAGTCGGGTGTGACAGACAGACAGACGGACAAACAGACACCCAAGCCGTCTTATAACGTTAAAAAGATTTATCGTGTAATTTTTTTTGGCTAAAAACATCCCTTGAAATTGGATAGAACTATCGTAATAATGTAATGACTCTTAATGAAGTGTGAAAAATGGTAGATGTTTTATAATCTAGAGAGGAGAATATGCATTGAAAAACCACAGCAAATTATTTCTATTAAATAAAGCAAAATCTACCCTTATAAGAGGGAAAAGTACCTCTAAAACTCAAATAACGCACGTGAGTTTGAATAACATTTACAAAGGACAAATTTTTGTAGCTCTTAGAACAAAATATCTTAATCTGGTGTGACAACCAGACATGACTCTTAAAGGGTTCAGACTCACCCCTATAGAATGTAAAAACCACCACACCTACGGAGGTATCTCATAAATTTCAATAAGGACAAAAAAAGTTCAGACTTTTGTAGTTTTAGGCAGGGTGAACAAATATGGTGTAAAGTCGCTTGAACCACCGATATACGACTATAAACTACCCTTAGAGAGTGGTAGAAACTACCCCTACGCTCTAATGATGCACATGGAAGTTATTGAAATTCCGAAAGGATCAAGTACTTTTATCTCATTGTGCCAAACATTCAAGACAACTAGATAATCTTCGGTCTAAAATCATCCCTAGGAGGGGAACTTCCCCTGGGATTGATGGATCTTAGACGTTCTAGCATCTGAGAAAAAAATACAGGCTTTCGTAGTCTCAGGCAGGATGTATTTTTCTTCTCAGATGCTAGAACTTCTAAGATCCATCAATCCCAGGGGGTAGTTCCTCCACCCTTTTTTTGATTTTCGACCTTATTATTAAAATGACCGCCTCCGCCAAGAAAGCCAGCCAACTCGGCAAGCTGTACCTCCTCCTCAACAAGTCTAGTAAATTGTCAACAAAGGCAACAAACTGGTGATTATCCGAACCAGATTGACCTACTCTAGCCTAGCATGGTGTCAAATGTTACGTTCACGCAGATCCAGCCTGCAGACCGTTCAAAACAACGCGCTCCTTATCATCGCCCCATGGTTCATATGCAGCACCCAGCGCCCCTAAACCTTGAATTCATGCGCAACTCCCAGTAGAAATTTCTGAACAAAGCCACACATTACCCCAAGTGCACTGTCTGGACTGCTTACCGCCGCCCACCCCCGCCATGTCCGACGTCGCTACCAAGACCCAGCGTACCCATTCCCCAGGATTAGCTTAAGTTAACTTTAAGGTTATAGTATATATAAGCGTGATTCCTTGAAATATCATAGACACAACAAACAGTCACGACTTGAGTCTATTCTACAATTATTTTTATGGAAAGTGTTCAATGGATGTAACCCCCTTAATTCCTCCCAGAGCGGTGCATGCTAGGAACACACGTCGCGCTAATACTTCACGACCTTGTGAGATTCAGGTTGTCATTCCTCGTACAACCCTTTTCAAGCAGTCTTTTCTATAAAGAATCTCATATCTTTGGAGTGATTTGCCCAGAACGGTGCTTCCCATTGAGTAAAATTGACTCAAGACCAATGTGTATCGCTTTTTCTGTATACGCATCGCTCCTGTAGCGTTCTAGATATTTCCCTTCAACACGTGTACTATATCTGTGAAAGAAACCGATGCCGAATTGTTTTACGATCACTATCCCAGTAGGGTCATCATCCGATTCACCAAAAAAAAATCACCGGTCGTCGACTCGTTTCAAGATGCAATCTTAGAAGGTTAAAACATGAAGCAGACAAGTGCAAGAATACTAAACATGCAGTGGCGTAGCCAAGGTTAAGGAGCGAGTAGGCATATCGATAAAAATAGCGTTTCTTTAGGGCTAAAAAAGAGATGTATAGAGAAGGGCGTTAATCGACAAACATAGGGGCGTCAAACGACAATATAGGACCGGAACCTCTTAATCTAAGACATTTTTGCACTGGAATTTAAAAAGCTTAAATCTCTCCTAACACTGAAAACTAAATATCGACGACTGTGGGGGACTATATTAATTTCAAAATGTAGATAGCATCACGTTCTTGAACAATCAAAGTGCATAATTTAAATCAGTCAGTTCTTAAACAGGGTCAATCCCTGTGTAAGTACGATGTATGCGAAAAAATCAAATAAACAGTCATACTGTAATTATGATTTGATGGCCCAGATGGGATTTCATCAGCATTCCTGAGACAACGTGTGTTTTCGCTGAGCAGACCACTACACTGTATCTTCTGTTTGTGGTTGGACTCCTGCGTTTTTCAACAATATTGGAAGACTAGCTTTTTGACACCCATTTATAAATCGGGAAATCGTGAAGATATAACCAATTACAGGGGTATTTGTATTCAGTCGGCTATACCGAAGCTCTTTGATAAGCTTGTCACGGATCAACTTTCACGGATTTGTAGGAACTTTGTGAGATGCGAGCAGCACGGCTTTTCTCGGGGAAGATCCACAGTCACAAACTTACTAAGTTACGAGTAGTATCTGTTGGGCTCGTTTGGGAGAGGTATGCAGGTTGATGCTGTATACACTGATTTCTCGAAGGCGTTTGACAGGGTTAATCATGAGGTTTTGGTGGGAAAGCTTCGAGCCCTGGGATTCGGCACGAGCGTGACTAGGTAGATCAAGAGTTTTTTGACTGAACGTAGCCAGTGTATATTAAATCATATTTCAAGAAACATATCGGTATGTTCAGGTGTCCCGCAGGGTTCACACTGTGGGCCTCTCCTTTTTAATTTGTTCATTAATGATATTGGTGAGATGTTCAACCATTGTGAATATCCTTTATTTGCGGATGACCTCAAATTGTACAGAGGAATACAAAGTGTAAACGATGTTACGCGTCTGCAGGAAGATCTAAATCGACTTTATCACTGGTCAGAAAGAAATGGCTTAAATCTAAATGTTAAAAAGTGTTTCTGCATTTCCTTTGGTAGGAAGCGGAATATTGAGCGTCATTGGTATAGTTTGAACGGCGCCCTGCTTGAGTCAGTGTCGGAGATTCGTGATTTGGGTGTGTTTTTGAACAGTCAACTTAATTTTCGTGGCCATATTAATAATATTCTGAGATTCTCAGAAATCTTGGTTTTGTTACCAGATATAGTAAGCAATTGTGGGCTAGCACGTTTAGAGTGTTGTATTTTTCAATGGTCCGCTCTGGTTTGGAGTATGCTTCGGTAGTGTGTTCACCATCTTACCAGTGCCATATTGCTGAGATTAAGTCAGTAGTAGTAGTAGTAGATTTCTACGAACTTTAGCTTTTAAAGCTGGAATAAATATTTATGAGGATGCAAGTTTGCATATTGACTATGGGGTGTTTATGAACGCTTTTGGTGTGGCCACTTTTGGAGAAGCGTAGGGGTCTTGCAGATGTTTTATTCCTATATAAACTCCTGAATGGCTTTGTTTCCTGTCCACCACTTTTGGAGAGCGTCCAACTTAATACTATACATAGGACTCGGGGCAGTGTACTGCTCAGTATTCCGTTTCACAGTGCTAATTATGGCTATTACAGTCCTCTCACGAGAATGTGCCGATTTTATTTAATACATACAGCCTTGATCCCTTCAGTTGTAGTGTTAGCGAATTTAAAACGCTTGTAAGCGCGATCGGTGTTCAAGGTGTTAAACTGTTGTAATTCTTGTTTTTTTTTTCTCCTTTTTCACGTTATGAATTGTATATGTGCATTGTGTTTTAACATTATTTTGTTTTTATATTACTATTGTAATTGGCTTGTCCGTTAAAATAAATAAAATTATGTTCTTCTAACTAAAGTTTCTAAACTACATGCTAAATTGTAAATTACGACTTTTAAAAGTGTTCATATTTGTCATAATACATGAATTACTTTGGCAAGCATGGACGACATTGAAAGGGCAATGAGTTCCATAAAATCGGAGGCCATTGGTACTGACGGCATTGGAATTAAAATTATATGCAATTGCTGTCCATATATTGTACCAATTGTTTTGCATCTGGTCAACAGTTGTATAGAAACCAAAACGTTTCCTGATCGATGGAAAAGCTCGTTTTTTACTCTCGATTCCAAAATCTTCCAACCCAAGTGAACTAAAAGACCTGCGACCCATAAGCATCTTACCAACTATGTCAAAGATCCTTGAAAGAGTCCTAGATGCTCAAATACGTGGATACATCGAAACCCATAACTTGTTACCATCAACACAGTCAGGATTTTGCAAAGATCACAGCTGTACCACTGCTCTTCTAAAAGTGACCGATGACATCTTCGAGGCTACCGATCGTGGTGAGCTTACTGTGATTGTTCTGCTGGGCTTCTCCAAAGCATTTGACAGACTAGATCATCATCTGCTCATTGCTATACTAAGATATCTTGGGTTTAGTGGTGAGGCTTGTCTTATGATTGAGAGATCTTGCAGGAAGACTGCAGTGTGTAAAACTAAATGGACAAGAGTCCAAGCCAATAAAAATCTGTAATGGTGTTTCACAGGGGTCTATCTTAGGGCCTCTGTTTTTCACTCTATATACATCTCAGCTTTGTACCTATCTTAAATATTCAGATTTACATCTTTACGCTGACGACTCACAAATCTACTTGTCTTTCAAGCCTGAACAAATTATTGAGGGTAATAATAAAATAAACGAGGATCTTGCACTTTTGGTGAGTGCCTCCGAAAAACACTGTTTGGTACTAAACCCAAAAAAATGTCAGTTGCTATTGTTTGGACGTACCGCTTGGAGAAAAGCAATATTCTAACCATTTAAACATTATTGTAGGTACTGAGCGGCTAGAAAACTTGGATAATGCTAGGAACTTGGGTTTGATAATGGATATAGAGTTGAGATTTGCAGCACATATAAATAATTGCATAAAAAAGGCGTTTACTAATCTTAAACTTATATATAGCCAGCGTCATTTATTAAGTGTAAATTTGGAAAAACTATTATGCGATAGCTTAGTTTTTGTCCCACTTCACATTTTGTGATACAGTGTATGGTCCCTGTCTCCTGGAATGGGATGCTCGGCGTGTTCAGCGCATTCAGAATTACTGTGTCAGGCTGATTGGTGGTATAAGAAAATATGATAGGGGTGTGACTGCAAAGATGAAAGAAGTTGGGTGGCGCTCCATGAAAGAAAGGAGACTTCTTCATAGTTTAGTAATATTTAATAAAATAATTTGTAAAATGCGCCCAAATTACTTGTATCAAAAAATTAAATTTAGACATGATGCTCATAACCTAGACTTAAGGCATAAACAACAAATATCACCACCCTTGCATAGAACAGCACAATATCAAAGATCATTCAGTTACCAGGTCTATAGCATTTATAATAAAGTTCCAGATAATTTAAAAAGTCTCAAAGGCTTGAAATTTAAAAATGAAATTGGCAAAATTATATCATTATTTTTATAAATTCTTTTCTTATGTTTACATGATACATCCGAAATATGTCTGCAACAGTACATGTATTCCCCATAATTATATATGATACATAAGTAATATAATAATTTTTAGGTTTAGGATAGGTTAAGATAGGAAGCCAAGCTTCAACTTCGCCTTTTGTATATTATACAATAAAGTCATCATTATTATTACAAAAAGTTCTTCTTTCTCACATTTGATCAATGTGGTTCCATGTTTGGCTGACGGGCCAAAACCAAGTCAGCACAAACGCTATTACCATTCCGTATTAAGGAATGACCTGACAATGTTACATGTTTTCAAAATCACTGACTTCTGAATGTTTTTGTGTATGTTTGTGTTGAGTCCTAATTGTACTAAATGTGGGTGTAAGGCCTGTGGCTGATATAATGAGGGGGACAATGATGAATTTTTCTTGTCTCCATAGCCTTTTTATTTCCGTTGCAAGGTCTGTGTATTTGGAAATTTTTTTCTGTGTATTTCGTTTTGATGTTTGTGTCGTTGGGGACAGCTATGTCAATTAGATAGGTGACTTTTCCTTTTTTGCACTGAAAAGTAATATCGGGTCTATTGGCGGAGACTGTTTTATCTGTATGAATACCGATGTCCCAGTAGAGCTTGTAATCTTCATTTTCAAGTATGAATGTTGGCGTGTATTTGTAGTAGGGATCTGTGTTTTCTATGAGTTTGTATGTTGTGGCTAGTGCTTGGTGAACTACTTTGGCAACTGAATCATGTCTGGCTGTGTACTCTGTTCCGGCCAATATTTTACATCCGCTCGTTATGTGTTCGATTGTTTCTTTCTGCTGGTGGCACTTCCTACATCTGTTCTCTGCAATAGTCGGGTCTTTGATGATATGCTTTTGGTAGTTTCTGGGTAATATGACTTTATCCTGGATGGCAAGTAAGAAGCCTTCAGTCTCAGGGAATAGCTGCCCATCCTGTAACCAGGTGTATGATTGTTTTTTATTTACATGGTCTTGTTCTATATGGTATTTGTGTTTTCCGTGGAGTGTTTTTTTCTGACCACGTTTTCATCTTTTCCTATTGTAATTGGGTGTGACTGTGTGTGTCTGCTGAGTGGTCTGCCCGGGCTAAGTCGAGAGGTGTGTAGTTTTTGTCTGCTTTCACTGTCGCTGTGTGGAGGCTGGTTTGCTTGCTGTGAAAGAATTTCCTAAGTGTTTGTATTTGTTTTGTGTATAATGATCTGATGTCTATAATTCCTCTTCCTCCTGCCTTCCTCTCGATGGTAAGTCTTTCTTCGCATGCGTTGGGGTGTAATTTCCTGTATTTGGTGAATTGAGATCGTATAAGGATGTGAATATTTTCTATGTCTGTTTGTGACCATTTGATGATACCAAATGAATATGTGAGTATAGGTATAGCGAACGTGTTGATGGCTTTAGTGAGATTCTTAGAGTTGAGTTTTGTTTGCAAAAGTTTCGTCAGTCTGTTTTTGAATTCGGTTCTGAGCTCTGTTTTGATGTGAGTGTGGTTGAGTTTGGTGCTTTGTTGGAAGCCTAGATATTTGTATGTTTCTTTGTCGAACATGTTATCGAGTGTTTCATTGGCCTTTGTTGATGTGGAGCACTTTGCATTTACTTATACCAAATTCCATATTGACATCTAAGGTGAATATTTCTGTGATTTTGAGAAGTTCTTTCAGCTGTGTTTGTGTGGCAGCGTAGAGTTTGATGTCGTCCATATATAGGAGGTGGTTTGTTTTATGTTGATTCACTTTTTGGTGTCTGATATTGAAGCCATGCTCTGAGCTGTTTAGTATATTTGAGAGTGGATTGAGACAGAGGCAAAACCATAGAGCACTGAGCGAGTCTCCCTGAAATATACCCCGTCTGATTTACAGCTCTTCTGTTTGGATCCGTTCGGTTTGTGTTTCTAGGCGTATTTTGGTTTTCCATGTTTTCATAATTTGCGCGAGAAACTGCCTGAGGTGTTGGTTGATTTTATAGATTTCTAGGGCCCTGATTAACCAGCTGTGGGGTATGGAGTCGAAGGCTTTTTTATAGTCTATGTAACCGATGTGAAGGTTTCTGTGTTCTTTTCTGGTTTGTCCCATAATCACGCTATCTATAATCAGCTGCTCTTTGCATCCTCGACTATTTTTCCTGCATCCCTTCTGCTCTTCTGTGAGGATATTGTTGTCTGTTAGGTGTTGTTCTATTTTCTTCGAAATTGTGGCTGTGATGATCTTGTATAGGGTTGGAAGACAGGTGATAGGTCGGTAGTTTGACGGGTTTGTGGTGTCTGAGCTTTTGGGTTTAACGTATGTTATTCCTTGTGTGAGGAAAGTGGGAAATGTGTGTGGTTGTAGAATGGCTTTGTTGATTTGGTGTGTGAGTGCTTCGTGTGTGGTGGTAAACTGTTTGTACCAGAAGTTTTGTATATTGTCTATTCCAGGACATTTCCAGTTGGGTGTGTGTGTTGATAATTTCTGTAATTTCTTGTGTATTAAATGTGGTATTTTCTTGTTCTGTCACATGTTTATGTTTGTCTTCTTCGGCTTTGATCCAGGGGGTGTTATTATTGTGTCGTTTGGGTTCTGACCAGATACTTTTCCAGTAATCTGTGAGTTCTTGTTTGTTTGGTGGTTCAGTCACTGCTATCTGTTTGTTGTACATAGTTTTCCGGTAGAACTGTTTTTCGCTTCTTCGGAAGAGGTTGTTGGTGTCTTTCCTCTCATTTGATTCTTTGTATCTACGGAGTCTTGCGGCATATACAGATAGTTTTTGTTTCAAGGTATCGAGGATTTCTGGCAGTGTTCTGTTGGGAGACTTAGATTTGATCTTGTTTGCCCCCTGTGTGACACGTTTGGACGCGTTCCCGCTTATAAACTGAGTAAGATGTCCTAGATCTCTCCTGATGTTATTGATTTTGTTTTCTATTCTTATTTGCCATTTGAATTTTGGTTTTGTCCTGTTGGGGTTTCCTTGTCGTTGAGGGAGTTTTTGATTATTTTGTGTTAGAGTGGTGATTGCTGCTGCGTATATTATTGTGTGAATGTCTTCGATTGTGCTTAAGTCTGTTATATACTGAGGTATTATGTGCTTGTTTAGTGTGTTGAGGATTGGTTGCGTGCTCTGTCTGAAGATTAAACGAGGGATGGGATTTCTTGTTGTGGGGTCGGTGCCTGACCATCGAGCTAGATGTGACTCCATTTTTGCTTTAAGTGTTTGTATGAGAGGTGATTCGGGGTGATGTTGTGTGGATGTCGCTGAGGGTGGCGAGTGATTCATGTTGTTGTCTGTAATATGGTGTTGCGCGGTACTCGCAATATTATTTTGCGTTATGCTCCTCCTGGGTGGTGGGTATTGTTGTGTTCGACTGGGTGGTTGTGTGTGTGAGGCTGGTTCGGAATCTGCTTTATTGTTTTCTATTGTTTGGTTGGTCTGTGTTCAGTTCAACAGCCACTGTGTCCTTGATGGTTTGCAATTCGAGAGGTGTGAGACGATTGTTCTTGGTAATAACTCTTTTTTGGTCTATTACTCTCTGTTCTGAAACAAGTAATTGCAGATGTGGATATTCGGTTAAGAAAAGTCTGTGCAGTTGCTCTCTGTAGCCCGATGTTATTGTTTCGAGTTTGGTGGCGGTGTAGTAACAGCGCATCACCGTCCTATTCATCTCATCCGTCCACTTTAACCGCTGTCTTGGTTTTCCAGCCTTGGTAGTTGCATGTTGTCCTTGCAAAACATACGGGCCCTGGCCTGGCTTTGGTGGTTGTGTTTGTCCCGTATCTACGACGGTTGTGCTTGGGATTGATGTTGGTGGGTCCAAGCGGCGAGTGATTCTCTTCTCAGTGATTTCTTTGTCAGGTTTTGTGTTTTTATTACAGCAACGCATGGCGTGTTCGTTGATTCCTGTGGTGCAACTCATGCGCTGCTGTGATTTTCCCGCCTTGGTGGGTGTCGGCTTAGTCGCCGACACAACACTTTTGGCAGGTCCATTTTCGGTTGCCTGGTCTTCATCGTTTTGGTCGAGCTGCCATTTCCCGCGACGTCCTCGACCGTTACGTCGCTCGCCCGATGCTTCTTTTATTGGTCTGTTGTTCTCTGGAATGTTTTCAATGTTTTGTGGTGTCAGAAGCTCAAAGTGTCCCGACATTGGGTTGCCTGTTAGTAGAAGGTAAATGGTTTTGTTGTATTTTCCCGTGCTTATTATTGTTGGTCTGTCCGTCAAAGTTATTTTTGTATGTCTTGTTCTTCGTTGTTTTGAGAAGATATGAAAGTTGCTATTTTGTGTTTCCGAGAGGGCAAGTATCTCTAGGCTCGTTCCATAGGTGCCATTTTTTCCGCATATAATTATAATAGTTATTGAAGTCTTTTATATCGTCGACTTCAATTAATGAAAATGTGTGAAGTTCCGACCAGTTTTGTTGTAAATATCTTAGAGCAACCTCTCGGAGATTCTCATGATGGTTCTGGTGGCCATATAAGTGTAAGCTAACTGCACGGAAAAGGCAATTTCCATCACCTACAATGTCGGATCTGGTAAAACTATCGGGAGTAGTTTCGACTGAGGCGGTTGTTTGGTTCGTCTGTAGTTGTTGTTGTTGTGGTGTTGCTATAGCTGTTTGTACGACAGGGGTCCGCCTCCGCAACACCCTTCCATTTTCATTATTATAATTATTATTCTTTAACATAGTATTCCCACGAGTATCCTAGGAAAGAAAGGTCGACTGCGGCAGAGCCTGGATGCCACAGCAAGGCTACTTACTCCCGGAGGGCGCCCGGTATCCGGGGAACCGTTCGCGACTCATAAACGCTGAGCCATTCATCTTCTCGGCACGGTAAACACCTTAAGATTGCGTTTTTATTACACATAATCTGGACAACACAAGACAGCACAACATGACTCAGGTACCTCGGGATCGTCAATGCCCGTACTAGGAGAATCCTGGGATTTCCCTAGCTCCTGAGGGGATCATTATTATTATTATTATGATTGTTCTCGTTTTTCTTTCTCACATTTGGTCAATGTGGTTCCATGTTTGGCTGACGGGCGCAAACCAAGTCAGCACAAACGCATTACTATTGTGTATTAAGGAATGACCTGACAATATTACATGTTTTCAAAATCACTGACTTCTGAATGTTTTTGTGTATGTTTGTGTTGAGTCCTAATTGTACTAAGTGTGGTGTGAATGTTGTTGGTGTAAGGCCTGTGGCTGATATAATGAGGGGGACAATGATGACTTTTTCTTGTTTCCATAGCCTTTTTATTTCCGTTGCAAGATCTGTGTATTTGGAAATTTTCTCTGTGTACTTCGTTTGGATGTTTGTGTCGTTGGGGACAGCTATGTCAATTAGATAGGTGACTTTTTCTTTTTTGCACTGAAAAGTAATATCGGGTCTATTGGCGGAGACTGTTTTATCTGTATGGATACCGATGTCCCAGTACAGCTTGTAATCTTCATTTTCAAGTATGGATGTTGGCGTGTATTTGTAGTAGGGATCTGTGTTTTCTATGAGTTTGTATGTTGTGGCCAGTGCTTGGTGAACTACTTTGGCAGCTGAATCATGCCTGGCTGTGTACTCTGTTCCGGCCAATATTTTACATCCGCTCGTTATGTGTTCGATCGTTTCTTTCTGCTGGTGGCATTTCCTACATCTGTCCTCTGCAATAGTCGGGTCTTTGATGATATGCTTTTGGTAGTTTCTGGTTAATATGACTTTATCCTGGATGGCAAGTAAGAAGCCTTCAGTCTCAGGGAATAGCTGCCCATCCTGTAACCAGGTGTATGATTGTTTTTTATTTACGTGGTCTTGTTCTATGTGGTATCTGTGTTTTCCGTGGAGTGTTTTCTCTGACCACGTTTTCATCTTTTCCTGTTGTAATTGGGTGTGACTGTGTGTGTCTGCTGAGTGGTCTGCCCGGGCTAAGTCGAGAGGTGTGTAGTTTTTGTCTGCTTTCACTGTCGCTGTGTGGAGGCTGGTTTGCTTGCTGTGAAAGAATTTCCTAAGTGTTTGTATTTGTTTTGTGTGTAATGATCTGATGTCTATAATTCCTCTTCCTCCTGCCTTCCTCTCGATGGTAAGTCTTTCTTTGCATGCGTTAGGGTGTAATTTCCTGTATTTGGTGAATTGAGATCGTATAAGGATGTGAATATTTTCTATGTCTGTTTGTGACCATTTGATGATACCAAATGAATATGTGAGTACAGGTATAGCGAACGTGTTGATGGCTTTAGTGAGATTCTTAGAGTTGAGTTTTGTTTGCAAAAGTTTCGTCAGTCTGTTTTTGAATTCGTTTCTGAGCTCTGTTTTGATGTGAGTGTGGTTGAGTTTGGTGCTTTGTTGGAAGCCTAGATATTTGTATGTTTCTTTGTCGAACATGTTATCGAGTGTTTCATTGTTAATGGTTTCTGTCTCATGGTGGCACTTCCATTGGCCTTTGTTGATGTGGAGCACTTTGCATTTACTTATACCAAATTCCATATTGACATCTAAGGTGAATATTTCTGTGATTTTGAGGAGTTCTTTCAGCTGTGTTTGTGTGGCAGCGTAGAGTTTTATGTCGTCCATATATAGGAGGTGGTTTATTTTTATGTTGATTCACTTTTTGGTGTCTGATATTGAAGCCATGCTCTGTTCTGTTTAGTATATTTGAGAGTGGATTGAGGCAGAGGCAAAACCATAGAGCGCTGAGCGAGTCTCCCTGAAATATACCCCGTCTGATGTACAGCTCTTCTGTTTCGATGCGTTCGGTTGGTGTTTCTAGGCGTATTTTGGTTTTCCATGTTTTCATAATTTGCGCGAGAAACTGCCTGAGTTGTTGGTTGATTTTATAGATTTCTAGGGCTCTGATTAACCAGCTGTGGGGTATGGAGTCGAAGGCTTTTTTTATAGTCTATGTAACCGACGTGAAGGTTTCTGTGTTCTTTTCTGGTTTGTCCCATAATCACGCTATCAATGATCAGCTGCTCTTTGCATCCTCGACTATTTTTCCTGCATCCCTTCTGCTCTTCTGTGATAATATTGTTGTCTGTTAGGTGTTGTTCTATTTTCTTGGAAATTGCGGCTGTTATGATCTTGTATAGGGTTGGAAGACAGGTGATAGGTCGGTAGTTTGACGGGTTTGTGGTGTCTGAGCTTTTGGGTTTAACGTATGTTATTCCTTGTGTAAGGAAAGTGGGAAGTGTGTGTGGTTGTAGAATGGCTTTGTTGATTTGGTGTGTGAGTGCTTCGTGTGCGGTGGTAAACTGTTTGTACCAGAAGTTTTGTATATTGTCTATTCCAGGACATTTCCAGTTGTGTGTGTGTTTGATTGTTTCTGTAATTTCTTCTGTAGTTAGTGTGGAATTTTCTTGTTCTGTCACACGTTTGTGTTTATCTTCTTCGGCTTTGATCCAGGGGGTGTTATTATTATGTAGTTTGGGTTCTGACCAGACAGTTTTCCAATAATCTGCGATTTCTTGTTTGTTTGGTGGTTTAGTTACTCCTGTCTGCTCGTTGTACATAGTTTTTCGGTAGAACTGTTTTTCGCTTCTTCGGAAGAGGTTGTTGGTGTCTTTCCTCTCGTTTGATTATTATTATTATTATTATTAAAAAGAGGGCAATTTATAAGCAGTTTAGGATTCAAGGTATACTTAAATCTAACTTTAAGTGTTAGTTGATATACTTTTGCATCATCACATTTTGTGCTTATTTATATAGAAAAAAATCATAATTACTCTTTATAATACAAATAAAATAATAATGTGGTTAAGCTTGGAATAATTTCTAAACAATGTTTGCGCTTGAAACCACGGAAAATGGTAATCTTGTTGCTGACGCTACAAAGAACACATTAATGTTACTCTAATTGTTGCAGTGAAGGTTAAGTTAGAGCTTAGTAAACTTGTTTAGGTACTAAAATGTGTTTATTTTCAGCGCACCAAGTAATTAATTTAAATCGATCTAAATTATTTTAAATTGATCAATTACAAGTCTGTTCTCAACAGGCTTTAATATGATGAATAATTGCTTCAAAAAAGTTTATTTTTAATTGATTTCTAGTCTCCCATTTCAATCGATCTGTCGGAATTTGGGCACGTCAAATTTCAAACCAAAAAAATAATTTTAAATTTGATACACATATAACACCTACAGAATGGATGAGAACCTATTGTTTTTACGCGATATCGCAGGAAGAGGTGGGTGAAGATAAATTGGTGCCGCAGGTTTCAATATTAATGGCATTGACAAGTTGCTAATACCTATACAGTAATACCCCGCTTTACGCGAGGGATACGTTCCGAAAAAAATCGCGTTAACTGAAATTCGCGTATATCGAGGTTTATGATTAAACATAGTCAAAATTTAATACAAAAAAATACAAATCATTTTAATCAATCACTTTAATTCTAAGAACACTTTATGCAATACATACTCTTATTTTTTACGGAAAAATACATCTATTGTCTTTTGGGTAACGTTTTGTTTACGTTCTTGTAAAATACGTTCATAACACCCAACACTGTTTTTAATTGTTTGACACACGGTCAAGACACGGTCATCATTATTGTCTATACTCTGCAATATGTCCAAACCTGAATAAATTTTTTGAAAGTGCATTTTGTATTTCCCCTGAAGATAAAACTTTCTCTTCTACTTGTTCTTCCTCATCGTAGATAGGATTATTCTGTAACTCGATCAGATCTTCATTGCTAATAGGATCGTCGTGCGTTGCTACAAGTTCTACGAGATCTTCTACCGTGACATCTTCAAGTTCAGACCCCTCAATCATTGCAGCAATGTCTTCAAGCACTTGTCTCTGCATCTGGACAATTCTTCTAGGTGCTTCCACTACATCTGGCCAAAGATTACGCCACACCCCATTCATACAACTCATTTTAACTTCCTTCCAAGCCTCTTCTATGTTGTGAATAGACTTCATAATGTTGTATGACTTCCACCACTCTCGCATAGACTGTCTTCCTTCCCCGTCAGTTTCATGAATTAGTTGGCTAAAAGTGCGGCGATGGTAATAAGCTTTGAAGTTTGCTATTGCTCCCTGGTCCATAGGTTGTAATATCGACGTAGTGTTTGGTGGAAGGAACTTTACGTACACTTTTAAGTCTCTGGGCGTATCAAGTGAGGTTGGATGTCCTGGGGCATTGTCTAAGAGTAATATAACTTTAGGTTCAAGCCCATTTCTGTCACAGTATGATTTGACTGATGGGCAAAAACTATTAGAATACCATTCTTGAAAAATTTCCCGTGTAACCCACGCCTTTCTGTTTGATCGCCACACAACTGGTAGACTTGTCTTGTCTGTGCCTCGCATTGCACGGGGTGTTTCTGAATGGTACACTAGTAAAGGTTTCAGTTTGAAATCACCAGTGGCATTACCACCCAGCAGAAGTGTTAGTCGATCTTTCGCAGCTTTGAAACCACTGGCTTGACGTTCTTCCTTAGAAATGAATGTTCGAGATGGCATTTTTTTCCAGTAAAGTGCGGTCTCATCAACATTGAAGATGAGACAAGCAGGAATTTTCTCTCGTCTAACGAAGTCTTGAAACTTGTCTGGAAACTCAGCTGCAGCTTGAATGTCCGCGCTGGCCGCCTCGCCTGTTATGTGGATATTGTGAAGATTAGAACGCTGCTTGAACCGATGGAACCAGCCTCTGCTGGCAGCAAAAGTCGGAGTGGCACTCCCTTCTCCTTCTTTTGTTTTCAGCATCTCATACAAAGATTTTGCTTTTGTGCATATGAGATCTTGACTTAGTGGTGTGTTCTTCTTATTCAAATCTTCGATCCAGACTGACAGTAATTTCTCCATTCTTTCTAAGATAGATGATCTCGAACGAGAAAGTTTTGTTGCACTTATAGGTGTTGAACCTTCGCTGGAGATTTTAATTTTTTCCCGATTTTTATAAATCGTTCTCACAGTCGATTCTGAGAGTCCAAAATCTCTCCCAACAATTGTTGCTTTGCCTCCATTTTCCATTCTTCTTAACACTTTCATCTTCAATTCCAAAGTGACGCTTTTACGCTCTTTTTTCTTTACAGGCGGCATTTTTAACGTAGGGTTAAATTATGTATGTATGTATCTCCAATAAATATTAAAACAAAACTGTCAGCCGACCGAACTAACATTACGGAACAAATGAAGACACGAAACGAACGAGGAAATCCCCATAGAACAAAGTCGAAGGACAGGGAATTCCCAATTCTTCAAAGAGAATATTCAGAGAAAGCGGGGATCCCCCCGCGACCATAGAGAAGTTAATGACTACATGAGCGCGAAATTTGAAATTCGCGTTATAGTGAAACCGCGCATAACGGGGTCGCGCTAAGCGGGGTATTACTGTATTTCAAAAGAAGCCATGCTTTTTGCGAGATTTTTATATTAATATCGCTTTTAACGAAAATGCAGTTGTGACTTTTTTGTAAACGCATAATCTACTTATGCAGAATGACGAAAATAACATCTGTTATAGGTATGGTGCGGAAATACAAAGAAAACGGAAACACGTGCGTTCCATCCAGTCTTACGTTGTCCTAGAAAAGGCTGCCAAACAACAAAATCGTTTAGAAGCGGAAATGAATTCGTAACATTCATTTTTTCTTAGATTTTAAGATCATGTTACGACACTGTTTTTCTTTCTATAATTTATTTTTTTATTACATTTTTATATTTGATTAGGCAGTGATTTCAATTTTTGAGTAGTGTAACTTAAAACAGTGATTTAAATTTGAACAGTGTAACTTAACCGTGTATAACGTGTTGCTGACCTAACTTATTTAGTTTGCGTTGATTTTGCGCCCCGGAAGTGAGCCATTTTAAAGACTTCACTTTGAAGAAGGGGCAAAAGATATATAAACGGCCAGATGGAATTTTTAAGGGCGTTTTCCACCAGTATGCTGTAGTGGCTTACTTTCATCTTTCTCCGTGATGCAGTAGTGAGTAACGGTTTTTTATCACCAAGTGGGAGTCATTTCTAGCTCTCAAGTTTAAGGCCTTCTTCAGTTCTTAAAATATCCTGCTCATCCTCAGGCATTTCGGGTAAAAAAGTGATTAGCTACCCAAATGAGACTAGGATAGTAGTGGCTGATACAATATTTTTTGATGAGAATCTCACCAGGAGAGGCCAAGCAGCTTATGGAAAATCCACGAGGAGAAGCCAATCAGTAAGTCATAAGCACACCAGTTTAAATATCTCACTTCCTATTGACAACATGTGTTTCCAACAACTAAGTCCACACGTGAAATCCGCAGAGTTAATTTCACAAACTTTTAGATCGTGTTTTTTTAAAGTCTTTTGTTTTTTAGTGTTCCGTATGGAACACTTAGAAGATCACTTCTTCTATTCTATTTTTTGTAGCCAATGAATCTGATCTGAAGTTGTGTTAATTTGTCAGTGTTTTCAGTTGTTCGAACATGTAGGAGGTTAATACGGAAATAAAGGGACTTAAAGGTGTTGCTTCGTGCATGTCGTATTATAAGCCCTTTTTAAGGTTCATGAAATCACAGAATTCTAAAATCATGTAATTTACACTTATGGGATCACCTCGGTGTCCGTCTATCTGTCTGTCTGTCACACCCGATTTTCTCCGAAACTATTTGACATAGAAAGTTGAAATTTGGTAATAATATAGGAATTGATGGCCTCATCAGAGCCGTGTAGTTTTGAAAGTTAAATTTTGACTTAAGGGGTTAGTTTGATTTTTACTAAGTCGTCGAGTTTGGTGTCAAATGAAAGCTTGTGAAAACACGAGTAAACAATATATATATATATATATATATTTTATATATATATATATATATATATATATATATATATATATATATATATATAAAATATATATATATATATATATATATATATATATATATATATAATGTAATACTTGCGTACACTTTTGTTTGTATTATTTTTTAATCGCTGTTCCCCCTTATCTCGAAAAGTATTGATCAAAAAATTTTGAAAAATTCTGGAATATTCTCCACGGGGTGTAGATTGAACGAAAATTAGCACGAGTCCGTTACTTTTTAATAATTTATCTGGTATACAAAAAAAACAAAAATTTCAAGCGTTGTACGCGGAGTAAACAAGCTGAACCTCATACAGATGTGAAGTATTAGCGCGACGATTTTAGGCGTTATCCATTTGTATTGTTATTTTATCATTATTTTCATTTTTCATTTAACATAAACTCTTAGTTGTAGATATCTCTAAAGCTCTTCCTCTGCTCAACTTTTATTTTATCTTTGCGTAATATCTATAATTGAAAATATCGACTTGTAGTGTTTGAATTAAGTAATTTTTTAAAGCGAGAAAGCTAAATTGAGTAGTTATTTTAAAACTAACATGTAGGCTGAAAAGTTTTTGGTCCAACCTTTAAACGATACGTGTCAAAATTTCAGGATATTTCCACAATTAATTTACAAGTTACAGTGGTTTTAGTGACACTACTTTTGATATTGCCAAAACAATGGAAAAAATCGAATTTCATGTATTGATTAAACACTATTTTTTGATCGGAAAAAATACCGTTCAAGCAAAGCAATGGCTTGATCAGTGTTACGGGGACTTTACTCCTGGAAAATCACTCATCATTTAGTGGTATGCTGAATTTAAACGCGGTCGTACAGACACAAATGATGCTGAACGCTCTGGACGCCCAAATGAGATGGTTACACCGGAAAACATCAAAAAAATCCACAAAATTGTTTTGGATGACTGTAAAGTGAAATTGCGTGAGATAGCTGACACCCTAAAGATATCAAAAGAACGTGTTAGTTATATTTTGCATGAACATTTTGCGTATGAAAAAGCTCTGTTCGAAATGGGTACCGTGTTTGCTCATAGTGGACCAAAAACAACGTGTTGATGATTTTGAGCGCTGTTTGGACCTATTTAAGCGCAATAAAAAGGATTTTTTTATGCGATATATGACGATGGGTGAAATATGGATCCACCACTATACACCGGAATCAAATCGGCAGTCAGCTGAGTGGACAGCAGCCTGTGAAAGCCGCTCGAAGCGACCAAAAACACGACAGTCGGCTGGGAAGGTTTTGGCCTCCGTATTTTGGGATGCGGATGAAATAATTTTCATCGACTATGCTGAGAAGGAAAAAATCATCAATAGTGAATATTACATAAAGTTACTGGAGCGTTTGAAGGCAAGAATCGCAAGGAAACGGCCCCAAAGGAACAAGAAAAAAGTGCTCTTTCATCCAGGCCACCGTGTCACAAGTCAATGGTTACGATGGCAAAATTACATGAATTGAAGTTCGAATTGCTTCCTCATCTACCATATTCTCCAGATTTGGCCCCCAGCGACTATTTTCTATTCGCAGACCTCAAAAAAAAAGCTCGCGGGAAAGAGATTTGGCTCCAATGAGGAAGTTATCGCCGAAACTGAGGCCTATTTTGAAGGCAATCAAATCCTTCTACAAGAAGGGCACAAAAATGTTAGAAAAGCGTTGGACTGGTTGATAGCTCTTGAAGGAGACTATATTAATGAATAAGTCACTAAAAAATCGTTATAATTAAAAATGGATTTATTGTTATTATGCATTTTTCTTGGAATTTTAAAAATAACAAAATTTAGTTCATTTACGTCAACAACTAGTTAGTTGTCAATGATAAGGATATTTATCAACTAGATTTAGTTGTTTAGTTCCGGAAGTCCATGAAAAATGAATAAAGGTCTTCGAGCATTAATGTAACTTTACGAAACTAATCGCATATTCAACTTTTTAGGCACTCCTGCTCTTCTTTGCACATGAATTATTGAATGATAAACTGGATGTTCAGCTGATGTACAATAATTATACGCGGATTGCATAAAATTTTAGCGGTAAATTTCTACTAGCATCTCTGTTGATCTCATTGATGAATTTACCTGTTTTATCTGTCACTATCCAATATAATAAAAAAACAGAAAACATTCAATGTCATCATTATTTTTTTGACACACCTAGATGTCTCCACTTGACGAACGTGAAAACAGGGACTAATACAGGGTGGCCCAAAATTACCGAAGAGGTTTGAATTCCTTGTAACTTTTTTATTATAATTTTGTTTTTTATTTCTTTTCAGTATTTTGTAAAGAAGACTTGGGGAATTTAAAATGGAACAGTACACAATTGAACAACGGGCCCAAATCGTTGAACTTTATTTCTCAAATCAACGATCCATTGTTTTGACTTAGCGTGCATATCGTCGTTATTTTAATGTGCGGATTGGACCCTCAGAGTCAACAATAAACCGTCTGGTTGCAAATTTTCGACAACAAGGGGCAGTAAGGAACCTTCCTGGTGCCGGCAGACGACGAACGGTGCACATTGTCATGGATGACAATATTGAACGGGTACAGAAGAGTATTCGGGAAGATGGAGGAACATCAACCAGGAGACGTTCGACACAACTTGGCCTCTCATGAGGGTCGCTGCAGAGAATTTTGCATACAATAAGAATGTTTCCATACAAAATTCAGCTTGTCCAAGAATTGAAACCGACAGATTACCAGCAACGACTTGATTATGCAATTTATTTCCGGCAAAAAGCAGAAGAAAATCATGATTTTATTCATAATTTAATTATGAGCGACGAAGCCCATTTCCAATTAAATGGGTTCGTTAATAGGCAAAACTGCAGGATATGGGCTACGGAATATCCAAGAGTAGTTCAACAGCGACAATTACACCCACTTAAGTATACTGTTTGGTGCGGTGTTTCGCCAGAAAGGATAATTGGCCCATATTTTTTTGAAACCGAACACAGTGTCGCCGTTTCCATCACTGGTGTTCGATATCGGACAATGTTGGAAAATTTTTTAAGGCCAGCCGTGGAAAACCATCCGCAAGTATGGTTCCAACAGGATGGAGCCACAGCGCACACTGCGAGGGACACAATGGCTCTTTTACGCGACATCTTTGGTGAACGAATTATTTCGCGTACAACCGATTTTAATTGGCCTCCGCGTTCACCGGATTTAACCGCTCCAGACTTTTTCCTTTGGGGTTATTTGATGGGTTATATTAATAAGCCTAGAACCATCCAGCAATTAAAAAACAATATACGCGACGAAATCAACAACATAACACCTGAAGTTTTGCGAAAGGTTATGGAAAATGTTTTCAAAAGAGCACGAATATGCGAAACAGAAAATGGCCACCACTTGCGAGATATAATTTTTCATAATTAAATTAAAAATATTCTCCATTAATATACTGTATTTAAAAAAAAAATTATAATTATGTCTAAAATAAAAAGTTATAATGAACTCAAACCCCTTCGGTAATTTTGGGCCACCCTGTAAAATCCCAAAAAACGCTCCTGGATTAGGCAAGATTAAGTGAATTCAGTCAAATCTACCCAGACAATCAAGCTTACAAACAATGCTTTTACCAATGGAGATCTACGCTTTCTTCACAGAGTTTTCAGTTGCTCCAGTTTTAATCATGGCGTGAATTGAATAGCGGAAAATGGCAGTGCAAAAAAATGCTTTACCTTTACTTTGAATGTCATAAACGTAAATAGATAAACCTGCTTTATCTTATGTTTCTATAATTGTAGATGACTCTCAGAAAAGTTATATTTTTTCTGTCACAGTTATGGTTGGTTGAACGATAAAAACAGCTGTTGTTTCATTTTGCTAAGTCAATTATTACATTTTATATTTTCAACAAAAAGTACCAAGTCTTTGTTCATTTTTACAATAATTAGATATTTTGTAATATAATAAAATCAAGGTTGAACTTTCCTAGAAATCGTATGAAAAACAAAGTTTTCTCTTGTATCAAAAATGGAATTTGCTTGTTCTACACAACAGTATGACAATATTACTAAAATTAATTGATATAAATATATGTAAAGTATGACATGATTTTGTAAACGACTTTTAAGAAAACCCATTAAAACGTCATAAAATTTGTTGAATTCGTAAATTGAACTTTATAAATTAATGTAGAACAAAAATGGTGTATAACTGAATATAAATTTTTATAGAAAATTGCTGAGATATTATAGAAAAGTAAGAATAGAAAAAAAAAATTCAATAATATCTACATCTGTCAAAAGTAAAATGTATATATCAGTAGATAACCAAGGGGTGGAAATTCTTTACAAAAAACCGTCTCATACACTGGGATTTAAAAGTTTCCTACAATAAAACAAAGCTTTTTTCCAATTTTTCTACATATATCGAGGCGCCTATGTCCTCTTTAATTTCCGTAGATTGACAGATACATATACATATATATATATATATATATATATATATATATATATATATATATATATATATATATATATATATATATATATATATATAAATATATATATATATATATATATATATATATATATATATATATATATATATATATATATATATATATATATATATATATATATATATATATATATATATATATATATATATATATATACGAGGCTGGTTTGAAAAGTCCGTGCAAAGTCCGAGAAATGGCACCACCGGCGCGTATCGAGGTCATGTTTAGTTAGTAGCATCTCTGGAATGAACGCACACCAAGCTTCAGCCATATTGGTCTATTTCTTTGTGTTTGGCTTTCGTGTGAATCAAGGAAGTCGAGTGATTTTCAAGAAATGGACGAAAAAGAATTTCGTGTGGTGATTAAACATTACTTTATGAAAGGCAAAACGCCTCAGGAGACTAAAGAGAAGCTTGATAAACATTATGGTGACTCTGCACCTTCGATTAGAACAGTTTATAAGTGGTTTCAAAATTTTCGGACTGGCCATATGGGCACAAGTGACGCTGAACGTTCTGGATGGCCTGTGGAGGTTACGGCTCCAGAAATCATTGATCAAATCCATGATATAGTGATGGATGACAGAAGAGTTAAGGTGCGTGAGATTGCTAGTGCTGTGGGCATCTCGACTGAACGGGTACATAATATTTTGCATAAACATTTGGACATGAGAAAGCTATCCGCAAGATGGGTGCCGCGATTGCTCACGCTTGACCAAAAACGGAATCGTGTGAAGTGTTGCAAGGATGGTTTGCAGCTGTTCGAGAAGAATCCGGGGGACTTTAAGCGTCGTTTTCGTCACTGTGGATGAAACATGGATACATTACTATACTCCTGAGACCAAACAACAATCTAAACAATGGGTTACCAAGGGGAATCTGCACCAAAAAAGGCGAAGACCGTTCCTTCGGCCGGAAAGGTTATGGCGACTGTCTTTTGGGATTCGCAAGAGATAATCCTCATCGACTATCTGGAAAAGGGTAAAACTATTACAGGTGAATATTATTCATCGTTATTGGACCGTTTGAAAACCGAGCTGCAAGAAAAAAGCCCGCGATTGGCCCACAAGAAAGTCCTTTTCCATCACGACAACGCACCAGCACACACCTCAGCAGTTGTGGTCGCAAAATTAATGGAAATAGGATTCCAACTCGTTTCACATCCCCCCTATTCTCCAGACCTGGCTCCCTTGGACTACTATTTGTTCCCCAATTTGAAGTAATGGCTGGCGGGACAAAGATTTTATTCAAACGAGGAGGTGATTGCAGACACTAATGGATATTTTGCAGACTTAGACAAATCCTATTATTCGGAAGGGATCAACAAACTAGAACATCGTTGGACGAAGTGTATAAGCCTAAAAGGAGACTATGTCGAAAAATAAAAAAGGTTTACCCCAAACACATAAGTAGTTTTTATTTTTGCACGGACTTTTCAAACCAGCCTCGTATATATATATATATATATATATATATATATATATATATATATATATATATATATATATAGATATAAGAAAGGCCTATGACTCAGTACCAAGACAAACATTATGGAACGCAATGAAAGAAATAGGCATTGACAAAGAACTAATATACGCAGTAAAAGCTCTCTACGAAAACAACACAGTGAACTTAAAAATAGGACATAAAATAGGGAAGAGACTCCAAACATCAAAAGGCCTATTACAAGGATGCTCTACATCTCCAACACTATTCAAAATATACCTCGAACAAACATTAAAAAATGGAAACAAAAATGTAGTGAAATGGGAGTCCCAATACGAGAAGATTACTTATATACTCTAAGTTTCGCAGACGACCAAGTAATCATAACGCAAGATGAGGAAGACCTCAGTTATATGGTAAGAAAACTGAAAGAAGCATACACTAAAGCAGGATTAACAATAAACTTTGATAAAACGGAATATCTAACAACAAAAGAGGGAAACGTGGAGAATCTAGAAGTCGATAACGAAACAATAATCAAAGGAACCGACAGATTTAAATATTTAGGAACCATCATTTCAAAAAACGCAACATCAGAAGAAGAGATTAAAGCTAGATTAGGACAAACGCGGACATACATAAGACAATGAAATTCGATCCTGTGGGACAAGCACATTACAAAGAGAAACAAAACACGCATATACAAATCAATAATACAAAGCATAATGACATACGGGTCAGAAACATGGACGATCAACAAAAAAAATAAATCTAAAATTAACGCGGTAGAGATAGAGTATTGGAGAAGATGTTGTAGAGTGACATGTATGGAGAGAATAACAAATGAAGAAATAAGAAGCAGAATGAACATCAAAGAGAACGCAATAAACACCATTGAAGAAAAACGATTAAAATGGTATGGACACATAAGACGGAGAGATAATAGGTGGATAAAGAAAATAACAGAGTGGAGTACCATAGGGAGAAGAAAAAGAGGAAGACCCAGACGATCGTGGAGAGACGATGTGGACGAGGCTATGGAGGACAGGGGTCTAGGCTGAAAAGTTTTTGATCTGACACACAGATGTCGCTCTTTTCACAAAACTCATATGATTTTTAGGAAATACCAACCTTCAAACGATACTTATCAAATTTTCTTGACATTTCGATGATTAATTTACAAGTTAGAGTGGTTTTAGTGACGTTACTTTTAATATTTTCAAAACAGTGGAAATAATTGAATTTCGTGAGTTGATTAAACAGTGTGATATGTGACAACGGATGAAACATGGACTTCAATGAAAAAGTTATCACCGAAACTTAGGCCTGTTTTGAAGGCAAAAACAAATCCTTCTACAAGAAAGGGATAGAAATTCATTTGTTCACGTATCCACTTGTTTCTTTTTCTATCTTTAAGTTTTATCCCGATCATCTGTCTTTCGTGTGCTCTCTAGAATACGCGCTAGTTTTTGTATATCAGCTTTATTCAGTTTCCAAGTTTCAGCGCCATATTTTATTACGGGTAGGATGCACTGATCGTAAACTTTGGCCTTTAACTTATTTGGGATGGCCTTATCTTTGAATATATAACTTAGTTTCCCGAATGCGCACCATCCAAGCCTGATTCTTCTTGAAATTTCATCCGAGACACTGTCATGGTAGTAATTTTTTACCTCAGATACACATAATCCTTAACAATCTCAAGAGCTATTCCTTCCAAATTTATAACTATGTTGTTATTAGTGTTGGTTAATGTTTTTGTCTTACTTTTATTCACCTTAAGACCAATTGTCTTTGAGTGGTAATTTATCTCACTTCTCATTTCTTGTAACTCATGTGGATTA
Source organism: Pachyrhynchus sulphureomaculatus (assembly GCA_019049505.1). Classification (NCBI taxonomy): domain Eukaryota; kingdom Metazoa; phylum Arthropoda; class Insecta; order Coleoptera; family Curculionidae; genus Pachyrhynchus; species Pachyrhynchus sulphureomaculatus. The sequence continues at coordinate 184,119,364 of CM032456.1, read as the reverse complement.
CTACTGATGACTACAATATCGTCGGCGAACCTTAAATGATTCAAATACACACCATCTATCTTTAGGCCTTTCTTTGTCCAATCTAGTTGGCGGAATACGTCTTACAGAGCTGTAATAAATAGCCTAGGAGGGATCCCTGTCTTACGCCTTTTCCTATACGTATTTGTTATGTACTTGATTTTATGTAAATCTTTGCGTTTTCATATATATCTTTGAGTAGGGTAGTGTATCTAGAATCAGTTCTTCAATTGTTCAAGCCGTTGATGATTGCCTACATTTCGACAGAATGAAAAGCCTTTCATAGTCTATGAAGGCTATGTAAAGTTCGAAATTGTATTCATTGCTCTTCTCTAGAATATTTCTCATTGTCCGTAAGTGGTCGCATGTGCTAGAGCCGGATCTAAAATCAGCCTGTTCACATGGCTGGTAGGAATTTAACTTATTTTTTTAATCTATTGGAGATGATTTTAGTCAAAAGTTTATAAATATGGGATAGTAAGTTGATCGAGCGGTAATTGTCCAACTTTCTGATATCTCTCTTTTTGTGTAGGAGTATTACTTTTGATGTATACCACAATGTTGTTATCTTGCCAGTTTCTAATATATATATATATATATATATATATATATATATATATATATATATATATATATATATATATATACGAGGCTGGTTTGAAAAGTCCGTGCGAAAATAAAAACTACTTATGTGTTTGGGGTAAACTTTTTTTTATTTTTCGACATAGTCTCCTTTTAGGCTTATACACTTCGTCCAACGATGTTCTAGTTTGTTGATTCCTTCCGAATAATAGGATTTGTCCAAGTCTGCAAAATATCCATTAGTGTCTGCAATCACCTCCTCGTTTGAATAAAATCTTTGTCCCGCCAGCCATTTCTTCAAATTGGGGAACAAATAGTAGTCCGAGGGAGCCAAGTCTGGAGAATAGGGGGGATGTGAAACGAGTTGGAATCCTATTTCCATTAATTTTGCGACCACAACTGCTGGTGCGTTGTCGTGATGGAAAAGGACTTTCTTGTGGGCCAAGCGCGGGCATTTTTCTTGCAGCTCGGTTTTCAAACGGTCCAATAACGATGAATAATATTCACCTGTAATAGTTTTACCCTTTTCCAGATAGTCGATGAGGATTATCCCTTGCGAATCCCAAAAGACAGTCGCCATAACCTTTCTGGCCGAAGGAACGGTCTTCGCCTTTTTTGGTGCAGATTCCCCCTTGGTAACCCATTGTTTAGATTGTTGTTTGGTCTCAGGAGTATAGTAATGTATCCATGTTTCATCCACAGTGACGAAACGACGCTTAAAGTCCTCCGGATTCTTCTGGAACAGCTGCAAACCATCCTTGCAACACTTCACACGATTCCGTTTTTGGTCAAGCGTGAGCAATCGCCGCACCCATCTTGCGGATAGCTTTGTCATGTCCAAATGTTTATGCAAAATATTATGTACCCGTTCAGTCGAGATGCCCACAGCACTAGCAATCTCACGCACCTTAACTCTTCTGTCATCCATCACCAAATAATGGATTTGATCAATGATTTCTGGAGTCGTAACCTCCACAGGCCGTCCAGAACGTTCAGCGTCACTTGTGCCCATATGCTAGTCCGAAAATTTTGAAACCACTTATAAACTGTTCTAATCGAAGATGCAGAGTCACCATAATGTTTATCAAGCTTCTCTTTAGTCTCCTGAAGCGTTTTGCCTCTCATAAAGTAATGTTTAATCACCACACGAAATTCTTTTTCGTCCATTTCTTGAAAATCACTCGACTTCCTTGATTCACACGAATGCCAAACAAAAAGAAATAGACCAATATGGTTGAAACTTGGTGTGCGTTCATTCAAGAGATGCTACTAACTAAACATGACCTCGATACGCGCCGGTGGTGCCATCTCTCGGACTTTGCACGGACTTTTCAAACCAGCCTCGTATATATATATATATATATATATATATATATATATATATATATATATAACATAGGATTCCCTTTGAGGGCTGATAGGCCAGCTCTTAACTCACCAGGATATGTAAATGTAGCCTTAGTGAACAATCGTTAGATTTCGAGATATTGACACTTTTATGAATTTCGCCAAAACCTACACCTTAAATCAGTTTATTGAGTGCCACAACTACAAATTTGCATTTTATTTCCATAATACCATTTCAGAAACTACATTAAATTAGCATTTTTTAGTGTTTCGTACGGAACACTTGTAAGATCACTTCGGTGTCCGTTCGTCTGTTTGTCACGCCCGATTTTCTTCGAAACTATTTGACATGTTAAAATGTGGCACTAATATAGGAGTTGATGGCCTCATCAGAGTCGTGTAGTTTTGAAACTTAAATTTGGACTCAAGGGGTGGTTTTGGGGGGTGGAATCGGAAGTGAAAAAAATTTTTTTTACTAGGTCATCGAGTGGGGTATCAAATTCTTTGTATTACTTTTAAAAAATTGCGAAAAATCGCTGTCCCCCCCTTTATCTCGAAAAGAACTAATCAAAAAATTTTGAAAAAATTCCGGAATATTCTGCACAGGGTGTAGATTGAACGAAAATTATCACGAGTGCATTACCTTTAAAATCGTTCAACTTAACAAAGACCTGGAAGAAATTCTATCTTGGGGTGACAGTAACCAAGTAGAATTTAACGCTACAAAAACCCAGGCGGCAGTTTTTTCTAAAAAAGTTAACGTTGCTGAACCCGACATAGTCCTGTCGGGACACTCCATTCCCCTAGCATCGTCACTCAATTTGTTGAGCGTTAATTTGGGAGTAAATATGTCTTGGCATGAACATGTTGCAGGCATAGCTTCTTAAAAGTTGGGAGTATTATTTCAAACCAGAAAGCCTTACACTCCACAATTCTTTACAAAGCTCAAATTCGACCAACTATGGAATACTGCTCCCATGTTTGGGGCTGCGCTCCCAAACACACACTGCATTTGTTGAATTCTGTTCAAATAAGAGCTGTTCGTCTGATTGGAGACCCGGAACTGACCGGCGGCCTTGATTCGTTGGAACATCGAAAACGGTTGGCGATTAAGTCTGTTCTACAAGTATTTTTATGGAAAGTGTTCGAAGGATGTAGCCACTCGTGCCGCTCCTGGAGCGCTTTAGGGACTTCCCTGCAGCACGTGAGCTAGACCCATAAAAAAAAAAGCCCGCTAATTCCTAACAGAGCGGTGCATGTTAGGCTGTGTTTTCCACCGAGTACAATTTACAGCGATTCAAAAACAACGTGAATCGCTTTTTCCGCAGACATGCCTCTCCTGTAGAGCTTTAGGGACTTTCCTGTAGCACGTGTGCTAGACCCATAAAAAAAAAATTATCTGGTATATAAAAAAAAACCAAAATTTCAAGATTATCAGAATTCAGTAAAGATCGGAAAGAAATTTTATTGAAAACTCTTTTGGGATATGTTTTGTGAAGTCATTAATCATTTTATACCCGTCATAACAAACATAACAACTTGGACTTGACTGGTTATGTTAAATAACTCGTCAGGTTATCTTGGTACATTTTTTTTTAGAGTATTAAAAGTCAAAATGAGCTAATTAAAATGTTTTTACTCATGGTACTTGCAAAAAGTTTTTTCTTCCCCACAGGCCTAGCACAGTTAGTTACATTTTAAACCGCGATCAACAGCTGGGTTATTCAGGATTATGTAACAATAATTAGAATTTTAGAATACGGAAATTTGTAGTTATGACACTCGAGAAACTGATCTAAGGTGTACATTTTCTCGAAATTCATGAAAGTATCAATATCTCGAAGTTTAAAACGATTTTTCACTAAGGTCATATATACATATTCCGATGAGTTATGAGCTGGCCTATTAGCCCTAGAAATAAATACGTTGGTTTTTGAGATACCTAAACATATATATATATATATATATATATATATATATATATATATATATATATATATATATATATATATATATACATATATATATATATATATATATATATATATATATATATATATATATATTTATTTATTTATTTATATATATATATATATATATATATGTATATAAATAAACTAGCTATGCCTGCACCTTTGCTCGCGTAGACAACAGAATTATTATTTAGGTTTTTTGCAGCAAACTTTTTTTCGACTTGATTCACTATTATCGTCACTGCTTATTCCTTATGATACCTAACGTAACAAAATATATACTAAAACCTGGTCAGAAAACATATGTATGAATTAAAAAAAAACACTGTATATATATATATATATATATATATATATATATATATATATATATATATATATACATATATATATACAGTCGACACTGTTTATAGTGAAACTCTATATAGTGAAAAACTCTTATAGTGCAATTTTTTAAAATACATACATAGCAATATATACGGATTTTTTCTCTCTATATAGTGAAAAACTTTCTATAGTGAAATTTCGGTCAACATTTTGGTCTTTCACTATATAGAGTGTCGACTATATATATATATATATATATATATATATATATATATATATATATATATATATATATATATATATATATATATAAATATAAAGATAAAGATATATATCATCATTCATATATATTTTGAGTGTATTTTTATTATTATTTTCACCTTCTACATTGTATTATAAGTTTAAGAATTTTATATATTCATAATTAAAAAAAAAAAAAAAAAATTTGTGCGTCCTATTGAATATCCAAAACAGAAAATTTCAATTTTTAGATGAACTGAAGAAGCCTGAAAATCGGGCGAAACGTTTTCAATAAATTCTAACTAGAACATGATGTAATTTCTCTATCCTTAAAACAAAAGAACCATAAAGCCCAAGAAATTGAAAAAATATATATATATATATATATATATATATATATATATATATTTATATATACATATATATATATATATATATATATATATATATATATATATATATATATATATATATATATATATATATAATATATATATATATATATATATATATATATATATATATATATATATATATATATATATTTATATATATATATATATATATATATATATATATATATATATATATATATATATATATATACATATATATACTAGCCGTGCCCGTGGCTCCGCTCGCGTGGACTTGATTCACTACTATCGTCACTGCTTATTCTTTATGTTACCTAACGTAATAAAATATCTGCCATTATTTCCCCTTATCTCCCATTATCTCTCCATAATTTCCATTATCTAAGCTTATCTCTGTCCATCTCCCATTATTTCTCCTTATCTCCCATTATTTATACTTATCTCCCATTATCTCACCTTATCTCTCGTTATCTAGGCCTAAATCGAATTATATAGAATTTATACATATAAATTTAAAAAAAAGAATCGAATAAGTGGTTCTCAGGTGATAAGCGTACTAACGGACGGACAGATAGACAGAGAGACGTTGCATTTTATATACATTATATTCTTTGCAACATGATATTGTTCCATATTTAATGGTTTAGGCAGTGTATTGCAAGAGAACGCGCTAACGGTAACCTTTTTTTCGACTTGATTCACTTTATCGTCACTGCTTATTCTTTATGTTACCTAACGCAATAAAATATATCCTATAACTTGATTTTTCATACAGACGGGAAAAAATCTGTCAAAGTATTTAATTATATCTGAGTTGTAGATAAAAACTCTAATCTACTCTTTAAAAATAATCCAAACAAGATCTTTGCTTGGATCTTTAAGTCGTGAAAAAGTATAGGAATCATATTAATTTTTACTCAAAACATTTCAATAATTTTTGGAAACATCGCTGTTACTCAATATATTGATATCCCCGGAGAGAATATCCCAATCACCTTTCTCAATGCTCATTACATACTCCAGAAGGGCCTGAAGAAACTCGTGAGCACCGCTCACTCGCAAATCTATATATTGTAAAATTTGTGAACTGTTTAACAATATTTACTACTATCTCATTTCTTTTATTTCCGTTCAGTAAATGAAAGTTTTGCACGATATACTAGAACACAAGAATACAATCGCATCATCACTCTCGTTCAAATCTCCCTCATTATACACCAAAGCATACCCCTTTATGTTTAAAATACTTATATTACACGCACTCTCCAGATTTCCAATAACCTGAACTAACCTGAACATATGTGTGTTTTAAAAAAAAGCACGTAACGCACTAACGGCCAGAGAGACAGATAGACGGACAGAGAGACGTTGCATTTTATATATATTTTAGATAGATAACCTGGCCAGAGAATATATGTATGGTATGTTTTAAAAAAAAAGCACGTAAATCGGATAAGTGTTTCTCCAGTGATAAGCGCACTAAAGGACAGACAGACAGGCAGGCAGAGAGACAGGCAGACAGACAGACAGAGAGACGTTGGATTTTATATATAATATAGATATAGATTATAGATAACCTAGCCCGAGAATATATGTATGTTTTAAAAAAAAAGTACGTAAATCGGATAAGTGGTTCTCCAGGTATAAGCACACTAACGGAGAGACAGAGATACGTTGCATTATATATATATATATATATATATATATATATATATATATATATATATACATATATATATATATATATATATATATATATATATATATATATATATATATACATATATATATATATATATATATATATATATATATATATATATATATATATATATATCATAGATGTAATAAAATATGTATCTATAACCTGGTTAGAGAAGATATGTATGAATTTAAAAAATTACGTATATCGGATAAGTGGTTCTCGAGGGATAAGCGCACTAACGGACAGACAGACAGACAGACGTTGCATTTTATATATATTATAGATATAGTTTATTATTATTATTATTACTATATAACCTGGCCAAAGAATATATGTATGAATTTAAAAAAAGACAGGTAAATCGAATAAGTGCTTCTCGCGTGATAAACGCACTAATGGACAGACAGAGAGACATCGCATTTTATATATATTATAGACTATAGATTATCAATATTCTCTGCTACATAATATTGTTTCATATTTAATGGTTTAGGTGTATTGCAAGGGAACGCGCTAGCGGCAAACTTTTTTCCGACTCCATTTACTATTATCGTCACTGCTCATTCGTTATGCTACCTATCGTAATAAAATATAGCCTATAACCTGGCCAGAGAATATATGTATGTTTAAAAAAAAAAGTACGTAAATCGGATAAGTAGTTCTCCAGTGATAAGCGCACTAACGGACAGACAGACAGACAGAGAGACGTTGCATTTTATATATATTATAGATATATATATATATATATATATATATATATATATATATATATATATATATATATATAATATATATATATATATATATATATATATATATATATATATATATATATATATATATAAACGTGGGAAACTTTAAAAAACCTCGTAATCATAATACGATGCAAAAATCTCTCATAGTTGTATAATATGGCGAAAGCTATTAGGTCGAGAGAGTAAAAATCCCAAAATTTTGTGTACTTTCATTGATATAATTGATCTTATACAATTATTTAATGATCAACAGCTGATCCATGACACACATCACAGAATTCGTTAACTACTTTCTCTGTTTGATGTTAACGAATAAAACACGTGTTAAATTCGACTTTCCATTCCAAAATATGGTATGACTATTAGTAAACTACAAAGGAAACTTGCTTAAGAAGAAAATAAGGGTCATTTTAATAATCATATATGTTTATTGTATTTTGAGGGGCTATTATTATTGAAGTAAAGTAAAAATGTGTTTGAAGTACTATATGTGTATGAGGGAATAGTGTAAAGTAACAGCAGACAGTACTGTTTAATTTGCTTTAAAATAAAAATACTTTTGCAGCAGGGAACTCCTGTGTATTTAATGGTCAAAATAATGATATGAGCGCTATGCTAAGCTCTATCAGTTATTGGTTCGACATTGGCTTACTAACAATTTTCCTTAAAAAATTATTTTTGTGTACAAATTACATAAGAAGATTGCATATTCAGGGTTGACCAGTATATATTTACTTAAAGTGGTAACATAAAGAGAAAATATTTCGCAAAATAATTGCAAAATAATTTGTTATTTATCGACATACATAAAACCTAAAATAAACGTAGGGAACTTACCTCTTTATATAACTAAAATTAATCGAATCAAAAACAAGTAACTGTTTTCTATCAATCAATTAATAATAATGTAATATCTTAAATTTACACAAATTTAACACAAATATAGCCGATGAAGGTACCCGATACTGACTAACACAATGAAATGGAATGTTACTCGCCCGCCGCACTATGGTACCTACTTCATGCAACAGGTCTGCAGCAGATATTAAGACAAATTGGACGCCAAGAAAATCTTGAAGAAATGTTTTTACTTTAGTTCCTTTTGCTTTGAAACTTGAACTTGTTTCTGATTATAGAAGGTACTTTCATGTTCAGTAAAGGATGGACGATTGTATAATATACTTGAATGCAACGCAATAATTTAATAAGAACTTGTTTATTTTAATTACATGTATTAGTGTTAAGTTTTCTGTTATATCTTCCCTTTTTTATATATGGGTACATAATTTTTTATATGATTTTTGCAACAGTTCAATATTTGACCTTCGTTTTTAGCGGTTTTTTTTTTGCAGATAAATATTTGCTTATTACTTAAGTTTATTCAGTTTAGTGCATTTATTTAAGTTAGTATGTTTTTAAAACTGGTCGACACTGAAATTTTATATGTATTATGGGGTATACCTGGGGCACTGATTGCGGAAAAAATACTGGTTTAATGCTATCAGCTCTACTTTTTTATTTATATAAAATTACAATTTTCTTCAAAAATGGAGCAAAAATACAACATTTTTTCTATGTTTGATATAATTACACACTATGAAACGTCCTTTTATACTATTTTCTTGAATGTACGGCTCCAACAGTAATCGGCCATCATATGGATGTCCCACCTTCCTTGATAACCCTCTTCCATTGTGAGTATATCTTGGTGAAATCTTTCACTCTGCTCTTCACTGAAATCGCCCAGATTTTCTGGGAATCGATCTAAGGCCCCCCGCACACTAGCAACTTTTTAATCGAGGTGATTAAATAGTTTAGTTGCTCTTAGTTGCTTCAACTAATAATGGGCGCACACTTGCAACTAAATAGTTGATCTTCACTGAGTTAAACAATGGATTTTATAGAGACCGCATGCATTTGTGCTTTGAAATTTAGACGAAATAAGAAGCGACAAAAATTATGGGTACATCCACTATTAAGTAATCGACTTTGCGATGGGCAATTTTACAAATCGTTTGAAAGTTTACGAAAATATGAAACAAAGTTTTTTAATTATTTCCGCATGAGTGTGGATAGTTTCGATAAACTTTTGGCGTTAGTTGGACGAAATATATTATACCAAGATACTGTATTAAGAAAGGCTGTTCCCCCAGAGGAAAGATTGGCTGTAACTTTAAGGCAAGAAAACAATATTTTCATTTTAGTTAGTAACATAGTTTATTAGTAAATGACAAGAAAAGAAAAACGAAAAGAAAACATTGTAAAATTGTTAACCTTTTTTTCAAATTATAGTATAAACAGACGAAAGTTCTGAATGGTTATCTATTTGAAATTGCGATTCTTCTGGATTAAAAGTTGAGAAAAGTGACCCAGTAGGCGAATGATGTGATCGTTGCAAGTGTAATCCTTGGTTGGGAGATGGTATTGGGAGGTGCTGCACAGTTGTCGATGCTTCTACATTTTGAACTACCAGACATTCGAACACGTCTCATTACATTCATTATTTCTGTCCTGGCAATAAATTTTTGGTCCTCCGTAAATTTTTTGAAGGAAGGTGCTAGTGATAATAAGAAATATTTATCTTCGTCAATTTCTTTATCGTCATCTTTTTTTTCCCTCAAATTCTCTAGTAAAGAATCTTCGTACGTGCTAGTACTATTTCGAGGAGCCCGCTTTCGGCAATCTCTTTTTTTAGAAATTATTGGACCTTCACTGGTATCTTCCAAGTCACATGTAATATCAATTTCGTTTTCTGAATTGTCAACAACAAGACTGTTTGAAGTTTTTCGATTTTCAACTATGTCTTGTAAAAATAACAGGTTATCAAAGTAGATATATTTGCGCCTTTTTTTGGTTCCAGAACCAGAGAGGGCGTTTTTTTTTTTTAAGCATCGTACTCTCGCTTGAAACAAGTCCTTAGGTTTTTCTATTTGTTTTGTAACTTCTTACCTGAAAGAAAGGTTTATGTTCAAATTACACATTAATAGAACAACTAATTTTTTTTCTTTTTTTAGGTATTTAGCAACGGGCAACAGCTTTGCATCACTGCATTACGAATTTTTACTTGGTGATTCGACAATAAGAAAAATTATTAGAGAAACCTGTGGCGTACTTTGGAAATGTTTATTACCACATTACATGCCAGCAATGGATTCCAATTCTTGGCTAAAAATTTCACAAGATTTTTTTGAGAAAACGCAATTTCCAAACTGCATAGGCGCGGTCGATGGGAAACATATTAGAATAAAGAAGCCTAATCAAACGGGATCTGAATTTTATATCTACAAATCATTTTTTTCCACCGTCCTTTTAGCCATAGCAGACTCTAATTATAATTTTATTTATGTTGAAGTTGGAGCTTATGGAGCTTCAAGTGATTCAAACCTTTTCAAGAAATCACTATTTTCACGTAAACTTGTAAATAGTGAATTAAATATTCCCGAAGCTAAATCTCTTCCAAATGATGTAAATGGTAAGGTTCGTTCGTAATTATAGGAGACGACGTATTTGGTGTATCAAAATTTGTATTACGGCCATATTCCGGTAGAAATCTATCAGTTTAAAAACGAATTTTCAATTATAGACTATCAAGAGCCCGTAGAATGATTGAATGCACATTTGGAATTTTAGCCAACAATGGCGGATACTTCATAGAGCACTTGATACCTCACTTGATTTTAGTGAATCTTATAAAAGCATGCTGCATTCTGCATAATTATGTTAGAAAACATGACGGGGTGCAGTTTGAAGATACTCTTTATGAATCCCCATTGGAATGTATTCCTTCTGTTGGAGTAAGAAGCAACACTACAGGGATTTCAACTAGAGATTATTTTTCAGATTATTTCACTTCACCTTATGGATCTGTTCCTTGGCAGTACGATGAAATTTGATTTAAGTTATTAGATAGGTATTTTTTGTTCTGGTTTGTTGTAAAAAAAAAACGATAAATAAATATGCTATTACAACTTACCTTTTTCACATTTATCTTTATCTTCCAATTGGTTCCACTTTTTAATAAATTGTTGACACAATTCCGTCCATAATTCCTTTTTTAAAATTTTATTTGAATATTCTTTAAGCTTTATGTTGTATAAAGCTGGACGTTTTTCTACTTCCTCGATAAATAAATCAATATTGAATGACATATTTAAATTTGGACTACAACAAAAAATGACTACTTCACAATTCACAAGAATGATAAGCACGGACTGGCTCGCAAATCGCAACCAGCAACTATTTAATCGCCGGTGTGCGGTGACCTGTCTGATCCTGCATAATTCATTTCTACCGGCAACAGTTGAATCACCCACAAAATAGAACACTTTGGATATTTTTAGTTGTTTCCACTTTTCAGTTGCTCGTGTGCGGTCTACCATAAGAAATAATGTGTTGTATTTGGGTGATTAAAAAGTTGCTTGAAAAAAGTTGCTAAATGAGAATGAATGAATCTTGATACTCATGTTACAGCCCAGATTTTTCAAATTAGATAACATGCAGTCAACTAACTCAGAATAGTTATCTTCCAATTCCACTTTTCAATAAATTGTTGGCACAATTCCGTCCATAATTCCTTTTTCAAAATTTTATTTGAATATTCTTTAAGCTTTATGTTGTATAAAGCTGGACGTTTTTCTACTTCCTCGATAAATAATTCAATATTGAATGACATATTTAAATTTGGACTACAACAAAAAATGACTACTTCACAATTCACAAGAATGATAAGCACGGACTGGCTCGCAAATCGCAAGCAGCAACTATTTAATCGCCGGTGTGCGGTGACCTGTCTGATCCTGAATAATTCATTTCTACCGGCAACAGTTGAATCACCCACAAAATAGAACACTTTGGATATTTTTAGTTGCTTTAACTTTTTAGTTGCTCGTGTGCGGTCTACCATAAGAAATAATGTGTTGTATTCGGGTGATTAAAAAGTTGCTTGAAAAAAAGTTGCTAAATGAGAATGAATGAATCTTGATACTCATGTTGCAGCCCAGATTTTTCAAATTAGATAACATGCAGTCAACTAACTCAGAATAGTTATCTTCCAATTGGTTCCACTTTTCAATAAATTATTGGCACAATTCCGTCCATAATTCCTTTTTTAAAATTTTATTTGAATATTCTTTAAGCTTTATGTTGTATAAAGCTGGACGTTTTTCTACTTCCTCGATAAATAATTCAATATTGAATGACATATTTAAATTTGGACTACAACAAAAAATGACTACTTCACAATTCACAAGAATGATAAGCACGGACTGGCTCGCAAATCGCAACCAGCAACTATTTAATCGCCGGTGTGCGGTGACCTGTCTGATCCTGCATAATTCATTTCTACCGGCAACAGTTGAATCACCCACAAAATAGAACACTTTGGATATTTTTAGTTGCTTCAACTTTTTAGTTGCTCGTGTGCGGTCTACCATAAGAAATAATGTGTTGTATTTGGGTGATTAAAAAGTTGCTTGAAAAAAGTTGCTAAATGAGAATGAATGAATCTTGATACTCATGTTGCAGCCCAGATTTTTCAAATTGGATAACATGCAGTCAACTAACTCAGAATAGTTATCGGACATATTGTTTCAAAGAAAACTTTTAATCACCACAACAAACGACTTCCAAGCATTAGACTCGACTTCATTCATTAAATTCACAAAGTTTGGGTCTTTCACAAGTTGTCTAATTTGTGGCCCATCAAAAATACCCACTTTGAATTTGCTTAATCCTGGAAACTTGCGTGAAAGAAAAGAAGCAAAACATTCTCCGTTTTTGTCAAGGGCTTTTACAAACTGTTTCATAATGCTCAGTTTGGTATGAAGTGGTGGCAGCATAATGCGATCTCGATTTACTAAGGGCAATTATTAATAATATTTTTGGTATCAGCTATCAGTTTCTCTCGTACTGGCCACTTTTTTTGAGACCAATGGCGTTGTTTATCGTGGCTATCCCACAGACACATAAAACATGGGTATTTCGTGTATTCGGACCTGTTGTCTGAGAAATTAACCATCTTTAAGTCTACACGAATGAGCCAGTTGTGGTCTCGATACTTAATTTTTTCCATTACTGAAGAAATAGTTGTATACTTTTCTTTCATCGTAGTAGAGTGTGCAATAGGTATAGAACCATACTTGTTGCCGTTATGAGTAGCACAGACATCTTCTCCAAAATCTCTCTGACATCATTACAAAAAACTAAATCATTTTCGCTAGAAAAATATGGTAACAAATTCTTTTCTCGGGTCCGATATAAAGTAATTCTGGTTTCTGGTGCAAGTAAATTCTTTTCTTTCAAACGAGATGCAAAAATTTCAGAAACTTCTTTTGACAAATTTAGATACCTTACCAAGTCATTCAATTCCTTTTGATTAAAAGGTTGAAGATCTGATGACTGTCTACATGTGAAATTCGAATCAGTATTGCCCATTGTGTTGTCTTCAGTTTCCATAAGATCTGGTTCTTCAGAGCATTTAAATGATGCTTCTACCAGAGAGGAAGAGGTCGTTGAGCGAAGGGCAAGTTAGGATATGACTATTTATTTCGATTTCCAGAATTTATGCCGTTAGTATTTACGACGCAAAAATAACAGTCGTCATGGTGATTTGGAGGTTCCTGCCAAATCATCGGTGTTTTAAATTTGATAACACTTCTTTTTCCATTTGACCGTTGCCGCAGATACACAATACAGTTCTGGCACACAATATGAGGTAACCATTGCTTGTCTTGATTTTACAATGTTATGTGAAAGTGGTTAAAATACGTAGTTTTAACGAAAATAGGTTTTCGATACTTTTCAAAGATGTATTGGCCACAAATATAGCAGAAACAATCTGGATTGGGTACACAACGTCTACGTGTCGAAGCCATATCTGAAATTACAAAAATAATTGTTCTGAGTCGGGTACATCTTAAAAAACTGCTGGGGTCGTCTAAGTTAGGGTAGACCGCAAATATTAAAAAAACATGAGCTGTCCGATAAAAACTAATATCGGATTCGAAATCAGAACACTACAATAAGCCCAAAACTGAAAAAAAATTAGAGGAAACAATAAAAAAAAATTATTTGTTGACCAGTGTTGTATATATAGTATTGCCGAATCAACGATGAGGAGGATGATTCTAGATTAAAATAGTGAAAGCTATTTATTATGGATGTTGACTTCCCTTGCTAGAAAGAAACATTATATGCGCGAAAAGATCACACTCCGAGATTTTTGCATTTCTTCAAGCTTCAGGCTTCCTCGGCCACTAAAAACAATCCTCTATTTTCGTCAGATTTGTTGGTGCGATAACTCTCGAATGAAATGAGTTATCGAGTTCAAATTTGGTGCACATATATTCCATAGGAAGTCTTTTTGGGAGTACTGCGGAAAGGGGGTGAAAAAGACGAATCTTATTCATTTTTAATATTATTATGAAAATTTTTGTTAGTTTTTGGTTGGAATAATAAAGAAATTTTAAAAATAATTATTTGTAGCCAAACATATAAGGGGTTAAAGGAGCGAGGAAGGGTGTTACTTTGAATGTATCGTGTTACACATTTTTTTTTTTTCGAATTTCTTAAGTTATATGTCCTTTTCAGGGTTCTTGAAGCAAAGCAATCTAAAAATTGTGTGAGTTAGGGGATTAGAGTGGTTGCTTCGTATATATTGTTGTGTTATGCATCCTTTTCGGGATTGTTACAGTCGAGCAGCACACGAGGATCGCCCTTTAAGTTTTTATAAATGGACAGTAGATGGCGCAATTGAGATGTGACATTACTATTGTTGCAAAATTTGACATTTATTCTTGTTAAAACAGTGGCAGCTCAGAAATTGGCCGAATAGTTTGTTTACAGTGAGCATTTAAAAAAAAACAGTTTTGTGAACAAATGGAAATTTCACGTGAATGTTTTGGTGGATGATTTTTTACGATTTTAGTAAAGGTCTAACTCAACAACAATAGAGAGATTCTGCAACGCTTATTTTTCACATGCCTTTGTCTTTATCGTTATTTCAAGCATGCGCAGTATTAACGCGAAGGAATTGCAAGGTTAGATTAGTATTCATCTTCTATAAACTTACGGGATTTTTTCATTTATTTCAAGGTCAAGGGCACTGGTTATTAGTATTTAATGAATCAACACAACTTTTTAAATTAAAGTTATGTCGAGAAAAACTGATATCGGATTCGAAATAAGAACACTACAATAAACCCAAAACTGAAAAAAAATTAGAGGAAAAAAATCAAAAAAAAGTTATTTGTTGACCGGTGTTGTATATATAGTATTGCCGAATCAGCGATGAGGAGGATGATTCTAGATTAAAATAGTGAAAGCTAGTTATTATGGATGTTGACTTCCCTTGCTAGAGAGAAACATTATATGCGCGAAAAGTCCACACTCCGAGATTTTTGCATTTCTTCAAGCTTCAGGCTTCCTCGGCCACTAAAAACAATCCTCTATTTTCGTCAGATTTGTTGGTGCGATAACTCTCTAATGAAATGAGTTATCGAGTTCAAATTTGGTGCACATATATTCCATAGGAAGTCTTTTTGGGAGTACTGCGCGAAAGGGGGTGAAAAAGGCGAACCTTATTCATTTTTAATATTATTATGAATAATTTTGTTAGTTTTTTGTTGGAATAATAAACAAATTTTAAAAATAATTGTTTGTAGCCAAACATATAAGGGGTTAAAGGAGCGAGGAAGGGTGTTACTTCGAATGTATCGTGTTACACATGTTTTTTTTTCGAATTTCTTAAGTTGGAAAATTTTAAAATTATGTTTTTCTTATTATTTTCAATTATTTGTTGTCAAACATCCAAGTTGTTAATGCGGTGGGGGTGAAGTGAGAGAAGCAGCTTCATATATATGATTATATGTCCTTTTCAGGGTTCTTGAAGCAAACCAATCTAAAAATTGTGTGAGTTAGGGGATTAGAGTGGTTGCTTCGTATATATTGTTGTGTTATGCATCCTTTTCGGGATTGTTACAGTCGAGCAGCACACGAGGATCGCCCTTTAAGTTTTTATAAATGGCCAGTAGATGGCGCAATTGAGATGTGACGTTACTATTGTTGCAAAATTTGATATTTATTCTTGTTAAAACAGTGGCAGCTCAGAAATTGGCCGAATAGTTTGTTTACAGTGAGCATTTAAAAAAAAAACAGTTTTGTGAACAAATGGAAATTTCACGTGAATGTTTTGGTGGATGATTTTATACGATTTTAGTAAAGGTCTAACTCAACAACAATAGCGAGATTCTGCAACGCTTATTTTTCACATGCCTTTGTCTTTATCGTTATTTCAAGCATGCGCAGTATTAACGCGAAGGAATTGCAAGGTTAGATTAGTATTCATCTTCTATAAACTTAGGGGATTTTTTCATTTATTTCAAGGTTAAGCACAGTGGTTATTAGTATTTAATGGATCAACACAAGTTTTTAAAATAAAGTTATGTCTAGCAAGTTTTTATCACTTCCTTTAATATTTCTAAGGTAATATAAATGTGCGATAAATAAAATTTCGTTTGAAATTAGCACTCCACACACTGTAATACCATTGTGCCAAGGCAAAGGCCTAACTCAACAACATTGCCTCGAATCGCTTCATTCAACTTTTGGGAATCAATCACCATAAAAAAAAACTGTTTACAATTAGTTTGCAGAATTTCGTCATGGTCGTGCTTTCGTCAGCGATGAATTTTGTGAAGGTCGTCCAAAATCGGTTATTGTTGGAAAAAACATCGAAGGTGTGCGCAACATTATTGAAGAAGATCGGCATGTGACTTACCGTTAGAAAGAGGCATCCTTAGACATATCAAAGACTGCAGTATAGTCGATTTTGCATGAATATATTTAGCTGTAAAACAGATCTGGTACCGAGAAAACGAGACGATACTTGGATATGTTCATACGAGTCGGAAAATAAGCAACAATCAACTGTTTGGGTGTTCCAAGATGAACCGAACCGGACAAAAGTGGTTTGTTCGCAAAGCATTTCCAAGAAAATGACTGCTTGTTTCTTTGGTTATACCCAGTGGCGTATTTTAAGATTTGGCACCCTGGACCTTTAAGATTTGCCGCCCTATAAACTAACAAAGAAAAAAGCAAAAATCTTTTAATAATGAAAAAAGGTCATACAAAAGAATAAACACCATTTATTAAATATTTACATTTTTTTGCGATGCACAAATTGGTTGACAAATTCGTCAATAACACTGTCATAATTAACGGATTGTGTTAAGTCAGTTTGTATTAAGGATGGCTAAACTGTTCAAACGTTCTTCGCTTATCCGGGAAAGCAGATAATTTTTTATTCTTTTGAGTACGGAAAACGAACGTTCTGAACTGCAATTTGTCACTGCAGTGTACAGGAACATACGTAATGCTATTTCCGTATATGAAAATGCTTCCTTCAAATCCTTTTGCTTAATAAATAGGTTAACCTGCCTTAAACTCATTTTGTTTTCATGTGATGTCAAGAATTGTTTTAAAGAAACACATTCTTCTTGTAAATCATCCGCAAGACCAATGGGGTATAATTTTCGGAGTTTTATGGCGTTAACTCTATCTCCGCATCAGACATTGTATCCAATTTGCATAAGAATGCAAAATTGGCGGTTATTGCAACATACGAAGATTTGCGCCTCTTCAATTCGTTCAACAATTGGTTGTATATTGTATAGGTGTTAACCCCGAAATGGTCACGTCCTTGTAATAACACTTCTCCCTCGCGACACTCATCGTCTCGTTTCTTCCTCTTAATAATTCTCTTATGATCGCTTCTGTATTCTTCTGAGGATTTTTTTACCAGCCTTTTCAAAGCATCAAAAGATCCCCGTAATGGTAAATATACAGTTTAATACTTATACTACCGGAATGTGTAGTAGCACATGATACACAGTCGTGTACATACAAAGTTATATACACATGTATATATGAAAACACAAAAATTTTCAGATTCTTGTCTTCAATTTTATAATTTATTAATTTCATTTAAAACTTCCATATTTTAAAATTAAATATATTTATAGTTAATAAAATTACAGATTAAATTATATAAAAAAATATATTTTCGTTAAAAATATTTCAAATAAAATTATGTTATAAATAACGAACCTAGTTATACATTATTTACTGAAATGAATAACTTACTTTCAAATTTTATAATGTCAATAATAACAATCATAATAATAATAAATTTTCTTTTGCTGATGTCTCTCCTATCCTATTTATTTTAAAAATCGAATAAAATAGACAAAAAAATGTGTATTACCCATAGAAGTTTCACTTCTTGCGCGTGTACACACTGATACACGTACCAGTTTTTTTCAAATTGTAATGATAAACTACAACTTTCTTCTGTTAAGAAAATATTTTTTCAAGTCATATATATATACATATATATATATATATATATATATATATATATATATATATATATATATATATATATATATATATATATACACTACCGTCAGAAAGTATTTGCCCACCTAGAAATTTCAATGTAACTGCCAAAATTTAATACTTAATTAAACCCTTTTATTATATTAGGTAAATTTAATCGTTCTTAACAAGGGTCCATCATAAAATTGTTTAGATAAGCCTTTTTGGGATCACAAATTAAAAACCAATTAGAACAAATTTCCAAGTTTTGCATGATAATCGTTTTGAGGCGATTTCTGCAAATTCCACTTGAAGTAAGAAATCATTTCAAGTTTCTAGGGATTATGGAAATTCCTAATGACATTTTATGATAAAAACTATGCTATAAATACCATTACCCTTTTGGAAATTAACCATTCGCAAACAGTACTTTGTCATTGGTACAAGCTCAATTGTTTTATGAAAATGCCAAAAACGAAAGAAGTTTCCCTTGAAAATCGGGCTCTGATAATTGCAACACATCAAAATGGTCACTCGAGTCGACAAATCGCGAGTGATATGCGGATGCCAAGGAGAACGGTGGTCTACATCGTAAAAAAATTTTCTGCGGCACATGGAATTCCCAACCAAAAACGTTCAGGAAGGCCTCGAAAAACGACTTCCACTAAAGACAGAGCTATAACAATGTCCAGCAGACGTAATCTCCGCCTAACCGTACCAGAAATCACGGCTCAAGTAAACCTGGAGCGGCCCATCCTCATCAGCTGACAACCGTGAAGAACATGTTGGCAGAAGGTGGACTACACGGGAGAGTTGCAGTGAGGAAACCACTTCTTAGGCAAGTGAATAAACGTAAACGATTAGAATGGGCCCAAGAACATGAAAATTGGACATCAGAACAATGGAATTCCGTCCTTTGCAGCGACGAATCTAAATTCGAAATTTTCGGATCAAATCGACGAGTTTCCATGCGGCGGTCAGCTGGAGAGAGGATGTTGGGAGGCTGTCAGTGGCCTACAGTAAAACATGGTAGAGGTTCAGTAATAGTTTTGGGGTTGTTTTGGCAACGGTAGAGTTGGAAAAATCTTTAGGATAGAAGGAACCATGCGAAAAGAACAGTATCAAGAAATTTTGCTAATTTAAATGCTTCCTTCTGGAAGAGATATTTTTCAAGGGAAATTTATTTTTCGGCATGTCAACGACCCTAAACATTCTGCTAAACAAATTAGAGAACTTTTGGACCAATGGGAATCCCATGACGTCCTGGAAGTGATGACTTGGCCTCCATAATCACCCGACTTGAACCCCATGGAATTGCTGTGGGACCATTTGGACGGGTGTGTTCGAAAACTCAATCCAACATCAGAAAATCACTTGTGGGAACTTTTACAAGCAGAATGGGTTAAAATAAACGAAGAAACTCTGTAGAAACTACTGGACAGAACGCGGAAACTCTGTAAAGCTATCATTAAAAACAGGAGGTCACATAGATGAGAAAAATTCTGGAAAATCATGAATATTTTTCTGATTTTCTAGACTGTAAATAATGTGAAAATAAATAATAATTCGTTAAAATTAAAAAAATATATATTATCTGGGTTTTTGTTGTCTTGGGGTTGAAATAACTAGGTGGGCAAATACTTTCTGACATATATATATATATATATATATATATATATATATATATATATATATATATATATATATATATATATATATATATAGTTGATTAACGCAAAAAAAAAATTGAATCTCGTATCAAGAAAATATTGGTTTTATAAAAGTTATTTTTTCTCTCAGCGTAGGTAACAATTATAAAAGGCGCCCAAAGCTGAGCGCTAAGAGCGGCTTATGCCGCACAATGCAATGGGGCAAATGCGTTATTTTTCGGTCATTTGCTTATAACTTCCACATTTGGTATTGAAATGACTTCAAACTTAATACACATAATGTACGATTAATATATGTTCAGTATACGAAATAAAAATCATACTATATACTGTTATCGCGTGCGCGATAAAGCGTAAAGATGATTATTTCAAAATACTAGGCAACAAATTGAAAAATTTTCGATTACATGAGTGCGACTATTCATTTTCAATGTATTTTTGCTTGCTGAACACGAATCCGTTGTCCAAATTTGGCTACCGCGTCGTAATTTTGAGAAAAATGACGGAAATTTGCAAAAAAACGACGATTTCAAGGATTTTCATGACATAACACAGGCACAAATATTTTTCTCATAAATTTCGTTAATAATACGCGTAAGTATCACCATTAAGCTTTAAAATGCCTTTTGTTTCGTTTTGGTACATTTTTTTTATTTTCGAGGTATAGCTAAAATTAGGTTGCGCTTACGCAGCATTAATATCATTGTCCCGTGTTACGATTGCCCTACGCATGCGACATGTAACGGAACATTAACCCATCAAAATACACTCATGAAGCGAATAATATTTCGAATATCAATTATCTGCTCTTAGCGTTACCCAGGATCAACGACGTGGATGTGACAGATATTTGATCCCTCAGGGTGCTTGATTTTTGTGAGTGAATTATCTTTACGCTTTATCGTGCTCGTGATAATAAATTGTATGATTTTGATTTCATATTTCTGAAAATATATAAATTGTACATTATGTATATTAAATTGAAGTCATTCCATTGACAAATGTCGAAGTTATGAGCAAATGACCGAAAAATGTCGCATTTGTCTCACTATGGCGCGCGATGTAAGCAAACACTCGCATTGAGATCGAAATTTCAAAGTAGTCAAGCCGCGTTGCCGAAAAGAGAGAGCCAACAAGAGTTTAATTGCCCTTTTTTTAGAAGTGTATACTTCATAAGAAATGAGGAGTATATCATCATTTTTTCATTTCATTGGAATATTGCCCGAGAGAATGGCTGAGTGGAGAACGTTAGATCAAGTAACTTTAATGTCCATTTTGTACCAAAGGGGGACGAAGGGGGATAAAAATAGCATACCTCCGGAAACTAGAGACTTTGCCCTATCAGATGGTGAAAGCGCCATCTCATTCCACCTCATTCCAAAAACTTTATACATCTTTGAATATTGAAGTAAGAATAATTTTTTGTGTCGAATATGTCAAATGTTTATTAATATATTGTAGCACTCTAATGACGTTACATTAAGATTAATTTGTTGTTTGAAACCTAATAAACAAGTTCTAGTAAGCGTTTAACTCGTATTCGTACTTATGTTGTCCACAGAGAATTTAGAATGTAATTTCTCGAATTACAGAAATTCCAACATTTACGAAAATGCCACACTTCAATGGATAATTTTAAGGAAGGCAGAAGGAATAAATTAGTTATAAACATATTTATGTATGGTTTATGATATATATTAAAGGAAAAAATCGTAAATATTCGAAAAATACATCTTTAATTTTTTCATCCAATATCCGATTTTTTACGCCGTCGCCGCCTCTCGCAGCCTGCTGCCCCGGGCCATGGCCCTCATGGCCCTAGGGTAAATATACCACTGGTTATACTGGACATATTGCAATATTTGCTTTAGAGGATCGAAGAGCGGTTAATGCTGAATCGTATACGATAATTTGTTTGTCAGAAGTAATCGAGGAAATTAGGAAAAATAACTGAATGACATCATGACAATATTAGCTCTCACACAGTACGTCAAACAATTGATTATTTGACGGAGAAAAACATCGAATTAACGTCTCATTCAATTGTATAATTGAGCTGTCCGTTACTTTGTGACAATTTATTTTAAATTTCTAATTGAAATGAAACGATTTATTTTGTTACTTGTCACTTATTTTTTATTTGTCTGCTACCTTCTACCTTCTTCAAAAAATATATCTAAAAAACACTTCTAAAATACGCCAAACCTGAACATCTGTTTGATTATTTAAGAGGGTTGTATCGTTATTTTTATTGTGTTTGTAGATCTCTATAGCTTCTAAAAATATTTAATTTTCTTCCTTTTTGTGTTTTATGTAATATTTGTAGATTATTTATGTCTGGAAAAATATGATTTGTTTAATGGAAGTGGTTAGCAAAGTTGGAGTTTTCTTTGTTTAATCTAAATGATGTTTGGCGTTCTTTAAATCTAGTATCAAAATTTCTCCCTGTTTGGCCTATATAACAGCTATTGCATTTATTAGATGATGCACTGCAGTAGCAGATAAATAAAAAAAATAAGTGATAAATAACAAAATAATTCGTTTAATTTCATTTACGAATTTAATGTCTCATTGCCCGTATTCACCTGATTTGTCGCCTAACGACTTCTTTTTGTTCCCGAATGTCAAAAAAATATGCGTGGACAGAGATTTTCATCACCTTAAGAAGCTGTTAAATTCTAACAAAACCATGTTTTTGAGGTACCAACTTCAGAGTGGAAAAAATGTTTCGAGAATTGGTTCGAACGCATGCAAAATTGTATAAATAATAAAGGCCAATATTTCGAAAAACGATATATTCCAAAAAATATTTTTTCTTTCATCGTTTTTGTAAGGTATCCCTCACATCAGGTAAAAATTGTCTTATTTTCTATTTCAACAGAACGGAAAGTTTCCCTTGCTCTACTTTTTCTTGTGATTAATATATTACCATAAAAAACTTATCGTCGAATCCATTACTTATTTTAAAACTATCTATTTGCAACGAAAGTACCGTTTTTCGTGTTCCGTATGAAACACTTATAGGATCACTTCGGTGTTCTTCTGTCTGTCTGTCACGTCCGATTTTCTCGGAAACTATTTGACATAGAGGTTAGTTTTGTGGAGTTAAAAAAATATATATTTTTTTAAGGTGATCGAGTGAGGTGTCAAATGAAAGCTTGTGAAAACACGAGTTCAAAAATATATATGATGTAAAACATGCGCATACTTTTCTTTGTATTATTTTTAAAAAATTGCCAAAAATCGCTGGCCCCCACCTTAATTCAAAAAGTACTGATCAAAAAATTCTGGAATATTCTCAATAAAGTGTAGATTGAATGAAAATTATCACGCCTGCATTATCTTTGATAATTTATCTGGTATTTAAACAAAAAATGTCAAAGTCATCGAATGAGGTGTCAAATGTAACCCTATCTCTAAGGATTTCGAAGAAATCCTAGAATACTCTCCATAAGGTGTAAATTGATAATTTATCTGGTATATAAAAACAAAAATCGAAAACAAATTTTGTTGAAAACTCATCTGGGATGTGTTTTGTGAAGTCACTGCTCGTTTTATACCTCCATGCGAAAAATTTTTATTTTAAAAACCATCAACGTACGGAACACTAATTGCGCAGGTCCGACTTACACTTGGCAGTTTTTTTTTATGGGCACGATACACTTGCTTCAAGGAAATCCTACAAGCTTTACGGAATCGACTCGTGCGCGGAAAAAACAAACCACGTTGATCTTGTATCGATGCAAATTGTACTCGGTGGGAAACAAAATCTTAGCCAATTTACTCCAAAGATATGAGGTTCTCTATATAAGAGAATTTTCGAAAACAAGCTTATGAGGAGGATAAATTAAACCTCAGAAGAATGTGATGTATTAGGGTGACATGTATTCATAGCATGCACCACTTTGTGAGGAATCAAGAGGGCCACATCCATCAAACACTTCCCATAAAATTACTTATAAAATAGACCTGAACTAACCAATCATTCGTTAATGTTCGAAGGTCTCTGGTGTATTCTGGGGCTGCAGTTAGGCGAATACCTCCCTTTCAAATAGAATCTAACAAATGCAACGTACGAAGGTGGGTCGAAAAGTATTTTAAAAATCAAGGTAAATAACATTTTTTTGCAAAAATAAAAATTTATTTCTCTACACAATTTTCATTGAGCTCAGTATATTTGGTTCAGCGAAATGCCAATTTTTTTATTCCCTTAGAAAAGAAATTATTTAGAACTGTGTATAATATTAGATTAAGGCACAAATAACCTCTTAGTTCGACAAAAAGTTCTTTGCCGCAAGCCAATTTTTGAGGTTAGTAGATAGAAATAACCGGTCAAGTGCAAGTTGAACTTGTGCAATTAGTGTTGTGTTGTGTACGTTGATTGCTTTTAAAATAAAAAATTTTGTTACGGAGGTATAAAATGATCAGTGACTTCACAGAACACACCCCTAATGAGTTTTCAACAAACCCACCCCGTGGAGTATATTCCAGAATTTTCTCAAAATTTTTTGATCAATACTTTTCGAGGTAAGAGGGGGACAGCGATTTTTCGATTTTTTAAAAACAATACAAAGAAAAGTGTGCGCAAGTATTACAATATATATATATATAACTCGTATTTTCACAAGCTTTCATTTCACACCATACTCGATGACCTAATAATTTTTTTTTTTCACTTCCGATTTTACCCCCTAAACTACCCCTTAAGTCAAAATTTAACTTTCAAAACTACATGGCTCTGATGAGGCCATCAATTCCTATATTATTACCAAATTTCAACTTTTTATGACAAATAATTTCGGAGAAAATCGGGTGTAACAGACAGACAGACAGACGGACCGACAGACGCCGAAGTCATCTTATAAGTGTTCCGTACGGAACACTAAAAATCACTTGAGGTCAAATCTGGGAAATAGATTGGATGGGGATTGCAATGACCGATGCATAAACAGGCGCATTGTCCTAGTTAGGAGCACTTTTTTGCGTGCTAATCTTGCTCGTTTCTGCTTTAACTCACTGTGCAAATGGTTCAATAGTGTTGCGTAATAAGAGCCACACACTTTTTTACTCTTTTCCAAAGAGTCAATCATGGTGATAACCTGTCAGTCCCAAAAAACAGATACCATCACTTTTCCCGTCAATAAAACTGTTTTCGTTTTATTCGGTGCACTTTCACCTTGGCCAAGCCACTGTTTTGGCTGCGGTTTCGTCTTCAGCGTGTACTGGTGGATCCACGTTTCGCCTACAGTCACAAAACAACGCGGCGTAATCCGAAGGACTGGATTACGTTCCAATTTTTCCAAATACGGTTTTGAAATGTCCTTCCTCGAGCTTTTTTGGTCTGGAATCAACTATACCAACTCCAATCGTGCACTCAGCTTTTTAATTTTAATAACTTCATGCAGGATATTATGGACCCAGTCATATGAGATGCCTACCGTCCCAGCAATCTGACGAAGCTTAATCCGATAATCTTCTATTACGATACCATGAATTTTATCGACCATCTCTTTAGAAAAAACCGTGTCCTGAAAATGCAGCATCTGCAATAATGGTACCGTAGTCTTGAGTGCTGGTGTAGAGTCTCCATAAACTTCTTCCTGTTCAGTTTCGATGTAGGCTACAGTCCACTTTTTTAAATAAAAATACTAGGCTTTATTTATTTCTGCGAATCCGATCACTTACGAAATCTGCCAACAAACAACTGCGCGTTGCATCTGTTTGAATCTTTGAACACAAACGTTACAAGAATCACGCTTACCAAAAGTATTGCCGCTTAACACGATTTCCTGCCATTTCGTAGAAATTTACCAGACTTATCAATCCACCCTGGTGTGTTTGGAAGCAGAACCCAAAACATAGGAGCAGTATTTCATTGCTTATCGAATTTTTTTATACAGAATTACAAGTCGTTGTGGATCGTGAAGATTTCTAGTGAGGAATGATATATAATAATATTTAATATATAATAATAATCATCATCAGTCCAGTGTTTTTATATCATTCTTCGCCTTCAGGTTTTCAGTTTCTCTCTGGGTCTTAGATTTCTCTCTGACATTGCCTTCTGGACACCTCCAAACCATGTCGTTCTTGGTCTCTCTCTTCTCCTCTTTTCGCTTGGTACCCATTTTAGAACCATCTTTGGTATTCAGTGTTATTTGCACGTGTCCGTACTATATATATATATACGAGTATATATATATATATATATATATATATATATATATATATATATATATATATATATATATATATATATATACATATATTGTACCTCACCGGTATTTAGAGTAAAGCTTCACTGTTTTCCTCCTATACACAAATGTTTGGTTTTCTTGCAGTTTACTGTTAAACCTCAGTTTTTATATTCTTCAAACAGTTTTCTTGTCATAAATTCAAGGTCTTCCTTGTGCTGAGCAATATCCACCTGATCATCGGCAATATAATAATAATAATTCCTTTGATATATCAAGTGTAACCACACGAGATTCACCAAATTGTTCAATGGCGTTGGTCCAAATATGATTATTAATTTTAATAAAAATTTTAATAAAAGCAACACAGTTGGATTCGAATATCATACTGAGGCCTTGGTCGTAGCTAATATTACTGTTGAGACTAGTCTTTATTCCAAGTTTTTTGGATTAGTTATAGAGAGAAAGCTCAATATGTGCTCTGGCCAAAAGTAGCTGTGCAGTAAAGCTCGCGATAAGTGGACTGGGTCCTGTGATTGGCAGGATCGGTTTTTATTATCCTCTCATAGAATCACACCTAGGTTTGGATACTCTGAATAGTGTATTTATTCTACAACGGCATTCTATGAGATATATTTTTCATGCAAAATAAACGGAATATTTTTTTAACAGACAATTTTAACTTTATACAGTTTATTTATATTGGAAACGATCTACTAGTATAGGAAAATTCGAGCAATTTTTTCTCTGACGGCTTGCCTGAATTTGCCTTTGCCCATCTCAACATTAACATTAAAAAAGAAACTCGTATTTTTTTATGGGCATAGACTATGTGCTGCAGGAAACTCCCTAAAGCGTTACAAGAGCGACGCGTGTTCGGAAAAAGCGATTCGCATTGGTCTTGAATCGATGTAAATTATTTTCGGTAGTAAAGAGAGTCCTGGAAAAGTTATTCCAAAGGGATGAGGTTCTCTATATAAAAGACAGCTTGAAAAGGGTTGTAGTATAGTTTTTTCAGCGATAACGCTGAAGGAAAGGGCGTAAAAGAGGCAGAAATCGATAAAACCTGCTGATTTCCAATATGAATATGAAAATTTTTCTTAATTTTTAGTTCGAATAATATCAGACATATAAAGGATGAACGGATAATGTCAAACCTATAAGGGATGAAGGGGCGGAGGAAGATATTAGAAGAGTGGTTTTGAATATATCGTGTTATACGTGCATCTTTTTTGGGACTTCTGCCGGTAAAGGAAGCTGAAAATTTTGTTATTATTTTGAATTATTTGTAGTCACATATATAAGAGGTTAATAAAGTGTGGAAAGAAGGTTAGACGGGATGCATTATATATGTTATATCGATGAAGCTCCTGAAATCGAGCAATCTGAAAATCGTGATTTTTTTTATTATTTTCAATTTAAACAGAAACAGCATATAGAGAAAAATAGCACACTTCAGTTGTAGATATCTCGCAACCCCTTTTTCTAGTTTATTTTTTTGTGAGTAATGTTTTACTATCATGTAAAATATCGATTTGTAGTACCTGTTAGTTATTTTTTAGCATAGAGAAGGTCGAATTCCCTACTTATTTTAGAATTGTGTATTTGCAAGAGAAGTACTGGCTAAATCCCTTTGCCATTTTTTAGTGTTCCGTACGGAACACTTATAAGGTTACTTCGGTATCTGCCCGTCTATCTCTCCACCTGTCCATCTGTCACGCCCAATTTTCTCCGAAACTATTTGACATAGAAAGTTGAAATTTGGCACTAATATAAGAATTGATGGCTTCACCAAAGCCGAGTAGTTTTGAAAGTTAAATTTTGAGGGGTTAGTTTTTGAGGGTGAAGTCGGAAGGGAATTTTTTTTACCAGGTCATCGAGTGGGATATCAAATGAAAGCTCGTAAAAACGTCAATTCAAAAGTATATATAATGTAATACTTGCGCACACTTTTCTTTATACCATTTTTAAAGAATCGCGAAAAATCGCTGTCCCACCCTTATCTCGAAAAATACTGATCAAAAAGTTTTGAAAAAAATTTAAAATATTCTCCACAAGGTGTAGATTGAACTAAAATTATTACGAGTGCATTACCTTAAATAATTTATCTAGTATATCTACAGTAGAACCCCGGTTATCCGAGGTAACGTGGGGGGCACCCTCCTCGGATAACTGAAAACTCAGATAATCCGAATTTGTTTTTTATTCATTCAAAAAATAAACACCAATACTTTAAACCGATGTATTGACGTTTTTAACATATAAATAGGTACATACATTATAAAACAGTGAAATATGTATCTATGCGCTTCTGTTTCATATTGCATCTTCTTTTTCTCGCTGCAATGTTTTTCCGTCTATTAAGAAGAAGCAAATCCGCTGGGGTTGCCTCTGGTTGTTGTTCGATATACCTCAAAGCTTTTTCCAAAGAAGCAAAACCTTCTTGATGAGAGATCTTAGTGGGAGACTGTTCATCCACCGGCGCTTCGTCATCGTCATCGTCATCTGATTTTTCGGTTTCCTGAAAGGCATTCGTTATTTCTTCAATACTCATTTCTTCTTCTAAATCATCTGCTGTAATCCATTCAACAACATCTTCTCTTGTCACATTTTCGCAACCTTTTAATTTTTGCATTAATTTAAATAAACTTTTTTCTTCTATCTCGCTGGCAAAATTTGAACAGGACATTTCTCCATGGCTTCTCAATTTCAAAGCTAATGCATTTAATGGAGAATCATCTTCACTGTCATTATAGTCCTCAAAATCAATAACTTTTGACCAAGATTTGTGAATAGTGGTAGTACGCACAGAATCCCAAGCTTGACTTACCCAGTAAATAACATTTTTCAGTGTAACCTTTCTCATTCCATTGATAATATCCTCCTTTTCTTTCTATTCTAACAGATGTTCAAGATATAAACGCCTATAATTTTTTTTAATGTTTTCGAGGATACCTTGATCCATTGGTTGCATTATGCTGGTTACATTTGGAGGAAAACATTTTACAACAATTTCGCCCACATGAAGTCCTTCTCCAGGGTGAGAGGGGGCATTATCCATTAACAAAATTGCTTTAATGGGAAGATTCAAGATGTTCAAAAATTTAGTCACCAGTTGGTAAATAAGGTCGCATCCATCCATGCGCTCTTCTGACTTTTGTAATAGACTGATAGGGCTTTGGGTGAGATGTCTTTTAAAGCTCTTGGACGTGCAGACTTGCCAATCACTATTAGTGGGATTTTGTGCCTGCCAGATGCATTGGAACATACCATTATAGTTAATCTTTCCTTACTTCGTTTGTGCCCAGAAGCTGATTTTTCCTGTCGAGATGCCAATGTTTTTGATGGAAGCATTTTATAATTCAGACCAGTTTCGTCACAGTTGTAAATTTGATCACATGTGTATCCACAATCTTCGATTTGCTTTTTAAAGTTCTGCTTAAACTTCTCAATTGATGACACATCAGCAGAAAGTTTTTCACCACATACAGTCAGTTTTCGTACACCGTACCGGTTTTTCCAGCGGTCAAGCCATCCAGAACTGGCGAAAAACTGATCTATCTCTGGGAATTGCCTACTAATCATTATTGCTTTTTGTTGTAAAATTGGACCTGACAGAGGCACACCTTTTGATCTCTGTTGGTTAAACCACATGAATAAAGACTCGTTAACCTTTTCATAATCGCCGGTTTTCATTGATTTTCTTCCTAAGGACGAAGAAGCTTGATTTATACACCACTCTTCTATTTTGTGCGGTTTCTTTTCCAATCTCCAACTGTTACCTCACCTACTCCATAATCTCGTGCAACAACTTTAATTGTCTCTCCTGCTTCAATTCTTCTGAAGGCTTTTAATTTTTCTTCAATAGGAACGACGACTCTATTACGCTTGTTTTGCTCCATTATAATACGACAAACAAAAATTCAAACAAAGCAGCTCGTGTTAATTACACTTAACTACGAGAACTTCAACCAAATAAATTATGTGAGTATACTCGTACTTCTCCGTAGTAAACGCTATAACGCACTGCATTCACGCAAATTTACATGCTGAGAGAGTCCAAAAACATAAAGAGGGGAACCCCTCGCACGGGCCAGGGAGATTCCCCGAAGGTCCCGACGATTTTAAATGGAAATATCTACATACATATTTTAGAAGCTCGGTTAATACGCAGCATAGACGCGCGTACCTCGGATAATCAGGTTCTTAGATTGGATCGGTTAATCCGGAGCTTGGCTAATCGCGACTCATTTAATCGGGGTTCTACTATATACAAAAAAAAAACAAAAATAAGTCAGGTCATCAGTTTTCAGTAAAGATTGGAAAACTTGGTTGAAAACTTATTTGGGATGTGTTTTGTGAAGTCATTGATCATTTTATACCTCCATAACAAAAATTTTTATATTAAAAGCAATCAATGTACAGAATACTAAGTGCGCAAATCCAACTTGCACTTGACCGGTTATTTTTTTTATTTTTTACTTTGTTTGTATCACTTATTTACAAAATAATATAATTAAAGCTACTCACATTAAAATAATCAATATATTAGTAATTAATCAGTTACTTGGAAATTATCAGACATATTTTATCTAAATATAATGTTTTTTTAACTGGTTTTACATTATTCGCTGAATCCAAATAATGTACCTGAAATTAAAGACGAACATAAATGGGCAACTAATTTACCTTAAAATGGTTTTATATTAATACCAAAGTGGTTCACTATCAAAAATGTATTAATTTTAAACTAGGAACTCATTATCATAAGGATGTCTTCGTTAATTCAAGAATTGGGTTATTGAACATAAATCAAGCTAGAGTTTATTTATTTATTTATTATCAACGGTAACACCATTTCTACAAAAAACATCGACAATATGCAAGAGAAAAAAACAATGTGAATGAACAATATAATTAAAGCTAAATCTAAAACTAATAGGTCAGAATGCAGGGTATTACAATCTAAATTAATCATTTTAAAGGTAAACAGTACTTGACATATAATACCAATGGGAAACTACCCGAAAATTTAAGAAACTCTATAGTGAGGTCAGTTGCTTGACCATATTTTTGAATCGGTGTACTGGGCCATCAATTGGCAAATTATATTTATCAAAATTACGCTGTATTCTACAGATTGGACTATGCAAGCCATAGTTTCTGGTGACATTAGCTGGGTAAAATAACGACCTGGCGCGTGTACGATGTACGGTATGAAAAGATAATTTACTAAGTAAGTACGTACAGTCAATATACCCATTTAGTAGCTTAAATAAGAAACGTAGTTCAGCTTGCATTCGTTTGTCCTGAAGACTGCACATATTTAACAATCTTTGTACCAGGTCATAGTTGGTATGTCCCTAAGTTAAAGGAATTTTCAGTTTAAAAGAACAGATACGTAAGAATTCTTTTTGGACACTCTCCAACTGATTAATATGGACATTATAAAAACGAGACCACACCGGGCTTGCAGACTCCAAAATCGGTCGAACGTACGAGCAATACAATAAGTTAAACACATTACATGAAAAATCGGCACTAAATCTATCAATAAAACCCAAACACCTACCGGCTAGCTGCACCACACTCATTTGATGGCCGATGAAAGATAAAGAACAATCAAACATCACACCAAGATCTCTAATCTCATGTACCCCTTTTAAAATGGTTGTATTTATACTATAATCAAACTGCATATGACTTTTTAATCTGGAAAATGATATACAGGAGCATTTATCAGTATTCAGACTTAAGCCGTTTAAAATTGCCCATTGGAAAAATATATCAACATCCGCTTGCAAAACAAGACTATCCACAGAACTAGAAATAATTTTGAATAATTTCAGAACATGAGAAAGGAAGTATTGGTCAGGAAATCCCTCAAGTCATTTATAAATAAGAGAAACAAAAGGGGGCCGCAGTGAGAGCCCTGGGGTACACCCGAGGGCACTATACTTAGGTTAGAGATATAATTATTTATTCTTACACTTTGCTGACGGCCCATTAAAAAACCCTTCAGTCAATGAAAAATGTGAATGCCGAACCCAAGCGACCCAAGTTTGCTCAACAATAACCGATGGTTCACTTTGTCGAAAGCCTTGGAGAAGTCAGTATATATGGTATCAACCTGACAGCCCCTCTCAAATGCGCCAAACAGGTAATCCTCATATGTCAGAAGATTAGATACGCAGGAGCGAGAACGCTGAAAGCCATACTGTTTATCCATGATCACCCGCCTACAGTGCCAAGAAAGACAAGAAGTGACCAATAAGTCAAAAAGCTTTGGTATGGTCGACTGTATGTAGATACCCCTATAATTAGTCACGTCCCTACGATCACCAGATTTAAAAATTGGGGTTATATAGGAAGTTTTCGAATAATCAGGAAATACTTCTGAATCCAATGAGAGATTGAACAGGAAGTGGTGGTTTGCTTAAGGTGCACACACATTTCTTTAATAATAGAGGCGGGACACCATCATGCCCACTTGAGGTTTTAGGCCTAAGCGACATCAGTTCATTAAAAACGTCAATCAAACTAATAATCACGTTATTTAATGTTGTCAGTTCAGTAAGGCTCGAGTAGTAGTCCAGTATTTCCAAAGGGGCATGCTCATACACACTCGAGAAATATTCAGCAAACAAATTGACCGTAAGATCACCACTACTGCTCGCCCTACCCCCTAAATGCATGGAGTTAGGATACCTATTCGATCTTTTGCAGTTATTAACATGTTTCCAAAATTCAGACGGACTTCTGTTGAGATTGAATTCTATTCTATTTATGTAATCCTGACAACATGAGCGCTCAAGAGTTTTACACTCTTCCCTGAGTTGTGAGAATAACTCATAATCGGCAAATAACATAGTCTGCTTGTAATGCCTATGGGCTATTTTTTTTTTAACAACAGGGTATTTTAGACGAGGAGAAAACCATACTGGAAAATTCGAAGTTTTAAACACCTTGATAGTTTGTGCCTATCATCAACATACCTTGATATAAAACATTATAAAATTGATTAATTACCGCCTTTATATATTTATTATCGAAAAGAGTATTCCAATCGAGGCAAAAAAATCATTCATAGACAAAAAATTAGCAGTCCTAAAATCAAAGTATTCAACATCAAACCTTAGAGCAGGGGTGCTCAAACGGTCGATCGCGAGTGCTTCTTGAGTCGATCTCGAGAAAAAAATTCCGATATAGAACTATTCACAGATTTTGTTTTAGGTAACTAAAACAAAATGTAATGAATAAACTACTAAAATTTATTCGATCCACAATTAGGCCAGAATAACCCCCTCATCACTTTCTTTTATCGTAATAACCCCCTGCTAGCGACGGCTCTTTAAAATTGCAGTTGGAAAATAGTGAGTCAGCTGAACACACTGATTTAGTTCTTCACACGGACGTCAGGTGGTTGAGTCGCGGAAAATTCCTAGAAAGGTATCAAGAATTATTGCCCGAAATAACAGCTGTTCTGGACGAAAGAGGTGATGACACTCAAATGCTGAAAAACGGAAAATAGCTGACTATTTTGGCATTTTTGACAGACATCACAATGCATTTAAACACCATTAACTTGGAGCTTCAAGGTAAAGGAAAAACTATTATTGAGATGATTAGCGCAATAAACGCATTCAAAAGTAAATTGCAACTTATGATAGATCAACTGAAAAGAAGGGATCTGAAAAATTTTCCGTCTTTGAAAGCAAGGATTCCTCAGTTGAATTATGATATTTATGAGGCAGAATTATCAAATATTTTGGGCCAATTCGAAATACGTTTTTATGATTTCAGTAAATTGGCAAATATCGCATCATTTATGAGTTATCCTTTTTCGTGTAAAAACATTGAGGAATTAACTACTGAAATAGCAAGTCAGTTTAACATGGACTCATGTTCTGTTGAAAATGAGTTAGTGCAGATTATATCAGATATACATCTCAAAGCCACAGCATCTGATACAAAATTCTGGTGTTTTATATCTGAAGATAAATATCCGAATCTAAGGCAAGTCGCCCTTCAACTGACGGCAATGTTTGGGTCAACTTACTTGTGCGAGTCTGCATTTTCTGAAATGAAGTCAACATATCGCACTCGACTAACTGACGAACATATGTCATCATGCTTGCGGTTAGCACTCGGTAATTACGTACCATCTTATGAAAAGTATGCTGAGGACATGCAGTGCCACGCTTCAACATCCAAAGTCACTCTTTAGTTAAGTTTAGACACTAGAACTCGTTTGTTTTGTAAGAACCAATAAACTCGCAATTTTGAATAATTATTTTCATTGACATTTTAGAGCAGACCTACACTTACCTTGACTAAAAAAATGCATATTGTGCGGAAAACTAATATCTATGCCACGATACACCCTACCTAGACGACAATCCTGCATCACACTTACTTGCAGCCTCTCAGAGTCGATCGATCGTAGTCTAACAATATTGCGGTAGATCGCCAGCAGTTCAAGTTTGAGCACCCCTGCCTTAGAGCATCGCTCACAGTGCGCAGAGGTACATCACAGGTTTAAGCAATATGGTGATTATTATTATCCAGCAGTGTATCTAATGTGGCATAAACATTTACATTGTTGCCCATTAATATCGGTATATTTGTACCCAAAACCAGTATATGAAAAAAAACACAATATTCAATCAAATTTATTTATATTATTAAACTTCTTTATCTTTGTAAAATAATAGGAACTTACAAAATATATTAAGTATACAAATAAAACTAATAAGAGTAATTACTTTTTTTACAATATTTTATATACGAGTGAATAAACACTAGTGAATACTAGCAAAACATAATGAAATCGAAATAACAAAGACATGACAGACTAAGTAATTTGTAATTCGTTTATTACTAAAGATATCTAACATCAAATAGGTACATAAACTTGAATTAATTTTTACGATTTTTAGGATCATACCAATATTCTTTGGCCATACCCCCGTTGTCATCTTTGAACTAATTTCCAAGTCATAACAATTAGCGTCATTAAATAGTAATTTTGTATGTAATAGACCAGTGATTGACTCAGTAGACAGCTTATTTCGCTATTTTGTTTTCATAAGATTAATATGAGAGAATATGCGCTCAACATTAGCGGATGAGTGGGACAGTGATACAATAATAAACATGAAAGTAGACAACAAAGGAAACATTTCAGTGTCATCGCCATACTTTAGTAAAGTGATATTATCCCAAAAAAGTTCTATGTCATCAGGAAATATTTTGTTTTACGCCACTCTGTATCAATTTGTTGGAAATCATTTTTCTGAACACTATTGGGAAAGAGTCTACTAACAGAAATTATCGAAGCAGTTTTGCCACTTTTAACATTCGTTGGTTCAATTATGTCTAAACCTTTTATTGGGTTATTTTTCAACAGAAACCGCGCAGTTATTTGCTTGCAACCTTCAATATAAAAATATAGGGATCTGCCTTTAAACAAATTTATTTGGCTAGACTTAAATCTGAATTAGTAAGTAGTGTATTAGACGCCGCAGCGCCATAGTATATGCATCGATATCCATAAAATATCTAGGATTTTTTAAATCAACATTTTCGATTGGAGTACTTTGTTAAATATTTTCTCTTTAAAAAGCAATAAAAAAATGTTTTTAATTTTTGACTTATTTTTTCATATAAAATATGAATTTTCGGGTGTTCTGTCTGCATCTTTTGTTTAAATCGTTCAATAATGGTAACACAAAATCTAAAAATTCCAAAAATAGCAATGTAGTGGGATCTTGAAGCTTCTGTAATATATTTTCTGCGAAAAGATGATCATTATTAGATACTTGGTCTATGAAAAATAGTTTTAGAGCAGAAAATTGTTTCAATATTCTTTTTACTGCTGCATGTACTGATAACCAACATGTCTGAGAGGGGTGAAGTATTTTATGTACTTTCAAGTCACAAAAAATTTGAAAGTTTTTAAACTCTGCAACTCTTTTTGGACTAGAAGAAAAGTAATTGTAAATGTCCCTTATAAGATCCTATAAAGCGTGGTAATTTGGTACAAGCATAAGACGCGCAAAGATGAAACAAATGGCATGTGCACTTAAGTATAACAATATTGGGAATTACATTTCGCAGCAATGTCACAATAGAATTATTACGCCCCATCATTACGTTTGCCCCATCAGATGCAAACCCTATTAGATTGTTTTTATATGCAATATCAGCGCAATATGTTTAAATAAGGATACTGCATTAGCAGCTTCTAATGGAATAAGAGCTACAAAAACAATCACAGATGCGGTGCTCTTTCGGATATCGCACGACAACGCACAAGTGTTTGGTCGTGCTAAGATCAGTGGACTCGTCAATAATAAATGGCTTGGTTTGCCGCAGATCTTCACATATATTATCAAAACTTTCTTTACCTATAATATGATCAATTATGGCGTGAGTTTTCGTCGTCGAACATTTAGTTTTTCTGCAATTTTTGAATCGGGACAAACGGACTGTATCAGTTTCTGTAGGTGCTCCATAATAGCACAGGTTTACAAATTTTTAATTTGGAAAAATACCAAGAACGCCACATGCCTAGATAAGTTAATTGGGACCTCCTAAACACGAAAAAAACGCTATAATTTTTTTTTTTTAAGTACCGTTTTTTAGATAACGGTACTTTTGTGTTTTTCGGTGTATGGTCCCACTCAAACCCTTATGGAGCCCAACCGAAAAGTCCGATCGAGATAAATGTCATACCGTTGGAAAGGCAACTAAATGCCTTTTCCGGCGGTATACTATAAATTTCTATGTGACAAGAAGTGGCTGAGTTATAACACCTCAAAGTTCAAAATTTGCCTATTTTTTACGTTTTTTTCAAAATTTTTCATTTTTATTTGGTTTTTTTTCTACGTTATTGTAAAGATCTGGAATGTTTTATTTTTTTACCAAGTAGTTTATTTAATAACCAACATTTTAAACGTAATTTGAAAAAAAAGGATGAAAAATAAAGTTTTTATTAAGGATTTTGTGGAACGACAATATTTTCATTTTCATTGCTCACACGCTATATTCGGCGTCCATCAGAGAATTTGAATCACTGTATACGTTGGTAGCCCTGACACACGCTATATTCGGCGTCCATCAGAATTTGAATCACTGTATACGTTGGTAGCCCTGACACACGCTATATTCGGCGTCCGTCAGAATTTGAATCTGATCACAGTAAACAGTTTGGCTTTGTACGTGCAAAAAATAAAATGTGTTCAATCGATCCCAACGAATTTTGTTATGTTTGTGGAGTTCTTGTGAAAAAGAAATCACAGCATTTGATGCGAAAAATGAATACGAAAAATTTATCTGAAGCGTATAAGAAGTATTTCGGCTTTCGACCTGCGTCTCTGGACAAACCGTGGACACCGAATAATGCATGTAACAACTGCCGAACAATATTAAATAAAATTGGTAAGGGTCAAGAGTGTTTCTTCACATTTGGAAAGCCAATGCAATGGAGAAACCCGATCAGTCATACAACAGATTGTTATTTCTGTTTAACGGAAAAGGCTGTCGGACGTAGAATTGAACCAGTTTATCCAGTTGTTAGCTCGGTGACGCTGCCAGTGCCGCACTCAGTATCGTGCCCCAAACCGCAGCTGATTGTAGCAGAGCCCACAAAAATACGAAAAAGAACAACAATAAGTGATTCATCAGATGAGTGCAGTGAATCAGAAATGCAATCAAATAAGAAACCCCATTTACTTGCATCGCGATTGCAACAGTGGGGATATTGTGCTCCTGAGACACGTGTTACATATTACCGTGATCGTAGCAAACAACTTGCAGTTTTTTTCGCAAAAACGGGAAACTTTTGTTTTTGTGCCAACATACGTGGTCTTTTCAATGCTCTCCAACAAAGTTATGACCCAGTGGAATGGCGTCTTTTTCTGGATGGAGGCAAGGATAGTTTGAAGGCAGTCTTGCTTCATAAAGGGAATACGAAACCATCAATTCCAATCGGATATGGAAAATACATAAAGGAAACATATGAAGCAATGAAAGAACTTCTCGCTCTCATACAATATGACCAACATCAATGGAAAGTTTGCTCTGATTTTAAATTAGTTGCCATACTATCTGGATTGCAAGGGGGCAATACGAAGTTTCCCTGTTTTCTATGTCTATGGGACAGCCGTGACCGTCAGAATCACTACATCCGAAAAGTTTGGCCCGAACGAAGTGGGCGTACGCACGGAGAGTACAATATTAAAAATGACCCACTCATTCCTCAGGAGAAGATAATACTTCCTCCACTACATATTAAGCTTGGGTTATTTACAAATATTGTGAAAACGTTGCCAAAAGACAGTCTTGCCATGAATTACCTTAAACAAAAATTTCCGAGAGCCACAGCGAGCAAAATTGAAGCTGGTATATTTGATGGACCTCAAATTCGGGCTCTGTACGGTGACCAAGCATTTAATGAGTGTTTAGGTCCAGCTCATTTGGAGGCATGGGAAGCATTCCAGGACATCGTTTACAACTTTTTGGGAAACTACAGAAGTCCTGATTACGCTGAGAAGATCGATACATTACTGCAAAAATTCAATGCCATTGGTAAGCGTTGAGTGAAAGCATGTATATCAAAAAGGCCGTTATCATTTGAAAATTATTTGAAATTTATTCTTTTTAACTTTTAGGTTCAAATATGACACCTAAACTACACTTTTTATTCAGTCATTTGGATATTTTCCCCATGAACTTGGGATCCGAAAGTGATGAGCAGGGTGAAAGATTTCACCAGGAAATGCAAGAAATCGAGAGACGTTACAAGGGCTGGTGGGATGAACAAATGATTGCAGACTATTGTTGGTTCCTCATTCGCGAAGATACATCCGAAAAAAAACGGAAAAATTCAAGTCACTCGTCATTTTAATTTAAATTTTTTTAATTTACGCCGAATATAGCGTGTGAGCAATGAAAATGAAAATATTGTCGTTCCACAAAATCCTTAATAAAAACTTTATTTTTCATCCTTTTTTTTCAAATTACGTTTAAAATGTTGGTTATTAAATAAACTACTTGGTAAAAAAATAAAACATTCCAGATCTTTACAATAACGTAGAAAAAAAAAAACCAAATAAAAATGAAAAATTTTGAAAAAAAAAAAACGTAAAAAATAGGCAAATTTTGAACTTTGAGGTGTTATAACTCAGCCACTTCTTGTCACATAGAAATTTATAGTATACCGCCGGAAAAGGCATTTAGTTGCCTTTCCAACGGTATGACATTTATCTCGATCGGACTTTTCGGTTGGGCTCCATAAGGGTTTGAGTGGGACCATACACCGAAAAACACAAAAGTACCGTTATCTAAAAAACGGTACTTAAAAAAAAAAATTATAGCGTTTTTCGTGTTCAGGAGGTCCCAATTAACTTATCTAGGCATGCGGCGTTCTTGGTATTTTTTGGCTGTAAACCAGTGTAGTGAATGGTAGATTATGTTCAGAAACAAACGAGGCTAATCTTACTTTACCTGAAAATATAAAAACATAAAACTATACACTGGTAGAATTCAAAATAATATAACAATGTACTGGTAAAAAATAATGAAATATTTTTACCTTGTTTAACTTGTATATCAGGTTTTTGAGTTTTGATTTTATATTCTTTGATAATATCGAGTGTGCTTGTGAAGAATTGTGTGTCCTAAGAGCGTTTTTCCCTGATGTAATGTCAATATCCCTATTATAACTTTTACTACAGGCATAGTTTGCACTTTTACGACTTTCTTGCAGCCAGCCTGAAAATTCTTCCCATCCTTTTCTATAAAATTGGAGGTATTTTTTTCTTTTTGCACTCTCGCTTGTACTCGGTTCTTCGTCTGGCGACATTTTGACTTGATATTATAATAATATTTTTGGTAGATACTACTAGTAGACGCTAGTAGTAACTCGGAGAAAGTTTCGCTTCTAAATAATGAAAATTAATGAAACAATAAAATCTTAATTTGTGTTTATATAGACAAGCGAATTAGCTCGGGATCACCTAAAAACGTCGACTTACGAGTTGTAGGACACAAGGGTATTCCCCAAAAGATATCGGAAACATTCTGCAATAACTACTTATCATACAATCGCGGGATTCCTCCTAAAAGCATAAACGAAAAGAGTTGCCAGTTTGGAAATGCAAAAATCAGTAAAAAAATCGTGGAAAAAATCGTTAAATTTGGATATTTCGGTAGGGCAGACCCCATATTGGTAGAAATAACGAAAAATCGGTAGGTTCGAAACCACCGATTAAGCGAGGCATCCGCTCTAGCTACTAGTAGGTATTTACTAGCACTGAGGGTGGAATTGTATCAAGGCTGGCGTCACGTGAGACGGCCACTCCAGCTTCTAGCAATAATAGAATAAAACTGCTAGCAGTGAGAGATTTGGTGATGTTAATGGTAGAGCCATGCAACTCATCCTGTCCAGCTGCTAGTAATTATCAGTATTTAGCGCGCAATATTGATAATGGCGGAGTAGCGCGGAACATCTATTTCAACTACTATTAACAATATAATAACATACAAGAATGGTATTGAAACATTTAAATAATGAAAGAAAATTGGACGGATTACTACTAATTAAATATTGTGTAACTTTGTGAAATTAAACAACATGTAGCCACCGGCAATAAAAATTATCGACTTAACAATATGTAAACATTAAATAATAAAAACAAATATTGTCTAGTTATGAAATGTATGTATGTACAGACTCACAGAAATAGGTAAATTATAGATCAAGAGGGCGACTAGAAATTTTGACATGTCGACTAACCGTCTGCCTACTTGTTGATTTTATCGCGCGAGTCGAAGCCGTTAAAATTGATTTTGCTGCCTCCGTGCCCTGGAATGCCCAAACTGCATTTGTTGACACTAAAAGGTCGAGCGCCCCAAAGGGCAGACGCCGCACAGTGGGACCAAGCCTCACTGTGCCACTCAAATAACCCTACAGGTCTTCATTTTGAAATAATTGGAGATATATTTTTTTAATTATTCGTTTTTTCATGACCGATCGATCTGTCAAGCGAGATTTTAATTTTTTTCCACAGTTTTCCTGAATTTTCAGAATAAGTATTAATTTTTATGAAAAAACGGCGTTTTTCGCGGGAAAATCACTTTATAGATCGTAATTTTCATTTAATCATGACACATTTTTTTTATGTTCGTTTTTTTATTAGCAATCGGTCGGTCGAGTCGGATTTTTGATTTTTTCCCCCGTGTTTTTCAAAAACTTGAAAAAAAAATGTACTTCCATGGAAATATGGCTTTTCCATTCTTAGATGGTTTTCCTTCCATATTTAGGACAGATTTCTCTCAGAGATCAATTCTTTTGATGGACAATCAATCTACAGACCTCGGATTATCATTTTTGCCTCAGGTTTTTCAAAAATTGCAAACATCTTTGGCATTACCCAGAATACACCACATGGAAGCAGTGTCTGCTAGTATCCCTTTTGTGTGTGTGTGTATATCTGTCTGTGTGTATGTCTGTCTGTGTGTATGTGCTGTATATATGTGTGTGTATGTATGTGTGTCTATGTGTGTATATGTATGTGTTTTTGTGTGTGTGTGTGTGTGTGATGTGTCTCTGTGTGTATATTTCCTTCTGAATCACGAAATTCTCACTCCATTGCAATTCCATCCCATTTACTCGATTTAAGAAAATATCTTGCTTCTTGTAGCAGGTTTTGGACTCTTTTATCAGTTACGTGTCTAAATTCCAGAATATAAGGATCGGATGATACGAATAAAAATCGCATTATATATATATTTTTTCCAAGATTACTGGAAAAGTACAAACAATGAAGATGAAATTTGATAGAAAAGAAGACGTTCTAATCTTTTGAAATCAGCAAAGAACTGCAGCGAATTTTGTGGTATGGGAAGTTGCAAAATCTGAGTAAAGATTACAAAATCTGACATCAATATATTATTTTCATTTGAAACACTTTAATCACTAAATTCGTAATACGTATTGGAATTAAGAAATGGTGTAAAATATTAATATAAATAAAGTTGTTCAATATTGACTGTACAAAAAAGTTTATGATTTTATTTTGAATACCAAAAAAAATCAAAAAAATTATATAATAATCTTGAATCAAATTAATCCGAATTTTAGTGAATTCAAATCCAAATCTCCGCGAAATTATTCATTGAAATAATTCAAATTTTGGTTAGCAAGATTTGGAACTTTGTTTAGATTAGTAGCGACTAGCAAAAATTAGCAAATATCCTACCAAATTTCCCTAAAATTTGCCCAAATTTAATCGAAACTACATAAATTTGTTCAGTTACGCGGAAAATTTTTTCTGATAAATTTAAGTGAATTTATTTAATAAACTAGCGATTTCTTTAAATTGCATGTTATTGCTTCAACTAAATAATAATGAACAATAATTTAGATTTAACGGGATTCTTCTGCATCGTAACTGTCGTGCAATAAATTTGCGGGATATTTCTAAATTCATTCATGATTATTCCTCCACATCCTCACGATGATTATTGTAGTAAAATTTGAAAAATTCGCATGCGTTCTTTTGTAGTTTAAAAACTAATAACAGCAGTATTCTTTGTAGGTACTTGAGTTATAGTAGGCAATACACAGACGCACAAACACACACGCGCACACGCATACACACACATACACACGCGCGCATTTACATACACATACACACACGCACGCATTCACACACACAAAGGAATACCAGCAGACACTACCTCCATGTGGTGTATCCTGAGTAACGCCAAAGATGTCTGCAATTTTTGAAAAACCTGGGGCAAAAATGATAATCCGACGTCGGTAGACGGATTGTCCATCAAACGAATTGATTTTTTAGAAAAATCTGTCGTGAATATGGGAGGAAAACCATCTATGAGTAGCTGTATCTCCATGGAAATACAAATTTTTTCTCAAATTTTTGAAAAACACAGGGTAAAAATCAAAAATCCAGCACTACCGATCGATTGGTAATAAAAAACGAACATTTAAAAAAAATGTTATGATTAGGTGAAAATTACGATCTATAGAGTGATTTTCCCCCGAAACTCGCCGTTTTTTTCATAAAAATTAATACTTCTTCGACAGATGAAAAATCAATAATTAAAAAAAAAATCTTTCCTATTATTTCAAAATTAAGACCTGTATGATAATTTGAGTGGCATAGTGAGGCTTCGTCCCACTGTGCACCGCCGAGACCGGACCCAGCTTAAGGGCCCAAAAAACGTCGATCCAAAAATAGACTGTCATTTAACCATATAAAATTAATAAATCTAGTTTGTTTTTGATAAAATAAGAGGGAACCTGCAAAAGGCAGACGCCACCAATACCGGAGGACGAAGCTGGGAGTCCTACGCGTCTGCTCAAGTTATTTTTGAAAAATTTAGGCCTTAATTAATAAAATAACAGCGGTTTGTTTGTACCCGAACAAGCCAAGGCAGTTTCAAAGTTCAAAAAAAATATAGAAATTCTGATAGTATAGACGCTATTATAGGTTCGTAATTCGTATCGGATGACTGAAACTGTTATTTTTTTTATGTTTTTCGACCCGTAGAATCCTCATTTA
Source organism: Pachyrhynchus sulphureomaculatus (assembly GCA_019049505.1). Classification (NCBI taxonomy): domain Eukaryota; kingdom Metazoa; phylum Arthropoda; class Insecta; order Coleoptera; family Curculionidae; genus Pachyrhynchus; species Pachyrhynchus sulphureomaculatus. The sequence goes on along the minus strand of CM032456.1, from coordinate 184,075,215 downwards.
CCATTCTCGAGGCCGCATAGTGTTCGGGCATGCCGAAAAAGCCTTTTTTTATGTAATTTCTGGGACAGCCTATTTATTTTTTGATCAGTACTTTTCGAGCAATTTTTAAAAATAATACCTAAAAGTGTGCGTAAGTATTACATTATATATATTTTTGAAGTTGAAGCTTTCATGTGACACCCCACTCGATGACCTGGTAAAAAAAAAATTCACTTTCGTTTTTACCCCCCAAAAACTAAGCCCTTAAGTCAAAATTTAACTGTCAAAACTACACGACTCTGATGAGGCCATCAATTCCTATATTAGTACCAAATTTCAACTTTCTATATAAAATAGTTTCGGAGAAACTTAGGTGTGGCAGACGGACAGACGGACATACCGACACCGAAATGATCTTATAAGTATTCCGTATGGAACACTAAAAAGGACCACCATTATTCTGGTCTTTGAAATTATATTTTTTTAAGTGCCAAGCATTATTGGATTTTTGTTGGTAGTGTCGAAGGCGTTTTGAAAGTCTAAAGAAATGATTGTGGTGCGAAGTTTTTGGTAGATGGCTAATTGAATGTCATTTGTAAGAGTGACTAGATGATCCATGGCGGAAAAGTTCTTGTGAAAACCGAATTTTTGTGGGATAAGTAAATTTTGTTTTTTCCAGAAACCAACTTAGGCGATTATTAACCATTCTTTCCATGATCTTACGGAAATGATTGGTTAAGGATATCAGACGATAGCTGTTTTGTTGGTTTCTAGGTTTTCTCTGTTTGTGGATGGGGATAATGGTGATATTTAGCCATGAAGAGAGGAATGAGTGGGATTCCGTGAGTCTCGGGTAGTTTGTAGCAAAGTCCCCAAACATGAAAACAGTATTTAATCGATGGTCTAATTTGAACTTTGTACAGAAATAATAACTTCTGGGGGGTATAAAGCTTTCTGCTGTGAAATAATATTACCAGCTTTTGAGACATTTTCTTCCCCTTGAATCCAAAGAAGGATACATTTTCGAGAATATAAAACCAGAAGCTATATGACGTTTTTAGTGTTCCGTACGGAACACCTATAAGATCACTTCGGTGTCTATCTGTCTGTTCGTCCGTCTGTCACACCCGATTCTCTGAAACTATTTGACATAGAAAATTAAAATTTGGTCATAATATAGGAGTTGATGGCCTCATCAGGGCTTTGAAAGTTAAATTTTGACTTAAGAGGTTAGTTTTGGGGGGTGAAATCGGAAGTGAAAATTTTATTTTTTTTTTGCCAGGTTATCAAATGGGGTGTCAGATGAAAGCTTGAATGTATAACTAGCCGTGCCCGCGGCTCCGCTCGCGTGGACTTGATTCACCTTTATCGTCACTGCTTATTGGTTATGTTTATAATATTATATAGCTCGAGGAGCCTTAGAGGCCCATGGCTTGGTTGCATACTTGTCTCCACTTCTTTTTGTCTCCTGTTAGCTTTTCCCAGTGCGGGATTCCCATCAACTCCAGATCTTGCTTTACTGCCTGAATCCATGTAGATGGAGGTCTACCCTTGCCTCTTCTTCCAACCACTCCTCTTATTAGAGCTTGCTTTCCTGTCTTTCTTCCTTCATCCTTGCCACGTGTCCCTTTTCTTTCCTACCTTCACAGATTCTTCTCAAAGCTTTTCTTTCCCACACCGCCAACGTCTCCTTTTCTCTTGCATTCAGTTTCCACGTTTCGCATCCATATGTCACCGTGGGTCTGACAACTGTCGTATATATGTTTTCTTTTGCTTTTCTTGATACATTCTTTGATTTCAATATTGGGTTCATTGCCTCCAAACATATCTGTCCTTTCGCTATTCCTTCTTGTATCTCCGTTCTTTCTTGTCCACTCTCTGTTATTGTTACTCCCAGATAATTAAATTTGTCTACTTTTTCAAACATATATCTATTCCCTAAGTTGTTTATTATATCTAAACTTTTTTTGTTTTTATTATCTTTCTTCTTTGTAATTTTCATGTATTTTGTTTTTTCCTCATTTATCTTTAGTCCTCTCATCGTTCCCCTTCCTTCTATCCTACTTATGGCTTTTTTGAGGTTCTCTTTTGCTCTTGCAATCACTGCTACATCATCCGCATAGGCCAAGCATTGGCAGGTTTGTTGGCATATCGTTCCATTTATTCTTATTTCTGACTCCCGGATTATCTTCCCTAGTACCAAATTAAATAGACATGTCGACACGGGATCCCTCTGTCTTAATCCTCTCTTCACCTTAAACTTGTCTGGTACTTTGCCCTCAACCAACACTCTATTTTCTGTGTCATTCAGAATCATTCTCATTATGCGAATCAATTTACTTGGAATTTTTAGTTCTTCTATTATCTTGTAGAGTCTTTCTCTATTTACAGAGTCATATGCTTCTCTGAAATCCACAAAGACCAAGTGTAGTGCCAAATTTTGTTCTAAGGTATTATCTTGAATTTGTTTAATCGAAAATATCTGGTCTGTAACCGAACTATTTTTCCTCAATCCACACTGGTACTCTCCCAGAATAGGCTCGGCCTTCTCTTCTAGTCTGTTTTTGATAGTCATCACTACTATCTTGTACACGACATCCAGTAAGGCTTTTGGTAAATAATTAGCACATATAGTGTTTTCTCCTTTTTTGTATATTGGACAAATGAGCGACTCTCTCCAGCTCACTGGTATCTTTTCTGTTTCCCACATTTCTTGCACCAACCGGCATATTTCATTTTCCAGATCCACTCCTCCAGCTTTTATCACTTCTACTGTTACAAAATTTCCACCCGGGGCCTTATTTTTTTTGAGTTCTGAGTATTTCTTATTTTTTCTTTGCAGGGTTTGTTTGTTCCCTCCTGCCCTTCAGTTAATTTTGCTTCCTATTTCTCATTCAACTCCTCATTTTTATCTCCATTTAATGTTTAAGTATTCCGCCCATCTATTCAGTCTTTCTGCCAAGCTTACTGCTAAACTTCCATCTTTTTTCCTACATATTAGCATTTTGTCTCTGTTTATTCCCTTTGTGTTTTATAAAAAAAAAACATGTAAATCGGACAGTGGTTCTTGAGTGCTAAGCGCACTAATGGCCCGACAGACAGACAGAGAGACGTTATGTTTTAAATATATTATAGATTTTTTTTGATATATATATATATATATATATATATATATATATATATATATATATATATATATATATATATATATATATATATATTAAATTAAGAATTTTAAAAAAAAGATCCGTAAATTGGATGAGTGGTTCCCGAATGATAAGGACACTAACGGACAGACAGACAGACAGAGAGATGTTGCGTTTTATATATATATATATATATATATATATATATAGATTATTATTATTATTATATAACCTGGCCCGAGACCAAATGTATGAATTTAAAAAAAACACGTAAATCGGATAAGTGGTTCTCGAGTGATAAGCGCACTAACGGACAGACAGACAGAGAGACGCTGCAATATATATATATATATATATATATATATATATATATATATATATATATATATATATACATATATATATATTATAGAAAATTATAGATAAACTGGCCAGAGAACAAATGTATGAATTTAAAAAAAACACGTAAATCGGATAAATGGTTCTCGAGAAATAAACGCGCTAACGGACAGACAGACAGAGAGACGTTGCATTTTATATATATTACAGATATTCTTTGCTACATTATATTGTTCCATATTTAATGGTTTAGGTAGTGTATTGCAAGAGAACGCGCTAGCGGCAAACTTTTTTCGACTTGATTCACTATTATCGTCACTGCTTATTCCTTATGTTATCTAACGTAATAAAATATAGCCTATAATCTGGCCAGAGAACATATGTAGGTTTTAAAAAAAAAGTACGTAAATCGGATAAGTGGTTCTCCAGTGATAAACGCACTAACGGACAGACAGACAAACAGAGAGACGTTGCACTTTATATATATTATAGATTATAGATGTAATACTTGCACATATTTTTCTCTGCGTTATTTTTAAAAAATCGCGAAAAAATCGCTGTCCCCCCTCTTATCTCTAAAAGTACTGATCAAAAATTTGGAAAACATTCTGGAATATTCTCCACAGGATGTAGATTCAATGAAAATTATCACGAGTGCATTACCTTTCATAATTTATCTATAATATATATAAAATGCAACGTCTCTCTGTCTGTCTGTTTGTCTGTCTGCCTGTCTGTCTGTCTGTTTGTTCGTTAGTATGCTTATCACTATCCGATTTATGTCCTTTTTTTTTAAAACATACATATGTTGTCTGGCCAGGTTACAGGATATATTTTATTACGTTAGGTAACACAACGAATAAGCAGTGACGATAATAGTGAATTAAGTCGGAAAAAAGTTTGCTGCTAGCGCACTCTCTTGCAATACACTGCCTAAACCGTTAAATATGGAACAATATCATGTAACAAAGCATACAATATATAAAATGCAACGTCTCTCTGTCTGTCTGCCTATCTGTCCGTTAGTTTGCTTATCACTCGAGAGCCACTTATCCGATTTACGTGTTTTATTTTTTAGATTTATGTATATGATCTCTGGCCAGGTTAGTTCAGGATATAATTTATTACGTTAGGTAGTATAAGAAATAAGCAGTGGCGATAATAGTGATTCAAGTCGGAAAAAAGTTTGCCGCTAGCGCACTCTCTTGCAATACACTGCCTAAACCGTTAAATATGGAACAATATCATGTAACAAAGAATACAATATGTATAAAATGCAACGTCTCTCTGTCTGTCTGTCTGTCTGTCCGTTAGTGAGCTTATCATTCGAGAGCCACTTATCCGATTTACATGTTTTTCTTTAATTCCATTCCATCTACCAAAAAAAAATCTATAATATATATATATATATATATATATATATATATATATATATATATATATATATATATAAAACGCAACGTCTCTCTCTCTGTCTGTCTGTTTCTGTGTTAGTGCGTTTAGCACTCAAGAGCCACTTATCCGATTTACGTGTTTTTTTTATAAAATACATATGTTTTCTGGCCATGTTATAGGATATATTTTATTACGTTAGGTAACATAAGGAATAAGCAATAACGATAATAGTGAATTAAGTCCACGCAAGCGGAGCTGCAGGCATGGCTAGTCTCGAATGTAAAAAAAAAAAACCAAACATTTCAAAGTCATCAGTTTTCAGTAAAGATCGGAAACAAATTTTGTTGAAAACTCATTTGGGTGTGTGTTTTGTGAATTCATTGTTCATTTTATATCTCCGTAACAAAAATTTTTATTTCAAAAGCAATCAACGTACGAAATACTAATTGCCCAAGTTCATCTTGCACTTGACCGATTATTTAAATTTAAGGGGCGCTGTAAAAAGTATGTATATTAAAAAAATATATAATATTTTAAAGGTTATTAAGTGAATAGTACAAAAGAATGGCGATTATATATTTTTATTGTACTTTAAATTATAAAAAAAAAATTAAATATGTTTTAAATGTTAACATTATTTTTTATCGGGTTAAATGGACCACTGATGAAAACCATGTCTTTTTCTGCCATATAACTTCACAAAAAATAATCTAATCTGCAAAAATAAAAATTAATCTTGTACAATAATGTAGTAGCCAAAAGTGTCGAAGGGGTTTTTTCAAAAATAAAAAATTTACGGTGTTTCAAACTTTAGTATACGATTTTCGACCAAAAAATGTATGTTTAATTATTTATAAAAATTGTCTATTAGAAAAATCAAAAAACCTTTCGGCATTTTGTAGAAAAAGTAATTATGAAGATTTAAAAAAAAGCTTAAAATGGGGAAAGCTGCGGGTCCAGACGATATCCCGGCTGAACTAATGAAGGCATGTCCGGCCACCATAACCAGGCTTTTAAATTCCAGTGATAAAAACTGCCTGGAACACAGAACTTCTTCCTGACAGCTGGAAAGAAGGGTACATTATAAAGCTGCCAAAAAAGGGCAACCTGAAAGAATGCCGCAACTGGCAGGGCATCACCCTTCTTAACACCATCAACAAAATTATAACAATTATTATTCTAAACAGGCTTAGTAATACTATAGAACCGACTCTACGAGCAGAGCAAGCCGGTTTCCGCCCCCAGAGGTCATGCATAGACCAGATAAATGCTCTGCGAATAGTCATCGAACAATCTTATGAGTTTAGATCACCTCTCTACCTGATCTTCGTGGATTTTGAAAGAGCATTTGACACCTTGAAGCACACGGCTATATGGGCAGGTTTAAGGGAACGAGGTGTGCCGGAAAAAATAATAAGGAATATTAAAGCACTTTATCATGAAAGTAGCTATAAAGTGATACCCAGTAACATGACTAGCAAGGCAATACCTGTCAGAAATGGAGTTAGGCAAAGATGCGCACTATCCCCGCTTTTATTTAATATCGTTCTAGACGAAGTTATGACTAAAACTAACAACACTTAAAAGAGGCATAAGATGGGGCCTGACGTCACGTCTGGAAGACCTAGACTATGCGGACGATATCTGCCTTCTATCTCACTCATTAAAGGACGCAAAAGCCAAACTGACTCGATTAGCAGAGGAGGCGGAAAAAATGGGGCTGCGGATTAACAACTCCAAAACAAAAGAGATGAGAATAATGAACAATGAAAATACAACCTTAACTCTAAATAATCGCCCAATCGAAAGGGTATAAAGGTTCACGTACCTTGGCAGTGTGATAGATACGAACGAACGGAGGGACAGAGGCTGACGTCAAACAAAGAATACTCAAAGCACAGCAAACATTCGGGATTCTCAACAACATCTGTAGGTCCCATATAATGTCGCCAAACATAAAAATACGCCTCTTCAACACAAATATCAAATCGGTGCTCCTGTACGGCTGTGAAACCTGGAAAGTGACTAAAAGTATTTCCAATCAACTACAAGTATTTACAGATAAGTGCTTACGCAAAATCTTACGAATATAATGGCCGGACCAGATACCAAACACCGAGTTATGGGAACGAGCGAAGCAAACACCGATGGAGTACAATATCAAACGCAGAAAGTGGTGGTGGCTGGGCCATACCCTCTGCAACCCCGCAGGCGATATTGCAAAAGAAGCTCTCGATTGGAACCCACAGGGCAGTCGTGGCAGGGGCAGACCGAGACAGACATGGAGACGCACAATTTTGGAAGAAGCCAAGCAAGCTGGCAAGTCATGGGGCGAAATAAAAAACCTCGCTAGAAACAGAGTCAGGTGGAGAAGTTTTGTGGAGGCCCTTTGTCCCCAGCGGAATAGCGGGATTTTTATTTATATATATATATATTAATATATATATATATATATATATATATATATATATATATATATACATATATATATATATATATATATATATATATATATATATATATATATAAGTTAAAAAATATTAATAATAGCGGTCCCAATCCGACGCATTTAATGCAATAACTTTGTAGTAGAATGGGATTTTCTTAATTTTTTTTTAATTTTTAAAACTATAGAGAATAAACATCCGTAAAAAAATAGAATTTTTAAAAATTCGAGGTGTATATAACCCCTGTTTAAATTGAAAACAATATACAGGCTATTCCAAAATATAAAGTTTGTGTCATAGATCAAAAATGTGGTGCGCAATTGTTTCTGTTTTTTTTTCTGTTTTTCTTATTTCGTCTGTATTTAAAATTTTTTTGCTTATTTCTTCAAATAAGAAAGTTAGAGGGGGGTCCATTTGTAATCTATAACCTTGTACATTCATACACACATTTATTGCAACACTACCATCCAAAAGTTTGAAAGGACTATGGAAATTTTAATTAAAACTAAAAATACAAAATGATCGTTATGATCGTAAAATAAATATTTACTTTCTCAATATTGTGTTGTCTACAAAATAAGTTGTAAATATGTCCATTAAAAAGTATTTACCTTAAATATTACTTTCGTCAAAATGATTAATTTATTTTTAATTAGTGCCTTACAAATGGTCGGCATCCTATTTATTAATATTCTAAAAATTTTTCTCATTAATTTTTTAGATGTTTTCAAAACTGTGTAAAGCTTGTTAGACAACTGTTTTTAGCTCGATTAGAGAGAGATCAGAGGATTGAGATGTCGGTTGCATTCTACCTATTAGCATAGTAAACCCAATACAGTATAAAAAGAGAATTAAAAACGTTTGTAAGTGAAGAGAATCGAAAAGATTGACAAATCATTTATATAATCATGGGGATTTACTAGCTGACTTTATACAACAGACATATGCGGGTCAACCGAACTCTACGCCTGAGCAGGAAGAGGTAACAAATATCGTAGGAAAATCGGTACATAGAAAATACCCGATTCCACCAAGGGTGTGGCAAAGATTATACGTTAGCCATGTGAAAATTAAAAAATTAATTAATAAACTACCAAATAACAAGGCACCGGGTGAAGATGAGATCTCCACCTTACTCTTGAAAAATACACCTACAAAAACAGTTGCACAACTAACATACATAATTAACGCAGTGACATACTTACAACTCTTTCCGGAGCAGTGGACGAGGTCAGTAGTAGTACCCATTCTTAAGCCAGGCAAAAATCCGGCCAGAATGGACTCCTATAGGCCAATTTCACTGCTTAGTACATTAGCCAAACTGACAGAAAGACACATCTACTCGTATAATATATATAAAATGCAACGTCTCTCTGTCTGTCTGTCTGTCTGTCCGTTAGTACGCCTATCACTGAAGAACCACTTATCCGATTTACGTACTTTTTTTTTAAAACATACATATGTTCTCTGGCCAGGTTATAGGCTATATTTTATTACGATAGGTAGCATAAGGAATGAGCAGTGACGTAAAATAGTGAATGATGTCGGAAATAAGTTTGCCGCTAGAGCGTGCCTTTGCAATACACAGCCTAAACCATTAAATATGTAACAATATTATGTAGCAAAGAATATCTGTAATCTATAAATATATATAAAATGCTATGTCTCTCTGTCTGTCTATCTGTCCATTAGTGCGTTTGTCACGCGGGAACCACTTATCCGATTTACCTGTCTTTTTTTAAATTCATACATATATTCTTTGGTCAGGTTATATAATAATAATAATAATCTATATCTATAATATATATAAAATGCAATGTTTGTCTGTCTGACTGTCTGTCCGTTAATGCGCTTATCCCTCGAGACCCTCGTGATTTTTTAAATTCATACATATGTTCTCTGACCAGGCTATAGGTATATATTTTATTACATCTATAATATATATAAAATGCAACGTATCTCTGTCTGTCTGTCTGCCCGTTATTGCGCTTATCACTGGAGAACCACTTATCCGATTTTCGTACTTTTTTTTTAAAAAACATACATATGTTCTCCGGCCAGGTTATAGGCTATATTTTATTAAGATAGGTAGCATAAGGAATGAGCGGTAACAATAATAGTAAATGAAGTCGGATAAAGTTTGCCGCTAGCGCTTTCTCTTTCAATACACACTCCAAACCATTAAATATGGAACAATATTATGTAGCAGAGAATATCTATAATATATATAAAATGTAATGTCTCTCTGTCCGTCTGTCTGTCTGTCTGTCCGTCCGTTAGTGTGCTTATCACTGGAGAACCACTTCCGATTTACGTGCTTTTTTGTTAAACATACGTATGTTCTCTGGCCAGGTTATAGAATATATTTTATTAGGTGACATAAGGAATAAGCAGTGACGATAATAGTGAATCAAGTCGGAGAAAAGTTTGCTGCTACCGCGTTCTCTTGCAATACACTCCCTAAAGCAATAAATACGGAACAATATCATGTAGCAAAGAATACAATATATATAAAATGCAACGTCTCTCTGTCTGTCTTATCCACTTATCCGATTTACGTGTTTTTATAAATTTATACATATGTTCTATATAATTCGATATAAGCCTAGATAATGGGACATAAGGTGAGATAATGGGAGATAAGGAGAAGCAAAAAAAAAAGAAATAATGGGAGATAAGTCGAGATAAGCCTCGATAATGGGAGTTAAGGTGAGATAATGGGAGATAAGTATAAATAATGGGAGATAAGGAGAGATAATGGGAGATAAGCAGAGATATATCTAGATAATGGGAGTTATGGTGAGATAATGGGAGATAAGGAGAAATAAATGGAGATGAGGAGAAATAATGGGAGATAACTCGAGATAAGCCTAGATAATGGGAAATAAGGTGAGATAATGGGAGACAAGGAGAAATAATGGGAGATAAGAAGAAATAATGCGAGATGAGCAGAGATAAGCCTAGATAATGAAAATTATGTAGAGATAATGGGAAATAAGGAGAAATATTGGGAGATAAGGAGAAATAATGGGAGATATTTTATTACGTTGGGTAACATAAGGAATAAGCAGTGACGATAGTAGTGAAACAAGACCACGCGAGCGGAGCCGCGGGCCCGGCTAGTACTAAATAAATTAACAGATATATACGACATAGACAATAAACTCCAAAAGGAGCAATTCGGATTCCGGAGCGGTCATAGCACCGTTCTGTTGATTGCTAAAGTACTACAGGACGCATTAAATAAAATCAACAAACAACAGAACACCGTGGCGATCGCCCTGAACATACGAAAAGCTTTTGACACAGTATGGATCAACGGACTAACATACAAATTACTAACTTTACATAACTTGCCACCATACATTGTGACATTACTATACTCATATCTAACAAAAAGGACATTTAGAGTAAAGGTGGGGAACTCGTTATCTACATCAAAAAATACCAAATCCAGAGTACCACAGGGCTCTGTATTAGCGCCGAAGTTGTATAATCTTTACATGGCCGATTTACTTATGTACCCGTCAACAAAAATCGGGCTGTTTGCTGATGATGCGCTAATATATGCTCACTCTTATTATGCGTCTTACTCCCTTGGCTAAAACACGGGAAAATAACACTAAATACATCCAAATTTGAGGAAATTATATTAACAAACAAATTTACAAACAATAAAATTAATATGCCTATAAAAATCAATGACACCCAAATACCTATCAGAAACAAACTAAAATATTTGGGTGTCATGATAGATTCACATTTAAAATTCCATCAGCATGTATCACACGTACTCCAGAAAGCATTTATTGCCATGCAAGGCTTGTATGCATTGCTGGCACCGAATTCGCATCTGGAGCCGAGAAATAAAATAATGATCTATAAACAAATTATTAGACCAGTACTAATGTACGCTGCGCCAGTTTGGTGTGGCATTTCGGATACACAAACATACAGACTACAAACGTATGCAAAACAAAATACTAAGACGGGTAACTTCAAGTGAGAGATATACAAGAATTAGAGATTTACATAATATGACAAACATACAAACGGTACGAGAATACTTGGATCAAACTGCCGAAAAGTTTTACAGATACAAACCGCAACTATCGACATTGACGCAAATCAGAATTATACATAATCCCATACATAAACCACTATACCAGGGGTCGGCAACCTATGGCACGCATGCCATCTCTGGCACGCCAAGCAATTTTGAATGGCACGCGTACCTATTCAAAGTTTACACATTAATTCTGTAATCTGTGACATGTTTCGAAATTAAGTAAATAATCGAAGACATACAAACAAAAAACGATATATTATATAGGTCACTAGGTATTATTACCAAAAACTACAAAATATATATTTTGTAATTTATAATTTTCCTGAATGCATTGGTTTGGCTTTAATTTCGGCAAGTATTAAAGACGGCAAGCCTCAAAATATAAGCCTAGGCAAAAAACACAAATAAACGTCCCCAATTCAGATCAAAAGAGCCGCTATAAGGCGGTTTTTGTTTGACTTGACTTCAATCGTTCCGACGCGCGCCGCAACTCTTTTTATATTGCCGAACTTTAGTTTTTGTTAGATTTAACTTCTAGGCGGCCCTTTGATTGCAATGGGCGCGTTGTAAATAATAATTTTTGTTCTAAGAAATTTAATAAACGTAATTATTGGAATTTTCTGGAAATATTATTTTTCTATATATAGCAAGCGGCTACACGTTTGGACCATTTAGTATATAAGTAACATCCGTTCCAGTCAATAGTCGTCGAAAAGTTTAAAAATTAAAATTACGTTGCGTTATGGCCGCGAAGAAACAGAAGGTAGACTTTCGGTCATTTCAAACTTCATGGACAAACAGATTACGGTTTTGTACAGCAAAACGATCGGGCCATTTGTGCCCTATGTCGGGAAAGCGTAGTTTTCCGGACACCTAGTGTTCAACGACATTTCCAGATAAAACATGAATCGTCATTTAAAGATAAAGCTGATAAAAGGGAGGCAATACAAAGAGCAAGTAAACAATACGAGAAACAGTCAACATTCTTTAGCAAAATTTTCCAAGGAAACAATCAGGTAACTGAATGTAGTTTCAAAATTGCACAATCGTTGGCACAAAAGGGTAGGCCGTTCACTGAAGGAGAATTTATGAAGCAAACGTTTTTGAGTACTGGCGAAATTTTATTCGACGACTTGCCCAATAAGGATACAACATTGGCCAGGATTAGGGATATACCGGCATCAGCGCGGACCATCGAGAGACGAATTACCGAAATGACACAAAATATCCAAAAATAGCAGAGAGACGCTATCAAACGGAGTTTTGTATTTAGTGTAGCATTGGATGAAAGCGTCGATATTAATGACATTGCCCGTCTGGCAATCGTTGCGCGATACTTCGATGATGGCAGTGTGTATGAAGAGCTGATTTGTCTGCTCCCAATGCAGGGAACTACAAGAGGAGAGGATATATTTTCAGAATTTGTTAAACATTTTGAAAAGCGGAACATTGATTTAAATAAAAAATTTTGCGTAACGACAGATGGCGCTCCTGCTATGATTGGGAGACATAAAAGGATTTGTTTCCCTTCTTATTGAACGCATGGGTCGATCAGTTTTGAATTTTCATTGCATAATTCACCAAGAGAGTTTGTGCGCTAAAATCTGGAAAAAATGGAAGTTTAAAATCCGTGATGGATAGGGTGGTTAAAATAGTTAACTACATTGTCGGTCGTTCTTCACTGATCCACAGACAATTTAAGGCGTTTCTGCAGGAATTAGAAAGTGCATATTCAGATATACCATTGCACAATAATGTGCGCTGGCTCAGCCTTGGTAAAGTGCTCTCTAGCTTTGTGCAATGTCTGGTCGAAATTAAATCGTTCTTGTTGAAAAAAAATCAAGTGGATGTTTATCCTGAACTAGAAGATAAGAACTGGATCTATATGTTAATGTTTCTTACTGATATTACAAACCATCTCAGTGAACTCAACTTAAAGTTACAAGGTTCAGGCAAACAGTTCTGGATTTATACGAATCCTGGAAATCATTCAAATTAAAAATAGATTTATTTATCAGCGATATTACTACAAACACATATAAATATTTTCCAAATTTAAAAACTTATATATCCAGTGTCGACGATGGTGCACTAATAGACGAAATTCTTAAATATATGACTAATTTAAAAGAGGAGTTTATCGAGAGGGGTCAGGATTTTGATAAACATGGTCCTATGTTCGCTTTTTTAATCAAACCAGATTTAATGGATTTTTCCAGCAGTTGCTTTGACATATCTCTTTTCTTATGGATGGACATTAATGATTTTGATCTTCAATACATTGAATTTAAAAGCTGCGAGTTATGGAACACAATATTAGTAGAATTAAGAAGGGTATTAGAAGGTGACTGCCAGAACCATTCAAACGAGATACTCAGTTGTTGGATGAGTTTACCAGAGAAATTTATTTGTCTTAAGAAAGTAGCGTTTGCCATGCTTACAGCTTTCGGATCATCCTATATCTGTGAACAACTTTTTTCCCATATGAGAGTGATTTTAAACCCGTACCGAAGCAGGTTGACAACAGACAACTCGGTAGCATGTGTGACACTGAAAATAACCAGACATGAACCGGATATAAGAAAACTCTCTAAAGAACTTCAAGCACAGGGTTCACACTAGGTCCTAGGACTAGTATAATAAAATTATTTGTTAAATGTTAAAATTTTTTTGTAATTAAACCTTCTAAAAGCAATATTTTAAGTTAATTTAAGTTAATTTTTGTTAATTTTAGTTGTAGTAAGTACCTATGTCGGCACGCAAAATGTTGTATGGATGAAAACTGGCACCCCTTAGTTAAAAGGTTGCCAACCCCTGCCATAGATCATTAATTTATTTCGAAGCACCGTAGTGCCTGCAATGAATGTAGTTTGGACGAGTTAGGATGCATGTAATAAAGAGATAACTCATAACTAGCGTTCGGCAGCTTGAACGTCTAAAACCTTTGGTTAACTAAAACTACATAAACAGGATAATGTAAATTGTACAAAATATAGAAAATAATTTAATAAATTTAAAGCTTTAAACCTCATTGTTGGTGAAGTGCAATAAATGTGTAAAAAAAGTGTACATAAATTAGATTAAGATATATATATATATATATATATATATATATATATATATATATATATATATATATATATATATATATGTATGTATATGTATGTATACATATATACATATATATATATATATATATATATATATATATATATATATATATATATATATATATATATATGTATATGTGTATGTATGTATATGTATATCAATTATAAATGTAAATATGTATATAAAATAGGGTAAGCTATATCACAAATAAACAAAAAAAAAATGTAAATAAAAGGGTGAATGGAACATATTGGTATGATAGAGAGTATGGGAGAAAAGGAATGAAAAAAAGAAGAATGAAAGCGATTAGAATAGAAATGTTAAAAGTAAATAATTTTGCCACAATGTACCTGATCATATCAAGCTGGGTTTTTTCTGTCGTTTTTTCCCAGTAAACAACAACTTAAAAATCGCATCAAATATAAACAACTAATAGTACAAACACCTTTTATCGTAAAATAAATAAAGAAAATATCATGTAAGACCTTGTCGGAAATGATAATTTCATAAACAGACACGCCGTAAGGCATTCCATACGAATGAGGATGCTGTTAAAGCACCCTGTATTCGTAGAATCCATAGAATATAAGAGAAAATGTATTTAGAATCTTGTAAGGACATTTTGAATAATAAAGAAATAGTTGAATTTGAATTTGAGTAGCGAAAATGTGCTCCAAGTTGGTGACGAGATTTTGACGGCGCGTACGTCGACGAGTTCCTCTTTCAAAATGCCCACTCATTGTTTACATCTAATCTCAGAATGTGTCTTTTAAAATGTACTGTCCATCATTTCTTGATGTGACTGCAGTTTTTATGAATTTAAAAACAGAAGGAAGAAAGAGTTTGTATAAAAAGAGAACTAAAAACGTTTGTAAGTGAAGAGAAACGAAAAGATTGACAAACCATTTATATAATCATGGGGGAAAGGAGGTTATTGTTGTGCTATTGACAATTGAGTTTCTTCTTCGTAAGAAATCGTACGCGGATAAATTGAATAATTCTGAAGAGGGAGAAAAGCTATTTCTCTTTTGACATTTTTTTGGTTATAGAGCAAAAATTTGGCTTGCAGCAACCAAATTCGTCATCAATTGTTCAACTGAAAATATGTACAATGTAAATAAAACTTTTTTTTTCCTAAAATGTATACTCTCCATAGGCTTCTAGATTAGAGAGCGTATTTAAATCGCACTGATAAAGTCATTTCAAAAAATATTTATTAGAGTCGTCAAAAAAAAAATTAGTTTGGCTTGAATATAATTCTACCTATGAGAAAAAAATAGTTCGTGTGTAAAAGGCTAATAACTCAGGATTTTATTGCAGTTACAATAACGCCCAGAAACATTCAATTTGTATTCGGACATAAAATTCCTTCCTGAATTCAAATATGTATTTAAAAATTTGGGTTATAGTTTTAGTTTTCACTTTTGGGCCTTACAGAGTCCTAACAAAGCGTTTGGCCCAAAATTTAATTTGCTTATTCAATTCTTTGGAGAAAATGCTAAAACCTTTTTTTGCAACAACTGTCCAGTTTTTCGCTTGTATTCATCTCTTTTCTAACAAAGCGCTGTATTCTTTTTGTTTTTTTTTATATCAGTCTTACTGCATTAATTTGACAGTTTATTAAATTAAAAATTTTCAAACATTTGTATAATATCTAAGATTTTGAATGATAAAACTTTGCACAGTGTTATTATGTCTTTTTAAAATCTCCCGCTGGTCCCCTTTTTAACATGACCTCTCCAAAATTGAAACCTGATTTTCCTATACGGTTCCTCCCGAGTTTCGCTACTGTATGAAGTTACGCTTGACAGTGTTTTCAACAGTGTTCTGGGTCGTGATCTCGTTAAAAGATAAAATTGCAACCAATAATATTTAGCCAGGATGGCATGGGATGTTCTTACAGGATTTGCAAAAATCCTTGTTTTTTAATTTCTTAGTTCATTGCCACCAAAACATCCCCAAACGGTAACGATGCTAGCTCGTTGCTTATATTGCAATGTTTTCGTTAGCACAAATATTCTTCTATTCGAACCAGAAATTTGGAATTTAGATTCATCCGTCCCGGCTTTCTTTCAGTGGTTTATCGTCCTTAATTTGAAAAATGTGAATATTTTTATTATTAACCAAAAACAAGATGTTCTTTCAGAAATAAAATTTTTTTATTGATTCTTATCTAACTAACTAAAGTCACTTTTCATATATCTACAGGAAAATTGCTACGAAACTTTTCTTCTTTTCACAAGTATCCAATAACATTTCTTTTCATTCAAGGCTGACTGTTTATCAAAGTAATATACAGCCTCAGTTTACTTACTGCGCAAACCTCTTATATTTTTTTAATAACAATAGTAAATTTGCCTTACAAAAATTGCAACATAGGAGTATGAGACATTCGCCAATAGCTTTAATGCAGGATTGTTTAAATTGGCGACCACTTGATCTTCACTTTAAATACTTTACCATGATATTCATTTTTAAAATAATAAATAATTTGTTATCTACATAACTATATTAAATATTCTTATGAAATACATGATTATCAAACACGATCACGAAATTATTTCTACACAGTACGAACAAATTACAAAAAAACCATGAACTCAGTATTTTTCAAAGCTCTGAATGACTTTAATAACTTGCCTATACATGTTAAGGTGTCTACCAGTTTAAGAGTTTTCAAAAATAATCTCAATAATTTTATGAAAAACGGTTTATAATTATTCTCAAAACCTTCTTAAAATGAAAAAATTAATATTCCAAAAACATCTTGTCTTTAAAATTATTGTTTAAATATACTATTCATATGTAGGAATGAAATTATTTTGTAAATCTGTTACTTGTAAGACATCAAATTGTATTTGAAGAATTATATTAGGAGTTTCTATTTAATTTAATAAATTTTAAAAAATAATAAAATTTGAACCAATAATATTTAGCCAGGATGGCATGGGATATTCTTACAGGATTTGCATAAACCTTGTTTTTTAATTTCTTAGTTCACTGCCACCAAAACATCCCTAAACGGTAAACGATGCCAACTCGTTGCTTATATTGCAAAGTTTTCTTTAGCACAAATATTCTTCTATTCGATCCAGAAATTTGGAATGTATATTCATCAGTCCCAAGGGCTTTCTTTCAGTAGCGTGTTTTCTTCTTCTTCTTCAAGTGCCACTCCTATCGGAGATGAGAAATCATCACAGCTACTCTCACTTTATTTGCTGCTCTTCTAAACAGTTCAATTGAGCTGCAGCCAAACCAGTCGCACAAGTTACGCAACCACGATATTCTTCTTCGTCCAACATTTCTCTTCCCTTTAATTTTGCCCTGCATAATATTCCGCAACAATGAATACCTTTCTCCCCTCAACACGTGTCCCAAATATTCCTTTTTTTAATAGTGTTTATTTATTTATTTATTTATTTATTTATTTATCTACGGGCAGACCCATTTTATACATAGTATTTACAGAAAAATTTTCAATAATATAGTAAACTTATAACAATACAATACAATAATGACACCAGTAATCATCATTTCAAAAACTCAGTGGACTGTCAACAGTTTTTCTTTTAAACGTTTTAAAGAGAGATTAAAAAAATCAAGATCCGCTTCACTGGCACCATTAGTGATTCTAGTGATCGGCGAGAATAGGCCATAGTTACATCTGTGGTACCTCGGGGCAAAGAGTACGTGGTCCCTTGTTGGTCTTGGTGGAACATGAAAATTTATCAGACTCAAGAGATCAGAGCAGTCTATATGACCATTTACAAGTAGAAAATAAGAAACATATATCAGCAACTTTCCTTCGTCTTGAAAGTGATTGCAGCTGAAGTCTTCGTAGCTGGTCCCCATAGGCAGTGATGTTCCACTTAAATTTGCATGAGACATCTAGCATACTTCCTCTGTACCCTTTCAACACCCTCAATATGCACAGCATACGATGGCGACCACACACATGACAGATACTCCAAAGAAGATCTCACCAAGGCCTTGTACAAAATATTCACGCTATCTACGGTCCGGAAATCCCTAGTATTCCTACAGACGAAGCCGAGGAGTTTAATACATTTGTTAGTAATAAAGTCATAATGAATATGAAAATCAAGCTTAGTGTCCAAATAAATACCCAAGTCACACAATGAGGAGACTCTTTCGAGAAGACAATTATTAATACTGTAGTCATACAAAAGCGGAATTTTCACTCGAAAGAACGACATAATCTTACATTTTTGAATATTTAGTTTCATTTTGTTTCTCCTGCACCACTCACCCACCTTATCCAAGTCTCCCTGCAGTCTCATAGCATCGTCAACAGAATGAATTGCCGTAGACAATTTCAAGTCATCTGCAAAAAACAAGGGCCTTGAAAATAGAATCACCTTTCGTAGGTCGTTAATAAATATATTAAACAGCAACGGGCCCAGGTGGCTACCCTGCGGCACACCCGATGTAACAGACACCTCACTCGACACAAAGCCCTTTACTTTAACAAACTGTTTTCTGTATGTAAGGTAGCAGGTCAACCAATTCAGTAGTGCTCCACAAAACCCATAACCTCTTAACTTCCCTATCAAGATATCGTGGTTGACTGTGTCGAAGGCCTTGCTGAAATCCGTATAAACCACGTCAACCTGACCACCCGCCTCCATCACATCAATAGTACTTTGAACCAACAAGATTAGGTTTGTAGCCGTCGATCTGCCACCAACGAAACCGTGCTGTTCCGGAACCAAAAAAGGTTTTATGAATGGTTTTAATTTGTCGCAAACAATTTTTTCGAATACTTTTGGAATAGAACTTAGAATGGAAATAGGTCGATGATTTTTAGCGTCTGATTTGTCGCCGGACTTAACTACTGGAGTAATGAAGCTATATTTCCATTGGTCAGGAAAAACATCGCTCTCTAGGGACATTTTAAAAAGCATATGGAGCGGTTTGGCCAAAGCATAGACACAGTCAACTAAAAATCTGGGAGATATACCATCAGGACCCGGTCCCTTATTTATGTCAAGTTTAGACACATAGTCAAACACCTCCCCCAGGGAGATCTCAACAGAGGAGAATGATCCACCACTATCCCCACCATCCTCAAGCCCAGGCTCACCACCGTCAGTATCCGACCTATAAACACCCTGAAAATGAGACTTAAAAATTTCCACAATAGTCTGTCCATTCGTCCCTGTTAGCTCGTCTAGATTTATTAAGGTAGGGGTGGACTTGCCCCCCTTTTTACTGTTAATGAAATTCCAAAATTGTTTGGTGTTATGCTTTAAATTTGTCTCAATATTTTTAACATACTGCAAGTAGCAGTTGGTCTTTAAGATATTGGATTGGGTTCTTAACTCCGAAAACTTCTGATAAGTTTCCCACCGACGGGTTTTTTTGTATTCTTTGTGACACAACTTCTTTTTTAAGATAAGATCTTTAAGTTCATCAGAAAACTACTTCGGGAACTTCGGATTTTTGGAACGAACCACAGGGACATACAGACTAATAGCAGCATACAAAACTTCATCGAAGGCAGACTAGTGTTCATTAGTTCTGGGGCTTTGTTTAGTCTTCGGAGAGTCTCGTTATTGGTTACCCTATCAACCCATGACACTTTCAGAATGCGCCGATAACACCACATCTCAAAAGCTTCAATACTTTTAGTATTGTTCTGCCTCAAAGTCCATGCTTCCACTCCAATAAGAAGCGTTGAGAAGACATAACAACGCAACATTCGTAACCGCAGTACTAGGCTTAGATCTCGATTGCAAAAGAGATTTCCTATTTTATTAAAGCTTGATCTTGATATCTCTATTCGGGTTTTACTCTCCTTTGTCTGATTTGTGTTCTCGTTCAGCCATGTTCCCAAGTATTTGTAGCAATTGACTTTCTCAACACTTATGTTATTAACCAGAAGACAATCCTGATTATTTTGAGATTTTGCCATCACCATAAATTTTGTTTTCTTTAGATTTATCTTTAGACCAGCTGTCATTTAACCGCTCAACAAGATGTTGTAGGTCTTCTAAACTTTCTGCTAGCAGAACTGTGTCATCGGCGTATCTTACATTACTCAGGGTTTCACCGTTTACCGTTATGCCCTCGTCCGCCTCAGACAGAGCTTCC
Organism: Pachyrhynchus sulphureomaculatus; assembly: GCA_019049505.1. NCBI lineage: Eukaryota > Metazoa > Arthropoda > Insecta > Coleoptera > Curculionidae > Pachyrhynchus > Pachyrhynchus sulphureomaculatus. Next base: position 184,054,615 of record CM032456.1, on the reverse strand, counting down.
TGACATACATCTCGCTATAGATATTAAACAGAAGGGGTGACAGTATGCAGCCCTGACGTACTCCCCGGCAGATCTCTATCTCTTCCGTAATCATGTTCTCCACTTTTACTCTCGCTGCTTGGTTCCAATATAGATTGCATATGATGCGAATATCTAGATCATCGATATTTTTATTTTTGAGGATTCTCTTTAATTGATCATGTCGAACTTTATCGAATGCCTTTTCAAAGTCTATAAAGCAAACGTACAGCTCCTGATTCATGTCCATGCATATCTGTGACAACACGTTTATCGCGTGTTTTAGCTCAGTGCAATTTGTGTTGTTTGTGTCTGTTTGTTAGTTTCGTTTTCCTGGCAGCTATGCATCCTCTTATACTTGCAGACACCAATCGCCTCTTACCAGTGGTAGTCGAAATTGATTCACCACGAATTTCATTTAAAACAGAGGTAATTGGAGGAGCAGTTGTCTCGATTTCGTTTAGACATCACTTCGCTAAATTGACGTTCACGCTCTGTTAAGGCTTTAGGCCGATGGGTTACGTTTGTTACTTGTTCTCCGTAAAGTGTACGCCTTTTCTTGAAATACTGAGGAGTTTTTTTGCGATTTGTCGCTCACCATAGCCTTTCTCATATAAACACAAATGGTACTTAGCTGTGTTTCTTTTCGACATTTTAAAAAACGATGGTTTGGAATGAACAAATGGTTTTTGAAGCACAGTAAATTTAGAAATGTAACTATTGCCTTTGAATGCTTTAGTGAAACTAATGAGATCTTACTAAATCTTGAAGTTATTTATTAAACTCATTCACTCTAAGTAAACAACTCTTTTTGGAATCGGGCAAGAAACCACATGCACAGTCGGAAAGTAACAAAAATAAAAATTCTAAGAAACGCACATTCAAACTTATTGTAGCAACGTCATGTAGCTGAGGTAATTAATGAAGGTTTATTGCAGGTAATGGGCTTTTAAATAGTCAAATTTTGGGACGGTAGTGTATCTACGTATAGTGGAAATTCATATAAACAATTTACTACAAATATTTTTGTTAATGATCTATTTTAGACAACATCAGCCTTATTTTAATTAAATCCAGTTCGGAGAGTGTCTCTTCTCTCCCCCTAAATCTGCCACTGTCCCATCGATATAGTGTGTTTGGCTGGCTGGAAGCGTTATAAATAAATAAACATTTATTTCCATTTTTAACTGATGCAGATGCACAATATAGTACAAAGACATAGTATAGGATACGTCAAAAATAATTAAAATACATTTAACCTATAGACATATAAAAACAAAAAGAAATAATAATCATTACATTATTAACATCTGGGTACCAACAATCTTAACCTATATAAAGAACTCATTCAATGAGTAATGTGCTCTAAGTATATTACTACGGACCGTGAATTTTTCAATATATCTTTTAACATACACAGGGCTGCAAAAAATATATATTCCATAGCAAGTCAAAATATTATAATTAATGAATAGATTCCTACAAGATGTCCTTGGTGGGGCTTTAGCCATAATTTTCAATATATTTTTTTGACAAACAAAATAACTGGTAAATATGTGCAGCATTACCCCAGCATACAATTCCGTAGGATAGTCTAGAATAAACTTGGCCGTAGTATAAAGTAAGAAGTGTAGTGTCTATGACTATTGGTCTCAGTTATCTAAAGAGATATGCTAATGAATTTATTTTTTTACATATTTCTAATATATGTGCTTCCCATGTTAGTTTGTAGTCTAATTTTACTCCTAGAAAGTTTATTTGGTCTATTTGAGCTAAAGACAATTTATTTGGGAATTGAATAAGTAAGCTCTCATACAGGGTTACGGGCTTAGGGATAAACTGTACTATTTTGGATTTAGTGAAATTTAATTTTAAATCATTGTTATATGACCACTGGCAGACTCCATTAACAATTCTCTGTGTGGCAGATTGAATCTCCCCTTTTTTAGAACTTACAATGAAGTTAGAGTCGTCTGCGTACAGTACGGGACAGACGTTACTATTAAAATTACTGTTTGCTGATGATGAAAGATCATTGTTCATTATAATGAAGAAAATTGGAGATAGAAGACTCCCCTGGGGAAGTCACCTAGTATTTATGATCTCCCTAGATTTTATACCATCTGACAACTTTACTATTTGCTCTCTATTAGATAGGTAAGATTTTACCCATTCTAAGGCCGCTCCCCTTATTCCAACTTTCTCAAGTTTATGAAATAAAATATTATGGTCGACCAGGTCAAAAGCGCGACTATAGTCAAAAAAAGCTCCCACTGTTTAGCATTTTTCATCCAAGGAATTCAGAATCATATGTACAGTGTCAAAAAGTGCAGATTCGGTACTTCTATTGGGGACAAATCCATGCTGTGAGCTAGATACTATCTTATTATGTTTAAAAAGATAAGGTGATAATATAGTTTGAAATGATTTTTCAAAAACCTTACTTAATTGATTTTGTACAGCCACTGCTCTGTAGCTGATAAGTCGTGGCGATCACCCTTATCTTTATAGACTGCTGTTATTTTCGACTTTTTAAGCTTCGTCGGAAAAACCACCCGACTGCAGTGAAAAATTCACCAAGTACAGAAGAGGCTTTTGTATAACTTTGAAGCACTGTTTAATTAAGAAACCAGGAATTTCATCAACTCCCTGTGATTTCTCTGCCCCAAGCGACATAACGACCCGTAAGAGATCGTCTTCATTAAGATTTCGTAGAAATATACTATTGCCAATGGATTTGTTTTTATAAACGGGCTTACAGTTATTACTTGTTCCCGTCTCAACAAAAAAAATTATTAAATAAGTTCGCTACTGTTAGGGAGTCATTAGATATTTTACCATTTGCATCCTTTAAATTAGGAATAGTTTTATTATTCTGAGGTTTTTTTAAGGTGAAGGTTAATTACTTCCCAGGCTGCTCTTGATTTATTAGTTGCATTGGATATTTTATTTGCATAGTAATCCTTTTTTGCATCTGTTATTATTTTTTTGTAAGTTTTTTTAGCTTCCAGATATTTTTTATGAAAACTATGTGAATTTTTAAGTTTATCAAGAATATGAAATTCTTTCATATAATTTGATAGATAATGAATATCGGGTGTTACCCATCTCTTTTCATATTTGTTCTTAACAACTTTTTCCTTGCACTCACCTTAAAGTAATGTAAGAGTGTATTATAAAAAACATCAAATGAATCATTAAAACATAATGAGTTGTTATAAACATCTTGCCATGATTCGTTTTGTAAAAAGTATTTTATATTCTCTATATTCTCATTAGAAAAGTCTCTAAATCTTATTTTATTGTTTTTGTTAGTGTTAACGATATTGGGAACTTCTAAAGAGACAGATTGGTAAGTGTGGTCAGATCTATGACTATACACATATACAAAGTTGTTTTAAAACACTATAAAATATTTTGCAATTAAAAGATAAATAATATTAAGAAATCAACCTTAAAAAAAATTGGGAGAGAAAATAGCCTATAGCCAAGCATTACAAGTCGATATTTTAAATGATAGGTACTATTTATGTCGAAAGCAATGAAAAGATAGTACAATATTCAGAGTTTCAGCCTCCAAGTACTCTAAAAAAGACTTGGAACACGATATATAGGAAACAACCCCTCTAAAGCTCTCCCCCACCCTTTCGCATCTTATATGTTTGACCCTTAATAATTATACTTCTAATTTGAGCAATTATCACAACAAAAGACCAAGAAAAATTCTCATAATAATATAGAAAATTTACAAAATGTATCGACCCCTATGCCTTTTCCACTAAAGCGATATTGCTCAGCAGCAACACGTATCATATTATACAATCAGTCTAAAAAGTCTCCATACACCACCTGCTACAGCCCACTATTTTTCTGTTATGTTTAACTAATCAATAGGAACTATGAGAAAACATGTTTAAATTAATATTTGAAATTTATCCAACGAGGATTAGTATTTAAAACAACTACGGAACATTTTATTTAGAAGTTACATCATTGTTATAAATATGTAAACAAAATTAATGTCAAAAAGACACTCAAGAACTGCACTGAAAAAAACACGTTATAATCAGCAGAATTTTATCAAGCTATCTATTGCTCGCTAAAATGCAAACAAATGAATAATTTTCAGCCATACTTTATAATCTGTCACTTATTGCTAATATTTTTGCTGTTGGTTTTCAAAATAGTATTAAAAATTGTGATATTCCATTTTAGAAAAGTGCACCAAAACTAAAAGGAGAAGTATGGGAACTATTTTCGAAAAATGTTTGTTCACAAACAGTGAGAAATTGTTTACACAGGGCAGGCTGTAAGGGGTAAAAAAGCGGTTAGCTTTTGCTAGGAAACATGTTACTAAACCTCCTGAATTTTGGGAATCTGTATTTTTTAGTGATGAAACTAAAATTAATCTTTTTGGGTCTGATGGCAGAACTAAAGTTTGGAGAAAGAAGAATACCGCATTCGATATTAAAAACATTTGTGAGACAAGGAGGTGGCAGTGTTCTGCTTTGGGGACGTTTGTCCGCTGGAAGGGTGGAAATTTACATTTTATTAATAATACCATGGATCAGCAAGCTTATCTGAACATTTTGAGACAATTTAAGAGAAAATGTTTTTTACATATTTCTAATATATGTGCTTCCCATGTTAGTTTGTAGTCTAATTTTACTCCTAGAAAGTTTATTTGGTCTATTTGAGCTAAAGACAATTTATTTGGGAATTGAATAAGTAAGCTCTCATACAGGGTTACGGGCTTAGGGATAAACTGTACTATTTTGGATTTAGTGAAATTTAATTTTAAATCATTGTTATATGACCACTGGCAGACTCCATTAACAATTCTCTGTGTGGCAGATTGAATCTCCCCTTTTTTAGAACTTACAATGAAGTTAGAGTCGTCTGCGTACAGTACGGGACAGACGTTACTATTAAAATTACTGTTTGCTGATGATGAAAGATCATTGTTCATTATAATGAAGAAAATTGGAGATAGAAGACTCCCCTGGGGAAGTCACCTAGTATTTATGATCTCCCTAGATTTTATACCATCTGACAACTTTACTATTTGCTCTCTATTAGATAGGTAAGATTTTACCCATTCTAAGGCCGCTCCCCTTATTCCAACTTTCTCAAGTTTATGAAATAAAATATTATGGTCGACCAGGTCAAAAGCGCGACTATAGTCAAAAAAAGCTCCCACTGTTTAGCATTTTTCATCCAAGGAATTCAGAATCATATGTACAGTGTCAAAAAGTGCAGATTCGGTACTTCTATTGGGGACAAATCCATGCTGTGAGCTAGATACTATCTTATTATGTTTAAAAAGATAAGGTGATAATATAGTTTGAAATGATTTTTCAAAAACCTTACTTAATTGATTTTGTACAGCCACTGCTCTGTAGCTGATAAGTCGTGGCGATCACCCTTATCTTTATAGACTGCTGTTATTTTCGACTTTTTAAGCTTCGTCGGAAAACCACCCGACTGCAGTGAAAAATTCACCAAGTACAGAAGAGGCTTTTGTATAACTTTGAAGCACTGTTTAATTAAGAAACCAGGAATTTCATCAACTCCCTGTGATTTCTCTGCCCCAAGCGACATAACGACCCGTAAGAGATCGTCTTCATTAAGATTTCGTAGAAATATACTATTGCCAATGGATTTGTTTTTATAAACGGGCTTACAGTTATTACTTGTTCCCGTCTCAACAAAAAAATTATTAAATAAGTTCGCTACTGTTAGGGAGTCATTAGATATTTTACCATTTGCATCCTTTAAATTAGGAATAGTTTTATTATTCTGAGGTTTTTTTAAGGTGAAGGTTAATTACTTCCCAGGCTGCTCTTGATTTATTTAGTTGCATTGGATATTTTATTTGCATAGTAATCCTTTTTTGCATCTGTTATTATTTTTTTGTAAGTTTTTTTAGCTTCCAGATATTTTTTATGAAAACTATGTGAATTTTTAAGTTTATCAAGAATATGAAATTCTTTCATATAATTTGATAGATAATGAATATCGGGTGTTACCCATCTCTTTTCATATTTGTTCTTAACAACTTTTTCCTTGCACTCACCTTAAAGTAATGTAAGAGTGTATTATAAAAAACATCAAATGAATCATTAAAACATAATGAGTTGTTATAAACATCTTGCCATGATTCGTTTTGTAAAAAGTATTTTATATTCTCTATATTCTCATTAGAAAAGTCTCTAAATCTTATTTTATTGTTTTTGTTAGTGTTAACGATATTGGGAACTTCTAAAGAGACAGATTGGTAAGTGTGGTCAGATCTATGACTATACACATATACAAAGTTGTTTTAAAACACTATAAAATATTTTGCAATTAAAAGATAAATAATATTAAGAAATCAACCTTAAAAAAAATTGGGAGAGAAAATAGCCTATAGCCAAGCATTACAAGTCGATATTTTAAATGATAGGTACTATTTATGTCGAAAGCAATGAAAAGATAGTACAATATTCAGAGTTTCAGCCTCCAAGTACTCTAAAAAAGACTTGGAACACGATATATAGGAAACAACCCTCTAAAGCTCTCCCCCACCCTTTCGCATCTTATATGTTTGACCCTTAATAATTATACTTCTAATTTGAGCAATTATCACAACAAAAGACCAAGAAAAATTCTCATAATAATATAGAAAATTTACAAAATGTATCGACCCCTATGCCTTTTCCACTAAAGCGATATTGCTCAGCAGCAACACGTATCATATTATACAATCAGTCTAAAAAGTCTCCATACACCACCTGCTACAGCCCACTATTTTTCTGTTATGTTTAACTAATCAATAGGAACTATGAGAAAACATGTTTAAATTAATATTTGAAATTTATCCAACGAGGATTAGTATTTAAAACAACTACGGAACATTTTATTTAGAAGTTACATCATTGTTATAAATATGTAAACAAAATTAATGTCAAAAAGACACTCAAGAACTGCATTGAAAAAAAACACGTTATAATCAGCAGAATTTTATCAAGCTATCTATTGCTCGCTAAAATGCAAACAAATGAATAATTTTCAGCCATACTTTATAATCTGTCACTTATTGCTAATATTTTTGCTGTTGGTTTTCAAAATAGTATTAAAAATTGTGATATTCCATTTTAGAAAAGTGCACCAAAACTAAAAGGAGAAGTATGGGAACTATTTTCGAAAAATGTTTGTTCACAAACAGTGAGAAATTGTTTACACAGGGCAGGCTGTAAGGGGTAAAAAGCGGTTAGCTTTTGCTAGGAAACATGTTACTAAACCTCCTGAATTTTGGGAATCTGTATTTTTTAGTGATGAAACTAAAATTAATCTTTTTGGGTCTGATGGCAGAACTAAAGTTTGGAGAAAGAAGAATACCGCATTCGATATTAAAAACATTTGTGAGACAAGGAGGTGGCAGTGTTCTGCTTTGGGGACGTTTGTCCGCTGGAAGGGTGGAAATTTACATTTTATTAATAATACCATGGATCAGCAAGCTTATCTGAACATTTTGAGACAATTTAAGAGAAAATGTCCAAAAATTAGTACTCGAAAAAAGATACATTTTCCAACAGGACAATGATTAGAAACATACCGCAAATTTGGCGCGACAATTGATGATCCATAATGTGTGACAGCAGCTTCATATACCTCCGCAATCACCCGATGTTAACCCCATCGAGTATTTATGGGAGAAAACGCAAACAAATAGAGGAGAATTAAAAAACAGAATATTGAATGAATGGGAGAACATGCCAGTAGAAGTTACTAGAAAATTGGTTGCAAGCATGACAAACAGGTTACAGGAGATTATCAAGGCCAACGGCGGTCTCACTAAATATTAGTTTAAATGAAGTCCTTATTTTCCGTTAAACTCCGTCAAACTATTATTGGTAATTGTTAAGTGTATGGAGACTTTCTTGACATTAATTTTGTTTACATTTTTAAAACAATGATGTAACTTCTAAATAAAGTAGTTGTTTTTAATACTAATCCTCGTTGGTTAAGTTTCAAATATTAATTTAAACATGCTTTTTCATAGTTCCAATTAATCAGTTAAACATAACAGAAAAACAGTATAGAAAGCAGGTGGTGTATGGAGACTTTTTGGACTGACTGTATGTGTAACAAATTTAAAATGAATATCAAAATTTCTTATTTCGTTCGAGAATTTTCGTGCTAATAGACAGACTGACAATTAGACAGGCGAATTTGTGGAGATTTTTCGTGATCTAATGACCCTGAAATGTGAAGAAATCTCAATGGGCGATTTTTTTCACGAATTATTTGAAGGCTAATTTGTTTAAAATTACCTGTGGATAATGATACTGGCCACTTTCTAAATTCGTCCATGGTAATGCGCTAGTTATTCGAGTTTAATATGCGAGCAACTTAAATTTGTCAAATTTACTAATAATTGTTAAGATTATTTTAATTACCTTATCGAATAGAATATTAGAACTATAATGAAACATAGTAATTAGTTTAAGGTTGTAGAATGGTTATAACTAAACGTTTTCTTTAAAACTCGAATAAAAATGAAAAATTTACTGATTTTCAGAGGTTCTTCAGTATCCCAAGAGCTACTGATATTTGAGCTAGGGAATAATATACGAAGGTTGTTTAGAATTGCTCGCAGAAATTGAAAAATGTATAGAAGAGGGTCATCTAAAATAAAATATCTTAATATGTGGAAGGAACGGAAATAGCAATTTTTAAACTCATAAATATACGTGGTTGATAACTGTCTAATTTGTTCGTTAATCTATACGTAATGATTCTAATAAGGATTTTGTACAGTACCGATAACAGGCTGGGTCTGTAATTCTTCAATTTAAATTTGTTTGCCTTTTTAAATATAAGCAAAATCAAGGCGTTTATCCCAGGTATTGGTATTTTACTTTCTATGAGGGACCTATTAAATAGAGCTTGAAGAGATGGTATTATCGATGCCCCTCCATACATTTTTTCATGGTCCCCTGATTTTTTGTTGTTGTCCATATATTGTGGGACGTTCATTATTTCATCCGTTGTTACATTGAGAATTTCTTCAGATTCCACATTTCTTACTATCACTCTATTTCCTTTTTCTTTCCCGGGCGGTGGCGATATTTTCGTGTGATATAGTATTTGATAATATTTCTCTGTAGCTTCCTTTACCTCTTTGATTTGTGCGATTTCTTATCGTTATATTATAAGTTAAGAATTAATTCTTTACTTACCTTAATAACGTTTTCAATCTTTTAAAGGTTTTCTTCAAACATTTTCACTTAAAATTTCTTTATTCAAAAAACCCGCAAGCTTGCGTTATAGCGCTAGTTTTGACGAGTAATTTAAAAAAAAAATGTTACGATACGGCTTAAATTGACGCAAATACAGAATTTTGTCCAGAACTGTGAGGCGAATCCCTACTGTGTGCCGCGGCAAAGTGAACGATGTGTAAAGGTGGCCATATACGAACGATCCGTTAAGCCAAACGGCCCGAGCCGATCCAAAAACTCATCTTGTGTGGGATACTTGATAGATTGGCGTGGCATGGCCGGCTAAGATGGATTTTCAATCCAAGACGCCGAGCGATCGAGTCGTTCATTGGCCTTCCCGTGTGTGGCAAAACCCCGAGCCGAATGGACCCCGAGCCATCCGCTGGACCCGCCATGTGTGTGAAATCCTTGATACAAACCACTGGGAGTCTTGATTCAAACATCAAACCATCAGCATTAACAGTATCTACAAGCGGTCGTGATTTTGTTGAAGTAATCGGTAAGTATAGACCACATAAGTGTCTTTGGCAAGTTAAACACGAAGGCTATCATGACAAAGTGAAAAGAAATTGCGCACTTGATGACATACTAGAGTTATTTAAAACAAAGGATCCTACGGCTAACAGGGAAACAGTTAAAAACAAGCTATCCGAGGTTCATATAACAAAGAGCTGAGAAAAGTAAGTGTTTGTTTTCATCTTTAAGTTGGAATAAGTTCCCCACAAATTACCATTCTCGACTCACTGTCAATACATTGCTGTTTTATACTCCCCTAAAGCTATGTTTCAAAAATTAATCAGACGGCAAACAAAAACATAAAATGATGTTAGTTTAAAAATTGAGATTAACAATTGCAGTTTGTTGTTTTAAAATCAGCTGAGATTTGTTTACCATCTGTACAAGAAAATGTGCAGAACAATTTTTAGGAAACATTTGGTTTAGTCAAGGTTTCGGTTATTTACCACCAGGTTGATATTTGACAAAAATTATAATAATATTCTGTCATAAATAAACATTTTAACTGTAATTGTAGGTAAAAGCATCACAGACCAATGGGTCTGACCTGGAGAGTGTCCACATACCGAAACTCTGGTACTATAACTAGTTTCCTTCAGGCCCAAGACATCCCACACGAAGGAGCAGGACGACTTCATTAATACTTGATGGCCTTCCATTTGATGACGAAGAGGCAATAAATGTAATATTTTTATGTATTTATTTTTTTATTTCTGAAGTAAGAAATACGTAAATAAAAGTTAACATGTTTTTATATTCTTGATTCTTGCAAAGGTACTTATCCTTCACCAACGAAATATTTTGTAAACATTTCACGAACAAGCTTTGCTGAAGTACTTGCATTTCTTGATGTGATAGTTGGTAGAGGGGTTAGTGAATAAACTTCTTGATTTTCTTCTTCCAATTCCATTTCTATTACAGTATATGTAGAACATCTCTTCCTAAGAAAGTTGCCTAGGATCCAAGGACAAATTAATGCTAGTGTGTAGTATTCGAAAACGATTAGTTATAATTCCGAATACATTTTCACCAATTTTTCTTACCCTAGATAAACGGTAGTTAAAAATTCTTCGCTCTGTGGTCAAAGTTTTTTGACTAAATGGCTTCATGAAGTCCCTTGTTAATGAAAACGCTTCATCTCCAACAAAAAGGTAGGGTAGATTTGTTACATTCGAAACAGGTTCTGGGGGTGGTAGGTTGAATTGGCCATCTGATATTCTACCATTCGTGCCAACATCAACCCGGATAAACTCATAGTCTGCACACAAGCCACAAGTACAATGGAGTGGAAGTGTTTATAATTATAAAAGTACGATTCGCTTCCAGGCGGTGGGTTGATCCGAATATGTTACCCACCCCAGGCGTCAAGGCACTGTGGGAAATTCCATCTCTTTTCAAATCGTTTAGCTAATGCTCTCCACATTTTAATAATAATAATACTAATTTGTTTCAGACTATTAATTCGATTGATGATGTGGCAAGATCTAACAGCACACATTCCTCCTTGTCTACACCCCTATCGACATTCAAAAAACCTTTACCGAAAGCAGACCTCATTTTAGAAAAAATTGCAAAACACATCGATGGACCTACTCCAATCCCATCTGTTGAAAAATCCAAGCAAGCACATGATGCATTTGGAGAATACATGTCAGAGAAACTGCGGTTTCTTATTGTTAAAAATTAATTAATGATGCAATTTTCTTCGCTGAAAATGAATCTCTGAACGTCTCCTCCAGGATAGTGACGGACAAAGTACCTGCTCCCCTCTCCTCAACTTTTCCCCCTTCCCAAATAGATACGGCCATGGCAGCTTACTACCGTACAATGGAAACAACAGATCATAACATGACATACGAAAATTTTGAGTAAAAAAGCGTTTATTTTTTATGTACGTGCATTACTCTTTACTTTTTATAAAATAAAACCTTTTAAAAAATAAAGCTTTCTTAGTAATTTATAAATACCTACCTTCAGATAATCTTGGAGATCGCTTTACAGGTGTCGGGTATTATTTGTTCCAAAGCCTGGGGTGAAACAGCTGTAGGAAATTTGAGTTCCTTATAGGTACATCCGCTTGTTAAGTACCGAAGAGTAGCAGTCAATCTCTCGTGAGGAGAGATTGGCTTATTTATTTTCTATCTGCAAGCCATCCTTTTTGCCATTTGGTTGTTAGTTTTTTTTCTTAATGGAAATGCAAGCTGCTACAGCAGCTAAAATTTTTAATCTATCCATTCTATTACTATTCACTACAAATGACACAAAGACTGGCTTAATCGTGAGTGGCTCTTTGTTTTGGACTGAGTTTGAATGGACTTGGGTCATATGGATTGTTCGTGTATGGCCACCTTGAAGAAATGGAAACAGACGTCAATCGGTAACCTCACCTTTAATTAATACGAACCCAGCGTATTAGTCTGCTACTTTAAAATAAAAAGCAGTTTAGATAAAATATATATTTTCTAATTATTGAGTTTTATAATCCAAACACCGGCTATAACAAAAATTCCGATCCAAACAATAGTTATTCCAGCCCCGTTTATTACTTGGGGGTTCCATAGCGACCATCCTTTTGACATTATATTTCTAAAAGACAAGATAGCCATTGTACAAGGAAGAAATAATGATATATTCATCAGAGCTGGTGACATAGCTTCTACTGGCCAAATTACTCCTAAAAATAGTTTTCATATAATAATAATACACACATACACATATACAGTCAGTCCAAAAAGTCTCCGTACACCATCTGCTTTCTACACTGTTTTTCTGTTATGTTTAACTAAGTAATTGGAACCATGAGAAAACATGTTTAAATTAATATTTAAAACTTAACCAACGAGAATTAATATTAAAAACAAATACGGAACATTTTATTTAGGAGCTAAATCATTGTTATAAAAATGTAAACAAAATTGATGTCAAAAAAGTCTCCATACACTTAACAAGTACCAATAATAGTACATTCCCAAATCGGATCAGACCAACCTCCTCCTTTATACTGATGACACTGCCAAAATCACGCATTCAAGAAGTAGCCGCCTCATCACCAGCAGATCACGGCGTCACCTCGACATCCTGGACTCCTGGTTTGACTGCTGGAGGATCAAACTCAACCCCCTCAAAACGCAAGCATCGTCTTCTCCAAGGGCAGGGACACTCCTCATGGACATCTCCAGCTTCAAGGCTCCTGCATCCAATGGGCCATCTCCATTAAGTACGACAAACAACTCGTCTGGAAGGACCAGGTCTGCACTGCCATCAGGAAAGCGAAGCAACTGCTACCAAGAACAAAGTTACTAATCTACAACACCGCCGTAAAGATAGGCCTCACCTACGCCTGCCCCACTTGGTGCTAGCTCTCCAAGACAAGGAGAGCCCAACTCCAGGCAGTGCAGAACAAGGCCCTGAGGAGTCCTATGGTTCATGAGGAACCGGCAAATACACAGAGACCTCGGTGTGCCTACCCTAAAGGCGCACATGAGGAAAGTCCGCTGAAGTTTTTTTGGAGAAGGCGTCCCAGTACCCCAATCCATACATCAGGGACGCCTTCCGACGCCGCAAATTCCCTAGACCGTGTGACTCTCTCTCGGATGAAGGCGATGACCCATCTCGCCCGCCGTGATTGTCAATCTAGATTAAGTTATAATAAGTCCTAGTTTTGAGTTTAACACTAAGTCCTAGGTTAAGTTAGCGTAAGTCTTAGGCTAAGGTAGTTTAAGTCTTAGAATTAAGAAAATCATGTATCAACAAACACATTTCCTAGGTTAAGTTAGTATAGGACCACTGGTATAAGGGCTTAGGTTAAGGTAGTATAAGCAAACATTCATATTTAGTTTCTTTTGTACATTCATTAATGTAAGAGACGTGGCCTTACTTTTAAATTCAGTAAAGACAATGAACAATAATAGTTTGACGGAGTTTAACGGAAAATAACAACTTCGTGTAAACTAATATTTAGTGGGATCGCCGTTGGCATTGATAATCTCCTGTAATCTTTTTGTCATGCTTGCAGCCAACTTTCTAGTAACTTCTGCTGGCATGTTCTCCCATTCGTTCCATATTTTGTTTTTTAATTCTTCTTTATTTGAAATATTATGTTTGCGTTTCCTCCCATAAATTAACAACGGGTGATTGCGGAGGCTTATGAAGCTGCTGTCGCACGTGATGGATCATCCATTCTCGCACCAAGTTTGCAGTATGTTTCGAATCATTGTCCTGTTGGAAAATGTATCTTTTTTCGAGTACTAATTTTTGGACACTTTTTCCTAAATTGTCTCTCAAAATGTTCAGATAAACATGCTGATTCATGGTATCATTAATAAAATGTAAATTTCCAACACCTCCAGCGGACATGCATCCCCAAAGCAGAACACTGCCACCCCCTTGTCTCACCGTGAGAAATGTTTTTAATATCGAATGCGGTATTCTTCGTTCTCCAAACTTCAGTTCTTCCATCAAACTCCTAAGGATTACGGATTCCCAAAATTCAGGATGTTTAGTAACGTATTCCCTAGCAAAAGCTAACCGCTTTTTGCGATTGGCTTCTGAAATTAATAGCTTCTTCTTGGCTGCATACCCCCTATAGCCTGCTCTGTGTAAACAATTTCTCACTGTTTGTGAACAAACATTTTTCGAAAATAGTTCCCGTACTGCTTCTATTAATTTTGGTACACTTTTCTTGGGAACTATAGCACTGGCCTAGTCACATTTTGGTGCCTAGGATTTTAGACCTGATTTTAAGTATGTCTGATAAGGTGATGTCAAAAATGTTACTGTTTTTTTTGTATCAGCTCTAGTTAATGAGATAGAAAAAAATGCATTTTTACAAAAATATGGCTTAATTTTAAGATTCTACATGAAGAAATTGTTTTTTAAGTAATTTTTTTAGAATGAAATTGTCTTGGGCAATCTCGCATAAGTCCCCAGCAATAGTCTGCTATCATATGAACGCCCCATCTGCCTTGATACCTGTTCTCCATTATTTTTATATCTCGGTGGAAACGTTCTTCTTGTTCTTCGCTCAAAGCTCCTAGGTTATGTTGAAAATGATCTATATGACTATTAAGGTAGTGTATTTTTATGCTATATGATTGCTTAAATTTTTAAAGTGATGAAGCACTTCATCAACTAATTGTACATAGTTTTTAGCCTTCTGATTTCCGAGGGAATTTTGTACAACCGCTACAAAGATATCCAAGCAATTCGTTCAAATTCAGTCATAGATGTCTCAAAATTAGTGGAGTTTTTAATTAATCGACGTATTTGGGGCCCATCAAAAATGCGTGCTTTTAGTTTTTCAGTACTTAATCCAGGAAATTTTTGGGAAATAAAATATAAACATTGACCATTTTGTCCAGATCTTTGACATACGACTTCATTAGCCCTAATTTTATGTGCAAGGGTGGAAGAACGATTTTTTTCTCGCGGAACCAAAGGCTAATTTATCACATTTCTTTCACCAAAGCATCTCTCACAGGCCCATCTTTTGTATCCAGTGTCTTGATTTGGCTCGACTGTCCCACAAACAACTAAAACATGGATATTTTGTATAGCCACTTTGTTATCCTAACAAAAAATTAACCAGCTTCAAATCGACACATATTGTAATGAAAGACTGATATTGTCAAATTTCCACTTTATTTAGTTTCACTGAAACTGTATGACGCGTTTCGCTATACTATAGCTTCTTCTGATACAAAATGATATTTGAATATTAGTGTTGTTACATTTATACAAATACACTAAGGTAGATAGGTAATAAAATTAATACTATATGCTAATGAAAATTGCTGGGAAATCCATTCTGAATATTAATTATATAAACTGAGTAAGGGGAAGTTACCATGGGCCAGACAGGTATCTTTTTGTTCGTTTAAGATGATGTCGGAATTTTTAATTCTATTTATTTCTAAATTTTCTAATAGGTTTAATTTTACGCCTTTGTTTTGTATGTGTAGAATTTTAAATTTATCGACAAAAAGATGATCTGATTCTGTTAAATGATTACTGTACGCTGAGTCAGTTTTGTTTTTTAAATAGCTTATTTTATGTTCTAAAATCCGAGTTTCGAATGAGCGACTTGTCTGACCTATGTAACTTTTATGACAAGAACCACAATTCAACTGATACACTCCAGATTTTTTTGATCTATTTTGTTTTCCCTTTGCGTTTTTAATGAATTTTCCTAACGAGTTGTCGAAAGCTATGTTGATATTATATTTGTTTAAGTGGTTTTTAATTTTCTCTGACGTGTTACCAAAATAGGTTAAAACATTATATTTTTTTCCCTCTGTTTTCTTTCTTGGGGTATACTAAAGAAATAGCTTTATTTTTTAATTTTTCGTTTAGAATTGAGTCTATGGTGTCAGGAGAATATCCGTTGTTAACAGCAATTTGTTTTATAAGATTTAATTCTTTATTAAAATCATCTACAGATAAGGGGACACTTACAAGCCTATGTAACATACTGTGGTAAGCGGCCAAATTGTGTTGTAGGGGGTGAGCTGATTTTATGTTTATTGTAGTATCTGTATGTGAGGGTTTGTGAAAAATAGAGAATTTGTGTTTGTTGTATTGTCTGGTTATCGTTAAGTCAAGAAAATTAATTTTATTGTCGACTTCCAGTTCCATAGTGAATTTAATATTTTTATGTATTGAGTTTATATAGTTAAAAACATTGTCAAGTTGATGCTCTGTACCATTAAAACAAGCAAAGATGTCGTCTACATATCGGTACCAGTACAAGCTAAATTCTTGTCGACGTATTTGTTTTTCTAGGTTATCCATGAATATTTCTGCTAAAAGCATTATGAGACCCTCAGAACTATTATAAAACGTATTATTAAAGTAAAAATAATTTTGATTGAGCTCGTGTTTAACAAATTTGGTATGTCTTGTTGTATAACGATATTAACTTTATTTTTGATTAGGAATGTTTTTATGATTTTTACTGTTTCATCCAGGGGTAAGCTAGGGAAAAGGTTTTGGGCGTCAAATGAGACTAGTTTTGAATTAACTGGTAGAAAGACGTTGAAAATTTTTTCCGTTAATTTTAACGAAAATTTTTATGGAGTGTCAAATGAAAGCTTGTGAGAAGATGAGTTTAAAAATTTATATAACGTAATACTTGCGCACACTTCTCTTTGTATTATTTTGAAAAAGTACTAACCAAAAATTTTTTAAAAAAATTCTGGAATATTCTGTACTGGGTGCATATTGAACCGAAATTATCACGAGCGTATTACCTTTAATAATTAACCTCGTATATATGGTAAAAAAAACAAAAATGTCATCAGTTTTCAGTAAAGATCAGAAAAAAACTTTGTTGAAAACTCATTTGGAATGGGTTTTGTGAAGTCACTGATCATTTTATACTTCCGTAACAAAAATTTGTAATTAAAAATAAATCAACGTACGGAACACTAATTGCGCAAGTCAAACTTGCACTTGACCGGTTATTTTCATTTTAATTTATAACAGCAATACTTACCGGCAAGAAAAGTCAATGGCAAATATCCTCCAACACACAAAAAAGTAGCCAAAGTCATATTATTGCACACACTCGATATCCAGAAACCTAAAATATCCACTAATTATTGCTTGAAATGTTTTATTATACCTCCAACTTATAGCTATAATTTCATACATCTGTATATTTTATAATCCTAAGTTTTATATTCAGTTGGTTCAGATTTCGCACATTTCACATATTTATTATGAGTATGTGAGTGTGCACGTGTTGTTATTAACTATACGATTTATTTTTATAATTAAATAAATATGTATTAAAAATTGATTTATTGAGTTAGCCTTCATGGATGGCGCGTTCTAGCTTTCCGTCAATATAATTATAGATAGCCAAATTCTGGTTGCTATCTCCATTTTCTTGTTTACAGTGTTGTAAAATGATTGTGCTTCTGAATTATAAATGCGGATACCGACCGAAACTTCTGGTTGTTATAAACATCTTCTCAGCGCTCGTTTGTACAGGGTGAGTCAATGATAGAGTAAAGTTCATTATCTCATTTGTTTCGGGAATGACGAAAAAATGTTAAATACAATAGTTTTAGGGAATGTTAAGGTGCACAGTTTAAAATTATTTTTGAGTATACAGGGTACTTCAAAAAAGTGTGTATAACATATGTTTTTTTAAATGGAAGATCCTATTTTCTAATTTATTTTTAAATTCTCCGTAAAATTTTATAACTTTTTTATTAATAATGTTATGCATTATACATAATACAAACCTAGTAGTTTTTCTAATATTTCAATTTTTTTTTAAAAAATGCTAGTTTTCAGTTTTGTAAAAAATTGCCAGTAGCGTAGTATTGTTTCGGAAGATACGATAATTGGTACGAGCGTTCTATAGAGATGAAATAAAAGATATATGTAAAAAAATTTGATTTAGATGCTACAGGGTATTCAAAATAAATTTATGCATTTCAACTATTTTAAATTGAAAAATCTGAAATTTTTTAAACGGCACACCCTGTATATTATTATTTTTTCTGGTAGATTTTACAAAACCCTCCAACTTTTATTAAGTATGTCATATACTTATTTCTAATAGTTTTCGATTTATTTCGAATTTTTCAATTTTTACCCTTGTTTTTAATACACTTACGCTATTGTGAAAACATAAACAAATAGTTAATAATAATTTTAATATAGTTTAACTTATCTAATAAATAATTGTTATGACGTAATAAATTTTAAAAATATGCCCGTCTACTTGAATACACATGTTTAGTCGTTTTACTATATTTTCCTTCACTTTTCATAGCATAAAGGGCATTATTGTCCTGCACGCATCCCGTATCCTACTTTCCATATCTACTAGTATTGTAGGGGGATTCACATAAACACGATCGAGGGGGCCACTAAATGAATCCATCCATGCCGATCTATTTTTGTGAGTAACGATCGTTTAAAAATTCCCGAACTTCCCGATGGTAATGAGCAGGAGCTACATCTTGTTGAATCCACATTTGTTCCCCTTCAACTTCTTCAAGAAGTTGGAGTAAGTCGTTTTGCAAAAAATTTAGATATCTAGGCCCGTTAAGCGGTTCGCGGAAAAAATATGGACCAATATCTCGAAAATTATATATATATATATATATATATATATATATATATATATATATATATATATATATATATACATTAAGCGACCAATGGTTTTGGTTTTGAACTTCCCGGACCCAAAATGGATTAACGGCTGAATAATAATACATGTTATGGTTGTTAACTGCTCCATTACTGCGAAAAGTAGCTTCATCAGAAAACATTATTTTGGATAAAAAATTTGGATCGGCCTCTATTGCTCCATTCATGGGGTACGTCGTTTAAAATCACGGTTTGAAGTTCTTGGTGTAGTTCTATATGAAAGGGATGATACTTGTATTTTCTCGTGGTGCGATTAGTCGTAGATTGGGATATGTTAGATAAGTCAGCTAGTTGACGGCTGCTGACCTGGGGATTATCTTCAACATGAAGTAAAATCTCCATTTCTTTTTCCTCATTGGTAGCATTCTGGTTTACTACTTTCCGTTTCGTATACTTAACACTACCTCTACCATCAAACCGTTCCATTAAACACTGAAAAGATTTTCTAAATGGTATACGTCTATTAGGGCACTTCGCTCCGTAAAGCCTTACTGCCAAAAGACAATTTTTTCCCGCCTCGCCCAGTATATAAACCACATCAATTAATTCATTTTTAAGAAAATCCATAACTATTACCTTTAAATGTCACTTACTACAACAAATTCAACTATTTTTACTTGCTTAATAGACATGTCAAAATTTGACAATGCCTACATTTTTGTTTTGTCTTGGCAACTAAGATGTTATAGCGTAAGTGTATTAAAAACAAAGGTAAAAATCGAAAAATTCAAAATAAATCGAAAACTATTAGAAATAGGTATATGACATTCTTAATAAAAGTTGGAGGGTTTTGTAAAATCTATGAGAAAAAATAATAATATACAGGGTGTGCCATTTAAAAAATTTGAGATTTTTCAATTTAAAATAGTCGAAATGTATACATTTATTTTGAACACCCTGTAACATCTAACTCAAATTTCTTTACATATATCTTTTTTTCATCTCTATAGAACGCTCGTTCTAATTATGAGTATGCCACCTTCAGAAACAATGGCGCTACTAGCAATTTTTTACAAAACTGAAAACTAGTATTTTTTTTAAAAAAAAAATTGAAATATTAGAAAAACTACTAGGTTTAGGTATTATTAATAAAAAAGTTATAAAATTTTACGCAGAATTTAAAAATAAATTAGAAAATAGGATGTTCCGTTTTTAAAAAAAAACATATGTTATATCCGCCACACTTTTTTGAAATACCCTGTATACTCAAAAATAATTTTAAACTATGCACCTTAACATTCCCTAAAACTATTGTATTTAACATTTTTTCGTCATTCCCGAAACAAATGAGATAATGAACTTTACTCTATCGTTGACTCACCCTATACATTTATGAATCTGACAATGAAAAGACACTGGTCCCAAGAACAAACATCAGTGCTTAAATTTATTATTATGGAAAATATTCCAGCGATTCTTACCAAACGTGCTATGGTACAAACTATTTTTTGTTTTATTAGCATAATGATTTTATTTAAAATTTTGTTGCTTAGAAATGATAAAAAACCTTCGCGTCCATAAGAAACACAAGATTTTCCGAAAGCTGTTTTTTTCATAACTGCAGACTTTTCAGCTGAATTTTCAAGATATTCATTCCAAGTAGGATCGGCGTTTCTAGGGCGCTATCCTCTTCCAGTCTCTCTTGCCAGCTTGCATATAATAAATTATATTTATATACGAACAATTCTAGATTTACGCAGAGTTATGAATATCTAAATACGGATACAACCTGGACATATGAAAAATTTTCGTGATTCTTGCGAACGAAATTTTGCGTACGCTTTGTAAATTTGAGGAAGACGCCTCTAAGGCTTGGCGCCGCGGGAAAAGTCCCGGTGTCCCGGTGGGCCAGCACGCAATTGCTCATATAGGGCGAACACTCTCTTTGATTATATAAGAAGATTTAAAATAAAAATATATAGGTAAGGCCTTGGAATAAATAAGAAAATTACTAACATTCTTATTTTCAACATCATTTTAAAATTAAAACGGCTTAGTTTGCTATTTGTCGACAAAATAAACTAACTGTCAAATTAGAACAATTCAAAGTTAAACACTTTTAGTTAATTAAGTACAGTAGAACCCTGGTTATCCGAGGTAACGTGAGGGGGCACCCTACTCGGATAACTGAAAACTCGGATAATCCGGATTTGTTTTTTATTCATTCAAAAAATAAACACCAATACTTTCAACCGATGTATTAACGTTTTTAACATATAAATGGGTACATACATTATAAAAACAGTGAAATAGGTAACTATGCGCTTCTGTTTCATATTGCATCTTCTTTTTCTCGCTGCAATGTTTCTCCATCTATTAAGAAGAAGCAAATCCGCTGGGGTTGCCTCTGGTTGTTGTTCGATATACCTCAAAGCTTTTTCCAAAGAAGCAAAACCTTCTTGATGAGAGATCTTAGTGGGAGACTGTTCATCAACCGCCGCTTCGTCATCGTCATCTGATTTTTCGGTTTCCTGAAAGGCATTCGTTATTTCTTCAATACTCATTTCTTCTTCTAAATCATCTGCTGTAATCCATTCAACAACATCTTCTCTTGTCATATTTTCCCAACCTTTTAATTTTTGCATTAATTCAAATAAACTTTTTTCTTGTTCTTCTATCTCGCTGTCAAAATTTGAACAGGACATTTCTCCATGGCTTCTCAATTTCAAAGCTAATTCATTTAATGGAGTATCATCTTCACTGTCATTATAGTCAAAATCAATAACTTTTGACCAAGATTTTTGAATAGTGGTAGTACGCACAGAATCTCAAGCTTGACTTACCCAGTAAATAACATTTTTCAATGTAACCTTTCTCATCCCATTGATAATATCCTCCTTTTCTATGTATTCTAACAGATGTTCAAGATATAAACGCCTATAATTTTTTTTTAATGTTTTCGAGGATGCCTTGATCCATTGGTTGCATTATGCTGGTTACATTTTGAGGAAAAAATTTTACAACAATTTCGCCCACATGAAGTCCTTCTCCAGGGTGAGGGGGGGCATTATCCATTAACAAAATTGCTTTAATAGGAAGACGGTTTCTGTTCAAAAATTTAGTCACAGATGGCACGAACTCTTCTTCAAACCAGTTAGTAAATAAGGTCGCATCCATCCATGCGCTCTTCTGACTTTTGTAATAGACTGATAGGGCTTTGGGTGAGATGTCTTTTAAAGCTCTTGGACGTGCAGTCATGCCAATCACCATCGGTGGGGTCTTGTGCTTGGATGCATTGGAACATACCATTATAGTTAATTTTCCTTACTTAGTGTGTGCCCAGGAGCTGATTTTTCCAGTCGAGATGCCAATGTTTTTGATTGAAGCATTTTATAATTCAGACCAGTTTCGTCACAGGTGTAAATTTGATCACATGTGTATCCACAATCTTCGATTTGCTTTTTAAAGTTCTGCTTAAACTTCTCAATTGATGACACATCAGCAGAAACTTTTTCACCACATACAGTCAGTTATCGTACACCGTACCGTTTTTTCCAGCGGTCAAGCCATCCAGAACTGGCGGTAAACTGATCTATCTCTGGGAATTGCCTACTAATCATTATTGCTTTCTGTTGTAAAATTGGACCTGACAGAGGCACACCTTTTGATCTCTCTTGGTTAAACCACATGAATAAAGCTTCGTTAACCTTTTCATAGTTGCCGGTTTTCATTGATTTTTTTCCTGAGGACGAGGAGGCTTGATTTATACACCACTCTTCTATTTTTGTGCGGTTTCTTTTCCAATCTCCAACTGTTACCTCACCTACTCCATAATCTCGTGCAACAACTTTAATTGTCTCTCCTGCTTCAATTCTTCTGATGGCTTTTAATTTTTCTTCAATAGGAACGACGATTCTTTTACGCTTGTTTTGCTCCATTATAATACGACAAACAAAAATTCAAACAAAGCAGTTCGTATTAACTTAACTACTTAACTACCAGAACTCCAACCAAATAAATTATGTGAGTATACTCGTACTTCTCCGTAGTAAACGCTATAACGCACTGCATTCACGCAAATTTACATGCTGAAAGAGTCCAAAAATATAAATAGGGGAACCCCTCACACGGGCCAGGGGGATTCCACGAAGGCCCCGACGATTTTAAATGGAAATATGTACATACATATTTTAGAAGCTCGGTTAATACGCAGCATAGACGCGCGTACCTCGGATAATCAGGTTCTTAGATTGGCTCGGTTAATCCGGAGCTCGGATAATCGCGACTCGGTAAATCGGGGTTCTACTGTAATTATTATTTACTTACCATAGGCCATGCCACAAAGTCCTACCAAATACAATAATAAAAATAATGCACATATGTTGCCAACATTATACAATTTAAGCACCATAAATGACATTACAGTCATTGCTATACATTCGAAAAACATAATAGCTCCCTCTAATAATAAATGGGCTAATGTTATTTCGAGCGAGGATACCCCAGCTACAATAGATCTGTCCCATATTCCGTCAATTCTATCTTTGACTATGATATTTGAAGTCATTGTAGAACCCATTAAATACGCTAACCTAAAATAAAAATAGTATAAACTAAAGAATTAGGAACTGATTGATTCCTTCCTTTACGGCAATAAAAAACTGGTAAAGTTATTTACCTGTAAGTACTTTCCTTGAAAATGTTACTTGTACAATAAATGCCGAATTTGACTTTCAAACTGAAGAATAATTATTACGAATCAATATCTTCAAAAAGGAAATGATAGATTATGATGAGACATTAATCACAAAATATTGGAAACTACCCCGATGACCCAAATTCTTTATTACATCCCATATATATTCGATTAAAAAGGATTATGTATAAAATTAGCATTTTTCCTAACCGAAAACAAATAATAATAAATAGCGCCCCTCGATAATAACACGTAAAACTAACTCAAAGCAGACACAAACTCCTAAATATAGGAAGGATTTATTAATTACGTACCCATATCTATTTGACTAATGCATTTAATGGATTTTTCATTATCTGTATAGTTCAAAATAAGTAAAACATGGTAAATTTTTCGTCAGCAATAACAAATTTCCTAGTAAAAAATGCATTAAACACGTCAGATAACACGTAGGCTGAAAAGTTTTTGGTCTAGCTATTCAAGAGCGATACAATCAGTCCAACGCTTTTCTAACATTTCTATACCTTTCTTGTAGAAGGATTTTGTCTTTGCTTTCAAAATAGGCTTCAGTTTCCGCGATAACTTCTTTATTGGGGCCAAATCTCTTTTCCACAAGCATTTTTTTGAGGTGTGCTAATAGATACTAGTCGCTGGAGGCCACATCTGGAGAATATGGTGGATGAGGAAGTAATTAGAACTTCAATTCATGCAATTTTGCCATCGTAACCATTGACTTGTGACAAGGTCTATTGTCTTGATGAAAGAGCACTTTTTTCTTGTTCATTTGGGGCCGTTTCTTTGCAATTTCTGCCTTCATACGCACCAATAACTTTATAGAATATTCGCTATTAATGATTTTTCCCTTCTCAGCAGAGTCGATGAAAATTATTCCATGCGCATCCCAAAATACAGATGCCAAAACCTTCCCAGCCGACTGTTGTGTCTTTGGTCGCTTCAGGCGGCTTTCGCCGGCTGATCTCCACTCAGCTTATCCATATTTCATCCATTGTCACATATTGTATGAAAAAATCCTTTTTATTGCGCTTAAACAGGTCCAAACAACGCTCAGAATCATCAACATGTTGTTGTTTTTGGTCCACTGTGAGCAAACACGGTATAGTATTTTTCAAGATCTAAAAAAGTGATTTGGCAAATTGATGCAATAAAAACATCAAACGACCGTTAGGATCTTCGCACGTACCTGACCGTAACAGGATCGTAATTGATATATGTATATACCTCCCTTTCAATCTAACATTTTATTGGCTACTTCGTGATTATAAATATAAAGAATATTCTTCATTTTATCTGCAGTGTTATACTGAAATAGTGTGTATTATAAAGTTCAATAGTGTCTTAAAATGTCCAAAGCCCTTTCCAACAGAAGCCGCAAATGTTTATCCGTTGAGGCAAAAGTGATAGTTAAAAGTGTTTATTAAAACTTAGTGCCACGAAAATTACTTTTCGCGGCCTCTACTGAACTAACCTGAAAGTACAGTTTGTAAAATTGTAAATAATTCGATAGCGTCTAAAAAAACACGAAAAGACAAAGGTGTGTCGAAATGTATTGATTTCTGTCAAGAAGACTTAATCCGCCGCAAAATTCCTACGTTATTGTCACTTTGACGGAGGCTGTCCGAGGATAGTTGTGACATAAAATGTTCCACTACAACTTTATGGCGTATTCTACGTCGTTTGGGGGTTTTTGTTCAAAAAAATAGACAAAAGGCAAGTTCTAATGGAATCACGGCGCTTACAACAACTCAGAATGGAATATCAAAAAATAAATACAGCTAAATCGGAAAATCGAACGACAATCTACCTAGATGAGACTTGGCATGACACCCACGGCATACCCAGTAAAGGATGGATTGATATATCCAAAAAATGTCACAGCACAGCTGTGGTAAAAGAATAACTATTTTACATGCGGGATCAGAAGAAGACTGGATACCACAATGTCTATTTCTAGCAGCCAAGAATATTTCAGATTCCAGCTTGGATTATCATTGTGATACAACCGCTGAAGTTTTTGAAGACTGGCTTTAAAACAAATTAATGCCGAATATGCCACCCAATAGCTGTATTGTGATGGATAATGCATCTTATCATAGTCGCCAAATGAATAAGGTACCAAGTTCCACCAGTAGAAAAAGGGAAATACAAGCCTTTTTGTGCGAACGTGACATATATTTCCATGAAACTTATACAGTTAAACAATTGTTAGAAGTTTTACAAAGTTACAATTTTTCAAAGGAATATGTTTGTGATAAAATTGCAAAGGAAGCAGGACATGAAATAATTCGGCTTCCACCATATTATTGTATCTTTAATCCGATCGAGTTGATATGTCATAAAATGATGTCTAATATACGTGCTCACAATAATACACCCACTTTAAACAATAGTGTGATTGAGTTGATAAGGACAGAAGTCAAAAATGTAACCGTTGAAAACACGTCAAAAAAATTGAAAACTCATATAGATGTATGTACATAAATAGAAATACGAGGGTTGTGTAAAAAATAAGGTTCTCACATTTTTTTCAGGTGTAAGGCATTTTTTATTTGAACTGAAAAAATACATCATTGGAAAGCTTAATTCTTAGCTATTTTTCAACATAATCTCCAGATTTTTCCACGCATTTTTGTTGACGACTAATCCACTTTTGGAATCCCGCTTCAAAGAAGTCCGCCGCCAGTCCGTGGAGGAATTTGGTGACCGCTTCCTGCACTTCTTCATCAGTCTCGAAACGTTGTCCACCCAAGTGTTGCTTTAATTTTGGAAACAAGTGGAAGTCACTTGGTGCAAGATCAGGGCTGTAGGGAGCATGTTCAACGAGATCCCAGCCAAAAATGTCGATTAAATCCTTGGTTTGGCGAGAGACGTGCGGGCGCGCATTGTCGTGGTGCAGTCTAACGCCTTTTGTCAGTCTTCCTCTCCGGCGATTTTGGATGGCTCTTCTGAGTTTTTTCAAGGTCTCACAATAATTTTCCGAATTTATTGTGATCCCTCGAGGCATAAACTCAACAAGCAGGACACCCTTACGGTCCGAAAAGACCGTAACCATCACTTTCCGTGCGGACAGCGTCTGCTTGAACTTCTTCGGTTTAGGCGATCCGGTATGGCGCCATTGTCGCGATTGTTGTTTTGTTTCCGGGGTGACGTATTGACACCACGTTTCATCCCCGGTAACAATGGAGTCTAAGAAATCTTCGGTATTCTCGGCCCATTCTCGAAGAAACTCCTGGGCACACTTGACGCGATCGGCTTTGTGGGTTTCTGAAAGCATGTGCGGGACCCACCGCGCACACACCCTTGTGATAACGTAACCTTTCAGTCAAAATCGTGTGGATTGTTTTTTCACAAACCTCAGGAACCCGGGCAGCCAGTTCTCGAATCGTTATCCTCCTATCCTCGAGCAGAATTCGCTCAATCTTCGACACAACTTCGTCGGAGATCGATGGCCTTTCGCTTCTTTGCTCATCGTGGATGTCTGTGCGTCCTTCGGAGAACTCCCTACACCATTTGCGGACGTGTTGAACGCTGATACAAGCTTCTCCATAAACTTCACACAACTGCCTATGAATATCAACCGATGGTAACGTCGCAGCGAGTTCTACCAAGGCGGAATCTAGAGTGGGGGAATCAGCGCACACGGCGGTGTAGCCGGATTTCGCCTAGCATCTCGCACGGCGAATTTACAGCGTTGGGAACCTTATTTCTTACACAACCCTCGTAATTTAGAACCTGTAAAAAAAACTTATTATTGATTTGCAAGATAGTAGCGATAGCGAAATTGAACTAGATATTCATTAATAACTAAAATTATAATAAATGTACGCGAAGACACTGTACACTGTTTTAAAATATTTGTGTAATTACTATATTGTGTATTATTCAGTACATAAAACATTAAAATTCAACTGTCTTATCACAATAAAATTTTAAACCCAACAATTATACAATCAGATATAGTGCGGCCCTGCACGATGCCGCGTCATTAAACGGCCATAAATTAATCATTTTCGAATCTTGTTGAATTTTGAATGGGTATAGGTAGCTAACTCACTTTCTTAAATCGTGAAAAATACTATACCTATTTCGAACAGAGCTTTCTCATGCCCAAATGTTCATGCAAAATAAAGCCAACCCATCAACTATCTCACGCAATTTCTCTTTACGGTCATCCATAACAATTTTGTGGATTTTTTTGATATTTTCTGATGTAACCGCCTCATTTGGGCGTCTAGAGCGTTCAGCATCATTTGTGTCTGTACGACTGCGTTTAAATTCAGCATACCAGTAAATAATGAGCAGTTTTCCAGGGGCAGAGTCCCCGTAACACTTATCAGGCCATTGCTTTGCTTGAACGTTATTTTCTCCCATCAAAAAACAGTCACTAAAACCACTGTAACTTTCAAGCTAATCGTCGAAATGTCATGAAATTTTGACACGTATCGTTTGAAGGTTGGTACTTCCTAAAAATCATATACATTTTTTGAAAAGGGCGGACTAAAAATTTTTCAGCCTACGTGTTATGAGTCATTTTTTTTACAAATCGTACACCTATTTTGACTTCACATTTTTGATTTGCCTGAAAAATTTTTTGTGGCTTGTATACATGAAATTAGTCGACACGTGTATCGGAATTTTTTTTCCAAATGTATATTTTGCCAAATATAGATGTTATAAATTATGCACTAATCGGCGGCACATTTAAAAAGCAATATCTCCAGTTCTATTTATCGTATCAACTTCGTTCTTTCGTCATTTTATTGTTCTTTATATTGGCTTTCGCAAAGTTTGGAATGGAATTTTTTAATTGTTTATTTACAAAAAATAATAACAATAAAATTGTTTAAATAACTTCTTCTGGCCTGCCCCCACAACTTATAAAATCCCAAAAAATATGATTATATTTGCTATGTTTTAACCTAAAAACCCATATTTTTGAAAAGTGGAGTCTCGATGGGATCGGAAAATATTAAATAATTTCGAGCGCGGGTCATGTGTCGCGTGGTTTTTTGGATAATATATATATATATATATATATATATATATATATATATATATATATATATATATATATATGTATGTATATATATATATATATATATATATATATATATATATATATATATATATATATATATATAATACCGATATAAAAGAATAACCTTTCAAAAGCAAAAAATAGGCGCAAACGTGAACGAAACTCCGTTAGAACTCTATGCGCGCGACCCGTGCTCAAAATTATTAAATTTTTTTCGACCTACTATTCAAAAATATGGATTTTTTAGATTAAACATAGGGAATATAATGCTAATAATAAGGGGGGGGGGAGTTATTTAAACAATTTCATTTTTATTAGTTTTTATAAATAAACAATATACTTTGCGAAAGCCAACATAAAGAGTAATTAAATGGCGAAAGAACCAAGTTCGTGATCGATAAACATAACCGGAAATATTGCTTTTTTAATGTGCCGCTAATTAGTGGACTACGATAATTTATAACATCCACAGTTTGCAAAATATACATTTGGAAAAATAATCCCGATACACATGTCAACTAATTTCACGTATAAAAGCCATTAAAAATTTTTGAGGCAAATTGTAAATATGACGACTCTTTTTATCCAACTATATATATATATATATATATATATATATATATATATATATATTATATATATATATATATATATATATATATATATATATATATATATATATAAAAATATATTTATATATATATATATATATATATATATATATATATATATATATATATATATAAAAAATATATTTATATATATATATATATATATATATATATATATATATATATATATTTATTTATTATATATATATATATATATATATATATATATATATATATATATATATATATATATATATATATATATATATATATATATATATATATATATTATATATATATATATATATATATATATATATATATATATATATATATATATATAGATATATATTTATATATATATATATAGATATATATATATATATATATATATATATATATATATATATATATATATATATATATATATATATATGTATATATGTACATTTATATATATATATATATATATATATATATATATATATATATATATATATATACATATACATATGTCACAAAAAATACAAAGTTAAGTTTGCTTCCCAGCCTTATATTCCCCATAGCAACTTACGCATCGGAAACATGGACCATTAAACAAGCTGACAAACTAAAACTGTTTTATTTTCGATTTTCCGTACATATACATAAAATAAGTAAACTAATTGTTGATTATCTGAAATCACTTTGGTCCATATTATTTCAGAAAATCGAGATTCTACTGTATATATATATATATATATATATATATATATATAGGGTGTTATGAAATTCACCGCATATATTGAAACGGGTGACTCGTAGGGTCATGTAGAAACACATTAATACTTTTTTAGATTCGAAAATTTTTGAATTAAAACAAGGGCACAACTGGATTTTACCAGCCCACCTACCCACTCCTGAAAGTCCGTCAATGCATGAAATAGCTCAAGCGCAGGCCAAACATACGATCTAATAACAAATAAAAATATTAATGGAAAACACCTAGTAAAAATAATATTTAACCGTAATTAAGAATTTTTTTTATCTATTATTTGAAAGGAAATAATTCCTTAGTAACGCGCGAAAACAACTGGATGATTGCCCCCTAACAGCTGATTTTGACTTTTATGTTAACAGTAATGGTTTAGGCAAAATAAAAACAGAATTTAAAATAGGTTATTCTCTTAATTTTTTCAATATTATTATCGAAATGGTAAACAATTTTCTCTTCAGAAATGTAAGATTTTTTAGTGCTAAAGTGAAAAAACAAAGATTTAAAAACGTATTTGTTTATTAGTTTTATGTATCTTAAATATGCGATAGATCTCCATTCAAAATATTTTAAGTTGTACGTGACATATATATAACTAAACCAACTGTACCGAAAGACACGAACTATCACACTTCCTGGTATATTCTACACTTTCTACAAATTTCTTAATTAACACCACTATTTTAGTCTATGGATATTCTTAAAAAAACATGCATTAACATTGATCTTTAGCTCACTTTACCCATTACATATTGCAAAATTTGTAAACGTTAGCTGTAAAAAAACAAACTAAACGTGAATTTTTGGTAGAGTCACTTTGCTATCGCCAATCGGGAAAAACCTAGTCAAATCTGAGCAACACTTTAGATCTTACGTTCTGGTGATACTGTGGAGTTGTACGTTTTACCCGTGGCGGCGCGAAACAAATATGTCATCATTTTTTAGGGTTGATTTATTCCTTTATTATTAAGATCCACCATTTAAGGTGAACTTTCTACAATCGGTCGCTACAAGAAGACGTCAATTTCAATATATGCAGTGAATTCCATAACACTATATATATATATATATATATATATATATATATATATATATATATATATATATATATATATATATATATATATATATATATATATAATATCAATTACAAGCAGTAGCCAACACACTAAACATTTCGTCTAACCGATATCACTAACAGGCAAGAGCAGATAAACAGTACCGCAAACTACACTTTTTTATCCTAAAGAAAGATTAGTCCGCATCGGAGG
This sequence comes from Pachyrhynchus sulphureomaculatus, assembly GCA_019049505.1. NCBI lineage: Eukaryota > Metazoa > Arthropoda > Insecta > Coleoptera > Curculionidae > Pachyrhynchus > Pachyrhynchus sulphureomaculatus. Next base: position 184,023,322 of record CM032456.1, on the reverse strand, counting down.
AGTTCTACGAAAACAAAATATATCCATCACCTACAAAATACATCACTCAGAAATTCAAAATAAAGCTAGAAAATCGGGGCATATACAGCTTTTTATGTAGTAATTTCAGTGAGGCTTAACAACGGAAGGATATCTACTAGGTTCGAAAAACACAAACTTGCCATTCGTACCAAACAACCTACATCAGCCCTCTTTCAGTACCAGTTAGCGACATGCAACAAAGTCGATTTTATCAATTGCAAACAAATAGTCACCGTACAAAATAGGAATCAAACACGAAATCATCCAAATTGAGAAAAAAGCACCTTATACAAAGAAGATACTTCAACTCTCTAGCTGCATGGAAATATGTAATACTACAAACGCATCAGCCTTCAACCTCCTACTGAACAATGCCGAGACCATCAACGTCAAGCCAGAGAAGGTAGCACTAACCAATTAGCGCCACAGTCTACGATGTGAATATCCGATCACTTGAACTACATTGGTCAACAAAAAAAAGAAAATTGCTTGTTTCCTGTGATTTTTTTTGTTTCTATCTCAAATTGACGCGTATTTTTTAAATATGGCAACAATTTTTCTCTAACAGTTTTTGTTTTTGAGTTATAGCTAACTACCCTCATTTACTATTTTTACTTAGATTTTCGTTTTTTATTGGACCCTAAAATATATTTTGTTGTTGTTTTAGATATGGCTTCGTCAAGAAGATGTTGTGTGCTTAATCCCGATTGTTTTTGCTATATTTGTGGTGAATATATATTTGCAAAATATCGAAAACCTATATCGGACTTTGTGAAAACTGCGTATCATCAATACTTTAAAATAAAATTGTGTAATCAGGACAAGCCATGGGTTCCTCATATTGTATGCCAGAAATGTGTGGTTTGTCTACGGTTATGGTCCAGTGGAAAAAGAGATGCAATAATGTTCGAAACACCCATGATTTGGCGAGAACCTCGAAACCATCATGACGATTGTTACTTCTACGTTGTGAAAATAAACGGAATTAACCCTGGAAATCGAAGTAAGTGGTCATATCCTAACTTATCTTCTGCTCAACGACCTCAATTAAAATCACAAGAGGTACAACCCAGCACATCTAAATCATCTGATGATCCAAATACATCAAGTGAAGACTCTGATTCAGACTACAAATGTAGCGTTTCAGAACCTCAACCATTTAATCAGAAAGAACTAAATGACTTAGTAAGAGATCTGAAGTTACCAAAAGAAGCTTCTGAAATATTAGCATCCCGTTTAAAAGAAAAAAAAATTGCTTACTCCGGAAACCAACATTACATTTTATCGTACCCGAGAAAAAATCTGTTACCGTATTTTTCTCAAGAGAAGGATTTAGTTTTTTGTAACGATGTTGGTGGTATTTTGCAGCAGATGGGATTAAAACAGTACCAACCTAGTGATTGGCGTCTTTTCATAGACAGCAGCAAAAGAAGTTTAAAGTGTGTTTTACTTCAAAACGGTAACAAGTACGGATCTTTACCTATTGCACATTCGACAACTTTAAAAGAAGAATACGTAAATGTTTCTAAGGTTATGGAAAAAATTAAGTATCAAGACCACAAATGGGCCATTTGTGGTGATCTGAATATGGTTAACTTTCTTTTAGGTCAACAAGGGGGGTACACAAAGTTTCCTTGTTTCATGTGTCTCTGGGATAGTCGTGACAAACAACACCATTGGTCACAAAAAGTTTGGCCAGTACGGGAAGCGCTAAAAGTTGGTACAAAAAATGTTATAAACGTGCCTTTAGTTAGCCGAGACCGCATCATACTTCCACCATTTCATATTAAACTCGGCATAATGAAGCAGTTTGTGAAGGCGCTTGACAAAAGTGGAGAATGTTTTAATTTTCTTTCACGCAAGTTTCCAGGATTAAGTTCAGAAAAATTGAAAGCTGGTATTTTTGATGGGCCACAGATTAGGCAACTCGTGAAAGATCCTAATTTTGTCAAATCAATGACTGAAGTCGAATCCAAAGCTTGGAATTCATTTGTTTTGGTTATGAGTAGCTTCCTAGGCAAAAAGAAATCTAACGACCACGTCGAGCTTGTTGAGTGCATGCTATCGAACTTGCAAGAGCTAGGGTGCAACATGAGCATAAAAATCCACTTACTGCACTCGCATTTAGACCGATTTCCACAAAATCTGGGTGATTTTAGTGAGGAGCAGGGTGAAAGATTTCATCAGGATCTTCGGTGGGACTCACATATGATGGCAGACTACTGCTGGAGTTTGCAACGAGATCTACCTAAAGTCGTTCATTCAAGGAAATCTTATAAAAGATCATTTGCTTCAATAGAAATTTTGTTAACATAATGTATTATTTTTTTGTATTTTTTTGGCAAAATAATAAAACTGTATATTTCAAAAGGTAAAGCTGTTAGCAATCTTCCAGTATTTTTTTCATAGTCAGGGCCATAGAAATGCCCAATAACAGAAAAAAAAATAAAGGAAACAAGACTTGTGTTGACCAGTGTTTTTAATAATCACCACAGAGCCAGCAAAGGCAACGTGTGTGGGATTCTAAGGCCTATATCTGTAACCTCTGTGTATTTTCTAATTGCCTACTTTTTCATCGTATATGTTAGTTATGAGCTACTAAATAAAAACCAAAGGGTTAAGAACGCACGTCCAGCATTATCATTATTTTTGATAGCATCCCCAATACTATATTTGATATGATTTTAAAGTATACATTTTATCTACAAGATTTGTGTTTTTTTCTATTAGAGTAATTTTACTTACAGTAATATCACCCCAGGCGCAAAAAATAATGTCATCGGTAGTTTATCGTCTCCATAAAAGAAATGTTGTTGAAGGGGAACTCTGGCCAATTTATCGGACATATTACACTGAGCTAACACTTCTGTTTGAAAATCAGTAAAAAAGTGTGAGTAACTTGCTGGCTAACAACAATCCTGTTTGCTTTTGTGACATATCCATGTATACTCTTATTTCTCCAAAATCGGTAGTCCATACTTCTGAATTATGACCTAGCCTGAACTGGAAAATAGTAATTATTTCAACAATAAAGAATTTTGTTCCATATTTTATAAGTTTTGAACCATGTAAGAACTTATTATGTATTTTTTTACCTTTCTTTGCTACCGATATATTGCTCGAACTCTTAAACTTCCCAACGAAAAGCAAAATCACACCACATGGCAACTATCTACCTCAATGTATTTTTTGCGTGTGGATCCCTCTCAAATGTTCGGTAGAGGTTCTTGTGAATATTTGCCTTAATCACTCGATAGCGTACTAACTTACGTTACGTACGTTAACAAACCTTGATAGTTTTTTTCTCCAGAAAAGCTTTACTAACTTCTTACACGATATTCTATCAAACAGCTAGATGCAAAAAACCACACACCAGGTTAGAATTTATGCTGCTGGTGGCAGTTCAATGCCGTATTTTGGCCATCTAGAGTCTTAAGCTCCTTGAGGCAAATGTCAAATTTGACACTTAAACAATAATTAAACGTCACTTGTCCAATTTTACTTTAAAATGGTTATAGTATTTCACGTGTGAAAATATACTATTACCACATAAAAGGACAAGCACATTTTCAATTTATTAGTCAACAAATTGATCATTTTAATTATCAAGATATTGCAATTTTGTTAAGACTTTGCGCGGAACGTATTTTACAAATAAATTTTTTAGACTACCAACTACTATACAATATCAAACTGTTTTCTTCTCCTACTTTGCTCGGAAATCATAACACGTAGGCTGAAAAGTTTTTGGTCTGACACATAGATGTCGCCCTTTTTAAAAAATCCATATAATTTTTAAGAAGTACCAACATTCAAATGATACGGGTCAAAATTTCACGACATTTCGACGATTAACAAGTTACAAATGAGGTGGTTACACCGGAAAACATAAAAAAATCGACAAAATTATTTTGGATGACCAGGCAGGTCGACTGAAACGGCCCTGCACCATCTGGTGGGCGGCATAGAGGCGAATAAGGGATATGCTCTAGGCGTCTTCCTTGATATAGAGGGAGCTTTTGATAGCACCTCATACTCGGTCATCAGAGACTCAATGACCAATCACGGTTCACCCAGTGCACTGGTAGATTGGGTAGGAAGCATGCTAATCAGCAGGATTCCAACAGTTAGCTATGCTGGAACAGATATTAGGGGGTACCCGCCAAGGGATGCCCGCAGGGAGGGGTTTAGTCACCCCTACTATGGTACATGGAAGTGGATAACCTACTAAGAACCCTACAGGAAGAAGGCATCTCCTCTTATGGTTACGGCGATAATGTGGCAATAGTGGTTAGAGGCAACTTTCTACAACCTCTCAAGGAGATCATGCAGAGAGCCCTGAGGATCACTCAAAGATGGTGCATGGCGAGGGGACTAACGGTCAATCTATCAAAAACCAATACCATGATCTTTACCAGGAAATACAAACCCCAAGAAATTGCACCACTTAGTTTCTTGGGGCAATGAACTGGTTTACACAAGCTCGGTGAAATACCGTGGAGTTCGTCTGGATCCAAAAATAAACTGGAAATAACACCTCATAGAAAAGAGGAACAAATTCTACACGTCCCTTTGGGCCTATAGGAAAGCACTGGGCAAAACTTAGGGTATGCAACCCAAGGTCGCACTGTGGATATACAGGGCGGTGCTATTGCCTAGATTAACGTACGCAGCAGTGATTTGGTGGCCCAGAGTGGGCACGGTGGAGTCAAAGAACCTACTGCGCAGCCTACAGTGGACCTACCTTAGGACGGCAGTGGGGGCTATGACAACGACACCAACGGAGGCGCTAGAAGTAGCACTCTGTGTCCCACCACTGAACCAGTTCATCATCTACACGGCAAGATTAACAGCGTACAGACTGAAATGTCAAGGCGAATGGAGGAATGGGGACCAAGGACACTCAGGTCTGAAATTCCTTCACTAACGCCCATTGGTCTTAAAACAAGATAAAATCACGAAAACAACACAAGTGATTAAGTCTTTTGGTGTCCATATCTCTGAGAGGAAGGACATGCAAAGGCTCCCGACTATCGACATTTGGTATACTGACGGATCGGGAGCTACCGGCCGCTTTGGGGGTAAATAAAGCCACAGGGAAAGTATACCCATGGGCAATATGGCTACGGGTTTTCAAGCTGAGGTGTTAGCCATCCTCAAATGTGTAAAAATACAAATCTCGAAAGGGACAAATAATATGAAAATTTTAATGTGCTGCGACAGTAAAGCAGCTATACAAGCTCTTGCCAAATCTACCACGGACAGCTTGCTGATTAGGGAATGTGTACAAGAACTAAACACCTTAGGAGGTAACAATGAAGTTACCCTAATGTGGGTACGGAGCCACCAAGGCATTTCTGGAAATGAAAAAGCGGACGAACTCGCCAAAAGAGGCACCTTGGAGGACCCACCTGAACAGGTTGTACAAGTTCCATTCCCTTTCGGTAAAAACAAAATTAGGGAATGGTTGGATAGAGAACACCAACTCTCTTGGAGTACAGGTGCGGGGTGTCGTCAAGCCAAAGTCCTTATGAAACAAACTACGACAGGCAGAACAAAGGAACTCTTGTCGATGTCAAAACAAAGGGTACGTCTGAACATAGGACTCCTTACGGGACATGTGACACTACAGGCCCATCTATATAACCTCAAACTGGCTGAGGAGAAAACATGTCGGCTGTGCGAGGGAGAAAGCGAGGACACACATTCTATGAGAATGTCCTGTACTAGTCGTCAAGGGATTTAGATACTGGGGTCAACTATTCTGTGAACCCAAACATACAAGAGGTCGGGGTGAGTAGCTTATTTCTCTTGGCAGAAAATGCCGGACTAGGACTTCGGCCCTGAGTCGACTCAGTGGGGAGTCACAGAAGAACTTTCAGATCTAGGTGACACCAGGGACTCCATGTACCACCCACTCATTTTACTACTCCTACTACTTACTCGGAAAATATAACACGTAGGTTGAAAAGTTTTTGTCCTGACACATAGATGTCGCCAGATTTATCCCTTTACAAAGTAAAAATATTTGTTCAATATGTCGATCAATAAATTGAATACAACTACGTCCGTGTAAAAAACCGATTATAATACTGTTACTTCTTGAATTGATGATGTATCTGAAGGCACACAGCAATTCCTTTTTGGATATTACAGATTTTTCACAATTCAGCATGATGAGGCAACCGAAAGTAATAATGATTGTCTGTCATTGTTTATGTGCGTTCGTTGGAAAACAGAGCTAAAGCGCTTCTATTATTCATGACAATTTTTTTTAAAGAAACAAATATATATAGATGATGCCAAGAAGATTTCAAAGCTTTCAAACGTTTGTGAAGTAAAAATGTCTACAGTGTATGTGAACACAGAGAAGCCCTGGGCATCAAAGTAATAAGTCCTAATCTTGACACTGTGCTAACGACATTGTATTTGTGGTACACTATATACAAGTGAAGCTGCACTTTGGAAAGGGATGAACGCAGAACTTTTAACGCTAGTTTTTGACGTAATATCCACCTTGGAAATTAATAGTAGTAGTCTGGGTAGTCTTAGCCAGATGGGTCCTACGATTTAACGTAGGATCTAAACCACATAATTGGCAGATGGCACTCTCCTAGCTACCACCTAGGAATGTCTTCGTGACGAACTATGTAATGATCCTCAACCCTTTTGGAGCAATTCGAGAGCTGTGTTTACCTATTATAAAGCTTCAACAATTTATTTTTTTAATAATAGAAAGTATTTGAAGTTTTTCTTACTTGATTTGGCTTCAATAAAATGCTTATTTGATTAAGAAAATCACATAATTATGTGAAGGACTATTATATAGAATGGCAGGTGGTTAAAAAATAATCGCTGCAAATTTTGGTCTATACACATGTGTAATTGAGAAACTGGCCAAAACCTAAAATTTTATTCTTTGGGTAATAATGACATCTATTTTTTTAATTGCCAGTAAGCGGGTTTCATATGCTTTACTGCATTCATCAATGCTTCTATAAAATTATCCGTCTTTTTTGGGAGAGTTTTTATCCTTTGGAAAGGCCTTTTTGCCAGTGCTCTACAGAAATAAATTTGATCGGTATAGTTACTTAAAAAATCATTCATATTGGTCTAAGCACTGTGTACGTATGTATATATTCTTTTTTTTTTCGTAGTAACTTTTAACATACGCATTAAATTTTCTCGTGTTATTGAGTAGGCCAACATTTAATCATCACCATCAACATCATCATTTCCATCCATAGTCGGATGTAAGCCTCCCCAGGTTGTCTCTAATGAGTTTTGTTGTTTGTTTTTTGCATCCAATCGCGTCCTGCTAATCTTTTTATGTCATTCATCCATTTTGTCTGTCTACCTCTGCATTTTTGTGTTCTCTAGGCCTCCATTCAAGTATACGGCGTGTCCATCTGTTATCATTCAGCCTTGCGATATGCCCCACCTAATTCCACCTAAATATACATATTCCTTGTATTACACCCGTCACTTTTGATCTTCTTCGTATCTCGATGTTAGGAATACAGTCTTGGAGTCTAATATTCAGCATTCTTCTCTCCGTTGCTCTTTGGGTCACCTAGAGTTTATTTATTATACTTTTATTTAAAGCCCACGTTTCAGTGCAATATGTTAATACCGGCAGTACATATTAATCGAATGCTCTGGGTTTTATTGTACTTGGGATGTCCAATTTAATTATAGATTCCAAACGTAGACCAAGCTAACGAGACTCTTCTATCCAAGTCAGCCTTTAAATTATTTTTTGATATTTCGATTTTTGTCCTAAATGGATGAATGTTTGTACTTTTCCTATTCTTTCACCTTCTATTAATAGTTTCTGGCTGTTATCTTCCCTTCGTTCAAATATTTGGTTTGGGTGAAGTTTATTTTTAGACCTATTTCTCGAGACTTCTTCTTTTGTGTTGGCGATCAGAGTGATATCTTCCGCGAACCTTAACAGGTTGACTGCCGATCTATATTTTTGAGTTTGTGGTTGACGCCGGTAAGATTTTTCCAAATATTTTTATTTTATTGTGGTAAATATGAATTAAAATGAGTCTTGGATGTGTTTTTTTATGTGCCATTCAAAATATTAGAAAAAAAAAAAAATTTCACTCCGATCGGAGTAATCGGCATTGCAAGTGAAAATTTTTACTAGATGCCGAACACTCCAATCGGAGTGTCCAGTTAAATAAGTAAAGAAATAATAAATCGAACTCATGAACTCAAAACATTTATTTCTAAATCATTTTTGTATATTTTTATGGTATGGTAAGCAATTAAGGCAAAAACCTGGTTGTCCAGGGCACATTTTACATTCGTACACTGTTTGCTTTCTTATTTTATTTTTCCTGCATTCTTTGCATTCCTTTCTGCTTACCCGTTTTGTTTCTTTAGTTCCTTTTTTTTTATTAACAATTTTTTCTACTTTGCTAATACTGTGGACATTTATTTGGCCTGGATGAATTTGCGGCAAATTAGTAATTGGTCGTCTGGCTAGTAAATTTCTTATGACATCCAATCGGAAGTCATATAATCGTAACTGGCCAGACCGCGAATATTTATTGTACAAAAAATAGGCGTTTATCATGCTCATTTGCAGCACATGCATGAATAACTTTTTGTACCACCGAATGGTTTTACGGCTGCAAGGATAATATGCCATCATTTGATCCTGTCTATCTATACCGGATATAAAAGCATTATATCCAATGATTGCGGAAGGTTTTTCAGATTCTTGATTTCTTTTGTTTTTAAAAATGCCCATTTCGCTTCCAAAATTCTGTTGAAATGTATTGAACATTGCGTTTATCGCGCCATTTTCCGACATGCACTCCATTGCAAAACATAGATTTATTCTCACCACGTTTTAAGTTTGCACTCATTACCTCTTTCGGATTATCTTTCCTCTCAGCTCTCAGCGTACCAGTGCAGTATGTATTTTGTTGAAGTAATTTCCTAGCTAAATTAACACTATTGTAAAAATTGTCTAGATAAACAGCGTGTCCCACACCCAATTTTTCCTCCAATAAATGTAAAACAATCTTTTCAGTATGTCCGCTTCCACCATAAACATCTGTCGCACCTTCGTAGACACGAAATTTCAAAATAAGTCCATTAGGCTCTGTCAGCATGTATAACTTCATACCATACTTATGACGCTTATTCTTGATATACTGTTTAAACTGGAGACGACCCCGATAAAGTACCATAGCTTCATCCAAAGACAACTCTCTTCCAGGATAGTAAATTTCTCCCATCTTGTTGTTAAAAAAATCTGCCACAAATCTAATCTTTCCTAGCCGATCTGCCGGATCCATATCTGGAGATGTAAAATGCAAACATCTCAAGATAAGCAAAAATCTATTCCTTGACATATATTTTCTAAAAACAGGTAGATTAAATAGCGGATCAGTTTTCCAATAATCGTTAAGATGGCTCAAGGATATTGTGCCAGTGTGAAGTAACAGGGCCAAAAAAATTTTTAGTTCGTCAAGAGTAAGATCTTTAAAATTAGTAATACGTGATTTTGTACTTGTTTCTGGGCGCAGCAAAACCTCGACTGCGTAAGAGTTCGTTCATTCTACAATAGTTTGTAAAAAATCATCATCAATGATCATTTCGAAAAAATCGATAGGTGCACCCTGTCCTGGAATTTGCACCATTAATTCCTGGGTTTTCTGGAACAAAATTTGTTTTAACGCACCTCTATCGTTCCATTTTATCTCATCAAGGCTAGGAAGTGTTTGATGTGGCCGAATAGGGTCTATAAAATTCTCTTCTTCGGACTCGGAGCTTGAATTTACATCACTATCGTCTGTGTCTGGTACGTAATGTTCGTCACTACTACCTCCGCTTTCTTCCAATAGCTGCAATAATTCAGTGTCAGTTAGCTTCTTTTTCTTATCATATACCTTTTTTTCATCACTACAATGTCTTTTTTTAATACCAGAAGGCCCAGGTTGATTGTCCATATTGTACGGCAGATTACAACCAAACCCAAAGCAAATCCGCGGAACCACTTAAGCACCTGTTAGAACTTGCGTTTTTAAGCAACGCCACCACTAGAAACACGTTTCATATACAACGCCGATGGAATACTAAAACGTTTCGTAAGAACGCATGTCGAACTCCGATCGGAGTAGACGGCGTTGGCGAAGAGACCCGACGCACTCCGATCGGAGTGGTCGGCAGTCAACCTGTTAAAAGATTTAATCGTTCACCGTCTATTAGTATTCCTTTATTTTTCCACTTTAGCTATTTAAACATGTCTTCTATAGTCAGAGTGAACAGCTTTGGGAATATCGAGTTGCCTTGTCTAATTCCTCTTTTAATTTTGATTTTATTTATTTTTTCTTCAAACATTATATGTGATGTGGCATTTTTATATATGTATTCAGGAAGAGTTGTGTACCTTTCATCGACTCTGCTGTTACTTAAGGCGTTAAGGACTGCCAATATCTCTACCGAATCAAATGCTTTTTCATAGTCAACCATTGCTATCCACAAGATGACCTTATATTCATTTGTTTTTTCCACTAGTAATTTAATTGTTTGAAGATGATCCAAAGTGCTGTATCCCCGTCTAAATCCCGCTTGTTTACGTGGTTGATAACTATCTAATTTGTTCGTTAATCTAAACGTTATGATTCTAGTGAGGATTTTGTACAGTACCGATAACAGGCTGATGGGTATGTAATTCTCCAATTTAAATTTGTTTCCCTTTTTTAAATATAAACACGACCAAGGTGCTGGCATTTTACTTTTTATGGGGCACCTGTTAAATAGAGCCTAAAGAGATTGTATTATCGATGCTCCTACATACTTTAACATTTCTATAGTTATTTCATCATCTCCTGGTTCTTTGTTGTTGTGTATATATTGTAGGGCGTTCATTATTTCATCTATTGTTACATCGCGAATTTCTTCAGAACCCACATTTCTTATTATCACTCTATTTCCTTCTTTCATTTGTTTGTTCAGGCGTTTCAAACGTTTCCTCTTTTTCAAAGCTTCTTCTATTTTCGAGTTTCTGTACTGTCTGATATCTACTCTGACCTTTCTCTTCATTCTTTTGTCTATTTCTGCCAACTATGTTGGGGATGTAGGTATCACCACTACCCCAAACACTTTATTTTTGCATTCAACGCGCGTTTCGCTAACAATGTTAGCTTCATCAGGAACGATTGACTAAAGCTAAAGTACAAATCTACCCTATTTAAACTTAGCCTAATCCTTGAGTTACTCAGGCGGAACTAATGGCATAGGAGAGGTCATCAGTTCCAGTCAAGTAACCAGTAGAGGAGACTATAAGGAATAGGCTCTATGTCTTTATTTAACTACTTTTTATAATTTCCATACTTTCATATACGTTCAACAATCTCCTTCAGATACATTTTTAATTAATCTTAAATTATCTAATGTTACAGTATGATTAGCTTCAAGGGCATGTTCGGCAATGCTACTGTATTTTAAATGTGCTAAATGTTCTTTAAATCGTATTTTAATTGACCTTGTGTCTTCTACTTAAAAGCGGATAAAGGAAAAAAGGTTGTTATATTGGATAAGAAAGATCCAAGAAAGTGAAAAATTCTTTAGAATGCATTAATAAAACAAAAAATCTACTTCTTAATGAAGGTAAAATCTTAATTTCTTTTGATGTCAGTTCTTTGTTCCGAAGTGTGCCAATACCACAAACTTACAATATCTCGAAGAGTTACTTAGGATGAATGGCTTTGACGACGAAATTATTCATGAATACTTAACATTATCTAAACTTTGTATGGAACAAAATTATTTTTAGTATAACAGTCAATTTTATCGTCAGAAAGAAGGAACAGCTATGGGTAATAGTTTATCACCTTTCATAGCCAATTTATTCATGAGTAAGTTTGAAATCGAAGCCAGTCAAGAATTTGAGTATTTCCCAAGGGTATGGTATAGGTATGTGGATGATGTTTTCGCGATTTTTGATACAAAGAAAGCAAATATAGATGATTTTGTTTCCAAATTAAATAGCTGGTATGATTCCATTAAATTCACTTACGAAATTGAGAACAAAGGACCTTTTCTAGATATTTTAATTATTAAAAATAATAATAATTTACAATTTGATATCTATAGAAAAGACACAGTAACAGATAGATATATTCCTAATGATTCATTTCATTGCAGACAACACAAATTAGCCACATTACATTACGCACACATTACACACATACACATTAGAATTTCCTCTGAATAGAGTAAACTTCAATAATGAAAGGAATCGTATTAGAAACATAACTAGAGTTAATGGTTATGACGAAGACTTAGTAAATAAGCTAATAAATAGACATAAGTTCAGGTTAAATATTCAGAATTCTACCTTTTTTACACGCGAAGAAAATAAGACCGAGTATGTCTCCATACCATATAATCCGAAATATAGCAGGGGACTCAATAAGGTATTTCATAAGATAGGCCTCACCTTAGTCTATAAGTCATCAGACAATCTGAGGAATATTTTAGGAAATCCTAATTGTGAGAAAAATGGAATTTATGAAATTAGTTGTAATGATTGCGACAACAAAAATGTTGGGCAAACTAAAAGGTCAATTAAAACACGATTTAAAATGTTAGCACATTTAAAATACAGTAGAACAGAAAAGCCTAGCATTGCCGAACATGCCCTTGAAGTTGACTCGACTATGCCATTAGTTCCGCCTGAGTAATTCAAGGATTAGGCTAAGTATAAACAGGGCAGATTTGTAGTTTAGCCTTAGGCAATCATCGCTCCTGATGAAGCCAACATGGTTAGCGAAACGCGCGTCGAGCGTAAAAATAAAGTGTTTGGTGCAGTGGTGATATATACTGAGTAGTATTTCTGCCAATTCTAAATTGCAGTTTGTAGGACCATTTCTTAATAGTCGTCTCTGTTTCATGAGATTTTGTGTCTCTTTGCTCAATTTTTGTGTTTTTCCTTGATGTTGCTATTTGTTTTGTAGTCATGAGTATTTGTGCATTTAGTTCATCAAGTTCTGTTTGGTAGTTTATGTGTTTTATATGATTTTCTAGTGCTTGTTGCTATTCGTCTCTGTTTTGCTTTATTATTCCTGTTGGTGTCTTTATCTTTGTATGCGTTATCAATCTACGTCTCTCCTGCTTCAGATTTATTTTTATTTTTGCTCCGAGCATCCGATGGTCACTGCCAATACTTATCGTCTTCAGGACTGTCGTGTCAATTACAATATGTTTGTCATTTTGACATTTAATACTTAATGCAAATGAATTTTAATAACTAGCTATAAAAAATAAAAAATTACCCTCTCTTCATAGGCCGCCGTAAAATTACTTGGTATATAGAGAACTCCAGTAAGTTGTCCATGCTTAACTGCTTCGACTGCTTCTGGTAAAGATTTAAATAAAACCTAAAAAAATAAATATTTACTATTAAGTGGAAATTTATAAAGGAGTGTTTCTCTTTAGAAACAATTAGTTTCCCTAGATCAACGTTTCGACTGTTTATTTAGTTATCTTTCGACCTCTACAAACAAAATTAAAATTAATATTGAATTTTCTACAAAAAAAAAACACTCCCACTAAAAGACCCCGCAATTTCTTTATGAAAGTGGCTTTCACTCAAATGGATTCAAATTCTGAGAACATATTCTTGTGGTCGTTCTGAACAAATGTCTTGCTGGGCACAACACAATCCTATGAGTAGATTTTGCACTGCGAGGGCAGGCAGGGCGCTGCAAAAATTAAAAAAAAATATATATTGCAATTATATATTTTTATTGTACTTTAAATTATAAGAAAAACATATTTAAAAAAAAATTCTTATAATTTATAGTAGATTAAAAACATATAATGGCCATTCTTTGATGTTATTCACTTAATAGCCTTTAAAACATATTTTTTTAAATATGCATAGTTTTTGCAGCGCCCAGGTGTATGAAACCCCTTAACTTAAAACATATTTAATTTGTTTTGTCCGCTCTTTGCATAGCTTTAGCTAATAGACACGAAAGTAAATAATACGAAGGTTGTATGATAAATACCTGGCCTTGACAAGAAAACAACATTTTTATGTGGAAAATTTATTTTATTTTTCAACATAGTCTCCTTTCAGCTCGATACACTTGTTCTTCTTAAAATGCCTATTCGGCTCGAATATTGGCAATCATTCTGGCTATTATTACTTTATCCACTGCAGCTCTGAAAAGACCGGTAGTATTTGTTGAGAACCAATTTCGCAGATTGTTTAACCAGGAAATACGTCTTCGTCCTGGTCCCCTCTTTCCAAATACCTTTCCTTGGAGTATTTGCTGTAGTAATCCATATTTGTGGGAATTTCTGATTATGTATCCTAAATATTCCAATTTTCCTATTTTAACAGTTTCCATAATTTCCAGATTCTTGTTCATGCCACGTAAGACATCCTCGTTGGTACTATGTTCAGTAAAGGAAATTTTCAAAATTCGGCTATATAGCCATAATTCAAATGCCTCAAGTTTCTTAGAAGTGGCTTCAGTCAGCGTCCAAGATACTATAAAGAAGGACACTGAAGGCATAGCATCTTAGGAGTCTCAATTTTGTTGCTGAGCTTTTGAAAAGTGATGTCATTTTGAAGAAAACTGCGGTAGCTTTTTCGATACGGCAATGAATTTCCTGCGAATGATCCCATTGTTGGTTTATCATGGTCCATAGATATGAATATTGTGGAGTTCTTTGTATTTGTTGATTGTTAACCATCAACAAGGTAGCAGGAGCGGGAGACTTGCTGATTACCATGTACTTTGTTTTGATGATATTAAGTTCAAGACCGTATTTATTACTGACTTCGTTTATTTTTGTCATAAAATGTTGCAGACCCTTTAAATTATCAGCCATAATCGCCGTATTGTCAGCATAACAAATGTTATTTATTCGGTCCCCATTAAGCAGTATTCCTTCATCACCCTCTTCAAGTGCCTCTTTAAAGATTTGCTCAGACTATATATTAAACAATGATGGAGACAAAATACAACCTTGCCTTACTCCACGCTCAATCGATATTGCTTCTGAGCGCTCCCCTTCTGCTTTAATAAATGCCATCTGGTTCCAGTAGAGGTTTCCAATAATCCGCAGATCCTTTCCATCTAGCCCAAGGTCTTTCAGAATTTCGACCATTTTGTGATGTTGGACTCTATCAAAGGTCTTTTGGTAGTCGATCAGGCACAAATGTACGTTATAACGCCTCTACATCGCTGAATCAAAACCTGCATAGAAAACAAGGCCTCTCTGGTTCCCATGGCAACACGAAAACTGCAGCTGACCTGTTTTCTTCACACAACTTGTATATTCTTCTGTGAATGATTTTCAGAAATGTTTTTAAAAGATGGCTTATGAGGCTAATTGTTCGATATTCTCCACGTTTTTTAGAACCTGCATTTTTTGGAATCGGTATAAACTCAGACTTTAACCAGCTTTCTGGTATTCTGCCTAAAACATAGATTTTATTGTAGATCTCTGTAAACCACTTAATCCCATCCTCATCTAAGAGCTTAAAAACCCATTGAATTCATCGGGGCCGGTGGTCTTTCCATTTTTGGTTGGTTTATTGCAATGCGCACTTCATCTGTGGTAATACAGTTTATTGAGCATTGTGGCTGATCTGGTCTTGCATCAGAAAATAACTCTGTAATTAGTCTTGCCATATCTTCAGTTTCTCTTCCTTATCGATAACAACGTTTCCTTGATGATTTATTAAACGTCCATTCGATTTCGTTCTCCGTTCACCAGTTAAATCTTTAATTTTTCGATAGATATTAAGGCTATCATATTTTCCGTGCAACTCCTCTATCTCCTTACATCTTTCACCATTCCACCTATCTTTAGCTGTTCGAATTTCTTTCTGTATTTGTGTGTGTAATCTGCTATAGTCTCTTTTATTATCTCTGTTTTTGTATAACCGCTTTTCCTCTATTAGTCTTAGAATGTCATCTGTTATTCATTCCTTCCTTTTATGTGTTTGTTCCACAGTTAGATACTTATTCTTTAGCCCCCTTGTTATTTCATTTAACTTTTCTGTTTCAGATTCCATGTCTTCGTTTAGATCTGTGTCTCGGAGTTCTTTATTAAGATCTTTTTTAATTACTTTTGTTACATTTTCATCTTTAAGTTGTCGCATATCGTATATGTTTTTCTGTTTTCTTTTTAACTGTTTCAAGTTCATTCTTAGAACCCCTACCAGGGCATTGTGATCCGAGTTCATATGAGCACTGAGATATGTTTTGACAGATACCACACTATTTCTAAAACATTTTTTCACTAGAATATAGTTTATTTGATTTTTGGTGATATGATTTGGTGAGTCTACTGGGGACTTCCATGTGTATAATCTTCCTGGTGGAAGATACGCGATACACTGGACAGTTAGTCCAACGTTTTTCTATCTTTCGTATTACATCTAAAAGTATGATTTCTTCAACCCTTCAAAATAGGAGTCACCTCATGGTTTGAGCGAAATTTTTTTCCACCGAGCCATTTTTTCATATTCGGAAATAGGAAATAATCGCGCTGGGGGTTAAATCTGGCGAATATTGTGGATGTGGAAGCAATTCGTATCCTAACTCAGGGGATTTTGTCATGGCGATGACACAAGTGTGAATGCATACATTGTCTTGAAAGAGAATTTCTTTCTTCGCCAAATATGGACGTTTTTCTTTCACAGCATGGTTGAAACGATCCAATAATACTCTCTATAAATCGTCTTGCCTTTTTCAAGGTAATCGACGTGGATTATGCCACGTGCGTGCATTCCAAAACACTGTGACCGATAAAGTCGTCTTGGCCTTCTTTGGCGCCGGTTAGCCCCGGAAAACTGAGTGTTCGGGTCGTTCTTTGGTCTCTAGTGTCCTGTAATGAATTCATGTTTCAGCAACAGTTATGAATCGACGCCAAAATCATTCCGATCGCGCTTTGACAGAGCCAAACATCTTTTTGAAGTTGACACACGTTCATGGTTATTGTCAATTGTAAACAATCGTGGCACATATCTAGCGAAAAGCTTTCTCTTATCCAAATAAGTTGTTAAAATGTTCTGTATCCGTTCAATTGAGATGCCCACGGTCTCAGCGATACCACGCACTTTCACTCTCCGATCATTTATCACTATATCGGGATTTTTTTCACTCATTTCTGATGTGGTGACCTTATTTGGCCGACCTGGATGTTCTTCATCAAAAACGCTTGTAGGGTCGCGTTCGAATTCATTTATCCAATATTTAATTGTCGTTAACGAAGGTGCAAAGTCCCTATAAAGTTCGCTGAATTCCGCTTTTATCTGATCATTCTTTTTCTTTTTCGAAAACAAATATTTTATCACTGCCCGTTATTCAATTTTTTCCATTGTTGTAAAATCACAAAAGTAGTTCTATTTAAATAGCTGCCATTCACAAACTAAATTATACAGTAACTTGAAAAATTGACAAGATTCTTGTGAAAGGTTAGGTTTCCGAAAAATATAATTTTTTAAATAGTAGTAGCGCCATCTCTGGCCGAGGTCAGGTAGTTATCATAAAATCCTCGTATTACATTTATCATTAACAGCTGAATATTTTCTAAATTTGTAGTTTAATACGACGCTGGTTTGAAAAGTCCGTGCAAAAATAAAAACTACTTATGTGTTTGGGGTAAACCTTTTTTATTTTTCGACATAGTCTCCTTTTAGGCTTATACACTTCGTCCGACGATGTTCTAGTTTGTTGATCCCTTCCGAATAATAGGATTTGTCCAAGGCTGCAAAATATCCATTAGTGTCTGCACTCACCTCCTTGTTTCAATAAAATCTTTGTCCCGCCAGCCATTTCTTCAAATTGGGGAACAAATAGTAGTCCGAGGGAGCCAAGTCTGGAGAATAGGAGGGATGTGAAACGAGTTGGAATCCTATTTCCATTAATTTTGCGACCACAACTGCTGAGGTGTGTGCTGGTGCGTTGTCGTGATGGAAAAGGACTTTCTTGTGGGTCAATCGCGGGTTTTTCTTGCAGCTCGGTTTTTCAAACGGTCCAATAACGATGAATAATATTCACCTGTAATAGTTTTACCCTTTTCCAGATAGTCGATGAGGATTATCCCTTGCGAATCCCAAAAGACAGTCGCCATAACCTTTCCGGCCGAAGGAATGGTCTTCGCCTTTTTTGGTGCAGATTCCCCCTTGATAACCCATTGTTTAGACTGTTGTTTGGTCTCAGGAGTATAGTAATGTATCCATGTTTCATCCACAGTGACGAAACGACGCTTAAAGTCCTCCGGATTCTTCTGGAACAGCTGCAAACCATCCTTGCAACACTTCACACGATTCCGTTTTTGGTCAAGCGTGAGCAATCGCGGCACCCATCTTGCGGATAGCTTTCTCATGTCCAAATGTTTATGCAAAATATTATGTACCCGTTCAGTCGAGATGCCCACAGCACTAGCAATCTCACGCACCTTAACTCTTCTGTCATCCATCACCATATTATGGATTTGATCAATGATCTCTGGAGTCGTAACCTCCACAGGCCGTCCAGAACGTTCAGCGTCACTTGTGCCCATATGGCCAGTTCGAAAATTTTGAAACCACTTATAAACTGTTCTAATCGAAGGTGCAGAGTCACCATAATGTTTATCAAGCTTCTCTTTAGTCTCCTGAGGCGTTTTGCCTTTCATAAAGTAATGTTTAATCACCACACGAAATTCTTTTTCGTCCATTTCTTGAAAATCACTCGACTTCCTTGATTCACACGAATGCCAAACACAAAGAAATAGACCAATATGGCTGAAACTTGGTGTGCGTTCATTCAAGAGATGCTACTAACTAAACATGACCTCGATACGCGCCGGTAGTGCCATCTCTCGGACTTTGCACGGACTTTTCAAACCAGCCTCGTAAGTTATATATAACCAGCTATTAAAATGAATAAATAAAAGTGTCAATACCATTATGAAATCCAACGCGATTTGTACTGAAGACTAGCAGGCAATCCAGCTTTTTTGCGGCACTACCGTAGATCTAGGATAAAGTAACTTTGCATATCGTCACAAAGCTCTGAACATCAGGCAGGCAATTTAGACCGCTATTTTCTACCTGTCCTTTCCGCAATTATTGAAATGTTAAATGGATAATTGCTTTGGCGGGAAACGAGCGCATTAATGATATGATTTATCTTGTATATGGAAGAAAGTTCTTGCAGTGCTTTTACTAACGTCATCTACTCGCACTACTGCATACACAAACTTCAGAAGAGGTGTTTCTCGCTTTATCTGTATTTTTTTATTACTTTTAGCTAATTGATGTACAGTTTTTCGTAACACCAAATAATATATCATGTTATTCCTAAATATTTACTTACTTTATTAATCATAGGATGGTCCAGATATGTTAAATATTCGCACGTCAAGTTTTCAAAATGACATTCATAATCGTAATACATTGCAGTCTGGTTCCGGTCAAAGTCAAGGCACAGGGTGGTAAAACTTTCATTGTTTACAATTCCCAAATTTAAGCCCATTGGATCTCCTCCAGTTGAATTCGTGAAGAACCAGATTTGTATCAGAGGAAAGGTAATGTAAAACATAATTCCACTAAAATCAGATATATTTATTAATGTAACAAATTACGTTTGGATTAGTGACGTTGCTAGGTTGAAGTGACGGTGGAGCATATGGATACAAGGGCTCGGCTTTAAGGAAAACAATGGAACACTAAAGAAGAGGCTACTTATAGAGGAGGGCGTCAATTGACAAACCGAGAGGGCGTCAAACTCCTCTTTCACTGGAACTCTAAAAAAAGCATTCCTTCTCAAGACGGTAAACTAAAAATCGATGACCGGAAGGAGGACATTTTTTACAAAAGAAAATCCCTATTTACAGCGGAACTCCAAAAACTTACAACTAATTTAAATATCGGTGACTGGAGGGAGAGAAAGAACCCTTACCTACAATAGAATTTTAAGAACTTACACTTTATTGAAAAACCGATAACTAGAGGAGGGAGTAGATGTTTTCACAAAAAAGAACCTTTACCTATGCATGTCGTTGTAAGTTGTCCCATTTAAACTCATTTCTTTCGAATGAAAACGGCCGATAAGGTCGCCCATCTGAAAGCATTCAATCGAAAGCAATAGTTGTGTGCGCTTACATACCGGCATGCCACCTAGTGCCGCAACATAGTGGCCCGTGTCTTAAGGTATTAAATGAGACAACGGCAGACAGCCACGTAGTACTCGAATTAGATGGCCTGTACGTTAAGGGCACCAAACGTAACATTACGTTGCTATGATATAATCGGACACAGAAGCCTTGTTTTATTAATGTTGGAGCAACTAGTTGCGTTAATGTCCGAGGGCTTTTAAAAATAATTTCAAAAATATTTTTTTCTTAAAATAATATTTAGTAGTTTTTAATTTTTACAATTTTCGTTCTTACTTTTGACCATGGCCCCAGAATAGGTGCAGAAAATAAACACTAACATAGAGATTTAACATATATATATATATATATATATATATATATATATATATATATATATATATATATATATATATATATATATATATATATCTATAATATATATAAAATGCAACGTCTGTCTGTCTGTCTATCTGTCCGTTAGTGACCTTATCACTGGAGAACCACTTATCCGATTTACGTACTTTTTTTTTTAAAACATACTTATGTTCTCTGGCCAGGTTATAGGCTATATTTTATTACGATAGATAGCATAAGGAATGAGCAGTGACAATAATAGTGAGTGAAGTCGGAAAAAAGTTTGCTGCTAGCGCGTTCCCTTGCAATATACAGCCTAAACCAATAAATATGGAACAATATTATGTAGCAGAGAATATCTTTAATCTATAATCTATAATATATATAAAATGCAATGTCTGTCTGTCTGTCTGTCCATTAGTGCGTTTATCACGAGAGAACCACTTATCCAATTTATGTGTCTTTTTAAATTCATACATATATTCTTTGGCCAGGTTATATAATAATAATAATAATCTATATCTATAATATATAAAAAATGCAGCGTCTCTCTGTCTGTCTGTCTGTCCGTTAGTGCGCTTATCATTGGAGAACCACTTATCTGATTTACGTGCTTTTTTTTTAAAACATTCATATGTTCTCTGGCCAGGTTATCTATATATAATATATATAAAATGCAAACGTCTCTCTGTCTGTCTGTCCGTTAGTGCGTTACGTACTTTTTTTTTTTAAAACATACATATGTTCTCTGGCCAGGTTATAGGATATATTTTATTGAGTTAGGTAACATAAAGAATAAGCAGTGACGATAATAGTGAATCAAGTCGGAAGAAAGGCTACCGTTAGCGTGTTCTCTTACAATATACTACCTAAACCATTAAATATGGAACAATATCATGTTGCAAAGAATACAATATATATATAAAATGCAACGTCTCTCTGTCTGTCTGTCCGTTAGTGCGCTTATCACTTGAGAACCACTTATTCGATTTACGTGTTTTTATAAATTTATACATATGATATGTTCTATATAATTCGATATAAGCCTAGATAATGGGAAATAAGGTGAGATAATGGGAGATAAGTATAAATAATGGGAGATAAGCAGAGATAAGTCTAGGCAATGTAAGTTATGGTGAGATAATGGGAGATAAGGAGAAATAATGGGAGATGAGCAGAGATAAGCCTAGATAATGGAAATTATGTAGAGATAATGGGAGATAAGGAGAAATAATGAGAGATAAGCAGAGATAAGTCTAAGTAATGGGAGTTATGGTGAGATAATGGGAGATAAGGAGAAATAATGGGAGATAAGGAAAAATATTGCGAGATAAGTCGAGATAAGCCTAGATAATGGGAGATAAGGTGAGATAATTGGGGATAAGTATAAATAATGGGAGATAAGGAGAAATAATGGGAAATAAGCAGAGATAAGTCTAGGTAATGGGAGTTATGGTGAGATAATGGGAGATAAGGAGAAATAATGGGAGATAAGGAAAAAAAATGGGAGAGATAAGGAGAAATATTGCGAGATAAGTCGAGATAAACCTAGATAATGGGAGATAAGGTGAGATAATGGGAGATAAGGAGAAATAATGGGAGATGAGCAGAGATAAGCTTAGATAATGGAAATTATGTAGAGATAATGGGAGATAAGGAGAAATAATAGGAGATAAGGGGAAATAAGGGCAGATATTTTATTACGTTAGGTAACATAAGGAATGAGCAGTGGCGATAGTAGTGAATCAAGTCCACGCGAGCGGAGCCGCGGGCACGGCTAGTATATATATATATATATATATATATATATATATATATATATATATATATATATATATATATATATATATATATATATATATATAACACTGAACTGAAGGATGAAAAGTTTTTGGTCTAGTTACTTAATACAAATTTTTTTACAAAATTCGACTTTATTCTCCAATATAGTCTCCTTCAAAAGCGATACAATCAGTCCAACGCTTTTCTAACATTTCTGTACCTTTCTTGTAGACGGATTTGTCCTTGCCTTCAAAATAGACCTCAGTTCTTCATTGGAGCCAAATCTCTTTCTCGCGAGCATTTTTTTAAGGTTTACAAATAGATAATAGTCGCTGGGGGCCAAATCTGGAGAATACGGTGGATGAGGAAGCAATTCAAGCAATTTTGCCATCGTAACCATTGTCTTGTGACACGATGCTTTGTCTTGACGAAAGAGCACTTTTTTCTTGTTCATTTGGGGCCCTTTCTTTGCGCTTTCTGCTTTCAAATGCACCAATAACTTTATATAATATTCGCTATTGATGGTTTTTCCCTTCTCGATGAAAATTATTCCACTCGCATGCCAAAATACAGAGGCTAAAACCTTGCCAGCCGACTGTTTGTCTTTAGTCGCTTCGGACGGCTTTCACCGGCTGCTGTCCACTCAACTGACTGCCGATTTGATTCCGGTGTGTAGTCGTAGATCTATGTTTCATCCATTGTCACATATCGCATGAAAAAATCCTTTTTATTGAGCTTAAACAGGTCCAAACAGCGCTCAGAATCATCAACACGTTGTTGTTTTTGGTCCACAGTGAGCAAACGCGGTACCCATTTCGAACAGTGTTTTCTCATACCAAAATGTTTATGCAAAATATGACAAACACGTTCTTTTGATATCTTTAGGGTATCAACTTTACGATCATCCAAAACAATTTTGTGGATTTTTTCAATATTTTCTAGTGTAACCACCCCATTTGCGCGTTCAGCATCATTTGTATCTGTACGACCGCGTTTAAATTCAGCATACCAGTAAATGATGAGTGATTTTCCAGGGGCAGAGTCCCCGTAACACTTATCAAGCCATTGCTTTGCTTGAACGGTATTTTTTCCCATCAAAAAAAAATAGTGTTTAATCGACACACGAAATTCGTTTTTTTTTCATTGCTTTGAAAATATCAAAAGTAGCGTCACTAAAACCCCTGTTACTTGTAAACTAATCGTCGAAATGTAATGAAATTTTGACTCGTATCGCTTGAAGGTTAGTACTTCCTAAAAATCATATGGACTTTTTGAAAAGGGCAACATCTATGAGTCAAAGCAAAAACTTTTCAGCCTACGTGTTGGTTAATATATAGGTGAACATCCTGTATTTAGATTAAATGTCATTTCTAAAGCGTGTCTCAAAATTCACACAAGAAGTAATTTTGATAGAAAACACAGGTTTTTAATTAAAAATTGTAATCTTTTTATTGATTCATAAAATATACAGTATAGGGTTATGTATGGAATAACATATCGGGTAAATGGCCTCCACGGCTTTACTGGGACATACGCACTCTTTTGTCGAAATTTTCCATGACCGTTTTGCATAAATGTGGTTAAATTTCGTTGATACAGCGCTTCATTTCGTCCTTCAAGTCGTGGGAGGTCGTGGGCTTGTTGGCATAAACCTTAGACTTTAAAAACCCCAAAAAAAAAAAATTCCAACGGCGTTAAATCGCATGATCTGGGCGGATAATTCTGATGACCAAAACGGGATATTACACGACCAGAAAATGACTCATGCAGTAATTGAATCGTTTCTCGGGCTGTATAGCATGTGGCACCGTCTTGTTGAAACCACATGTCGTCCACATCCATATCTTGCAATTTAGGCAAAAAAAACTGGATTGTCATATCGCGATAACGATCACCATTAACTGTTATTGCCTGACCAACCGCATTTTCGAAGAAGAATGGTCCGATGATGCCTCCAGCCCAAAATCCGCACCAAACAGTGACACGTTGTGGATGCATTTGTTTCGCAACAGTCACGCGTGGATTGTCTGAACCCCAAATGCGACAATTGTGTCGATTAACGAAGCCATCAAGATGGAAATGAGCCTCATTGCTGAGGATGATTTTCTTCGAAAAATCAGTATCCACTTGTTGTTCCATAATCCATTCAACGAACTCTCTTCATTGTGCGTGATCAGTAGTCTTCAGTTCTTGAGTCAACTGAACTTTGTAAGCGTGAAGATGCAAATCTTTCGTGAGAATACGCTGTAGAGAGTTTCTCGAAATGTCTAATTCTTGACCACGGTGCCGAATTGATGTTCCTGGAGTCTCAGCAACACTCTCACGAACTGCTTCAATGTTTTATGTCGAACGACTTGTTGAAGGACGGCCAGAGCGTTTAAGGTCACTAATTGATCCAGTCTCCCTGAATTTTTCAATTAATCTCTTCACAGTTGATGAAGTTAAATCACTATTCCGACCATATTTTGTACGGAAATTCCGAACTGTAGCTGCCAAACTTTCATTATTTTTAAAATATTGCTCAATAATGAAAACACGTTGTTCTCTCGTGTAGCGCTCCATTTTTAATAACCCTAAACTGTCAGCTGTCACGCTGTGTTTTTTGTTTTGTTGGCAGCACTTTATCATACAAATGGCTCCAAATTCAAATCTGGGACACCCTTTATCATTAGTAAAGATTTATTTTCTGAAGCTAGTGACTGATTATTGGTTTGCTAATCCAAATAAATGATATTGTTACGTTTATATTACCTTACCCCACGAATAGTAGGTAACTTTTTAATAGCTATTAAAACTTACGGAATATTTCTATAAAATTGTTTAAAATTTTTGTTTAATAATGCTTTCATTCGACTTTTATCCAACTTAAAAGCTGACATATTTTGTTCTTTTCCTTTCTTTTTCATTTTTCTGGGAGATTTTGTTAATACCTGAAACAATACAATATTCAGTTTCAAATAAATAAGTTTGTTACTTCTAACCGCTATACCAATATCCAAGTAAAGAGAGGTCAAATGCAAGTTAGACTTGCGCAATTAGTGTTCCGTATCATGACTGCCTTCAAAATAAAATAATCTCCTTACAAAGGCTGACTTAATTAGGTTCCTGATATCCTTAAGATCCAATTTGTATTTTGACGTTCTTTCTTAGTCAATAATGTATAATAGTTATAGCATCTTAGCTACTCAATAGCCAATAAATTAATCTAGCTCAAACTAGAATCTAGTAATAAAAGTGTAAAACAAATATTTACTACATAAATATGCATTTCTTATAAACAAATTCAAAAAACTTATTTTCTCCTGGTATACATCCGTGTGTGTGTACTGGAAAGTATATTAACACAACTTCCACCATATTCTCATGAAACACAGTTTTCACAGCTTTTTTATAGCAAATAAATTATCAAACGTAGTGCAATCGTGACAATTTTCGCTCAATCTACACTTTATGAAGAATATTCTAGAACTAGAACACAGTAATTTGTTTGGTAGAAACACATATTACCAAAGACTTGGAAGACAGCGAAATAAACATTAATGGCTATAAAGCAGTTCATGCACTTTCAACAAGTAGGCATACAGGAGGAGCTTCTATATACGTGAAAGAAGAACTTCATTATAGGTCAACTATAAATATAGTAATAGATGGGAATTTATGGTTGGTTGGTATAAACCTATGTGTTAATGGCAAAAAATACAATGTTCTTAATGTCTACCATTCTCCTAATGCCAGTGATATTGTATTCTTGGATAAATTAGAAGAAATAATAGGAGAATATGCTGTAAAACCTGACGGGTTTATTTTAACAGGGGGATTTCAACATCAATGTTGCAAAAGATTCATATTATTCCAAGAAACTTAAAGATATTATAAAAAGTAATGGTATGTATCAAATCGTTCAAAACTTTACAAGAATTACACAGAATACAGCAACAATGATTGATCTTATAATAACTAATGAAAAAAAGTATTGAATATCAAATTCACCACTCACCCAAAATAGCGGATCACTCCATTATAACTACAGAATTTCCTTCTTTTAAAAGAGTTAAGCAAAAAACAAGTGTCAGAGATACGAAAAACTTTAACGAACTTCAGTTTCAATTGGACATTATGAGCCTGAACTAACCTTGAAGTCCACAAACGAGATTGCAAACTATCTGGTACAAATTATAACTGAGAAATTAAACAAGCATGCTCCAATAGTAGAAAGAGAGGCAATGTGCAAATGGGGAAACAAAAAATGGTGGACGCTCGGAATTAAAGATGCAATTTCTAATAGAGACAGATTGTACAGAAGAGCAATGATAACTAGACTTGAAGATGACTGGATAAACTATAAACAGAATAGAAACAGAGTGGTTCAGCTTATTAAAGAAAAAAAGCAAGCATATTATAATAGAAAAATAGATGAAGTTAAAGGAGATTCTAAAGAAATGTGGAGGACTCTGAAGGGTCTAATCATTTCTAGTAAAAAACAATAAACGACAAGAAGGCATTTTTTTCAAAGGAAAGATGGAAAAGGATAACAAAATAATAGCAGAAAAATTTAATGACTACTTTTTGCAAAGTATTAGTGCCATAACAAAAGACATGGGGGAAATTGAAACCCAGGAAGTTCTAAACAATATCGAAACCCCAATAAATAAGTTTAATAATTTTGATACATTAGAACTAGCTGACCTTAGAAAAACTGTAAAAATTTAAAAAATAAGACAAGTAGTGTTGATGGCATTAATGTCAGAATTTTAAAACTAGCATTTGAAGTAATAGGTGATTGCTTTCTGAAACTAATTAACACTAGCCTAGTAAGAGGAAGATTCCCCAAGAATGGAAAATGACAACGATTATTCCTATAGAGAAAGTAACTAACACTAATAGATGTAAAGAATATCGACCAATTAATATGGTAGCTACATATGAAAAACTTCTTGAAACTATTGTAAGCAAACAAATGAGAAAATACGTAGAGGAAAACAAGTTGCTTACATGGTGTCAGACTGGTTTTAGGAAAAATCATTCTTGTGAAAGTGCACTACAGACTGTTATTTCCAAGTGGAAGTCTTCTATAGGTGAGAAAAAATTGGTTGGTGTACTTCTACTTGACTTTCAAAGGGCTTTTGAAACTATAAACAGAAAGTTGTTGGTTCAGAAATTGGAAAAATATAGTTTTGAGGGAAATGTATTAAAATGGTTCTGTGAATGTCTGGACAGCAGAACACAACAAACAAAGTATAATGGAGCGTTATCTTCTATTAGGATCAATAGTCATGGTGTTCCACAGGGCACAGTGCTAGGATCTGACTTATTCATATTATATATAAATGATATAGTGAAAGTCATAAAAAAATGTGAATTACAGCTATTTGCAGATGACACAATCCTCTATTATGAAAGTGATAACATAACAGATCTAGTGCAAACAATAAATGAAGACTTAGATAGGTTACACAAGTGGCTGTGTTGTAATAGTCTTAGTGTCAATGTTAAAAAAAAACCAAATTTATGATACAAAAAGGCAAAAATAATACTCTAGATAACACTACTCATAATGGCATTGTGATAGACAATGACAGAATTGAACAAGTTAAAGAATGTAAATATTTGGGTGTAGTTATTGATGAAAATCTATCATTTTCTAGTCATGCCACTTATATAACAAAAAAAGTATCAAAAAAAAATTTATTTTTTATGTAGAATAGGTAAAAATTTAAGTACTTGGGCTAAATTGCTAATATATAAGTCGATAATAATGCCCCACCTCAATTATTGTTCCACAATTCTCTATATGTTCAACAAAAGAGATATAGACAATCTCCAGAAAAAGCAAAAACTGGGCATTAAGATGTATAATAGGTTGTAATAGGTATTCAAGAATAAAAGATATGTTGAAAACAACAGACTTATTAAGTGTAAAACAAAATATCTTTTTAAACACAATGATAGTTGTTTTTAAAATTAAAATAGAATGTACCCTGAACATATTTTAGAAAAATTACAATATGTCAATGACATTCACGCATATAACACTAGAAATAGATTGGACTTTTATGTTCCCACTGTGAATTCATCATATGCTGAAAATTGCTTATTCCATCGGGGACTTATAGAATTTAACAATCTTCCAATAAATTTGAAAAATGCAAACTTTGTAAACTTTAAAAAATTGTTAAGAAGCTACATAATAGATAACCATAGCATTTAAGTTAGTTTGTAATTATATATATTGTAATTGTACTTGTTTAGCTTCGCTAATAATAAAGATTATTATTATTATATTATTATTATTATTACTTTTCAAAATTTCTTTATTAGTACTTTCGATATATGGGGGGGGACATGGATTTTTGATCTTTCTTTTAAATAATACAAAAAAAATGCGTGCACAAGTATTACATCATATATATTTTTGAAGTCGTGTTTTCGCAAGATTTCATTTGCTGGCACCCCCCTCGATAATCAGGTTATTTTTTTTTAACTTCTAATTTCACCCCCCAAAACTAAGTCAAAATTTAACTTTGAAAACTACACGGCTCTGATTGGGCCATCAATTCCCATCATGGTTAAACCTCTGAAGTTAAAAATTGTCATTGGTTAAAACTTTTAACCAATGGGACTGCTTTTTTTCATTTATTTTATTCATAATTATACTGGTCAGTACTGTTTTTGTCTGAAAATGATCACAGGAGGTCCTTAGTTTATGCGAAATAACCAATTACACACAGAGACTTTGGTGTGCCAACCATAAAGGCACACATGAGGCAAACTCAAATGAAGGCATCCTAGCATCGCAATCCAATCATCAGAGACGCCTTCCTAACCAACCAATTCCCGAGACCCTCAGACCCTCTCTCGGATGAAGACGATGGTCCTCCCAACCCACCATGACAGAAGAATGTAAAACAAAGTTAAGTTAGCATAGGTCCTAGATTAAGTTAGGTTAGGTCATAACCATGTTAAAAAGCACATTTCCTAGGTTAAGTTTATATTAGGAACACTATTGTAAATACTCAGGTTAAATTATAATAAGTGTACTTTCTCATCATGTCAGAACAACGTTCATTTAATAGACGTAAGATACTATGCCTTTCTTGTAAGCCAATACCGGTAAAAAGAGCAACTCGCCAAGGATACTATTTGAGCCTATTAGATTCCAAAGTAACATCTAAACCCAAGATTTATAAAATGCTGTGCTATACTGAAAACGTCGTAGTGATACTAGGAAACAGGGGACGATCGCCAGAGTTTAGTTTAAAAATTTAATAGAACAGCAATAAAATTTGGATCTATCATATCCAGCAAAAATATAGTGCATAACAACATATAAAATACCATTAAAATGTAAGCTGATCGTTGACGAAAAAATTATACTGCAAGAAATAAATTAAATATACCGGAAAAGATATTATGTAACGAATATGGACACAGAAGTAAGAAACCAAGCCCTAAAGGCGACGAAAACAACAGAAGGCTTAAAAGATCCAATATAGGGAAACAGACACCTAAAAACTTAAACAAAATCTCGAATTGACAAACAAAGTAAGATAATCGTTTTTCGTTTATAATAAGAAATAGTAAGATTCATAGAAAATAATCCTCAGAATAAAGTAATGTCAACCTTTTTACCATAAGACGTCAAAACGTTTCAATATAGAATCTGTTCTTTCTTTTTGTTAATTTTTTTGCCTTGAATACAACACATAATCCAAATAATTAACTTCCAAGTTAACATTGACATGAATATGATATTTCGATTTCTTTTTTACTTTATAGACCAGAATGGGATTTTTTCTATATTTTCAGTACAAGGAATTTTAAAAGCTTCAAAAAATGCAATTAAGGAAGTAAGGTTCGTATTTAAAAAGTTTAAATCATCGGTAGTATCTATAATGCATTTAATTTTTAAAATTTTCCCTATTTAAGTGTTTTTATATTGCCTATACTGTCCAAGATTGCAGTATATACAGTACTTAAATTGGACATTAATACAGCATTATTTCTAGGAAGAAATGTCTGATGTAGCTATAGGCATTGATCTACGAACGACATATACTGTTGCCGCTATTTATAGGGATGACTGTTTTTTTGTTACACGAAATTTACACTGATACTAAAACATATTTAAGTTCCCGCAGTACAAAAGTGCAATAGTTTTTATTTCGTCACCTTCAGTTTTTAGGAGACAATAGCATATTCTGTTTGTTAAAAAACGAGTGGTTTCGTTTAAGACGTCATCGTTACTGAACAACCTCTGACCTTAAAAATTATATTTTTGTTTTATCTTACACCTCCGTAATCAAGTCCTACTTGTCTGCTAAATAACGTGGATTAGATTCCTTACAGGATGAGGACGTATGTCGAGATTCTCACGGAATTTTGACACACGTCTACGCCAATGATCTGCACGGAACCTAAAGATCACGTAAGTAATTGTTACTATTAGTCAAAGGGTAACTAATAAGTCGAAATACGGCTTGTTCCTCATAGTACTCAATCGCCTGTGTCATTTAGACCAACGTTTTCTAAATCTAGAGAATCCCGAGAACTGTTTGTCATTCCAAGTCAAGACGATGAAATGGAGTGCGATACAACTTATGAAGCAAGTAACTCTGATATTCGTCCGTCCTCACATCCTTTTAAAGGTGGCCAAATTGAGCAAAATCTAAATCCTTTCGAGAAAGCTGCCTAGAACTGTTCAGAAATGTCGTTAAAAATTCTTGAGCAACCATAAGGCAGTAATTCACAAAGCTAAATGAATTTTTTTGAAATTTTACAAAACTCTAGGATGTAACATGGTAAAAATACACTTTCTGAAATCGCACCTGAAGTTCCTTCCCGAAAATCTGGTTACTGTTAGCAACGAACCCAATGAAAAATTTCCAGAAGGAGAAGCAATACCAAGGAAAACACAGAGCCCTAAATTATTAACTGGTTGGTTATTGCTGGGTATTTAAAAGAGACAAACCTTCAGCTAAGTACTCGAAAATCGTAAAATATTGATACCAGATTTTTTTCAAATCAAATTTGATTTATTTCGCTTATAATTTTAATTAAGATTAAAATTTTTTGACCAGTTTTATCATCTTTGATGATATATACATACATATATATATATATTTATATATATATATATATATATATATATATATATATATATATATATATATATATATATATATATATATATATATATATATATATATATATTAATATATATATATATATATATATATATATATATATATATATATATATATATATATATTATATATATATATATATATATATATATATATATATATATATATATATATATATATATATATATATACAGTCCCTGGCCAAATTATTAGACGCACTGTATTTTTTTTAGTAATTTTATGTTTCTTAAGAGTTTTTATGCAATAATGGTATATTTTTAAACTACAATATTATTGATTTTTATTTAAAAGAATTGTTGTAGACTACATATTTGTATTTATTTTTAACATATGGCAACACTGTGTTGACAAAAAGTGATACATGAACGTAAACAAGTACAAACCTGTATCAGTCGCGATCGGAATCGAGTCAGGTACGGACGTGTTTCTGTGGCTTTATGGACTGTGATTGTTTGTTTAACAGTTTTATACTACTCAGTTATTAGTTTATTTTGTATGCAGTGTTTTAAAAAAGTAATTGGACTATTTTCATTATGGGTAGAAAAGGCGATCTTTCACCACGTAAAAAAGCTGAAGTGAAGGCCCTTGTGATTGCGAAAGCATTTACAAACCGAGAAATATCACGAAGATTGGAGGTTTCTGAAGCTAGTGTACGACGCATAAAAAAGAAAATTGAGTCAGGGAAGGAATTAAGCACGAAAAGAAAGAAAAGATGCGGTAGAAAACCAATTTTCACTCCACGGTCAGAGAGATGTTTGAAGAAAAAATTTGTGTAAAAAAACAGATTTGCTACCACAAAGGTAATAAAATCACAACTCCAGGATGCTAGCGTAAATGCTTCTGAGCGCACTGTTCGAAGAAAATTGAAAGAATTAGATTTTAAGGCCTGTCGCCCCGCCAGGAAGCCCAAGTTAACAGCTGCAATGAAAGCAAAGCGCCTGAAGTGGGCCAAACAATGGCAAGACAAAGATGTGGACTTCTGGAGATCGGTAAGATACAGCAATTTGATCAATAATTGATACATTATTATCATTTTCAGTTAAATAAAGCAAATAAACATGGAAGTTTATATATTTTTTCCTATTTTTGACAGGTCTGCTTCAGTGACGAAAGCACATTCGAAATTTGCAGAATAAAGCTCAGTATGTGCGTCGTCGTCATGGAGAAAAGTTTCATCCTGATTGTGTCGTCCCGACGGTTAAACATCCCACCAAAGTGTTGATTTGGTCAGTCATCAGCGGCAAGGGCACTGGGACGTCTGTACGTCGTCAAAGGAATAATGAGGCAAGATCAGTACAAAGAAGTATTACAAAATCGGTTGATTCCGCAGCTCAGAGAATGGTTTCCAAATGGGGAACCATTCACTTTCATGCAAGATGGAGCTCCCTGCCACACTGCTCTGTCTGTTAAAGTTTTTTGGCAGAAAAAAATATCCCTCTGTTGGATTGGCCGGGTAATAGCCCTGATATGAACCCCATTGAAAATGTGTGGGAGCTGATGAAAAGAGAAGTGGCTAAAGATGTGATTACCAACAAAACCAGCTCCTAGAAAAGATTATTCATGTGTGGAATCATCATCCTCAAATGCAGGAGACAGTACAATCTTGCATTGATAGCATGCCGCGCAGAATTAAAGCTTTGATAGCGGCTAAAGGTGGCTCAACTAAATATTGACTTTTACTAACATTAATTTCACTTTTCTTTAAAACTTAATAAACTTATGCTTTTCTAAATTAATGCTGTTTTATTTATGTCAAATAAATAGGTAATTGATTGGATAATATAAAAATAAAAAACAAATCAATTTAAAATAATAAAACGGTACAATATCACTCGGTAATTAATATTTTACATGAAATCTTGCAGTGCGTCTAATAATTTGGCCAGGGACTGTATATATATATATATATATATATATATATATATATATATATATATTATATATATATATATATATATATATATTATATATATATATATATATATATATATATATATATATATATATATATATATATATATATAATATATAATATATATATATATATATATATATA
>CM032456.1:183917312-183987209 GCA_019049505.1 Pachyrhynchus sulphureomaculatus | reverse complement strand
AACCACGGGGCTCCCGTGATCATCCTCAGGGCCTTGTTCTGCACTGCTTGAAGTTGGGCTCTCCTTGTTCTGGAGAGCTGGCACCAGGTGAATGAACAAGATGGAAAATTTATTATATATATATAAAATTCCTACAGGTAAAATACAATAACGTTGGGAATTCCTAATTATACTGTTATAAAGACTTTATATTATAGGTAACAAATTATTAGGTAGGGTATCATCGTATATTTCAAAAGAGGTGAATTATTTAATTATAATTGGTCATTTAAAAAATAATTAGTATGTTTTAAGTTTATTGATTTCCAGAGATTCAAGCCAATTTAATTTATACTCTTTATTTTCAACATGTAAAATTTTAAAGTTTTTATTAAACTGATGTTCTGATTCTATTAAATGGTTAGCGTTATTTAAGTCTGATTTACTAGTTATAAAGAGGTAAAAATGTTCTTTTATTCTTTTTTTAAAATTTCTTCCTGTTTGATCAATATACAGTGACTCACAGCTTAAATGATGCAGTCGCTATAAGAAAAGACTAACTGGTCTCAGGGCCTCTTTATTTATTTGGAAAAAAAAAAACTTATTGAAATTAAATTAGTAAAGAGTCTTCTAAAAAAGTATGAATTACTGTTTGTCTTAAATATGCCTTACTTAATTAACAATAAATAATTAATTAAATTATATGCGATTTTAACGTCACAGCTTAAATGATGCAAAATTCAATATACCAAAATTATTAGAGAAAACAAACTGTAGAATTTGCAATAAGCCTGCTAATATTTAGTCGGGCCTCCCTCATTATCAGTAACGGCTTGTAATCTTCGGGACAATGATTCAACTAACTTTCTAGTATACTCCGGGGAAATAGTGTTCCATGCTTCAGTAATTTTTACTTTTAATTCAGTTTTATTTGATATTGGGGCACTATTTACTTTATTTTTAATGTCAGCCACAAATTTTCAATTACATTTAAGTCTGGTGACTGGGCTGGTGTTTTAATAACATTTGGACAGTTATAAAGCAACCTACTGCGGACTCGAAATGACGTGTGCTTTGGATCATTGTCGTGATAGAACCGATAATTGTTTTCAATATCTAATTTTTTTGGGCACTAGCGAGGAGATGCTGCCTTAATATATCCAAGTACACATATTGGTTCATATTCCCTTCGATGAAATGCATGTTACCTACCCTGTAGATGACATACAGCCCCATAACATCACTCCACCTACACCGTGCTTTACCGTAACTTTCATATTTTTCAATTTTAATTCTTCGTTAGGCTTTCTCCACACTGATATTTTTCCATCGGACCCAAATAAGTTTATTTTGGTCTCATCAGCAAATATTACTGAATTCCAGAAGTTCAAGTCTTTGCTCTCTGGCAAATTCCAATCTCACGCGTCTATTTCTTTGGCTAATAAAAGGCTTATTTCTAGCAGTTCGACCATGTAAATTATTATTTCGGAAGATCCGTCGAACTGTTTCGGGGTTACACCTTTTTCCAAACTGTCTTTCTACCTCGGCGCACTACTTTGGCGCACTTTTTTTTTTTGGATTATTTGATACCTCTCTTAAAATCCATCTTTCTTCACGTTCATTGAAGATCTTATTTGGAGCCAACCTTGACTTATTCTCGACTCTATTTTCATTCCGGTAACGTTCAATGATATGCTGAACAGTTGACGGACATTTATTTACCATTTTGGCTATGACTCTTTAGCTGTATCCATTCCTGTAATGAGTAATAATTAAATTTCTCTCAGAAATTGTAGTTCGACGACCCATTCTTAAACAATTTCGTTTCATTGAATGAAAAAATGTCAAACTAAACAAAAAACAATTGCACTAAGAAATCAAAGCAACGCCGCCTTCGTAAATTTCAAAATGCGATAAGTTTTGACCCCTGTTGTTATTTTGCATCATTTCAGCTGTGACGTTAAAATTGCATATGATTTGATTAATTATTTATTGTTAATTAAGTAAAGCATATTTAAGACAAAAGGTAATTCATACTTTTTTAGAAGACTCTTTACTAATTTAATTTCAATAAGTTGTTTTTTCTAAATAAATAAAGAGGCACTGAGACCAGTTAGTCTTTTTTTATAGCGACTGCATCATTTAAGCTGTGAGTCACTGTACGAGGCTGGTTTGAAAAGTCCGTGCAAAGTCCGAGAGATGGCACCACCGGCGCGTATCGAGGTCATGTTTAGTTAGTAGCATCTCTTGAATGAACGCACACCAAGTTTCAGCCATATTGGTCTATTTCTTTGTGTTTGGCATTCGTGTGAATCAAGGAAGTCGAGTGATTTTCAAGAAATGGACGAAAAAGAATTTCGTGTGGTGATTAAACATTACTTTCTGAAAGGCAAAACGCCTCAGGAGACTAAAGAGAAACTTGATAAACATTATGGTGACTCTGCACCTTCGATTAGAACAGTTTATAAGTGGTTTCAAAATTTTCGGACTGGCCATATGGGCACAAGTGACGCTGAACGTTCTGGACGGCCTGTGGAGGTTACGACTCCAGAAATCATTGATCAAATCCATGATATGGTGATGGATGACAGAAGAGTTAAGGTGCGTGAGATTGCTAGTGCTGTGGGCATCTCGACTGAACGGGTACATAATATTTTGCATAAATATTTGGACATGAGAAAGCTATCCGCAAGATGGGTGCCGCGATTGCTCACGCTTGACCAAAAACGGAATCGTGTGAAGTGTTGCAAGGATGGTTTGCAGCTGTTCCAGAAGAATCCGGAGGACTTTAAGCGTCGTTTCGTCACTGTGGATGAAACATGGATACATTACTATACTCCTGAGACCAAACAACAATCTAAACAATGGATTACCAAGGGGGAATCTGCACCAAAAAAGGCGAAGACCGTTCCTTCGGCCGGAAAGGTTATGGCGACTGTCTTTTGGGATTCGCTAGGGATAATCCTCATCAACTATCTGGAAAAGGGTAAAACTATTACAGGTAAATATTATTCATCGTTATTGGACCGTTTGAAAACCGAGCAGCAAGAAAAAACGCCCGCGATTGGCCCACAAGAAAGTCCATTTCCATTAGGACAACGCACCAGCACACACCTCAGCAGTTGTGGTCGCAAAATTAATGGAAATAGGATTCCAACTCGTTTCACATCCCCCCTATTCTCCAGACTTGGCTTCCTCGGACTACTATTTGTTCCCCAATTTGAAGAAATCGCTGACGGGACAAAGATTTTATTCAAACGAGGAGGTGATTGCAGACACTAATGGATATTTTGCAGACTTGGACAAATCC
The DNA here is from genome assembly GCA_019049505.1 of Pachyrhynchus sulphureomaculatus. Classification (NCBI taxonomy): domain Eukaryota; kingdom Metazoa; phylum Arthropoda; class Insecta; order Coleoptera; family Curculionidae; genus Pachyrhynchus; species Pachyrhynchus sulphureomaculatus. The sequence goes on along the minus strand of CM032456.1, from coordinate 183,983,920 downwards.
TATTATTCGGAAGGGATCAACAAACTAGAACATCGTTGGACGAAATGTATAAGCTTAAAAGGAGACTATGTCGAAAAATAAAAAAGGTTTACCCCAAATACATAAGTAGTTTTTATTTTTGCACGGACTTTTCAAACCAGCCTCGTATATACAATCGCAAGTTTATATAAATACCTGATTTTTGCTCTTTATTTGTTTTTGATTTATTATTTTTTATATATTTGCTTAGGGTGTTATTTGTTTTAAATGCTACATTAATATTTAGTTTTTTTGTTAAGACACTTCTAATTTTTTTGCTAGTCTCATTTCAATGAACCCACAAACACAAAAACTATATTCTTTAACAAAATTGCATAAAAAAGATTATCCAATAGGACCAGTAGCCTCTTTTACTTTTACACCATCTTATAAGTTGTCAAAGATATTAATAAAAATAATAAATGAGAATACTAATTTTGCTGTTTTAAATATAAAACTCGTATGATTTAGTTACTAGAATTCAAAATATACAGCTTCCTAGCAAAATTAAACCAATTTATTTCCGAATATACCACCTCAATATACTATAACATTACCAGCTTTTAAACTCAAACCCCAATAATTATATTAAAAAAACCGGTCAAGTGCAAGTTGAACTTGCGCAATTAGTGTTCCGTACGTTGATTGCTTTTAAAATAAAAAATTTTGTTACAGATGTATAAAATGATCAGTGACTTCACAAAACACACCCCAAATGAGTTTTCAACAAAGTTTGTTTCCAATCTTTACTGAAATCTGATGACCTTGAAACTTTTGTTTTTTTTAAATACCAGAAAAATTATTAAAGGTAATGCACTCGTGATAATTTTCGTTCAATCTACACCCCGTGGAGAATATTCAGGAATTTTTTCAAAATTTTTTGATAAGTACTTTTCGAGATAAGGCCCGGGACAGCGATTTTTTAAAAATAATACAAAGAGAAAGTGCGCGCAAGTTTTATATTATATATACATTTTTTACTCGTGTTTTCACAAGCTTTCATTTGACACCACACTCGATGATTTTTTTTTCACTTCCGATTTCACCCCCCAAAACTAACCCCTTAAGACAAAATTTAACTCTCAAAACTACATGGCTCTGATGAGGCCATCAATTCCTATATTATTACCAAATTTCAACTTTCTATGTCAATTAGTTTCGGAGAAAATCGGGTGTGACAGACAGACAGACACCGAAGTGATCTTATAAGTATTCCGTACGGAACACTAAAAACAAGAAATACTCTTTACAGTTAGCACCTATTTAGCACAAAACTACTTTGAGTTTAATAACACTATATAAACTAAATTGGGAATGCGGGATCTTTGGCACAATGACACTACCCAGTATATATCACCACTACACCAAACACTTTATTTTTGCACTCGACGCGCGTTTCACTAACCATGTTAGCTTCATCAGGAGCGATGATTGATTAGCGAAACGTGCGTCAAGTGTAAAAATAAAGTGTGGTGTAGTGGTGATATATACTGAGTACTATATAAACTAATAATAAAGGTCTCATAAGGGGTAATTAGTCCCCTTAGTCCCATACTAGCAGAAATTTTCATGAACTTTATAGAATCCAAAATCAGTGAACATCAGTTGTTTAAAAAAATTCATTTATTGGTACAGATATGTAGATATTTTAGTCTGCTTCACGGGAAGGGATAGACAACTCAAAATATTTTGTGATTATATAAATAATTCACATACTAACATTGAAATTCACTACAGAAGAAGAAACTAATAATAGCATAAACTTCTTAGTCCTTCCGTGTAACTCCTTGTACTGCTCTCAGGTATTTCATTTCGACGGCTTGTATCTTGTTTTTCTGCCTGTCTGTTAGGGTCCATGATTCACATCCATATGTTAGGATTGTCCTATAAATTGCTTTGAACACTTTTATTTTTGTTTGTTTCGTCACTTCTTTCTTCCTAATGAATTTATTACTTATTGCATAGTAAAGTTTGTTCGTTTTTTCGATTCTTTCATTAATTTCTTTGTCTTGTTTTCCAGTTTCATCCATTATCACTCCCAAATACTCATACTGTTCCGCTTGTATTTTATTCCCTTCTATGTAAATGTTCGTTTATTGCTTTTCCATTGTCATTACTTTTGTTTTATCTATATTAATTTTCATACCTTCTTCTTCAAACGCTTTATTCCAAATATCGAGGTTTCCTTGTAATTGTCTCTCGTTCTCCGCCAATAGCACGATATCATCAGCAAAAGCCACTTCAGATATTTCTATTCTTTTTAGCTTCCAGTATCCAATTGTCATTCTTTTCACTTTTATTTCGCATTTCTTGATTATTTCATTCATGTATACCGTGAACAATGTTGGGCTCAAGCAAATACTAATTATTTGTTAAACGACCATTTAGAATTAAATAATTCACCCTTTTTAAATATATTTCAATAATACCGTACCTAATAATTTGTTACCTATAATATAAAGTCTTTATAACAGTATAATTAGGAATTCCCAACATTATTGTCTTTTACCTGTCTTCCCTTATATATAATACTAGCCGGGCCCGCGGCTCCGCTCGCGTGGACTTGATTCACCACTATCGTTACTTCTCATTCCTTAATTTACCAAACCATTATTTCCCCTTATCTCTCAATATTTTTCCTTATCTCCCATTATCTCTACATAATTTCGATTATCTAAGCTTAACTCTGCTCATCTCCCATTATTTCTCTTTATCTCCCATTATTTCTCCTTATCTCCCATTATTTCTACTTATCTCCCATTATTTCTCCTTATTTCCCATTATCTCACCATAACTCCCATTATCTAGACTTATCTTTGCTTATCTCCCATTTTTTTCCTTATCTCCCATTATTTATATTTATCTCCCATTATCTCACCTTATCTCCCATTATCGAGCCTTATCTCGACCATTATTTCTCCTTATCTCCCATTATCTAGGCTTATATCGAATTATATAGAACATATGTTTAAATTTATAAAAACACGTAAATCGGATAAGTGGTTCTCAAGTGATAAGCGCACTAACGGACAGACAGACAGACAGACAGAAAGACGTTGCATTTTATATATATTCTAGATAGAAGATTATAGATAACCTGGCCAGAGAACAAATGTGTGAATTAAAAAAAAAACACGTAAATCGGATAAGGGGTTCTCGAGTGATAAGCGCACTAACGGACAGACACACAGACAGAGAGACGTTGCATTTTATATATATATTATATTCTTTGCTACATGATATTGTCCCATATTTAATGCTTTAGGCAGTGTATTGCAAGAGAACGCGCTAGCGGCAAACCTCCCTCCGACTTGATTCACTATTATCGTCACTGCTTATTCCTTATGTCACCTAACGTAATAAAATATATCCTATAACCTGGCCAGAGAACATATGTATGTTTAACAAAAAAGCACGTAAATCGGATAAGTGGTTCTCCAGTGATAAGCGCACTAACGGACAGACAGACAGAGAGACGTTGCATTTTATATATATTACTAGCCGGGCCTGCGGCTCCGCTCGCGTGGACTTGATTCACTACTATCGTCACTGCTTATTCCTTATGTTACCCAACGTAATAAAATATCTCCCATTATTTCTCCTTATCTCCCAATATTTCTCCTTATTTCCCATTATCTCTACATAATTTCCTTTATCTAGGCTTATCTCTGCTCATCTCCCATTATTTCTCCTTATCTACCATTATTTCTCCTTATCTCCCATTATCTCACCTTATTTCCCATTATCTAGGCTTATCTCGACTTATCTCCCATTATTTCTCCTTATCTCCCATTATTTCTCCTTATCTCCCATTATTTCTCCTTATCTCCCATTATCTCACCATAACTCCCATTATTTAGACTTATCTCTGCTTATCTCCCATTATCTCTCCTTATCTCCCATTATTTATACTTATCTCCCATTATCTCACCTTATCTCCCATTATCGAGGCTTATCTCGACTTATCTCCCATTATTTCTCCTTATCTCCAATTATCTCACCTTATCTCCCATTATCTAGGCTTATATCGAATTATATAGAACATATGTATAAATTTATAAAAACACGTAAATCGGATAAGTGGTTCTTGAGTGATAAGCGCACTAACGGACAGACAGACAGACAGATAGACGTTGCATTTTATATATATTGTATTCTTTGCTACATGATATTGTTCCATATTTAATGCTTTAGGGAGTGTATTGCAAGAGAACGCGCTAGCGGCAAACTTTTCTCCGACTTAATTCACTATTATCGTCACTGCTTATTCCTTATGTCACCTAATAAAATGTAGCCTATAACCTGGCCAGAGAACATACGTATGGTTAAAAAAAAGCACGTAAATCGGATAAGTAGTTCTGCAGTGATAAGCACACTAACGGACGGACAGACAGACAGACGGACAGAGAGTCATTGCATTTTATATATATAATAAATATTCTCTGCTACATAATATTGTTCCATATTTAATGGTTTGGACTGTGTATTGCAAGAGAACGCGCTAGCGGCAAACTTTGTCCGACTTCATTTACTATTATTGTCACTGCTCATTCCTTATGCTACCTATCGTAATAAAATATAGCCTATAACCTGGCCGGAGAAGATATGTATGTTTAAAAAAAAAATTACGAAAATCGGATAAGTGATTCTCCAGTGATAAGCGCACTAACGGACAGACAGACAGACAGAATACGTTGCATTTTATATATATTATAGATGTAATAAAATATATACCTATAACCAGAGAACATATGTATGAATTTAAAAAATCACGTAAATCGGATAAGTGGTTTCTCGAGGGATAAGCGCATTAACGGACAGACAGACAGACAAAACATTGCATTTTATATATATTATAGATATAGATTATTTTTATTATTATATAACCTGGCCAAAGAATATATGCATGAATTTAAAAAAGACAGGTGAATCTGATAAGTGGTTCCTGCGTGATAAACGCACTAATGGACAGACAGAGAGACATTGCATTTTATATATATTATAGATTATACATATACAGATAAATAATATTGTTCCATATTTAATGGTTTAGGCTGTGTATTGCAAAGGCACGCGCTAACCGCAAACTTATTTGCGACATCATTCACTATTTTACTGCTCATTCTTTATGCTACCTATCGTAATAAAATATAGCCTATAACCTGGCCAGAGAACATACATATGTTTTAAAAAAAAAAGTACGTAAATCGGATAAGTGGTTTTTCAGTGATAGGCGCACTAACGGTCAGACAGACAGACACACAGACAGACAGAGAGACGTTGCATTTTATATATATTATAGATGTAATAAAATATATATCTAAAACCTGGTCAGAGAACATATGTACGAATTTAAACAATCACGTAAATCGGATAAGTGGTTCTCGAGGGATAAACGCACTAACGGACAGACAGACAGACAGAGAGAGATTGCAATTTGTTTATATTATAGGTATAGATTATTATTATTATTATATAACCTGGCCAAAGAATATATGTATGAATTTAAAAAAAGACGTAAATCGGATAAGTGGTTCTCGCGTGATAAACGCACCAGTGGACAGACAGACAGACAGAGAGACATTGCATTTTATATATATTATAGATTCTAGATATTCTCTACTACATAATATTGTTCCATATTTAATGGTTTAAACTGTGTATTGCAAGGGAACGCGCTAGCGATAAACTTTTTTCCGACTTCATTCACTATTATCGCCACTGCTCATTCCTTATGCTACCTATCGTAATAAAATATACCCTATAACCTGGCCAGAGAACATATGTACGTAAATCGGATAAGTGGTTCTCCAGTGATAAGGTCACTAACGGACAGACAGACAGACAGAGAGACGTTGCATTTTATATATATTATAGATATTTTCCATCTTGCTAATTTATTTTTGATAAAGCTACGGTGATAGCGAAACATGTTGAAATATTAAAATAAATGTGAAGTTTATCAGTAAATGAAAAAATTGTTTTACTGTTCACTTAACTTAAGCTTAATGGATCTCCACCAAGTGTCGACCAAAACAATTCAACTTTAATTAAAGAATACTCGAAATTATCAGAGAATTATAAAAAAAAGCCGGTCAAGTGTCGTTATTTTTGGAAAAATTAGGCCTTAATTAATATAATGACCAGTCAACTGCAAGTTGAACTTGCTTAATTAGTGTTCCGTACGTTGATTGCTTTTAAAATAAAAAAAATTTTAACGGAAGTATAAAATGAACAGTGACTTCACAAAATACACCCCAAATGAATTTTTAATAAAGTTTGTTTCCAATCTTTACTAAAATTGATGACCTTGAAATGTTTGTTTTTTATATACCAGATAAGTTATTAAAGGTAATGCACTCGTGATAATTTTCGTTCAATCTACACCCCGTAGAGAATATTCCAGAGTACTTTTCGAGATAAGGCGGGTGGACAGCGATTTTTCGCGATTTTTTAAAAATAATACAAAGAAAAGTGCGCGCAAGTATTACATTATATATATATATATATATATATATATATATATTATATATATATATATATATATATATATATATATATATATATATATATTATTTTTTACTCGTGTTTTCACAAGCTTTCATTTGACACCACACTCGATTACCTAGTAAAAAAAAAAAAATTTTTTTACTTCCGATTTCACTCCCCAAAACTAACCCCTTAAGTCAAAATTTAAGTTTCAAAACTACATGGCTCTGATGAGGCCATCAATTCCTATATTATTACCAAATTTCAACTTTCTATGACAAATAGTTTCGGAGAAAATCGGGTGTGACAGACAGACGGACAGACAGACACCGAAGTCATCTTATAAGTGTTCCGTACGGAACACTAAAAAGAATACCAGTATCGACTATACACGATTACTCATTTCTTAAACATTCTTCAATCACATTATCCAAATCCACCTCGTAAGATCTACATCAATGCTAAAATTAAGTTATGTCTCACCTTTCCAAGCGGTATTTGGACTTAAGCTTGTATGCCACAACAAAAACAATAGAGATTATCTTAATATCATACTACACACGTTGACTAACCTGTTGCTTCATACAAGAAAACACTTCAAAAAAATGTTTTAGGATCAATACAAAACACAACTCTTAAAAACCGGTCTTTTTATGCAAATTAAAAAACATATGCCATCAGAATTATTATTTACATATATGAATCTTTTTACATGTAATTTCTGTTCAAAAATATAGTGAAGAGCGTTTATATGCTACAAAAAATCTCAAATATTTCTTATTTTATACGGGAAACTTATAAACTGTCCACATCATAACGCATACGCATTGTCAAATTGCCATCTCTACAAATATGAAAATCGTTAAATTACAGAACAAAACATCTTCATAATTCTTACAAATCAAACCTACCATTCCAAAAATTCTTAGGTTGAAACTGATAGTCCTCGATACAAGCAGTGAAATTATGTTATACCAACCACTATGTCTTATAATAACAACATCCTTAATAATCCTAGACATACAGCCGAAAGTTTTGCATTCTTTTTTCAAAACTCTTATGTAATGTCTTCTCAGAAACAAAGAAACGTGGAGAATAATTTATTCCCATCACAGAATCCAATTAACATGGAGACAAGGAACAACTTGTTTTTAAAGTATTAAAAAAGTTAAAACCTACAGCTGTTGGTCCAGATAAAATTCCTGCCTTCTTGTTAAAAGACTGCGCCTCTGTTTTTGCTCATCCTCTTACAATATTATTCAATTTATCACTTGATACATCTCTGTTTCTAGACACATGGAAAACATCACGTATTACGCCTGTTTTCAAAAAAGGTGACAAGAGTTGTGTAACAAACTATAGACCGATAAGCATTATTAATAACTTTTCAAAAGTCTTCGAAATCATATTATGATTATTTATATAATTCAATTAGCACGCAGATATCACTGCAACAACACGGTTTTGCGAAGGGCCGTTCGACGGTTTCAAATTTATTTTGTCTTACGCAAGACCTTGCGGAATTACTTGATGGGGGAGAGCAGACCGATGTGATTTACACTGATTGCTCTAAGGCCTTTGATCGACTGGATCATGGGATTCTGTTGGACAAGTTATTCGCAATTGGCTTTTCGGGTAAATTATTATCTTTTTTTAAATCATACTTGATAAACCGCTCGCAGTTTGTACAATGTCTTGGTCAGAATTCTTCTAGCTTTGTTGCCACATCGAAAGTGCCGCAGGGATCATATTTGGGGCCACTCCTTTTCAATATATTTATAAATGATCTTACTCAGAAAGCGGGTGTTGAATACCTACTTTATGCTGATGACGTAAAGCTATATTGCAGAATCAGAGACCTGAACGACTGCATAAGACTACAGGATGGCTTTAATCTTATAACCAATTGGTGTAGTAACAATAAACTCCTTTTGAATGTATCCAAGTGCAATGTAATCACCTTTACAAAAAAATTGAGTCCCATTCAATTCAATTACAGTATGAACGGTCAGGTCCTAGAGCGATGTCAGTCGGTGTCTGATTTGAGTGTTTTGCTGGATACTGCCATGTCTTTTCGTGACCATATTGCAAAGATTACGGCGGAGAGTTTTAAACTATTGGGTTTCATCATACGTAATAGTGCCGACTTTGTTGAATATGATACTCTAAAATTGCTTTTTAATAGTTTCGTGAGATCACGGCTTGAATACTCAGTTGTTGTTTGATGCCCCTTTTATCAGGCGCACATTTAAAAATATTGAAAAAATTCAAAAGCGTTTTTTAAAGTACGCCAGTTTTAAACTCGATGGAGTATATCCCGAAATAGATTATCCCTATGAAAGTCTCTTGGATAGATTTTCGATGGAAAGTTTAGAGGCACGCCGAAACAAAGTCCAAATTATATTTTTACATAAGATAATATCAAACAAAACTGATGCAAACAAAATCTTGCAGTGTCTGCCTTTTCATGTACCTAGACCCGCCGCACGTAGTCCGCAAACTTTTAATTTACCAATCCCAAGAACAAAGGTCCTAAAATTCTCTCCCCTTTTACGAGAAATATAATCAAATGCAGAACCATCCTGATATTTTCAAGTGCAGCGTGACAAAACTAAAAAAAATGTAGTTTTAAAATATGTTGTTAATAAGCTATTTAATTTTAATTAGGTTTAGTACATTTCATTATGTTATTTTCCCATTCTGTAATTGGAATACTGTAGAATGTGGTAAATAAATAAATAAATTAATCATTACACCCTGGTTACGCTCTACCACACTACACATACCCTCTTTGTAATGGTTTTTAGCACACTCGCACAATTCTGAATCAAGGACACCACACCAGGGCTCTGCTGTGAAAACAAGGTTATAAGACTGATAGTCTAATACCCCTGATACCCTAAGAGCACGCGCCCAGGACCACCATATATTTTTTATCCAATTAAATTTAAAAAAAAAAAAACAATATGGCACTCAAAATGGACTACTGGCGAAAATCGACTGGAATGGCAAGAATAAGGGATATAATGAAAGTAAAAACCACAATTATTGAGGAAATTCAACAACGGCAACTTATATGATACGGACACGTGGAAAGAATGGAGGAACACCAAATACTAAAGATGGTTTTAAAGTGGGTGAAAGCGAGACATCGTTTGGAGGTGTTCAGAAGGCGACGTCAGGGAGAAAAACCCGGAGATTGGGAAGATAGAAGAGGATGGAGACTGGCAACCGGAAGGCGAAGAACGCTATAAAAAAAACCGGTTTGATGATAATGAGAAAAAACACATTGATTTCTTAGTTCAACCCATAATTAACAAAACAGATGTGAAACCATGCCATTTAACGGTCACCTACGTTAGCGCTACCTATAGTTTAGATACGGTATTAACATGAATGATGATAGATGTCGACGCTGCCGATTGGATGGGGATTCCCCTAATTTTAAGCGTTTTCAGTAATTACACAAAAAAACTATAAGTACGCACTTGTTTTCGATCAGTTTTAGGCTCAACCTTAAATGATTCGTTTAGTTTACTTACTTATTTATTCGAAAGTATCTTGTGTGTAGTTTTATAGTCTCGTTTAATTATGTCGAAAAGGACAGAGTCGTTTAGAAAAAAATACTTGCAGCTCAACAAGAAAATATCAGCAAACTACCTAAACTAACTTCATTTTTAGTGTTCCGTATGGAACACTTATAACATCACTTCAGTGTCTGTCCGTCTGTCCGTTTGTCACACCAGATTTTCTCCGAAACTATTTATCATAGAAGTTGAAATTTGGTACTATTATGGGAATTGATGGCCGCGTAGTTTTGAAAGTTAAATTTTGACTTAAAGAGTTAGTTTTGGGGGGCAAAATCGGAAGTCGAAAAAAAAAATTTTACTAGGTCATCGAGTAGGGTGTCAAATGAAAGCTTGTAAAAACACGAGTTCAAAAATATATATAATGTAATACTTGCACACACTTTTTTTGATATTATTTTTAAAAAATCGCTGTGCCCCTCCTCTATCTCGAAAAGTACTTATCAAAAAATTGTGAAAAAATTCTGAAATATTCTCCACGGAGTGTAGATTGAACGAGAATTATCTTATTATATTCTTACCAAATTTGGTACACGGGGTTTTTTTGGGTTGCTGATCATGAATCTGAGGTCGGATTTGCAAAATTCAAAATGGCGGTTCCAAGATGGCGGACAAAATTTTTGAAAACCAACCGATCCCTTGCTCCTCACTGTAGTCAGCAAGATTATAATCTTGGTGACTACAGTGAGGAGCAACAGGAACGTTTTCACCAAGATCTGAAAATCATAGAAAATCGGTATCAAGGACGATGGGATGACCATATGCTAGCGGACTATTGCTGGTCGCTAAAAAGAGAAACAAGTTCTCGAAAGCGTTTGGGCAGAAAGCCTTTGAATAGGTCATTCGCGGAAAAAAGAACAAGATACAGCCAAAAAAAGGAAAGTTAGGCGCGGGTCTAACCTTCGCAATTCTAGGGCTTAAGGGTCTACTATTTGGGAGTATATGGTTTAAAAATCCTGGTTATGAGTTTATTGGGTCTCATTTTTAAAGTTACAGGGTTATTGAGGTCTATTTTTTGAGGTTACAGGGTGTGGGAGTCTAAGGTTTCAGGGTTTAGGGTTTAAGAGTATCAGGTTTGAGGATTCCTCAACTGTATACCAAATTTGGTAGGAATCGGTTGGTTTTCAAAAATTTTGTCCGCCATCTTGGATCCGCCATTTTGAATTTTGCAAATCCGACCTCAGATTCATGATCCGCAACCCAAAAAACCTCCGTGTACCAAATTTGGTAAGAATCGGTTGAATTTTAATTTGAATTCGTTTTTGCATTCGAGAAACACTATATCTGTCTGATTTATCGAGGTTAGAAAGAAAACAGAACTGTATGGCTTAATCCAACCGATGAATATTAGCTTAGCGTGTCCGAATACATATTAATACATCTTTGGATTCATGAAAAAGCTTTAATTTTTCTTAATTTTTACCTATTTTTTGAGGTTAGAAAAAAAATGAGATGTGATGGCGATATTCTGACGTCAGATTCGTGATCAGCGGGCAAAAATACTACGGATCTGATATATCGCATCAAAAGTATACCCCACTTTTTTTTTGTGGGGCTGTGTAATTTATCTGGTATATAAAAAAAAAATTTCAATGTCATCAATTTTCAGTAAATATCGAAAACAGACTTTGTTGAAAATTCATTTGAGGTGTGTTTTGTAAAGTCACTGATGATTTTATACATCCGTAACAAAACTTTTTATTTTAAAAGCAATCAACGTACGGAACACTAATTGCGCAAGTTCAACTTGCACTTGACCAGTTATTTACACTTGAAGAAACTAACAGGCAGACTGATTCTTCCACCACATCTTATCAAGATGCCTCTAAATCTCAAAGCTCAGAAATGGCCCCATTTTTCTTCTGATAAAACTAGTGTTTCGAGTTTATCAGTTTCAGATATAAAAACAGTCGCACATACGAGGCTGGTTTGAAAAGTCCGTGCAAAGTCCGGGAGATGGCACCACCGGCGCGTATCGAGGTCATGTTTAGTTAGTGGCATCTCTTGAATGAACGCACACCAAGCTTCAGCCATATTAGTCTTTGTATTTGGCATTCGTGTGAATCAAGGAAGTCGAGTGATTTTCAAGAAATGGACGAAAAAGAATTTCGTGTGGTGATTAAACATTACTTTTATGAAAGGCAAAAGGCCTCAGGAGAATAAAGAGAAGCTTGATAAACATTATGGTGACTCTGCACCTTCGATTAGAACAGTTTATAAGTGGTTTCAAAATTTTCGGACTGACCATATGGGCACAAGTGACGCTGAACGTTCTAGACGGCCTGTGGAGGTTACGACTCCAGAAATCGTTGATCAAATCCATGATATGGTGATGGATGACAGAAGAGTTAAGGTGCGTGAGATTGCTAGTGCTGTGGGCATCTCGACTGAACGGGTACATAATATTTTGCATAAACATTTGGACATGAGAAAGCTATCCGCAAGATGGGTGCCGCGATTGCTCACGCTTGACCAAAAACGGAATCGTGTGAAGTGTTGCAAGGATGGTTTGCAGCTGTTCCAGAAGAATCCGGAGGACTTTAAGCGTCGTTTCGTCACTGTGGATAAAACATGGATACATTACTATACTCCTGAGACCAAACAACAATCTAAACAATGGGTTACCAAGGGGGAATCTGCACCAAAAAAGGCGAAGACCGTTCCTTCGGCCGGAAAGGTTATGGCGACTGTATTTTGGGATTCGCAAGGGATAATCCTCATCGACTATCTGGAAAAAGGGTAAAAAAACTATTACAGGTGAATATTATTCATCGTTATTGGACCGTTTGAAAACCGAGCTGCAAGAAAAACGCCCGCGATTGGCCCACAAGAAAGTCCTTTTCCATCACGACAACGCACCAGCACACACCTCAGCAGTTGTGGTCGTAAAATTAATGGAAATATTATTCTCCAGACTTGGCTCCCTCGGACTACTATTTGTTCCCCAATTTGAAGAAATGGCTGGCGGGACAAAGATTTTATTCAAACGAGGAGGTGATTGCAGACACTAATGGATATTTTGCAGGCTTGGACAAATCCTATTATTCGGAAGGGATCAACAAACTAGAACATCGTTGGACGAAGTGTATAAGCCTAAAAGGAGACTATGTCGAAAAATAAAAAAGGTTTACCCCAAACACATAAGTAGTTTTTATCTTTACACGGACTTTTCAAACCAGCCTTGTACATCAGAGCCTGGGTCTGCCAACTCAGGCCTCTGCCACTTACCAACTATAAGTATTTTAAAAAATATATCTCACGACCCTGGTACGTAATGAAATTTTAATGGAAGAAATACGTCGGATTCGCAAAGGGCCAGAGTTTTTCCAAAATAAAAATTGTGACTTCTCCGAAACTTCTACACGTGTTTCTGATCTAAGCGGTAAAACAAAAACTAGAAATGTTTTCATTGGCAAATTGACGAATGGTGAGTGTGTGGAAAGAAAATGGCTTCTATATTCGCCATCGAAGAAATCCGTATATTGTTATTGCTGCCGTCTTTTTAATAATACTACGGGCAACAATTTGAGTTCTTCCAGTGGATACAAAGACTGGAAGCGCATAAGTAAGGGAACATGCGAACAGGTCACAGGACATGCAATCAATAATGAATTATATCGCAAAGTCAGTTATTGGAAGAATGTACTCAAAAGGATTGTTGCAGTTGTAAATTTTTAGCTTCAAGTGGACTTGGATTTTATGGTGACAATAAAATTGTAGTGTCTCAAAATAACGGGAATTATTTAGGATGCTTAGCGAATAAGCGAATTTGACCCGTTTCTTGGTGATCATATACAAAACTGCGGAAATCTTGGAAAAGGAAATACATCATAATTGTCTGCAAATATTTACAATGAATTTATTAATACAATAGGACGGCAAGTGTTAACGACGATTGCCAATGAACTAAAAGCAGCAAAATACTACTCAATAATCGTGGATTCTATACCAGATTTCTCCCATGTTGACCAACTAACTTTCATCCCTCGGTATGAAGAATCTAACAGGCAGATTGATACCAGGAACAGATGCAAAGAAATTATCGACGAAACCAGGGAGGTACACAATCAACGGATTAGAAACAAACTTCTCGCTTGTCCCGACAATTCCAGGTCCTTTTGGTTGGTCGCTATGGCAGTTAGTCAAAATTTCAAGAAATCCACCATACCACCACTCACACGGCCAGATAATTCTATTGCAACGACACCTGTTGAGAAAGCGAACTTGTTGGCTGAACTCTTTGCTTCACATTCTACTGTTGATTTCCAAGGAAAAACACCACCTACTATTCCCATAGTGCAGTCAAGGATACCCGATGTTGCCTTCAGACAGCGTATCATAAAGCGTATTCTGATGAAGCTAGAGACCAAAAAGGCTTCTGGCGCTGACGGAATACCTGCCATAGTTCTCAAAAACTGTGCGAGGGAACTAACACCAGTTTTCTGTAGACTTTTCAACCTATCCTACAGAAAGGGAATATTTCGTTCCTGCTGGAAATATGCCACAGTTCAGCCTATACCTAAAAAAGGCAAGAAGACCTTGCCAAATAACTACCGACCAATCGCATTGCTTTCAATAATATCGAAAGTCATGGAAAAGGCTATCAATCAGCATCTTCTAAAATATCTTGAAGGATTCAACATTATTAGCGATCACCAATATGGCTTTCGTAAAAAAGATCAAGAGGAGATCTTCTGACTTAGGGACAACGCAATTGAACACTTTGGAGAATCTCGAGCGGTTACTCTTGACATATCCAAGGCATTCGACCGTGTTTGGCACAATGGGCTGTTGGCTAAGCTACGTTCTTATGGTATGTCTGAAAAGTTCTGTTTGTGGCTCTCATGTTTCCTCAGAGAGCGTTCTTTACGAGTGGCAGTCGACGGATTTCTTTCTAACACCTTCACTATCAACGCCGGTGTACCCCAAGGTTCCATACTGTCTCCTACTATCTTTCGCATTTACATTAACGATCTGCTGAAAAAAATCGAGAATCTAATCTACAGCTTTGCAGATAACAGTACACTTATCTCTTCATTCACTTTGAATGCTCGGACGTCGGCTACTCGGACGAATATCCGCAGACAGCGGGAGGTCATTCAACTTAACAAAGACTTGGAAGAAATTGTATCTTGCGGTGACAGTAACCAAGTGAAATTTAAACGCTACAAAAACCCAGGCGGCAGTTTTTTCTAAAAAAAAAGTTAACGTTGCTGAGCCCGACATAGTTGTGCCGGGGCACTCCATTCCTCTAACATCGTCACTCAGGTTGTTGGGCGTTAATTTGGAAGCAAATATGTCCGGCATGAACATGTTGCACACATAGCAAGGAGAGCTTCTCAAAAGTTGGGAATATTATTTCGAACCAGAAAGCTTTACACTCCACAACTGTTAATTCTTTACAAAGCTCAAATTCGACCAACTATGGAATACTGCTCCCATGTTTGGAGCTCCGCTCCCAAATATACACTGCATTTGTTGGATTCTATTCAGAGAAAAGCTGTTCGTCTGACCGGCGGCCTTGATTCGCTGGAACATCGAAGAACGGTTGGCGACCTGAGCCTATTCTACAAGTACTTTCATGGAAAGTGTTCCAAGGATGTGGCCCGCTTAATTCCTCCCAGAGCGGTGCATGTTAGAAGTACACGTCGCGCTAATACTTCACATCCGTATGAGGTTCAGCTTGTTACTCCTCGTACAATGCTTTTTAAGCAGTCTTTTATATGCAGAACATCATCCCTTTGGAATAATTTGCCAGGACTGTGTTTCCCACCGAGTACAATCTACAGCGATTCAAGAACAACGTGAATCGCTTTCTCCGCACACGTGTCACTCCTGTAGCGCTTTAGGGACTTCCCTGTGGCACGTGTGCTAGACCCATAAAAAAAAAATGTAAAAATCGGAGAGCCTATTGAGAGATTTTTGCAATTTTTGCATATAGAAGAGCATAGGGCTCAATATATAGTAGATACGGTTTTGAGCGTTTTAGAAAGTCCTGATATTCCAGTAAAGGATTGTTGAAGCAGTGCTACGATAATGCAGCAAATATGGCTGGAAAGTATTCTGGTCTTCAAGCAAGAATGAAAGAACAATATGAATTTGCTATTTTTGTTCCATATGCCGCACATTCACTGAATTTGGTAGGTGTTCAGGCGGTTGGGTGTGTTTCATAAGCAGTAGCATACTTCGAATTTGTGCAAAAATTGTTCATTTTTTTTGTCGGGTTCGAACAATCGATGAAAAATATTGACAGGATGTTTAGGTGCAAAAAGAATTCTGAAGCCCCTCTCTGAAACCAGATGGTCTACATGCGCTAATGCTGTTAACGCTTTGCATAATGGCTACAATCATATTTTTGAAGCTTTAACATCAATTGCCATAAACACCGATCAAACAGGAGAAACAAGAAACGAGGAGATATAGAATGACCTTCTGAGAGTTATCAATAAAACAAGCATAAGCCTACAGAATAATACCATAACAATGGACGTTGGAACAAAACTTTTTGCATCTCTTGCCGATTATAATAGTAGTGCCCGCAATAATTTCGGTTAGTACGAATCGGGTGCCGAAGAAAAAAATCCAAGTGCTGAATATAAAGATAATTCTTAAAGAAAAATAATTAGCAGCACATGCATCACTTTTTTTAGAAGGACCATCAGAGCCAGTGCAGTTAAATGGTAAAGAAAAATTTCCTATAGAAATGTTATTGAGAAAAAATGCGACGAATTTGCAGAATTCGAAGAGCTTAACACCAATGAGCTCAAATCAGAATGTTTTTACTTAAGGCAGTACTTAAAAAAACCTTCCAAATTAATTCGCGGTTTTGAGTATATAATGCGTCACCTGAATATGATCCACTAGAATTTGAAAAACTGCTAAAATAGCCAAGAATTGCTAAGTTTGGTCTCTATATTGGGAGGACATGCCCCCGTTGTCGTGTTTTATCACGTAGTATTCACGGTAACTTTTAGGTCACGTATCATTCGATAGCGAAGAGTCTCTATTGTAGATTTGTCGATATAATTTTCTACTGCATTTAAAGTTTGCTTCCTGTTCCGCAGTTGTTTCTTCCTATAATCGACATGACTGCAAGGAATTTGCAGAATTCGAAGAAATTAGCGCTAATGAGCTCAAATTAGAATGTTTTTACTTAAGGTAGTACTTAAAAAAACCTTGCAAATAAATCCGCGGCCTTGAGTATCTTAACCTATCTTAACCTTACATACTCTAATAAAGGCCGACAAATTAAAAGAAACTTTCTCGAATCTGGAAGTTGCTACAAGGATATCCCTGTACCTAATAGTCACCAACTACAACGGATAGCGCTCATTTTCACAACTAAAAAAAATAAAAAAAAACACACATAGAAAGTGATATCCTTCAAAAATTGGACTTTGAGGATTAGCATCAACGTAAGTCCAATTCTTGAAACAGTAATCACACCACTTATATTTATACAAAGCTAACCATAATAACCCAAAAAGTCATTAAACAAAAGTAAATTTTGATGTTTTCATTAAACAAAAGTAAATTTTGATGTTTTCATTCACTGTTTTTTTTAGCTGTCTAAAAGGGCCCTTAAACTTTGTGTGCACAAGGGCCCCTACATGTCCTAAGACTTGCTTATAAAGTACAACAACCATGAATATTGGTTAAATATTAAACTATAGCGACACACACGGAAATACAAACACGTGGAATAAAACGTTGCCGACTGGCTACAGCCGGCTCGGTAAAATGTGCCTCGTTGAGTTTCTCAGAGATGCCGCGTAAGTAGAAATTGTATTATAGCCTTACTCCTGTGACTTGTCCAGCCTGCACCCTTATTTGCCCAACTCCGTATCCCATTGACTGACTGTTAGCGACAGTCGCAGCTTTATCGTTTATCAACCAAATAACACATCTGACTCTATTATTTTGATCTTACCTCCCTAGCTATGATGGTAGAGTTGACTAGAGCGATAACATTTAAAGAAGAAATGCTCGTGATGGTGACACACTGTTAAAGCTTCAAGCTAAAACACTTTTATAGAGTTTGTCACAATTATCAGACACTATATTTTAAATATAAAAAAATCTTGAAATAAGTTAACTTAAAATACAATCCAAGGAAGATTATATTATTCTTCACAATATACACACCCTATAGAATGAATAAAATGATATAAAATTGCGTTGTAATAAATGAAAACCTGTTAATTTATTAAGAGACTTCTAAAGTACCAACATATTCCATATATTTTTACATATTATTTGCTTACTTACTTGAAAGCTATAGAATCAAGGACAGTGAAACATATTTCTTAGGAAAAATATAAATTTTCCTTTTTTGTATAGCGCTTTGGCGTATTACAGAATTGTTTTACCATACCAGGGCAGACTCTTAAGAGAATAGTAAAGGAAACACATATTGTTTATTTGTGTATATGTGTGTATATTAGGGTGACCGCAAAAAATCGATGTCGGAATTTTGTTCGTCTGGACCCCACAAAACGATTCCCCTTTCCAGATATTGAGATAGCCGAAATTTGAGCTCGATTAAACGACGTTAACTCGTGCCGCTTGTCGCTCAAAGTTTGAAAAAAGCCAAATTTTTGGCCAAAAAGCTGACATATGGAGCCATAACTCTAGAACGGTAAATAATAGAAACACGCTTAATATCTCAAAAGAAAGCTAATGTTGTTCTTCAAAATTTATATTCTATACATAATTGTTGTTATTTTAAGTCAAACCGAGTTACAACAGCCTCTAGCCCCAAAAACGTGACCTGGTACCAGTAGGAGCCAGTTTGGGAGTATTCTAAGAATTTTACGGGTTTTTACATAATGTGTCTCGGAACTAACATTTTTTTGTTAAAAGTATTTTGGAACTCAATTTTCAAACATAAAGAGCCTTTTGGTCAAATTTAATCTTTTATTATATGGGGATTACCTGACTAGTTTACCAAAGAAAGACCCGTTTGACAGGTAAAAAGGAGGGTGAATCTAATTTCTATTTTAGGGATGGTGATTTTACTTCAGCGTACAACCGACCTTTTATTTATTCAGTTTAGTTTCTAAAGTGCCTTTGAGCTGGTTAGATTGAACAATTATCTAGTGAAGATATTTTAAGACACTGAAGAGGACAGCATCTACCAGGAACTTGAGAGCTTGGAGGAAATGGACATCCCTGAAGAAGCTGCAGAAGATCCAGGACCATCTGAGAGCAAGAGGATGAAAGTTTCATTTGCAAGGGGCGTTAAAGAGATTTTAAACATGAAATTGTCCATTTTATTAGATCGATGTAGGTAGGTATCCGACAGAAATGCCACGAGAATTTTAATAGCTACTCTAGAAGCACTAAACCTTGACCCTCTTGAGTACAAAGTCTCGAAAACTTTATTACATGATAGAAGGCAAATGTTCAGAGAACAATATAATAAAAAAAATTTTGATAAAGTAAACATTCCTGAAAAAGAGCCCGTGGTTGTCCATTGGGACGGTAAACTTTTACCGGGTGTTTTAAAAAATGAACAATGTGAGCGAATAGCTATAGCTATTTCATATGGCGAAAAGGAACAGCTGCTGGGAGTTCCTGTAACAGCAAACAGCTCTGGAGAGGAGCAAGCCGTAGCCGTATATGAATGCCTATATGAATGGGGTCTTCTCAACACCGTCAAGGCGATGTGCTTCGACACTACAGCATCCAACACGGGAAGACTCAAAGGAGCATGCGTCATATTGGAGCAAAGGAAGAGAATTGTTATACCTAGCTTGCCGTCACCATATCTTGGAAATTCTGTTAAGAGGCGTATTCGACACAAAAATGGGATCAACCACTGGACCTCATCCAGACATTTTCAAGAGATTCCTCACTGCGTGGCCCAAGATAGGCAAAGGAAAATACGACACAGGTATCAGTGACAATCTAATACAAAAGCAGCTAACTCCAGAAGTAATTGCAAATGTTACTGCTGAATTCGAGACCAAATTAACTGAGAGCCACCCCAGAGATGACTACAAGGAGCTATTGCAGTTGGTTCTCGTATTTGTTGGATCACTAGACGGCAATGTTGTGGGTTTTAGAACTCCAGGAGCCATTCATCACGCTAGGTGGATGGCAAAGGCTATTTACTGCTTAAAAATGTTCACTTTTCGTCGTCAATTTAAGATGTCTAAAGAAGAAGAAAGTTCTGTGCGTGCAATTTCTGTTTTCCTAGTTAAAATTTATTGTAAAGCTTGGTTCAATGCTCCAAAAGCTCATCTTGCACCAAAGCAAGATTTAGGTATTTTGCATAGTCTGTTAGACTATAAAGAATGTGACAACGACATTGCAGAAATAGCCCTGACCAAATTTTCGAACCATTTGTGGTATTTGAATGCAAAGTTGGTGGGATTATCGTTTTTTGATCCCACCATTACAGACGATGAAAAGTTGTTAATGGCTAATAAATTGCTCAGTAGCACAGATGAACCATCACAGCACGCTAGGGTTGTAAATCCAAAAGTTAGGAAAGAAAACTTAAAAGAGGTAGTTGATGGAGGATTGGTAAATTTACTTACCAAAGAAACGTTTACATTCTTTGACCAATTTAATATAAAAACAGATTTCCTAAGACAACATCCAAACACCTGGCCTCAAAATAATGACTTCCAAGAAGGTTTGAAAATTGTCAAAACATTAAAAGTAGTTAATGATATGGCTGAGCGTGGTGTTAAATTAATAACCGACTTTAACGACCTTCTGACAAAAGATGGAGACCAAAAGAAATATGTCCTGCAAGTTGTAAGTTTCAAAAACTACTTTAACAAAAGCTCTAGAATAGATTAGATAACTATGTAAAATTATCAACTCATGTAGGTACTACTTCTGTATCTTTTCTGTGTCTGTTTTGTATGTATTATATACCTAATTTTTATATTGTAAAATAAAAAATGTCATTAGACTTATCAGTATTACTTGTTTTTTTTTATTATATTTCTACTTTAAACTCAAAAATATGCCAAAAAAAAGCAAAATTTATCACTTAATAACAAAATATACGAAGTATGCTCCTAGTGGTACCAGGTCACGTTTTTGGGGCTAAAGGCTGTTCTAACTCGATTTGACTTAAAATAACAACAATTATGTATAGAATATAAATTTTGAAGAACAACATTAGCTTTCTTTTGAGATATTAAGCGTGTTTCTATTATTTACCGTTCTGGAGTTATGGCTCCATATGTCAGCTTTTTGTCCAAAAATTTGGATTTTTTCAAACTTTGAGCGACGAGCGGCACGGGTTAACGTCGTTTAATCGAGCTCAAATTTCGGCTATCTCAATATCTGGAAAGGGGAATCGTTTTGTGGGGTCCAGACGAACAAGATTCCGACATTTTTTTTCCCCCTCTATGAGATCCGGTCACTCTAGTGTATATGTTAAGAACTCACTCAAATAACTGTCGTTATATGGATAACTATGAACGCGTTGAAGAGTGGGCAGTCCTACACAACTCTCTTCTTGAATAATATATATAAAAATTCCACACCACAAATAATGCTTGAAGAAAAAACAAATAAAATCAAAATTAAAAGAGGGATTAGGCAAAGCGACTCAATATCTCCAAAGCTGTTTACGTTGACTCTAGAAGACATGTTCAAATTGTTAAAGTGGGAAAACAAAGGAATACTAATGGATGATAAACAATTAAATCACTTGAGGTTCGTAGATGATGTCATTCTGATCGCCAATACAAAAGAAGTCTCGGCAAATGGGTCTAAAAATAAACTTCCAATTTTATTATTTCTCCAGAAAAAAAAATTGTTTTCAACTTTGCATAATACTCATTTACAGCACAGATAACCTCTCCATTCGACAAAAATTTTTTCTCCCAATCCAATTTTGAGATCAGAAAACAGAAAAAAGTCACTTGGGGCCAAATCTGGGGAATAAGGCGAATGAGGAACTATTTCGAAGCCCAGGTCGTGACATTTGCCATTGCAACCGCCGAAGAAGAAGCAATTTTTTTGTCAGCTAATCTTGATCGCTTCTGCTGCAGCTCACTATGCACACCAAAAACCCAATATTTGAACAACGAAAATGAAGATAACAGCCAAGAACAATTAATAGATGGTAAAAGAATAGGAAAGGTACAAACATTCATATATTTAGGACAAAAAATCGAAATATGTATCAAAAAATAATTCCAAGGCTGACTTTGATAAAAGAGTCTCGTTAGCTTGGTCTGCGTTCGGAAGGTCACAATCTACATTTAAATTAGACATCCCAAATACAATAAAAGCCAGTATTAACATATGGCACTGAAACGTGGGCTTTAAATAAAACAATAAATAAAAACTCTAGGTAACCCAAAGAGCAATCAAGAGGAGAATGCTAAATATTAGACTCCAAGATCGTATTCCTAACATCGAGACACGAAGAAGATCATAAGTGACAGATGTAATACAACGAATATGTATATTAAAGTGGAATTGGGTGGGACATAACGCAAGGATGAATAACAGATGGACACTCCGTATAGTTGAGGAGGCCTAAAGAACATAAAAGATGCAGATATAGACCACAGATAAGATGAACAGACGACATAAAAAAATTAGCGGGACACGATTGGATACAAAGCAAACAGAGCTCATTGGAGACAACTTGGGGAGGCTTACATCCAACTATGGATGGAATAAGCTAATGATGATGAAAATTAAGTAAAAATAATGCCCCAACTTAAAAGACATTCTATAGATAGGATGATTAAAAAGTCTTGCCACAAATGGTATACTAAAAGCTTTCCAGAACTATTACTTTGTATTAAGAGATGCAGCATTAAGAAGAAAGAATCTTTTTCTTTACAAAAAGGATAGGATGTAGAAAAAATAATCTAAATTGGTCTGACAGAATCAAAAATATGTGAAATTGACATTTTCGTAACATGGCAAATCTCCCAACTCCCTTATGGTCTGCGGATATTATTGCAACTTTTCATGCGATAAATTCCAAGCGTTGCATCAAGTAAAGTATTTTAGCAGTATTTTGCTGGTGCGCAGTTATTATATGCGTTTTTTACCTAAGTTCGCATAAAAAATTCTGAAGGTTATATTCGTGGCTATAATAATATCGTATATAGGAAGGTGTTTTTATTATTTAATCAGTGTAAACATGTAACACAATAAATACGAATCAACCTCTCTAACCTCTTCCCTCCACCTTATTAACTCATTGTATGTAAATAATTAAGATGAATAAAAATATAACACAATTTTCAGATTCTCTGACTCCAAGAATCCTGAAAAGGGTTCGATAAATACGAAGCCATCCCTCTAACCCTACTCCCACCTCATCGATCTCTTATATGTTTGACCATAAATAATAGAAAACAATAAAAAAATACTACAATTTTCAGATTCCTCAACTTCAAGAACCTTTAAAAGGATGTATTAACATCTACCCCTTTTAAGTTTAACAAATAGTAATTTTGCTTACAATTAATTCCATTCCCTTCTACCGAAGGGACATCGTAAAAACTGTGTTTTTTCTCTACAATAAATTTATGTGTACACCAAATTTGAAGTCGATATCTAATTTCATTTGAGGGTTATCGTGCCAAAAGTTAGAACGGCTGAAATGGGAAAAAAGAAAAGACGCAAAAATTTTCGACGGTGATTTTTTCAAAAACAGAATAGTTCACTTTAGCAGGGGTAGCAAAAACGAAACGATAATTTAGTTTTAACTTACCACAAAGGTAATATGCCTATGACTAGCAAGGTTTACTTTAAAAATACAAGATCCAATTCCAAATATTAAACGACGCATTAATTTAGATTTAACAGAACTAAACGTAACGAACGTTAGCGTGATCAGCAAAGGTTAACTTAGAAATTTTGAGTTAACAAGAACTAACCTGTATGCTTGTACGCGGTCAAGGGCAAGTTGAACTTGCGCAGTTAGTGTTCCATATGTTAATTGCTTTTAAAATAAAAAATTTTGTTACGGAGTTGTTGTTAATGACCAATGACTTCACAAAACACACCTCAAATGAGTTTTCAACAAAGTTTGTTTCCTATCTTTACTAAAAACTGATGACCTTGAAATTTTTGTTTTTTTATATACCAGAGAAATTATTAAAGATAATGCACTCATGATGAATTTCGTTCAATCTACACCCCGTGGAGAATATTCCAGACTTTTTTCAAACAAGACACACAGCGATTTTTTGCGATTTTTTAAAAATAATACAAAGAAAAGTGTGCGTATTTTATGTATTTTTGAACTCGTG
Source organism: Pachyrhynchus sulphureomaculatus (assembly GCA_019049505.1). Taxonomy (NCBI): domain Eukaryota; kingdom Metazoa; phylum Arthropoda; class Insecta; order Coleoptera; family Curculionidae; genus Pachyrhynchus; species Pachyrhynchus sulphureomaculatus. The sequence continues at coordinate 183,959,577 of CM032456.1, read as the reverse complement.
TTTTTACAAGCTTTCATTTGACATCCCACTAGAAGACCTAGTAAAAAAAATTTTTTTTTCACCTCCGATTTCGATTTAAATTTCAAAACTACACGGCTCTGATGACGTCATCCCCAAATTTCAACTTTCTATGTCAAATAGTTTCGAAAACTAACCTCTTAAGTAAAAAAATATAAATTTCAAAACTACACGGCTCTGATGACGTCAGTATATTTTCGTTCAATCTACCAAGTCAAGTACCAAATTACGCAGGTATTTATATTATATATATTTTAAGTGATCTTATAAGTGTTCCCCATGGAACATAAAACTACGCTATTTGTCACTAGCTTAATTATTTCTAAATGTATAAAAAATAAAGCAAACAATTAAGTAAAAACGGACACAAACGACCGTAAATTTTTGAAAGATAAACAAATTCATAAATACTGTAAGAATATCTATCTATTCATATGATAATATTTTGGTTAAACATACTCAATCGTAAATTTAGTTGTAATTTATTATAATAAGATTACTTTGGAAGGTAAGGAAGGAAGTAAAGAGTGTTTAGTTAATTTATGACAAATTTTATGATAAAAATATTCCTACTGTTATAATTTAAAAGTAATAACTTACCCCTATAATATTTTGCGTGTATTTCTTAACAATTTCACAATGTGCTTACTAATTTAATGGTACGATTTAAATTAAAAATTGTTCTTAAAGAAAACACCTCCTTCTTGGATAAGTAGCATGTTACATATATATTCTGCAATCGCCTACTGTGAACAATCAAATTTAAAAAATCACTCAGTACATGATCAAAATTTTTAATCAGTTTGAGCTTCAAGATTAATAAGAATGCTAAATTAAGTCAATATACTGTGTAAATTATGGACGCCATGATGATTTATAATTCTAATTTATTAAAGTCATGGTCATACGAAGGCTACCTTTTATGTTTTTTACAAAAACAACGAAAAAAAAAAAGTTTTTGGTACAAATATTTTTATTATGTTATATTTAAATACTCGCCTTTAAGATTTCGTCACTTTTGCATGCGTTCGAACCAATTCTCGAAACATTTTTTTCACTCTGAAGTTGATACCTAGCATTTTTTTTGACATTCCGGGACAAAAAGAAGTTGTTAAAAGATAAGTCAGGTGAATACGGGCAATGAGACATTAATTAGATGTTTTTCTCAATTGTTTGACGTCCTGTGTGAGAGCTGGCATTGTCATGATGAAGAACGATGAGACGTTTTCGGTTGTTTTTCCTGATTTCATCGATGACTTCTGGCAAACAAATTGTTGTATACCATTCAGCATTCTTCGATCCTCTGACGCAATGATCGCAACATGTCCAGTATAACCAAAGAAACGAGCGATCATTTTCTTCGAGGTGCTTCGCCAAAAGAATCACTTTTGTTGGATTCGGTTCATCTTGGAAAACCCAGACAGTTAATTGTTGTTTAGTTTCCGGCTCGTACGAATATATCCAAGTCCGTCTCCTGTTACGATGTTGTATACGGATTTTGCATGTCCTCGGTCGAATTTATTGAGAATTTTCCTTACACCAATTGACGCGAGCCTGTTTTTGAATTACGGTCAGATTATGTGGAATCCATCGGAAACAGATCTTTTTTACAGCTAAACCTTCATGCAAAATCGAATGTACTGCAGTCTTCGATATGCCTAAGGAAGCCTCTATCTCACGGTAAGTCACATGCCGATCCTCTTCAATAATGTTGCGCACAGCATTGATGTTTTTTGGAACAATAACCGATTTTGGTCGACCTTCATAAAATAAATCCCTGACGGAAGCACGACCATGCTGAAATTCTGCAAACCAACTGTAAACAGTCTTTTCTGATGGCGATCATTACCAAAAGTGGAACCAAGTGATTCGAGGCATTGTTGTTGAGTTAGGGCTTTACTAAAATCGTAAAAAATCATCCACTGAAAACCTTCCCGTGAAATTCCCATTTGTTCGCAAAACCGTTTTTTTTTAACGCTCACTGTAAACAAACTACTCGGCCAATTTCTGAGCTACAAATGTCAAATTTTATAACAATGGTAATCTCACATCTCAATAGCGCCATCTAGTGGTCATCTGTAAAAGTGTGTAGCATTTCCCAGTTTAGCCAGGCTTTACGGCCGGAAAATCATGTATAGACCACGTATACACTATAAAACAAACAATGGAAAAAAAACTGGGAAAGAATAGAAAAGTTCACCTAGCCTTCATAGACATAAGAAAGGCTTATGACTCAGTACCAAGACAAAGATTATGGAATGCAATGAAAGAAATAGGCATTGACAAAGAACTAATAAACGCAGTAAAGGCTCTCTACGAAAAAAAAACAATGAACATAAAAATAGGATATAAAATAGGGAAGAGACTCCAAACATCAAAAGGCCTATTACAAGGATGCTCTACATCCCCAACAATATTCAAAATATACCTCGAACAAACATTAAAAGAATGGAAGCAAAAATGTAGTGGAATGGGAGTCCCAATACGAGAAGATTACTTATATACTCTAAGTTTCGCAGACGACCAAGTAATCATAGCGCAAGATGAGGAAGACCTCAGTTATATGGTAAGAAAACTGAAAGAAGAATACACTAAAGAAGGATTAGCAATAAACTTTGATAAAACGGAATATCTAACAACAAAGGAGGGAAACGTGGAGAATCTAGAAGTCGATAACGAAACAATAATCAAAGGAACCGGTAGATTTAAATATTTAGGAACCATCATTTCAAAAAATCAGAAGAAGAGATTAAAGCTAGATTAGGACAAACGCGGACATGCATAAGACAATTAAATTCGATCCTGTGGGATAAACACATTACAAAAAGAAAAAAAACACGCATATACAAATCAATAATACAAAGCATAATGACATACGGGTCAGAAACATGGACGATCAACAAAAGAAATAAATCTAAAATTAACGCGGTAGAGATGGAGTATTGGAGAAGATGTTGTAGAGTGACACGTATGGAGAGAATAACAAATGAAGAAATAAGAAGCAGAATGAACATCAAAGAGAAAGTAGTAAACACTATTGAAGAAAAACGATTAAAATGGTATGGACAGATAAGACGGAGCGAAGATAATAGGTGGATAAAGAAAATAACGGAGTGGAGCCCTATAGGGAGAAGAAAAAGAGGAAGACCGAGACGATCGTGGAGAGACGATGTGGACGAGGCTATGGAAGACAGAGGTCTAACAGATGGAGACTGAGAAGATAGAAACGGATGGAATCAAAGGCTGAGAGAAGGAAGACAGCGTCAGCTGTAGAAAATCCTTGATATATATATATATATATATATATATATATATATATATATATATATATATATATATATATATATATATATATATAAATTCGAGCAATCATGCTCGTCATATACAAAATTTCACAGAATTCGAGAACATTCTTGATAGCAATTATATCCTACTGAACCTTAACCACTAATATCTCAGCAAAACCAATATCATCTACAAGCATGTTGAATTTGATGCTTGAGTACCAACATGCTGGATCTTGAAATACATTGTATTGCGATATGAAGAAGTTCTCAATCATATCGACATCTCTCTCCATATTAACAGTTGTGTGGTCTCTGTAAAAGAATGCAAGCTGATTATTCCAAGTGTCGACATTCCCCATACGCCACCTGGTTTGTATACTATTTTTCTGTTATGTTTAACTGATTAATTGGAACTATGAAAAAACATATTTAAATTAATATTTGAAACTTAACCAACAAGGATTAGTATTAAAAACAACGACGGAACATTTTATTTAGAAGTTACATCATTGTTATAAATAGGTAAACAAAATTAATGTCGAAAAAGTCTCCAAACACTCAAGAACTGCACTGAAAAAAACACGTTATAATCAGCCGCATTTTATTAAGCTATCTATTGCTCGCTAAACTGAAAATAAATGAATAATTTTCGACCATACTTTATAATCTGTCACTTTTTGCTGACGTGTGGCTGTCAAACATGGACACTCACCAAAGCTAACATAGATAAAATTGCAAAAACGCAGAGGTCCATGGAAAGGATAATGTTAGGAATCAGATTGACAGACAGAAAAACAAATTTATGGATTAGAAGCAAAACAAAAGTTAGAGATGTTGTAGAATGTGTCGCTACACTAAAATGGACCGTTGCTGGTCATAATGCACGACACACTGATGGACGCTGGAATAATCATGGATGGGACATCAGAAGAGGAGATGCCCACAGATGCGTTGGGGGGATGATCTGAAGAGGATAGGTGGATTTCACTGGAAGCGTGCCGCGCAGAATAGAGCTCAATGGCGAGAAATGAGAGAGGCCTATGTCCAAAGCTGGACGAGGGGGGAGGGCTAAGAAGATTTATTTAAAGCTCACGTTTCGGTGTCATATGTATTCGATCAATATGTACTGCCAACCGGCGGTATCTATTGATCTTATTGTCTAATTTAAATGTGAATTTTAACCTTCCGAACGCAGACCAACCCAACGAGACTCTTATATCTAAGTCAGCCTTTAAATTATTTTTTGATATTTCGATTTTTTGTCCTAAATATATGAATGTTTCTACCTTTCCTATTCTTTCACCTTCAATTAGTAGTTCCTGGCTGTTATCTTCACTTTCGTTGTTCAAATATTTGGTTTTGGTGAAATTTATTTTAAGACCTATTCTCGAGACTTGTTATTTAAGTCCATCAGCATTTTTTGTAATTCTTCTTTTGTGTTGGCGATCAGAGTGATATCATCTGCAAACCTTAAATGATTCAATCGTTCACCATCCATTAGTATTCCTTTATTTTCAACTTTAACGATTTGAACATGTCTTCCAGAGTCAACGTGAACAGCTTTGGGGATATTGAGTCGCCTTGTCTAATTTCTCTTTTAATTTTGATTTTATTTGTCTTTTCTTCAAGCTTTATTTGTGATGTGGCATTTTTATATATGTACTCAAGAAGACTTGTATATCTTTCGTCGACTTTGCTGTTACTTAAGGCGTTAAGAACCGTCCATTTCTCTACCGAATCAAAAGCTTTTTCATAATGAACCATTGTTATTCACAAGATGACCTTATATTTAAAATTTTATTTTCAATTTCGACTTACAGAGGCATATTTAATTAACGCAAGATAGGAACTATTGGTTCTTAGTAAAGAGCAGAATGAGTAATGTATAACAAAATACTATAAAGACCTGTACGAATCAAAAATTGCACCAGATCACAACATACGAGAAAGCGTAAGCGGAACTATTACAGATGTTAACTCAGAAGACCTGCCAAACATCGAAAACTATGAGATATAACAGGCTATAAAGTAACTCAAAGATAATAAGGCGGCCGGCTCTGACGAAGTAATAGCAGAAATGTTAAAAGAAGGGAAAGATGTCATAATAAACACCATGAGGAAATTACTAAACGATTGCCTAACAACGCATTCATCCCCGACGAATGGTGTGAAAGTGTAGTTATCCTCCTGCATAAGAAAGGAGACAGAGCGGACGTAAATAATTACCGCCCTATCTCACTACTCCCTCAGATGTTTAAAGTATTCATGAAGATAATTACTAACAGACTTACCCCAAAGATGGATGCATACTAGCCCGTAGAACAGGCAGGATTTAGGAAAGGGTTTAGTACCTCCGACCACGTGCTAACAATAAGAACAGTAATTGAAAAAGCTACCGAATAAAATACAATTTGCCCTTATATTTGGCATTCGTGGACTATGAGAGGACCTTCGACAGCGTGGAGCCGTGGGCGGTGGAGCAGGCCATAAATAACTATAGGATAGACTCTCGCTATAGACAACTAATTCATAACATATACGAGAAAGCAACAATGGTGATACAACTCGAGGAAAAAACAGGAAAGAGACCAATTAAAAGGGCAGTCAGGTAAGGAGATGTAATATCCCCAAAACTTTTCTCGCTTGCCCTGGAAGATGTATTTAGATCGTTAAAATGGACAAAATATGGAATAAATATCAACGGTAAAAATGTCTCATGTTAGATACGCTGACGATGTCATACTAACAGCAGCAACTTTTGAAGAACTGCAAACAATTATTAAAAAACTGGAATAAGCGTCGCGAAAGGTCGGCCTAAAAACGAACATAGAGCGAATAAAAGTAATGACAAACGCACAAGAAGAAGACAGAAATATAAGGATTGACAACTATATACTGGAAAAAGTAAATGAATACATATACCTCGGACAAATCCTAAAGCTGGGTAAAGAAAACCAGTCGGCGGAAATACACCGAAGGATCCGACTGGCATGAACAGGCTTCGGAAAGTTAGCATTTATACTAAAGAATCCAAAGCTACCACATCAAAAAACCAGGGTATTTGACCAGTGTATATTGCCGATTTTGACGTATGGCTGTCAAACATGGACACTCACCAAAACTAATATAGATAAAATTGCAAAAACGCAGAGGTCCATGGAAAGGATAATATTAGGAATCAGATTGACAGACAGAAAAACAAATTTATCGATTAGAAGCAAAACGAAAGTTAGAGATGTTGTAGAATGTGTCGCTATACTAAAATGGACCGTTGCTGGTCATAATGCACGACACACTGATGGACGCTGGAATAATCAAATCCAGAACTGGAGGTCATGGATGGGACATCGGAAGAGGAGACGTCCACAGATGCGTTGGAGGGATGATCTGCAGAGGATAGGTGGATTTCACTGGAAGCGTGCCGCGCAGAATAGAGCTCAATGGCGAGAAATGAGAGAGGCCAATATCCAAAGCTGGACGAGGGAGGAGGGCTAAGAAGATTTATTTAAAGCCCACGTTTCAGTGTCATATGTATTCGATCAATATGTACTGCCAACCGGGCAGTACATATGGATCGAATACTCTGGCTTTTATTGTATTTGGGATGTCTAATTTAAATGTAGATTGTAACCTTCCGCACGCAGACCAAGCTAACGAGACTCTTCTATCTAAGTCAGCCTTTAAATTATTTTTTGATATTTCGACTTTTTGTCCTAAATATATGGATGGTTGTACCTTTCCTATTCTTTCACCTTCAGTCAGTAGTTCCTGGCTGTTATCTTCACTTTCGTTGTTTAAATATTTGGTTTTGGTGAAATTTATTTTTAGACCTATTTCTCGAGATTTGTTATTTAATTCCATCAGCATTTTAATTAATTCTTCTTTTGTGTTGGCGGTCAGAGTGACATCATCTGCGAACCTTAAATGATTCAATCGTTCACCATCCATTAGTATTCCTTTATTTTCGACTTTAACGATTTGAACATGTCTCCCAGAGTCAACGTGAACATCCTTGGGGATATTGAGTCGTCTTGTCTAATTCCTCTTTTAATTTTGATTTTATTTGTCTTTTCTTCAAGCTTTATTTGTGATGTGGCATTTTTATATATGTACTCAAGAAGAGTTGTGTATCTTTCGTCGACTTAGCTGTTACTTAAGGCGTTAAGAACCGTCCATTTCTCTACCGAATCAAAACCTTTTTCATAGTGAACCATTGCTATTCACAAGATGACCTTATATTTAACATTTTATTTTCAATTTCAACTTATAGAGGCATATTTAATTAACGCAAGATAGGAACTATTGCTTCTTAGTAAAGAGCAGAATGAGTAATGAATGGTATTTAATAACAAAATACTATAAAGACCTGTACGAATCCAAAATTGCACGAGATCATAACATACGAGAAAGCGTAAGCGGAACTATTACAACTGTTAACTCAGAAGACCTGCCAAACATCGAAAACTATGAGATAGAACAGGCTATAAAGTAACTCAAAGATAATAAGGCGGCCGGCTCTGACGAAGTAATAGCAGAAATGTTAAAAGAAGGGAAAGATGTCATAATAAACACCATGAGGATATTACTAAACGATTGCCTACACAACGCATTCATCCCTGACGAATGGTGTGAAAGTGTAGTTATCCTCCTGCATAAGAAAGGAGACAGAGCGGACGTGAATAATTACCGCTCTATCTCACTACTCTCTCAGATGTATAAAGAATTCATGAAGATAATTACTAACTGACTTACCCCAAAGATGGATGCATACCAGCCCGTAGAACAGGCAGGATTTAGGAAAGGGTTTAGTACCTCAGACCACCTACTAACAATAAGAACACTAATTGAAAAAGCTACCGAATACAATTTGCCCTTATATTTGGCATTCGTGGACTATGAGAGGGCCTTCGACAGGGTGGAGCTGTGGGTGGTGGAGCAGGCCATGAATAGGATAGATAGATAGGATAGGATAGACTCTCGCTATAGATAACTAATTCATAACATATACGAGAAGGCAACAATGGTGATAAAACTCAAGGAAAAAACAGGAAAGATACCAATTAAAAGGGGAGTCAGGTAAGGAGATGTAATATCCCCAAAACTTTTCTCGCTTGCCCTGGAAGATGTATTTAGATCGTTAAAATGGACAAAATATGGAATAAATATCAACGGTAAAAAAATATCTCATCTTAGATACGCTGACGATGTCATACTAACAGCAGCAACTTTTGAAGAACTGCAAACAATGATTAAAAAACTGGAATAAGCCTCGCGAAAGGTCGGCCTAAAAACGAACATAGAGCAAATAAAAGTAATGACCAACGCACAAGGAGAAGACAGAAATATAAGGATTGACAACTGTATACTGGAAAAAGTAAATGAATACATATACCTCGGACAAATCCTAAAGCTGGGTAAAGAAAACCAGACGGCGGAAATACACCGAAGGATCCGACTGGCATGAACAGGATTCGGAAAGTTAGCATTTATACTAAACAATCCAAAGCTACCACATCAAAAAAACAGGGTATTTGACCAGTGTATATGCCGATTTTGACGTATGGCTGTCAAACATTGACACTCACCAAAGCTAATATAGATAAAATTGCAAAAACGCAGAGGTCCACGGAAAGGATAATGTTAGGAATCAGACTGACAGACAGAAAAACAAATTTATTGATTAGAAGCAAAACAAAAGTTAGAGATGTTGTAGAATGTGTCTCTACACTAAAATGGACCTTTGCTGGTCATAATGCACGCCACACGGATGGACGCTGGAATAATCAAATCCAGAACTGGAGGCCATGGATGGGACATTGGAAGAGGGGACGCCCACAGATGCGTTGGAGGGATGATCTGAAGAGGATAGGTGGGGTTTCATTGGAAGGATGCCGCGCAGAATAGAGCTCAATGGCGAGAAATGAGAGGGGCCTATGTCCAAAGCTGGACGAGCGAGGATGGCTAAGAAGATTTATTTAAAGCCCACGTTTCAGTGCCATATGTTAATACCGGCAGTACATATTGATAGAATACTCTGGCTTTTATTGTATTTGGAATGTCTAATTTAAATGTAGATTGTAACCTTCCGAACGCAGACCAAGCTAACGAGACTCTTCTAAGTCAGCCTTTAAATTATTTTTTGATATTTCGATTTTTTGTCCTAAATATATGGATGGTTGTACCTTTCCTGTTCTTTCACCTTCAATTAGTAGTTCCCCTTCACTTTCGTTGTTCAAATATTTGATTTTGGTGAAGTTTATTTTTAGACCTATTTCTCGAGACTTGTTATGTAATTCCATCAGCATTCTTTGTAATTGTTCTTTTGTGTTAGCGAACAGTGACATCATCTGCGAAGCTTAAGTGATTTAATCCTTCACCATCCATTAGTATTCCTTTATTTTCGACTTTAATGATTTGAACATGTCTTTCAGAGTCAACTTGAACAGCTTTGAGGATATTGAGTCGCCTTGTCTAATTCCTCTTTTAATTTTGATTTTATTTGTTTTTTCTTCAAGCATTATTTGTTATGTGGCATTTTTATATATGTACTCAAGAAGAGTTGTGTATCTTTCGTCAACTCTGCTGTTACTTAAGGCATTAAGGACAGCCCATATCTCCATCGAATCAAAAGCTTTTTCATAGTGAACCATTGCCATCCACAAGGTGACCTTATATTTAACACTTTCAATTTCGACTTCTACAGGCATATTTAATTAACGCAAGATAGGAACTACTGGTTCTTAGTAAAGAGCAGAATGAGTAATGAATGGTATTTTTCTTGCTGAAAACTAAACAATAAACAGTTGGTACGTAAATGTAGACCAGAATATAATACAAAAATTGTAAAAAATAGTCACCAAATGTCGATCTTGCACAGGAAACATAAACAAATGCCTCTTATTGTAAGCTTAATCATTTCTTGGAATTAGCCATCGACAGCATAGGCAGGCAACTTTTGACCATTCAAACTTTATTACTTCGAGTACGGACAGAGAAATTTGATTTGCAGAGGCCATAAAGTTTATATGTTGCTCCTTCGAGTTATAGAATCCGCTAAATTAGTAGTTCGAGGCCTAACATGTATTAATAATACATCGTAGGGAAATCATATTTAGTTCGAGCGCCTAAGTAATTCGAGCTATAGAGTTTTTTATATGTCAGAGGAAGGGAACGGCTAATTTTTTTATCTTTGAGAGGTTTTCGAGATAACGAGTTTTGAGTTTATACTGTGTGTATATGTATACTGTATATATATATATATATATATACCAGGTGTATGCATGAGTTTTTGCCGGTTTCACTAAGAGATGGCACCAGCGAACAGTACGCAGTGTATGAATTTGATAGATACGTCAGTTAGTTCGCCTGTCATTAACCTAACCAACATACACAAGTTGAGTCCGCCAAATATTAGCGTCTGTATTGTATCGTTCAGTGATCATGTCGACTTTTGTGCCTGAAAAAGAACATTTGCGGCACGCCTTGCTTTTCTTATTTAATCAAAAGAAAAATGCTGCGGAAAGTAATCGTTTGCTGGTAGAAACATATGATGAACACGCTCCATCGATTAGAACATGTGAGACATGGTTTCGACAAATCGCTTCGGCAAGAAGACCATGCTTTGTGTCTGGTGGGACCAGACCGGTATTGTGTATTATAAACTTTTGAAGCCCGGAGAAACCTTTAATGCACAACACTATCGCCAACAAATGATTAATTTAAATCACGCATTGATCGAAAGGCGACCGGAATGGGCCAGAAGACATGACAAAGTGATTTTGTTACACGACAATGCGCCGTCTCACACAGAAAAACCAGTGAAAGACACCTTGAAATCGCTTGGATGGGACATCCTTCCGCACCCGCCGTACTCTCCCGACCTATCACCTCTTCGCATCAATGAGGCACGCGCTTGCAGAACAGCACTTCAGCAATTTCAAGGAAATTGGAAAATGGTTCGACGAATGGGTTGCCGCAAAAGACAAGCAGTTTTTCTGGCATGGTATTCATAATTTACCTGAAAGATGGGCGAAGTGTGTAGAAGCCAATGGCCAATATTTTGAATAAATAAAAAATGAATTTCCCTTGAAAATTACATGTTTTCTTTACCACAAAAAACCGGCAAAAATTTATGCATACACCTGGTATATATATATATATATATATATATATATATATATATATATATATATATATATATACATATATATATATATATATATATATATATATATATATATATATATATATATATGTACATATATATATATATATATATATATATATATATATATATATATATGTATATATATATATATATATATATATATATATATATATATATATATATATATATATATATACACATAGTCAAATTCCCCTCCGCGGACACCCCTCTTACACGGACGCTTCCCTTGAACGGACATATAATTGGCATTATGGTAACTCCCTCTTGGACTGACATTCTCTTGAACGGACGCGGACACAAAAAAATGTTCTTTTATATATATATATATATATATATATATATATATATATATATATATATATATATATATATATATATATATATTCCAAGGTTCAAGAAAGAATTCAATCCAACTTATATATATATATATATATATATATATATATATATATATATATATATATATATATATATTCCAAGGTTCAAGAAAGAATTCAATCCAACTTATATATATATATATATATATATATATATATATATATATATATATATATATATATATATATATATATCTATATATATATATACACAGTCGACACTGTTTATAGTGAAACTCTATATAGTGAAAAACTCTTTATAGTGCAATTTTTTCAAGACCTAGAATATCTTACATACATAGCAATATATACGGATTTTTTCTTTATATAGTGAAAAACTCTCTATAGTGAAATATATATATATATATATATATATATATATATATATATATATATATATATATATATATATATATCTATATATATATATATATATATATATATATATATATATATATATATATATATATATATATATATATATATATATATATATAAGAACATTTTTTTGTGTCCGCGTCCGTTCAAGAGAATATATATATATATATATATATATATATATATATATATATATATATATATATTCTACAGCTGACGCTGTCTTCCTTCTCTCAGCCTTTGATTCCATCCGTTTCTATCTTCCCAGTCTCCATCTGTTAGACCCTGTCCTCCATAGCCTCGTCCACATCGTCTCTCCACGATCGTCTGGGTCTTCCTCTTTTTCTTCTCCCTATAGGGCTCCACTCCGTTATTTTCTTTTCCACCTATTATCTTCGCTCCGTCTTATGTGTCCATACCATTTTAATCGTTTTTCTTCAATGGTGTTTATTGCGTTCTCTTTGATGTTCATTCTGCTTCTTATTTCTTTTTTTGTTATTATCTCCATACGTATCACTCTACAACATCTTCTCCAATACTCCATCTCTACCGCGTTAATTTTAGATTTATTTCTTTTATTGATCGTCCATGTTTCTGACCCGTATGTCATTATGCTTTGTATTATTGATTTGTATATGCATGTTTTTTCTCTTTGTAATGTGTTTGGCCCACAGGATCGAATTTAATTGTCTTATGCATGTCCGCGTTTGTCCTAATCTAGCTTTGATCTCTTTCTCTGATATAAGTAATCTGCTCGTATTGGGACTCCCATTTCACTACATTTTTGCTTCCATTTTTTTAATGTTTGTTCGAGGTATATTTTGAATAGTGTTGGGGATGTAGAGCATCCTTGTAATAGGCCTTTTGATGTTTGGAGTCTCTTCCCTATTTTATGTCCTATTTTTATGTTCACTGTGTTGTTTTCGTAAAGAGCTTTTACTGCGTATATTAGTTCTTTGTCAATGCCTATTTCTTTCATTGCGTTCCATAATCTTTGTCTTGGTACTGAGTCATAGGTCTTTCTTATGTCTATGAAGGCTAGATGAACTTCTCTATTCTTTGCCAGTTTTTTTTCCATTGTTTGTTTTATAGTGTATATGTGGTCTATACATGATTTTCCGGCCGTAAAGCCTGCCTTTGATATTTTCCTCTATGATATTTTTAATAATTTTTCCATACAAACGTCCCATACTCGATATTATGCTTAGGCCTCTATAGTTTGTGCATTTTCTGCGGTCTCCGTTTTTAAATATAGATACTATATTGGCTTTTGACCATTCCTCTGGTATTTTTTATTGATATTTAATAAAATGTTCCTTTAACCGGACAAAAAACAACAAAAAATAAACGCCTTGTCTCATTTTTCTGTGGCGAGTATCGATGTTGCGTTTCCCAATCGCGCCGCGCGCCCTCGTCGCTGTCTGCCTTCACTGAGGGACTTCCCCAAATAAACCGGGGATTTACCGATATCAATTTTTCGGTACACGCGAGAATTTAATATTAGTCTGACGCCTATGCGAAACAGATACACAGTGGGCGACACATTCATTGTAAAAATGGCTCCAAATAGAAAAATTCTCACGCTTAAACAAAAAATTGAAATTGTTGAAGTTCACAATAAGGAAAAGTTAAGTGTAAAGGACTTATCCAAGCGTTTTAATATCGGAAAAACACAAGCTGCTGATATAATTAAACATAAAGAAATCCTTCTAAACAAGTGGATAGCGAACAGCAATTTCAATGAAAAAAGAAGGTTTTTGACTGCTGTTGGTACCAAAATTGACAAGTTGTGGTATAACTGGTTTATAGCAGCTCCCCATATGGGGATTTCTTTGATAGGTATGCACATGAATTATTTTTTTTTTAGATAAGGTTTTCTGGAATTAGTGCGTTGATTTTCTTTTCATATCAACTCAAAGAATGGATAAAAGGGGTGAGAGCATCAGTAGGCTTGTCGAGACAAAAATGCAAAAAACTTATTGTAAATGTTTCTTTCAGGTCCGCTAATACGATGCAAAGCAAAAGAAATAGCCGAGTCTCTGGGACATTCTACATTCAGTGCTTCTTCTGGTTGGCTTAATAAATTTAGAATCCGGCACAACATAAGTTTTAAAGCGATTTCAGGAGAAGGAGCTTCGTTTATTGCTGGAGAGGTTTCATCATTCTGGGAAAAATACCCTTCTTTAATTAAGGGATATTCACCGAGAGACATCTATAATGCCGATGAGACAGGCCTGTATTTTAAGGCTCTGCCCAACAAACCGTTAACATTAAAAAAAAGAAAAATGTGTTGGTGGTAAATATCCCAAAGAGAGGGTTACAATTTTGCATTGTGTAAATATGCCGGGAGAAAAAGAAAAACTCTTAGTCATTGGTAAGGTAGCTAAACCCAGAGCATTTAAAAATATTAACATAAACAACCTGCCTGTAACTTGGAAATATAATACGAAAGCTTGGATGACAGGAGAAATTATGACAGAGTGGTTGCAAGCTCTTGATTGGAAAGTGACAAAAGAAAAAAGAAACATTTTGTTATTATGCAGGATCTCATCCTAAAGACGTCCGCTTAAAAAATATTAATATCTTGTTTCTGCCTCCTAACTGTACATCTGGTTGTCAACCACTTGACCAAGGAATTATAAAAAATTTTAAAAATTTATTACCAAAATATTAAAACACCTGATAGTAACCATTGAAACTGCTGGTACAGCTTTTGAGTTAATTATGAAAATTACGCCACTGTTTTACTTTGCATAAACCGCTTGGGAACAAGTAAAAAATTGCAGTTAACTGAGGCAGTTACATCTGATCCAGAAGATGACTTACCACTTAACGTACTTGCAGATATTCTCAAAAATAAGAATTTGTTGGAGTTGACTGATGACCTTAATAATTTTTTGAACATAGATTAAAATTTGTATGTTGAAAATCCAGATTCAGAACAAGAAATTGAAAATGCAGTTGAAACACAAGGACTTTCGAAAGATTCTGATGTCGATGAGGTTCCAATACCAACAGATGCTATCCCAAATTATGGTGAAACTATTACCCTAACCAAGCAGCTTAAAAATTTTGCCGAAGATCACGGAGATGCAGAGTCTTTAGAACTTCTCTCCAAATTAGAAATATGATTTGTGAACGCCATTTTACAGAAAAAGAGGAGACAAACAACAATATATGAATTTTTGCGTCATTAAAGTGACCTTTCATTCCATTTGTATAACTCTATCTTATTATATTTTATATGTATCTAAAAGTAATCAATCTTTGTTTTTTCCTTAAATTTTAAGTTTTTTGTTTATTTTAAAAAAACGATTTTTTTTGTATCTCTTTTAAGCGGACACCCCTCTTGAACGGATACTTTCGGTCGGTCCCGTTGGTGTACGCCCAAGGGAGATTTTACTATATATATATATATATATATATATATATATATATATATATATATATATATATATATATACGAGGCTGGTTTGAAAAGTCCGTGCAAAGTCCGAGAGATGGCACCACCGGCACGTATCGAGGTAATGTTTAGTTAGTAGCATCTCTTGAATGAACGCATACCAAGTTTCAGCCATACTGGTATATTTCTTTGTGTTTGGCATTCGTGTGAATCAAGGAAGTCGAGTGATTTTCAAGAAATGGACGAAAAAGAATTTCGTGTGGTGATTAAACATTACTTTATGAAAGGCAAAACGCCTCAGGAGACTAAAGAGAAGCTTGATAAACATTATGGTGACTCTGTACCTTCGATTAGAACAGTTTATAAGTGGTTTCAAAATTTTCGGACTGGCCATATGGGCACAAGTGACGCTGAACGTTCTGGACGGCCTGTGGAGGTTACGACTCCAGAAATCATTGATCAAATCCATGATATGGTGATGGATGACAGAAGAGTTAAGGTGCGTGAGATTGCTAGTGCTGTGGGCATCTCGACTGAACGGGTACATAATATTTTGCATAAACATTTGGACATGAGAAAGCTATCCGCAAGATGGGTGCCGCGATTGCTCACGCTTGACCAAAAAAACGGAATCGTGTGAAGTGTTGCAAGGATGGTTTGCAGCTGTTCCAGAAGAATCCGGAGGACTTTAAACGTCGTTTCGTCACTGTGGATGAAACATGGATGCACTAGTATACTCATGAGACGAAACAACAATCTAAACAATGGGTTACCAAGGGGGAATCTGCACCAAAAAAGGCGAAGACCGTTCCTTCGGCCGGATAGGTTATGACGACTGTCTTTTGGGATTCGCAAGGGATAATCCTCATCGACTATCTGGAAAAGGGTAAAACTATTACAGGTGAATATTATTCATCGTTATTGGACCGTTTGAAAACCGAGCTGCAAGAAAAACGCCCTCGATTGGCCCACAAGAAAGTCCCTTTCCATCACGACAACGCACCAGCACACACCTCAGCAGTTGTGGTCGCAAAATTAATGGAAATAGAATTCCAACTCGTTTCACACATCCCCCCTATTCTCCAGACTTGGCTCCCACGGACTACTATTTGTTCCCCAATTTGAAGAAATGGCTGGCGGGACAAAGATTTTATTCAAACGAGGAGGTGACTGCAGACACTAATGGATATTTTGCAGACTTGGACAAATCCTATTATTCGGAAGGGATCAACAAACTAGAACATCGTTGGACGAAGTGTATAAGCCTAAAAGGAGACTATGTCGAAAAATAAAAAGGGTTTACCCCAAACACAAAAGTAGTTTTTATTTTTGCACGGACTTTTCAAACCAGCCTCGTATATATATAAATAAATAAATATATATATATATATATATATATATATATATATATATATATATATATATATATATATATATACATTGTATATATATATTCGTTTACCAATTTGATTTTTCCTATACTATACTTAAAAAAGTAATATTTTTAAACGGGCACCTTGTACTTTACTAATGATAATAGTGGGTCTATATTAATATTTTTTTGATTTTCAACCACTAAGGAAAATTAACTTAATTAGTATCATTATATGTATGTCGTGCTAGATAAACGAACATAATAATTTCCTAACAAAACTTTTAATACGTATAATAGTAGTTAATGGGGTCCAATATTTTTATTCGTACTGTTTAATAATTGTTTGCATCGGTAACTAAATATTTTTTCGGCCTTTACCTTCTCTGACTAGAGGGAAGTATTGTATTCGTAAAAAAATCACCAATCACCCACCATATCACCATATCGACCGAAAATGCAAAGAAGCTGTTGCTTCTAAACATATTGCCTACCGACAATGGCGTGAAAATTCTAACACCGTAAATTGTAACATCTTTGTTCATGCCCGGAACAGATGGAAGGGAATTATCGACGAAACCAAGGAGGCACACAATCAACGAATTAGAAACAAACTTCTCGCTTGTCCCAACAATTCCAGGTCCTTTTGGGCAGTCGCGAAGGCAGTTAGTCAAAATTTTACCAAATCCACCATATCACCACTCACACGGCCAGATAATTCCATTGCAACCACACCTGTTGAGAGAGCGAACTTGTTGGCTGAACTCTTTGCTTCACATTCTACTGTCGATTTCCAAGGAAAAACACCACCTACTATTCCCATATTGCAGTCAAGGATGCCCGATGTTGTCTTCAGACAGCGCATCATAAAGCGTATTTTAATGAAGCTAGACACCAAGAAGGCTTCTGGCGCTGACGGAATACCTGCCATAGTTCTCAAAAACTGTGCAAGGGGACTAACACCAGTTTTCTGTAGACTTTTTAACCTATCCTACAGAAAGGGAATATTTCCGTCCTGCTGGAAATGTGCCACGGTTCAGCCAATACCTAAAAAAGGTAAGAAGACCTTGCCAAATAACTACCGACCAGTTGCACTACTTTCAATAATATCGAAAGTCATGAAAAAGGTTATCAATGAGCATCTTCTAAAATATCTTGAACGATTCAATATTATTAGCGATTACCAATATGGTTTTCGTAAACATAGATCAACAGGAGATCTTCTGACTTATGTAACACATGTTTGGAACAACGCAATTGAACACTTTGGAGAATCTCGAACGGTTGCTCTTGACATATCCAAGGCATTCGACCGTGTTTGGCACGATGGACTGTTGGCTAAGTTACGCTCTTATGGTATGTCTGAAAGGTTCTGTTTGTGGCTCTCATGTTTCCTCAGAGAGCGTTCTTTAAGAGTGGCGGTCGACGGATTTCTTTCTAACACCCTCACTATCAACGCCGGTGTGCCCCAGGGCTCCATACTGTCTCCTACTCTCTTTCGCCGGGAATCCAATCTATAGCTTTGCAGATGACAGTACGCTTGTCTCTTCATTCACCGTGAACGCTCGGACATCGGCTGCTCAGGCGAATATCGGCAGACAGCAGGAGGTCGTTCAACTTAACAAAGACCTGGAAGAAATTCTATCTTGGGGTGACGGTAACCAAGTGGAATTTAACGCTACAAAAACCCAAACGGCAGTTTTTTCTAAAAAAGTTAACGTTGCTGAACCCGACATAGTTATGTCGGGGCACTCCATTCCCCTAGCATCGTCGCTCAATTTGTTGGGCGTTAGTTTGGGAGCAAATATGTCTTGGCATGAACATGTTGCAGGCATAGCAAGGAGAGCTTCTCAAAAGTTGGGAACATTATTTAGAACCAGAAAGCTTTACACCCCACAGCAACTGTTAATTCTTTACAAAGCCCAAATTCGACCAACTATGGAATACTGCTCCCACGTTTGGGGCTCCGCTCCCAAACATACACTGCATTTGTTGGATTCTGTTCAGAGAAGAGCGGTCCGTCTGATTGGGGACCCGGAATTGACCGGCGGCCTTGATTCGCTGGAACATCGAAGAACGGTTGGCGACTTGAGTCTGTTCTACAAGTATTTTCATGGAAAGTGTTCGAAGGATGTAGCCCGCTTAATTCCTCTCAAAGCGGTGCATGTTAGAAATACACGTCGCGCTGGTGCTTCGCATCCGTATGAGGTTCAGCTTGTTACTCCGCGTACAACGCTTTTCAAGCAATCTTTTATATGGAGAACGTCATCCCTTTGGAATAATTTGCCCAGCGCTGTACCGAGTACAATTTACAGCGATTCAAGAACAACGTGAATCGCTTTTTTTTTTTTTTTTTTTCCGCACTCGTGCCGCTTCTGGAGCTCTTTAGGGACTTCCCTGCAGCACGTGAGCTAGGCCCATAAAAAAAAAAAAAAAAAAAAAAAAACAAGATTTTTGCGATTCAACAAAAACATAGTTTCTATGTTTTTGTTAATAATTTAATTAATTAATTAATTAATAACTTTAATACAAATATAAAATACTTGAGGCAAGAAAAAAATAGTTTTTGAACGATACTGGCTTTGGGGAGGGGGTCTATAAATTTTGTACAGTTTCAGTAGTATTATGAGAACTTTTCTAAATATTATGTGGGATGACAAACTATTTTTACGCATAATTATCAAATATATAGTGGGTTAAAATGCCTCAAATGTATGGTGTTATATGTCTTTTTCAGGATTTTTCGAGTCGAGGAAAATGAAAATCCCTGTTTTATTCATTTCTCCCCACTTGTAACAGAAATAATCAAAATGAAATTCAGTACTTATTTTAGAACTGTGGTTGCAGGGGAAGTACTGGGAAATTACTTCACTGATTGTTTTACAATAAAATGTTTTCAAGGACAAGCGTAAATAATTTAGGTGAGATAGTATCTCTGTGTCGCCTTTTCTTTTAATAGTATGTTAGTGATAGTTGTTTCGTCAGTTTTAATATATATATATATATATATATATATATATATATATATATATATATATATACATATGTATGTATATATATATATATATATATATATATATATATATATATATATAGAGAGAGAGAGAGAGAGAGAGAGAGAGAGAGATATTGATGCTTCTTTCTAGATGTTTCCATTCGCCAGGGACTTTAGAACGGACCGAACAGTATCAAATGCATTATGAAAATCAATGAAGGCCAAATATATTCTGTACATTTCTCTATTTCAGTACGTTTTGTAGAGAGGTGTTCGATCGTGCTAAATCCCTTTCTGAAGCCTGCCTGTTCCACAGGTTGAGAGAAATCTAGTTTTGTTGTGAAACGATTTGTTAAGATGTAAGTGCGACAAAAGAGATATGGGCAGATAATTTTCGAAATTAGTATTATCACCTTCCTTAAAGAGAAGCATAACCTCCGAATTACACCATTTTGGTGGAATTTTTTTTTCCCTCAGACATTTATTTAGTAGGCCCTCTAAAGTATCTTTCAGAGATTTACAGACCAATTTCAGCATTTCTACAGTTATTTGATCTTCCCCCCAGTTCATCTATTGTTTTTCATCTACTTTAGTGCAGCTTGTATTCCCTCCTATGTAACACATGAGCTGAAAAGTCCCGGGCCTAACACATAGATGGCGCTAGTTTTATTGCAGTCGCCTTTTTTTCAGTTAATACTAACCTTCCAAAGACAACTGTTAAAATTTCATGATATTCTATTCATTAGTTTGTGAGTTATTGTGCTAAGAGTGACGCTACTTTTGTTATTTTCAAAACAATGGATCAAAAACAATTTCGTGTTTTAATTTTACACTGCTTCTTGATGGGAAAAAATACCGTTCAAGCGAAGCAATGGCTTGAAAAGTGTTATGGGGACTCCGCTCCATCAGAAACAACAATAAAACCTTGGTTTGCTGACTTCAAACGTGGTCGTAGAGACACCGATGATGCAGAACGCAGTGGACGTCCAAATGAGGCGGTAACACCAGAAAACATCAAAAAAATCCATAAAATCGTTTTGAATGATCGAAAAGTGAAGTTGCGTGAGTTAGCTGACATCGTAAAGATATCAAAAGAACGTGTTGGCTTTATATTGCATGAGCATTTGACTATGAGAAAGCTCTGTTCAAAGTGGGTGCCGCCTTTGCTCACTGTTGATCAAAAACAAGAACGTGTTGATGATTCTGAGCAGTGTTTGGCCATTGTTAGAGCGGCGCTGGAATGATTGCGTTGCTCTTGATGGAGATTACGTTGATGAATAAAGCTAATTTTGAACCAAAAAAAACCGTGTTTTCTTTGTTAGGCCCGGGACTTTTCAGCCCATGTGTTATATCGTTTAATGTACTCGTAAATACAAAAACTAATTTTATAATAAAAAAACCAGTCAAGCGTACTTGCGCAATTAGTGTTCCGTACGTTGATTGCTTTTAAAATCAAAAATTTTGTTAGTGTATAAAATGATCAGTGACTTCACAAAACACACCCTAAATGAGTTTTCAACAAAATTTGTTGCCAATCTTTACTGAAATTGATGACCTTGAAATTTTTGTTTTTTTTTTATATACCAGATAAATTATTAAAGGTAATGCACTCGTGATAATTTTCGTTCAATCTACACCCCGTGGAGAATATTCCAGAATTTTTTCAAAATTTTCCGACAAGTACTTTTCGAGATAAGGCGGATGGACAGCGATCTTTCGCGATTTTTTAAAAATTATACAAAGAAAAGTGCACGCAAGTATTACATCATATATATATTTTTTACTCGTGTTTTCACACGGCCATCAATTCCTATATTATTACCAAATTTCAATTTTCTGTGACAAATAGTTTCGGAGAAAATCGGGTGTGACAGACAGACAGATGGACAGACAGACAGACACCGAAGTGATCTTATAAGTGTTCCGTACGGAACACTAATATATTCAAAAAGTATTAAAAATTTTACGGATCGTACTTTATAGCTTTGCCATAAATATGTTATATTTAATTGTAATTAATTGATTACAACTGACGGAACCTTTTATGATATAACTGGAAAGTTGAAAAAAGGGTTTGAATAAAAGTATTTTTATTTTCTTTGATAAAGAAATAATATAAACAAATCTCCTTCTATGAACACAGTATTATATGGTATATTAAAATTCAGTTGTTCCGGTATTTGCATTTACAAAGTGTCATTATTCTCGTGTGTAATGGAAAATCACTGAATAAAATAGCGCAGAAATAACGTAAATTTCCTCTTACTATAAACTAAAGACTGCATAAAATATCAACTAAAACTTGACAGGACAATAATTGCGCATCACTCTTACAAAAATAAACCCGTAAATATTGACACAAATATAAACTTGTCATTCAAGCATCTTCCAAGGATATGAAATTCCGAGTATGTTCCTCGTCTCTATATTACCTGTGACATTTAGTACTCCTAATTTTAGAACCACTTTCATAATCTTGACTACATTGGGATTTTGAAATCTTGAGCCCAATGACATAAAACCAAATACTTTATTTTTCCACTTCGCCGTGCATCATCAGGCGCAACGATTGACTAAACCTAAGATTAGAAATTAGACTAGTTGTACTTAAATTGTAATTTACTAGAGCGGAATCGGCCAATCACAGACGGTAGTTTGGTTCCGGTTAAGTAAATATAACAGGGGACTCAATGAGGTACGAGTATTTAATAAGATAGACCTCACGTCAGTCTATGAGTCATCAGAGAAACGGCAAAAAAGTGAAATATATATTTTGTAATGATTGTGACAAGAATTATATTGAGCGAATTAGAAGGTCGATTCAAATAAGGTTTAAAGAACTTTTTAAACCTTAAGTCAATCAATCGCTCCTGATCATAACATGGGTTGCAAACACACACGTCGAGTGCAAAACTGAATCTGTACATTTAAAAAATATCACAAACTCTAAGGTTACAGAATAACCTTGTTAGTATTAAATTTTTTATCCAAAAAGGGCAATATTTTCAATCGTCACGCAAGTAACAATTATGTCCCTTCCGTTCAAACTTGAGGTTGCCGGTTTTTGGCTAAGTACCCAAAATGAAAAATAAAAATATCGAAAGACATCGTTATTTTTAGTGTTCCGTACGGAACACTTATAAGATCACTTCGGTGTCTGTCTGTCTGTCTGTCACACCCGATTTTCTCCGAAACTATTTGACATAGAAAGGGGAAATTTGGTAATAATATAGGAATTGATGGCCTCATCAGAGCCATGTAGTTTTGAGAATTAAATTTTGACTTAAGGGGTTAGTTTTGGGGGTGAAGTCGGAAGTGAAAAAAAAATTTTTTACTAGGTCATCGAGTGTGGTGTCAAATGAAAGCGTGTGAAAACACGAGTAAAAAATATATATATAATATTATACTTGCGCGCACTTTTCTTTGTATTATTTTTAAAAATTCGCGAAAAATCGCTATCCCGGGCCTTATCTCGAAAAGTACTTATCAAAAAATTTCGAAAAAATTCTGGAATATTCTCCAAGGAGTGTAGATTGAACGAAAATTATCACGAGTGCATTACCTTTAATAATTTATATTTATTTCACAGTCATCAGATTTCAGTAAAGACTGGAAACAAACTTTGTTGAAAACTCATTTGGGGTGTATTTTGTGAAGATCATTTTATACCTCTGTAACAAAATTTTTTTATTTTAAAAGCAATCAACGTACGGAACACTAATTGCGCAAGTTTAACTTGCACTTGACCGGTTTTTTTTAACATTGAACTAACTTGGATATTGATAACAAATACTATTGTTCAGTACTGTTAATTTTAAATTGTATTCAACTTTGGCCGCAACGTTGTTTCGTGCAAAATCGTAGAGATATTAGAATAGAGGAGAAAAAGTACACGTGTATAGCCTGCTGTAAGCGAAAGCGTTAAAAAGAGATGGAAATAATATGAGACAATTCTGTCTCTCTTACTTCGCGCGGGGCGTGCGCCGAGTAAGAGAGACGAGAAACAGAATGACTCTCATATTATTTCTTTCTCTTTCTATAAGCACTACGCTTTTAGCAAGAACTTACCTCCTCTATTCTAATATCTCTACGTGCAAAATCACCTTGCCTGTCTTATTAGCCCACTCTCGGGTTATAACATAAACTAAAGAATAGGAACTAATTCTTTAGCCTGTGATTATAATCGATTTTAACGTTTTTTTTTAACGTGTTTATGTTTAATGGATAATTAATATTTTGTCTAAATAAAAACTTAAATAAAATATACTAATTCATTCGGCTATAATGGCAAATTATAATTATCATATATATAATTATGTAACCAGTTATATACGTAAAAATTTTTCCATTATACTTATTATTTTTGTACTTTATAAACAAATTAAAAGGCAAATGTATTAAATTATAGTTATTACATTTAATTTACAATAAATGGATAAAAAATGGCATTACCAATAATAAACCTGTACGCCGCACAGAGAAATTCGATTTCGACAAAATTTTCGAGATCGTGGTTCGCGAATTTGAAGTCAAATTTTGTAAAAATAAAATGGCAACTCCAAAATGGCGGACTATTTTTGGAAAAACGTGAGTTATTTTTATGAAACTCTGTATACATGGGTTTTTGGGGTCGCTGATTACGAATATAAAGTTCAGATTTCAAAAAAACAAAATGGCGGCTCCAAAATTGCGGACTATTTTTGAAAAAACGTGAGTTATTTTTATAAAACTCTATATACATGGGTTTTTGGGCTCGCTGATTAGGAATATGAAGTTTAAATTCCAAAAAAACAAAATAGCGGCTTCAAAATGACGAACTATTTTTGGATAAACGTGAGTTGTTTTTATAAAAACTTTCGCAAAACTGTACGTATCGATATTTTAAAGGATATTGATCAGGAATGAAAAACAAGTAAAATATATCGAGTCTAATTTTTATTACAAAATTATATAAAATGATTATTACTGTATACAATTTTATTTTCCTCACTATCAGTTTCATGCTTAGTTGTATGGTTTTCTTTATCGCTGGAATTACTTACAATACTATTACTTAATTCAGCTACAGATGGTGAAGCTAACAACTCAACCGCGTGTGGGACAAAGATTTCAGTTTTTTTTGGTGGTAGTTTTCTTAAACTGGAGATCAACGGATCAGAGGATACTAATAATCTGTGGAAAACATATTCTAAATTTTTGACGCGACTACACTTTCTGTCCTTCCAGAACTGCTTTATATGTTTGTTGCTCGATTCTTGAGCTTCCTCTGACAATTGCCCGATGGGTAGCACTAATGACTTGATTATTTCGTGCCCGTGGATAAGCACTTTATGGACAGTTGTTGAGATATTATACCACGAATACAATTCAACGAATTTACAAGCTACGAGGATGGTTTGAAGAGTCCGTGCAAAGTCCGAGAGATGGCACCACCGGCGCGTATCGAGGTCATGTTTAGTTAGTAGCATCTCTTGAATGAACGCACACCAAGTTTCAGCCATATTGATCTATTTCTTTGTGTTTGGCATTCGTGTAAATCAAGGAAGTCGAGTGATTTTCAAGAAATGGACGAAAAAGAATTTCGTGTGGTGATTAAACATTACTTTATGAAAAGCAAAACGCCTCAGGAGACTAAAGAGAAGCTTGATAAACATTATGGTGACTCTGCACCTTCGATTAGAACAATTTATAAGTGGTTTCAAAATTTTCGGACTGGCCATATGGGCACAAGTGACACTGAATGTTCTGGACGGCCTGTGGAGGTTACGACTCCAGAAATCATTGATCAAATCCATGATATGGTGATGGATGACAGAAGAGTTAAGGTGCGTGAGATTGCTAGTGCTGTGGGCATCTCGACTGAACGGGTACATAATATTTTGCATAAACATTTGGACATGAGAAAGCTATCCGCAAGATGGGTGCCGCGATTCGTGTGAAGTGTTGCAAGGATGGTTTGCAACTGTTCCAGAAGAATCCGGAGGACTTTAAGCGTCGTTTCGTCACTGTGGATGAAACATGGATACATTACTATACTCCTGAGACCAAACAACAATCTAAACAATGGGTTACCAAGGGGGAATCTGCACCAAAAAGGGCGAAGACCGTTCCTTCGGCCGGAAAGGTTATGGCGACTGTCTTTTGGGATTCGCAAGGGATAATCCTCATCGACTATCTGGAAAAGGGTAAAACTATTACAGGTGAATATTATTCATCGTTATTGGACCGTTTGAAAACCGAGCTGCAAGAAAACCGCCCGCGATTGGCCCACAAGAAAGTCCTTGTCCATCACGACAACGCACCAGCACACACCTCAGCAGTTGTGGTCGCAAAATTAATGGAAATAGGATTCCAAACTCGTTTCACATCCCCCCTATTCTCCAGACTTGGCTCCCTCGGACTACTATTTGTTCCCCAATTTGAAGAAATGGCTGGCGGGACAAAGATTTTATTCAAACGAGGAGGTGATTGCAGACACTAATGGATATTTTGCAGACTTGGACAAATCCTATTATTCGGAAGGGATCAACAACCTAGAACATCGTTGGACGACAAAACACATAAGTAGTTTTTATTTTTGCACGGACTTTTCAAACCAGCCTCGTATATCTTCAGCGTTTCTTTTGAACTTTTCGACGTCGATTTTAAAACCGCAGGAAATTGCTTGCAAAATAACGTGGAATCAATTAATGAGATCTTTGCATACACCTGTTATTTTTGCCGAAATTTCTGCGTTTTCAAAAAAACGTCGAGCTGTATTGCCGTTATTAGTGCTTCCGTATGTTGCTTTCGTTGATCGACGAGGAGCCCTAATTGATTTCGAAAACTACTCTTGTACTACTTTCTTCGTAGCTTCAACTACTTGTTTATCTGATTCTTTGCACACGTGCTACTTTTTGAGTGGCAATTTATACGATAAGTAAATACAGCATTCGAAAAAACGTATCCACGCATGCAGTGAAGATATACCATACCCTAAGTTTTCTACTTAAATTGGCGTCTATGTAATTACACTGTATGGACGTAGAATTGCAAATGTAACAACGCATTGTAGATGTTGTGTTCGTTATTGAATTACACACCTTACCATCTATGATTATTAACATTAGTTGCTAATTTACAGTTATGTCTTTCCCGTCCATAACAGTTTTCAAGGAAACAAGATTGACCTCTTGATCTTTTATCAGTTTCTTTAACAAATTTAATTTTTATTGGGCGACAATATCTCGGGGACATAGGACGCGGATTTTGCCAAATAATAACCTTGAAACCATTTTTGCTGTCGATTGTTACGAGTTGCAAAGGTACAAGAGAAGCAAAGAAAATACTAGCATCTGTTTGGTTGCCCCCTTTCATTGCTAAATTTCTGTTTATAGGTGCTTGGCCCAGAAGTGAAATCCCCATTTGCATGTTAATGTCATGTTGCGTATTATTTCTTTGGAAAGACGTTTAATTACGACAGTTTGTCTAATTAGTATCCTCTCAACCGTATGATTTAATAATGCTTGCAATGTTAGAGTAGCTTTATTTTCTGTAATCGAAATTTCGGGTGGGTAACACTCTTGTTTAGCCTCTAAAAGATGTATGTATGACGGATACAATGTACAATTTTTTTCAAGACTAGAAGAACGTATATCTATGTACTGTGACTTAGAGAGTTTGTTTTTGTTTTAGGAACGACAACGCTTCGTTTTTTTTGTCACTTCCGCTTCAATAGTGGCAAAAATTACATTTGTTATCATGTAATTGGTTTTTTGCCATTTCTTGTAAATTAAATTTCCGTTTTGCCACACGCGCATTTTCTGTAAAAATAAATAAATACATTCATTTTAGTTCAATATTTTCCATTAATTCTGAGTAATTGTTGTAAATAGTTAAATAAAATTGGAAAAATTTGCAACAATGTACTGAATTTTTAAAGTATTTTTTCCATTTTGCAACTTTCTCCCGCATTTTTAAACAATTTTTACCATTTTGGATCAACTTCCAGAAGTTTTAAACAATTTGCCACATCGTGCAACAATTTCCAGAATTTAAAAATTATTTTTCCAGTTTAGTAACATTTTATTGAAATTTTCAAGTATTTTTCAATTTTAGCAACAATTTCCCAAAGTTGTAAGCAATTTGCTACCTGTCGCAAATTTTCCTAAATTGTTTACCTAACTTTATCATTTTGCAACCATTTACAGAATTTTTAAAGTATTTTTCCCATTTTGCAACATGTACCCGAATTTGTTAACTATTTTTCACACTTTGCAACAATTTCCCGTAGCGTGTGGAACCACAACAAAAGCATTTATTTGTTTTTATGACCTCCACATCTCTAAAGATTTCCCCTTTTTGCATTCGAGAAAGAGTGACCGAAAAATTAGCCCGTTCTTGCAACCTCCATATCTTTGAGACAAAAAAAGCAAACTTAACGTAACAGGTCCTAAATTAAACCTAATTAAAAATCTAGGACATATTTTCCATTTTCATGAATTACTCATCGTAAATACATTTTTTTTATTTTCTATCAAAAACTTATTTATTTTCGCCGTTTTAACCCTCAAAATGGGAGCTAGTTATCCCTAAATAAAAAAAATTGAAAAATATATCCTTTTAGATTTTTAATTGGCTTTAATTTAAGACCGTTTACGTTAAGTTTGCTTTTTTGTCTCCAAGTGATAAAGGTTGCAAAAACGGGCTAAAATTCACCCTTTTTTGCGGTTACTCTTTAGGCAGTCGTCATGCTTGAAGCACTTAAGCTTCTTAAAACCCAGTTGTGCATGTTATCTTGAAGAATCTTCCAGGTTGAATCCCCACAATATAAGTCTTTAAAGTGATTGGAATTCCAGTTGAGTCGGTCTAACTATCATGATTACTGAACAAGACATAATTAAATAATGAATTGATTCCTCCTTGTTCGCGCACCATATAGAGCCTGTATCAGGTGGTAGTGTCTCGCCAGGAATTTTCTCACGATACTCATTTATTTTCTTTAATTTTAGTGGGGAACTGATAATGCGGTTTGGTCCCACTATAAGACACTTGTAACGTCCCATCCCTGTTGTTATTTCATGCCATACCCTTCATATTAGACGGAATTTCTTCACTAGAGCCTCCTGTTTAGCCAACGTGTCAACCATCAGCCACAAACACTCGTATGAACAAACAGAGAAGAAGCAGCCTATTTTTACCTGCTAAATTATTCAATAAGTTTCCGTACTCAGTTACTAGTTGTGAACTAGCTCGTCTCAAAGGCACCAGGCGATTCCATTATCCAAGAAAATATATACGGTCCTCAGCGTTACTGATAGTGATGTCCTTCTTTTTTGAAACGTAATCACCTGAAGGACACGTAGCCAGGTGTTTTGTTAAGTTAGAGCAGAGGTTCCCAAACTTTTTTTCTCGTAGACCACTTTACAAAATTTTACTGGTTTCGGTGGACCCCCTGCTGCTACATTTCTACCATATTCCCAAAACTCGTCAAAAAATGTGAAGATTAAATCTAACGATGGAAATTTGCGTCGTGGCTGAGTTCCAACCCTAAATTCGGAGTGGTAAAAATAAAAAGAAAAATAATATATTTTCTTGTGTTCTATTTATTCAAATAATATGATTACAGACTTAATAGAATTAAAATTAAACATTAATAATGTACCGTAACTTCAACAATGCAAATCAACAATTAAAAATAATTTTAATGGGAGGGATGTACTTGATGGATTGACAGCAAATTATCAATATTTGGCTTCAGTTTTGTAAGGAATAACCGCAAATCTCCCCGTTCTGTGATGTTCAATCTACTCCTTTTTTTTGATAATAGGTTTGTAACGACACTACAACTTTTTTCGACAAGGTATGACGAGGGAAACGCTATCAAAAGTTTTCTCGCAATTTCCCACAGCCCAGGATATTTTTCGGTTATTTCTGCCTGCAGCCAAAATGTTTGATAGCCTTTTTTAAATTTCACCTTCAGCTCCTCATTGGTGCTAAGCACGAGTACCTCCTCTTGTAACAGCACATTCGCCACTTCCGTTTCACCAAATGGATTTATGATCCATGGTGGTATTTCCATCGTCAGAATATCTTCAAATCTATTTTTGAAGTCATCATGCAGGGCATTTAAATGCTGAACGTATGTCTGAATATCCTCATCAAGACATTTTGCCTGTGACAAATTTGGAAACTGGGAGAATTCGCGCCGACTAATATTTTGCTTCATAAATTTCAATTTTCCAAGAAAAGCCGAAATTACACGCTTTGTTTTTATTAAATGTCATTAAATTTTTTGAACAAATCTGTCAAATGCGTGATGTCTGCTTTTAATTTGATCAGGTTTTCTTTTAAATCTGGATCTTTACTTTCCAGAAACCCTAAAACTGATTCAAAAAGTGAGTAAAATCTTGTTAAACATGCACCTTTCGACAACCAGCGTACTTCAGTATGTAAGAGCAATCGTTGGAAGTCTTCATCATTTTCGTCGCACAATTGTGCAAATAAACGGGTATTCAACGCATTGCTTCTTATTTTGTTAACTGCTTTAATCACAAATTGAAGCGATTGGTGCAATCTATCACTTAAATTTTTCGCTATCAGGTGTTGTCAGTGGATGACACAGTGAAATGCAGTTACTCCTGGTATAATTCTTTTAAGATGGCTTATAAACCCACGATATCGCCCGAAGATGGCAGGAACTGCCAGCGAAATAATGTTTGTAAATGGAATCGATTTTTCCTTAAAAAAAATCACTCAGGACATTAAATACTGATTCGCCTTTAATGTCCGTCTCCAAAGTTTTCGCGAATAGCAGCTCTTCATGGATTTCTTCGTCCATAACAAATCGAACATATGCCAATAATAATGCTTCATTACCAGGTAAAGTTGACTCGTCCAGTTGAATAGAAAAATGAGTTGTTTGCAGATAATTACACAAGAAGCTTTCAATATCAGAGCTCATTTCATCAATACGTCTTTGTACAGTGTTGTTACTCAAAGGAATTCTTTTGAGTACGTCAAATGAAGGTTTGTGCAGAAAAGTTTTTAAAACCTCTTCAACAGCGGGTAAAATTAACTGTTCTCCGATGGTGTGTGGTTTTCCAGATTTCGCTATAAGCAATGAGATATTGTAAGATGCCCGCATCGTTACTTTGAGACGTTGAAGCGAACATACTGTGCACGGTGGGTCTCTTTTCATATTTTTTCCTTCAATGTTTGAGAATATTTTAAATCTTTACCTATTTTATCAGGATGACACCTTCTTAGATGATCTTCGAGCTTCGATGGTTTCATAGAGTCATTGCTCAAAACTTTGTTGCATAAAAGGCATATGGGCAATCGTGTCTGCCTTTGATGGAAGAAAACCAAATTTCAAATAATCAACACTGTACTGTCGACATTTCTTCTTAGATTCAGCCATGTTTCGTATCAGTTACCTACCTGTAAAGAAAAAAATGTTTGTTTTAGTAATCATAAGGCGACTTTAACAGGATATGGCTATTTTAACAGAATAAAATAGGATTAATTAATTATTGCAATGAAAAAACCAAAATGTCGGCGGCAAAACTGATTTTAATTATTAAAAGCAATAAACTGCTAAGACGCATATTGAGGTTTTCACAAAACGGCTGAACCTATTTTAATGTAATATAAAATATTTTTTGATTAATTATATTTTGATACATTTCTGTAAATTCGAGAGAAAATACTTTTAAAGAATATTTTGACATCAAAACTCCGCGATTTTAATGATTTATTTATTACTTTGATGTACGTTACGAGTGGTACATAAAGACACGTACAATTTATGAAAATATTTTTAGTCATTTAGCATTAGCAACTATGAGGGCACTGAAATATGTACAAACATGCAGGTCAATCATATATCTCTCTTCTAGTGAATCACCACAGTCGGGTAAATAAATAATTTTATAATAAAAAGTACTAAAAGTTCAATCTTTCTCGGCTTTCTGTTCTTTTATAGAAGTATCGAATAATGGCCCTGTTCAGTATTTAATTTTTATTACGTACCTACTACACGCAAACATAACAAATATAATATTATTACAATATAAAATAAAAGTATGAATAACAAATAGGCAGGTACTTACTCTTTCCGGCACTGGCAAACACTGACATCGATTCACTCACACTTTTCTTTTCAAAATTCCGGAAACAAATAAGTAACGTTTGTCCTTGGCATTCGTATTTATATTGGTGAAGAATTAAACAAGTTCATGCAAGATTGCAAGCACAGCATAAGTCGTATTTCGTCCCTTTGCACGTCTGAACGGGTTGCGTTGCGGGCGGGCGGCGCTTTGCAAGTCTCGACGCGCGTTGTATGCAAGTTTTTACAAGTAACAGTCGTTGACCTTCTTAAAATACACTCAAAAAAATTAAGGGAGGTTTTAAAACAAGGAAATTAATGCTAAATAAACAGGCTATCTGATCCATATGCCGGCCTAACTGAAAAAATTTTTTTCAACCCCGTGGACCAAAAAAAACAAAATATTTGCAATATTATTTTTTCGCGCTATCTGGTAGGATTGCATGAGGAGCGTAGCTCCTAAAAAATTTTAGCCAAAAAATCTGAAAATTAAAATCTTAAAGCTTCAAAATGCATTTTTTTTTAAAGTCTCAATACGACCATTTATCACCGAAATACAGCCTGTCAAAAATCACCGAAAAATTTGGAATTTTTTTTTGCTCCCTTAATTTTTTTGAGTAGTGTATTGTCTGCCTACATTGATAGGTAAAGCCAAGCCAACATTCTTGTTCTTTACTATCGAAACCAGATAAATTTTCGTGGACCCCCACTTACAACTTGTGAACCCCTGACGGCCATTTTGTCAGCTGTCAAGTGATTTATGTTTAGTTTGGTTTGGCATTTCAACATGAATAGACTGACGCCTGAACAACGCTTCCAAATTGTGCAAATTTATTTTGAAAATCATGGTTCTGTTCGAAATACGTATCGCGCACTACGTCCATTTTACGGTCAACATAATCGTCCATCAGAGCAATTAATTCGATTAACTACGGAACGTTTTCGCACCACGTTTACTCTAAATGATAATACGCATCCACAGAGACGTCGTACAGTGCGTACAGAAGAAGTCATTGCTGCTGTAGAGCGTAGCGTAGAGGAAGACCCGAATCAGTCTATCCGCCCTCGTGCACAGGAATTGGATATGTGTCCATCCACTTTATGGAAGATTTTGCGAAAAGATCTTGGTTTGCTTGGTTGCAACTCGTGCAACAATTGAAGCCACACGATCACCTAGCAAGGCGTAGATTCGGTGAATGGGCCCAAAACAAGATTGCCGTTGATCCCGATTTTCATAAGCGAATTTTGTTTAGCGATGAAGCTCACTTTTGTTTGAATGGATAAGTCAATAAATAAAACTGCCGTATTTGGAGTGATGATAATCCTCAAGTGTATGTTGAGACACCGTTACATCCAGAAAAACTGACTGTTGGGTGTGCTTTATGGGCTGGTGGAATCATTGGTCCGTACTTCTTTAAAAACGATGCTGATCAGAACGTTACAGTCAATGGTGACCGCTATAGAGCCATGATTACTGACTTTTTCGTTCATCAATTGAACAACCATGATGTGCAGGAGCTGTGGTTTCAACAAGACGGCGCAACATGTCACACAGCTCGTGCCACAATTGATTTATTGTGGCACGAGTTTGGTAACCGCATAGTTTCACGTTTCGGACCCGTGAATTGGCCTCCAAGATCGTGCGATTTAACGCCGTTAGACTATTTTCTGTGGAGATATGTGAAGTCGCTAGTCTACGCCGATAAGCCCGAAAGGATTGACCACTTGGAGGACAACATTCGCCGCGTTATTGCCGATATACGGCCACAAATGTTGGAAAAAAGTCATCGAAAATTGGACCTCCAGATTAGACTACGTCCGAGCCAGCCGTGGCGGTCATATGCCAGAAGTCATATTTAAATTATAATGCCAGAAGATTATCTTTCGAATAAAGTAAATTTCATGTCAATTTAAAAAATTCATCTTTGTTTTATTCCATTTCAAAGTTCTATACCTCTATAAAAAACACCCTTTATGTATATATATATATATATATATATATATATATATATATATATATATATATATATATATATATATATATATAGTGAAGTCTGCTTATAACGAACCCGTTTATAACGAATTCTCGGTTAAAACAAACTATTTTATGATACACGAAAAAACTTCCATAAGACCAATGCAAATTTTTATCGGTTATAACGAACCCGGTTATAACGAACTTCCGGATAAAGCGAACCAAATTTGGATGTTTTGTGTCCGTTTATAACGAACTTGCCACTCCCTCTGCTCGATATCGCGCGACTTGATCTAGGAAATTGACCGAAACTCGCTGGGAACGCCTATTCTACTTGTGTCCGTCGCGTCGGTAGTTCGAACAGTATTATTTTCAATTCACTTGTTGTGTTATGCGGTTCTAATGCATATTTGGTCAAAGTAGCAAAGTGAATGTTTAAGTATTTATTTTAAAATGAGTACACAAAAACGTAAAACGTTTACTTTAAAAGACAAACACGATATTATAAGGAAAATAGAAAATGGAATTAAACAAAGTGATGTTTGCAAACAGTTGAATTTAACTAAATCTACTAAGCCATATGAAAGAAGAGGGAAGAAACCTTCCCAATCTATGATAAAAGAAACCTGAGTTGTAAAAAAGTAAGAAAATCTACACATGACCAAGTCGATAAAGGACTTCTTAAATGGTTTACTCGTAGTCAAAAACGACAAGAATATGTTCCTATTACCGGCTATTCTTTACAAGGAAAAACTAGTGAATTGGGAAGGAAAATAGAGAACACCGAGTTTAACTGTTCTAGAAGTTGGATTGAACGATTTAAAAACCGACATAATATTAGTGGGGGTAAGATAATAGGAGAAACTGCAGGAGTGGATATGACTGTTGTTGATCAGTTATGAATATGTGATCATTTTTAATGCATATGAAACGGGTTTGTTTTACAAGATGACGCCTGATAAGACATTAAAGTTTATCGTAGAGAATTGTGCTGCTGGAAAAATATCAAAAGTAAGGATTACTGTGTTGGTAACTGCAAATATGTCTGGAACAGAGAAAAGAAAATTTTTGTTGATAGGAAAGTCCGCCAGTCTCTGGTGTTTTAAAAACAAACATTTACCAGTAAAGTACAAATCAAACAGTAACATCAGAAATTTTTAAAAACGAACTGATCGAATTTGACAAAGTAATAAAATTGAGGCGTTGCGGATAGTAAGGGCGAACTCAACATTGGGTCAAATTTTTTTTTTTATATAATTCTATTTTATAGTACTTTTCCTACATCACATACCGGTCTAATTGTTGAGTTTACCCTTGCTTCGCCTTCAAATTTCAGTATCAAATAAATGAAAAATTTCGAACAGGCGATAGCCGGGCGGGTAGTAAGGGCGAACTCAACAATTTCGCGCGGAGCAACCGCCGGTATTGCGTCACTAAATGAGGTTTACTTGAAATTTTACGCTTTCTGCGTGTTAGTTCAAGTTAATTTTGAAGTTAATACGTTTATGTTTTGTTTGGTTTTGTTGCTTCTTTTTTTAAGAAAAGTATGGCGCAACCTAGACCTTCTAGTAGTGAAGTAAGTGTACAACATTTAGATGGTAGTGCTGTGTCGGGTTATTCGCGAAAGAGACCTGCTAAGATGAATGATTGGCAAAAAAAACGAGTGTAAGTTGAAACGAAATTCAGGAAGTGCTTACATTTCAAGAAATAACAAAAGGCACGTTGTTTCCCGCAAAATTGGACCTCCTTGCAAGTGTGGATGTTTTGAGAAAATAGGCGCTGAACTGGTCACCAATATTTTTGACTCTTTTTGGCAAATTGGAAACTATGATCTACAGAATGCTTACTTATCAAAATTGTTGATCTGCAATGATGTAAAAAGATCTTACGTAAAGGGGCTTCCAAGTCGTACCCTGAGACGCATTCAATATAATGTGACTGTTGATCACGCTAATCGTGAAGTTTGTCGTACTGCGTTTTATAACATTCATGGCATCTCTGAAAAGCGCGTTCGAGTCGTACTTGACAAAACCAGCAGAACTGGAACTGTTACAACGGATCAAAGGGGGAGGTGTGAACCCGCGAAGAAAATAGGAAATGACGATCTCTCTAAAGTAAAAGAACACATCATGTCACTACCTACTGTCACCAGTCATTACAGTCGCGCCAAAAGCCCTCATCGAAAATACTTACCTGTTAGACTTAATATTAAAAAAGCTCTATTCTCTTTACATAGAATGGCTTACGGAAAATAACCCTGGTTACAGCCCGGTAAATCAGCACTATTATCGTGATACGTTTAATATGCAGTTCAAAAGTATAAGTTAATGATTGAAAGCTGTCGCCGAAAAAACCAGTTTTGCGTTGTCCAACTTAGACAGGACATGATTTTCAATTTCTCTAATTTTCAAAAGAAAATTACTAAAATGCAGATGGCTGGTGCTAAGTTTAAAGATAGAAAGATCTTTGAATTTACAAATAACTTTAAGCGAGGTTTCTACATTCATTCTGCTTACAATTTGGATGTCAAAACGGCAGTCAAACTACAAAAAGGCAAGGTGAAAAACTATTATCCTGATCATTTTCATTTGGCCAGTGAAACACTGACGAGACTTTACACTGCTCCCATTAAAATACCAGCCCCCAAATTAAAGGACATTCAGGACTTGTTACCGTATGTTCCCCTACCTTGGAGTCAGTACTTTACTAACATTATAGCCTCTCAAGACGCAGCAACGAATAATTGTTTGTTTGTTTTTGTTGGGCAGGGCGCATCGACAGCTAAGATCATTTAGCGCCCAGCAACGAATAAGAGCACCGAAAATGAAGATGTTATGGACGATGACCAAATAGATTACAACTGAACTTGGCTAATTATTTGTTTCTTTTCTTTAGTTTTTTTATGTTAGTTTCAATACCATATTTCCACCGTTTTGTATGTTGTATCAAGAAACTATTTTGTAATAACAAAACCTTTAATTAAAACAATAACCTTAAAATTAAATAAAATGTGTTCAAAATTTTTAATATCGGTCTAATTTTTTCCCAGGTATTGCCAATTTTAGGTGATAGTGTAGCATCAGAAACGAACAGTAAAATATGAAAAAAAAAATACACAAATAAATATTTAAAAAAACATTTAAAAATTCACGGAATACACTATTCTACTTAAGTAAATAATAAAAAGCTAATAAATTATAAATAAATAATAAAAACCTAATTTTGCCAATATTTTGTTGAGTTCGCCATTTAGATTTTTCTATAAATTCAATTTTTTCGAAACTTCATTTTGTTGAGTTCGCCCTTACTATCCGCAACGCCTCAATTAACAAACAGAAAAATATTACTTTTGATTGAAAACTGTCCAGCGCACCCCGAAGTTGACCTACAGTTTTTTTGCCTCCAAACACAAGTGCAAAGCTCCAGCCTATGGATCAAGATGTGATACATTCTTTAAGATGTCATTATAGAAAGATTTTACTTATGAAAATGTTAGAGACGATCGATAAAGGTAACACTTTTTCTGTAACCTCTTGGACGCGATTAAAAACATTGAGAAGATCCTACTGATTGCCTAGAATTTGTTTACGATGCCGACATTCAACAAAGTACAGTGAAAATCGAGATTAAAAAGATGTTTAATCACTTTAATTTTGAAGAATATGTGTGCTGATAATGAGTTAATGACGAGCGAAATGTTAACTGATGATCAAATTGTGACATCAGTTACTTCTGGAAAGATTTTAAGCTATAATGACGACGAAGACGAGCTCGGAGAAGGAGATAATATTTATGTTCCATCTACTTCAGAAATAACTAAGAAAATGACTGAAACTCGCAATTTTTTGGAATCTCGTGAACTTCGTGAACATATATGGAGTCGTTTTTGTGACCTTGACAGTTATATAAACACCATTTCTTTTTCAAATAAAATTGTACAAACAAAAATTACTGATTTTATGTTATAAACTACGTATTTCAATGTTTTCGTTTATACTCGTATATGTACCAACATACATAATAACCTTAGTGTGACTTGTTTTCTTTTCTTTTAATTTAATAATTATTATTATTCATTTTTCTAAGCATTAGCGGCTAATCTAAATAAAAAAGTAGTGAAAAATGATATTAGATTTTGTTTACTGTTTGTAACGAACTTCGCATATAGCGAACAATTTTTAGTGATTTTTTGGAGTTCGTTATAAACGGACTTCACTGAATGTATATATATATATATATATATATATATATATATATATATATATATATATATATATATATATATATATATATATATATAGAGAGAGAGAGAGAGAGAGAGAATGTTGTCGAGTAAAATAAATTGTTTCTAAGACTGAAAAGCGTACTTGCACTCTCTCGGAGTCTGTCTACGGCCACTGGCCGAAAAAGGAATGGTCAGCAAATTGCCAATATGCACCGCATGCGTATGTGGTTCAATGTAAAAATCACTGAAATGGATAGGGTCCATACTTTAGCATTTCACCCATTGTTCTCTCATTGGTCAATCCATCTCGAGAAGCATTTAATAGTACCACAGCTCATCAGTCGAATTAGGATCGGCAAAAGAGAGAACAAAATTTCAAGTACTTATTCGCTTATATATGATTAATGTTCAGTATACTACTCCCATAAGTCGGTTAATTACCGTTATAAAGATAATTCAACTACAAAATCGATTTCAGTGATGGAAAATAACTAATCGGACACTAAAATTTTCATTAAAACTCTAGTAGTTTTCTATATATTTGATTTGCGAAATTTGGTATGTCGCTTCAAAGGCATATATAGACTAACATGCTTAAATATTACAAAATTTGAACAATATTACATAAATACGTATTGAACTAAAATTTTTGAAATCGGTTAGACTACCATTTATTAGCTGATCGGATCGATTGAATCCAATCGAGCTTTGCAGATGACAATACGCTTATCTCTTCATTCACTTTGAACGCTCGGACATCGGCTGCTCAGGCAAGTGTCCGCAGACAGCGGGAAGTTGTCCAACTTAACAAAGACCTGGAAGAAATTCTATCTTGGGGTGACAGTAACCAAGTGGAATTTAACGCTACAAAAACCCAGGCGGCAGTTTTTTCTAAAAAAGTTAACGTTGCTGAACCCGACATAGTTACGGCGGGGCAGTCCATTCCTCTAACATCGTCTCTCAATTTGTTGGGCGTTAATTTGGGAGCAAATATGTCCTGGCATGAGCATATTGCAGGCATAGCAAAGAGAGCTTCTCAAAAGTTGGGAACATTATTTCGAACCAGAAAGCTTTACACTCCACAACAACTGTCAATTCTTTACAAAGCTCAAATTCGACCAACTATGGAATACTGCTCCCATGTTTAGGGCTCCGCTCCCAAACATACACTGCATTTGTTGCAACGCTTTTCAAGCAGTCTTTTATATGGAGAACATCATCCCTTTGAAATAATTTGCCCAGGACTGTGTTTCCTACCGAGTACAATTTACAGTGATTCAAGAGAACGTGAATCGCTTTTTCCGCACACGTGCCGCTCATGTAGCGCTTCAGGGACCTCCCTGCAGCACGTGTGATAGACCCATAAAAAAAAATATATATATATATATATATATATATATATATATATATATATATATATATATATATATATATATAACTTGATTGGTTTTTCTTGGGTACTTAGGTTCTTTTGGAAAACACAAACTAGTCTATTTGACGTTTCGCCTTATTTTTTTTAGGCATTTTCAAAAATTCTTTATTTCTTAATATTCATTCTAAAATTAGAAAACACAAGGTTTTAAGTTAAATTACACTTTTAAAAACATATAGCATTTTTACGCACACTCGGACATTCAAAATATTTACACCATAACAAAAATATAAAACAATTTACTAACGTGTATATACCCTGAAAGTCAACTATTTGTGTGTTTGTGAATTTCAAATTCTATATTTCTTTCGGCATATCGTGTCTCGTATTTTTTACTGATTTTTTTAAAATTTTATTATCTATAATGGGTGTCTTAACGAAAAAAATATTATTGATGTTAAGTATATATACCATTTTGTATTATTAAGAGGATATGCATGCCAGCATGTGAGAATCCCATCGAATTATAAACTTTTATCGTTTGATGTAACATCTTTATACACGAACATTCCAAATGAATTAGTTTTAAAACCGTTATTAATGAAAAATGGGATTTACTACAAGAACACACAACAATTTCAAAAAGAAATTTTCTAGACGCCATAGATCTCACATTGAACACCAACTATTTTCAATTTAAAAATAGATTTTATAAACAAATCGACGGTTGTGCCATGGGTTCCCCCATATTATCAGTCATTGCTCAACTAGTAATGGAATACCTGGAAGAACAAGTCATTAAAAAAATAAAAGGTAACATTTTGTTTTTCAAGAGATTCGTAGATGATTGTTTATTAGCAGCCCAAAATGATAAAATTACCGAAATTCTATACAAATTTAATAGCTTCCACAAAAAATTACAATTTACATCAGAAATTGAAAAGGATGGTAAAATAAATTTTCTAGACCTGACTCTTATCAGAAAGCAAGATAAAATCCTTACAGAGTGGTACACAAAACCTTCTTGGTCAGGGAGATATTTGAATTTTCACTCTAGTCATGCAATGTCCCAGAAAATCAGCGTTATAGTGGGCCTAACAGACCGAGCAATAAAACTGACTTCCCCTGAACTAAGACCAGACGCGCTAAAAAAAGTAAAAACTGTCTTAATACAAAACAATTTTAAAGAGAATGACATCAATCGAACAATAAAAAAGAGAATATACAAGTTTTATAATAACTCAAAAAACAACACCAAAAATAGTAAACAAAACTGTGATAAATTTTTACCACTTCCTTATACAAAAGAACTTTCTGAGAAGCTGAAATGGGTCTTGAAAAAATATAAAATTATAGTTTGCCATAAAACTCAAAATAAACTAAGTTCATTATTCACAAACTTAAAAAGCCATGTCCCCACAATGAATGAATCTAATGTTGTGTATGCAATACCGTGTGCGAATTGTCCGAAGAAATATATTGGCATGACTTCTCAGTTACTAAAAAACAAACTAAATGGACACAAATATACTAGGAATGCTTCCACTGCCCTTAGTAAACACGAAGCAGAAGAAAAACATGACTTTAAATTCAATGAAACCAAGGTCCTCTGCAAAGAGCGGAATTATGCCAAACTACAGATCAAAGAGATGATTGAAATAAAAAAAGATGAAAACACTGTGAATGATAGGACTAACATAAAAGGAATCAGTCATATCTACACAAATTTAATTAAAAAATAAACATGCTGGCATGCATATCCTCTTAATAATACAAAATGGTATATATACTTAACATCAATAATAGTTTTTTCGTTAAGACACCCATTATAGATAATAAAATTTTAAAAAATCAGTAAAAAATACGAGACACGATATGCTGAAAGAAATACAGAATTTGAAATTCACAAACACACAAATAGTTGACTTTCAGGGTATATACACGTTAGTAAATTGTTTTATATTTTTTGTTATGGTGTAAATATTTTGAATGTCCGAGTGTGCGTAAAAATGCTATATGTTTTTAAAAGTGTAATTTGACTTAAAAGATTTTAACCTTGTGTTTTCTAATTTTAGATTGAATATTAAAAAATAAAGAATTTTTGAAAATGCCTAAAAAAAATAAGGCGAAACGTCAAATAGACTAGTACCCAAGAAAAAACCAATCAAGTTTATGTAAACAAAAGGTTCAACAGAAAAATTATTATATATATATATATATATATATATATATATATATATATATATATATATATATGATATATACATATATATATATATATATATTATATATATATATATATATATATATATATATACATATATATATATATA
This sequence comes from Pachyrhynchus sulphureomaculatus, assembly GCA_019049505.1. NCBI lineage: Eukaryota > Metazoa > Arthropoda > Insecta > Coleoptera > Curculionidae > Pachyrhynchus > Pachyrhynchus sulphureomaculatus. Next base: position 183,917,566 of record CM032456.1, on the reverse strand, counting down.
TATATATATATATATATATATATATATATATACATATATATATATATATATATATATTATATATATATATATATATATATATATATATATATTATATATATACCTACAGCTTTTATATGTATAATTATCAGTGCTTGCACTTCTTATCAACAACTATCTGCTGTGTAGCAATGAGAGATAACATTAAAAAACAACGTATCTAAAAAAAATCATTTTTATTGTATAAATTAACACACATTAAACTATAAACTCTA
>CM032456.1:183853384-183917212 GCA_019049505.1 Pachyrhynchus sulphureomaculatus | reverse complement strand
ATATATATATATATATATATATATATATATATATATATATATATATATATATATATATATATATATATATATATATATATATATATATATATATACACACGATTTTACTTCATTTAACATCGATCCTTGAATTTATTTTAAAAATAGTGGTATTATTTTTGGTATCATTAAAATGCTGATTTTCTACCCTTCCAATGATACCAAAAACATTTTGATTTCCAAAAAGTTTTACTGATTAAAACGTGTTTACTCAATAGAACCGTTTTTGCTCGCTCAGCAACGTATTCGTTGCGCGCTATTCATTCATATAAAAACACATGCAACTGCATTTTAGGGATGGCGATTCTTAAAAAAAAGATCGATTTTTGGATCGATTCGAATCGAAGCCTGAAGAATCGATTCACAAAAAAATCGAGACCCAAAAGATCGATTTCGCAAAAATCGATCTTTTTGGACTCTACGGAAACATGGAAGATCCTAAAATCTATCTTCTATTGTTTTTACTTTAACTGTATTTACTCAGCCATAGTTTTAAAAAAATTAAGTATGAAAAAAGTTATTTTCAAAGAAACATCGTTTTTATTATATTCAGTCACGTCATCTATTGAGTTTATTGATAAATAACTGAAAACTGTCATAAGCTTATCTTGGATGCGTTCAAATAGTTCAAACGAGTTTCAAGGTTGCGTTGCGTTCATTAAAATTTTTTAATGTATAGTAAACTTAGTCGAATTATTATATTTTGTTCTCATCTCATCACTAGATTTTTGTTAACTAGGTGCGAAACAGAAGTATAATCGAATTTCGATTTTAAGGTTCCTGAGATCGATTCACAGGATCGATGCACTGCTCAAGATCGATTCAAAAATCGTTTTTTTTTACCCTAAAAAATCGATTCTTCGATTAATCGATCTCAAATCGCCATCCCTACTGCATTTTCCTATGATTCCTTTCACGGAACTTGAACCGTCAACATCTCTTCTATACCTGCTCACTAATTACGTCATCGGAAAATGGATACCACCCGAAAGGCTGGCACCTTTACACAAAGAGCAGGATCAAGAAGAAGAAGGTGTACGTCGGAACGAGACAACCGCTTCATTGTCAAGACAACTCTAAGAAATCGTCACTTGACTGGCGTTGAAGTCCAACAGGAGCTCCAACAACTTCGTCGTCGGGCTGTTAGTCACTGGACAGTTAGAAGAAGACTTAAAGAAGCTAACCTAACTCCGAAGAGCCCAGCTAATGGACCAAAAATCGATATCGAAAAACGCGACTCAGATTTGCCCGAGAACATGTCAGCTGGACCTTAGAGCAATGGCGTTCCGTTTTATTGTCCGAGGAGTTTCGAATGTGCCTACATGGCAATGATGGGGGAAGACGACTCTATAGGAGGCCTGGGGAGCGCTATGCGCAGTGTTGCATTACTGAAACGGTCGCCTACGGAGGAGGTTCTGTCATAGTATGGGGAAACATCTTACTGGATGCAAAAACCGATTTGGTTTTCGTGACTGATGTGACGCTTAGCAGTGAATTAACTGCTCACCGGTACATCGAGGAAATCCTGCAGGAAACACGTCGTTTTTACGCTGGGTTTGTTGGCGATAGCTTCGTGCTAATGTACGACAATGCGAGGCCACATGCTGCTGCATCAGTGCGGCAATACCTAGCGGAAGAGGGAACACCAACATTAGACTGGCCTGCGCGGAATCCTGACCTCAATCCAATCGAGCACATGTGGGATAAGCTCAAAAGAAGGGTTCAAGCCAGAAATCCAGCCCCTGTATCGCTGAGCGAATTAAAAGTTGCGATGGCGGAAGAGTGGGGAAGAATCCCACAGACAGTGGTGAGAAAGCTCACCCGCTCCATCAAAAACCGGCTGGAAGCAGTAATAAAGGGGGTAATATAAAATATTGATTTTGGTTTTTATTAATAAATTTAATTGTTAAATTGAAAATTTGTTTAATTTTTCCTTTCTCTTCCCCTATTTCCAATCCTTGTCTCCTTTTAATCTTTTTTATCGGTATAAAGCATGAGGTACGCTATGAAATTTGATATCATTAGAAAAGAGAATAGAATGGGCTTTCAAATGATATTAAAATCTGTAAAAATATTTGAACACTAGGATTCATGTTAAATGAAGCCAAATAGTTTGAGTCAATTTTTTGCTTACCAGTGTATATAAATATATATAAGGCACGTCAATTGCTAACCGACCTTTTCAAAAAATATAACATCTCTCGCACCGATACTTTAAAATCTTAGACCCTGCCCCCAACACAGTAAACTTGAAATTGGTGACTGGGGAAGGAAAATTTTTCACAAAAAAGAAACCTTTCAACGAAAAAAAAACTTACACCCAATTTAACAAGCTATGATTTTTCACAAAAAAGAACCCTTTCACAGTAAACTTAAAAAGATTAAACCCAATTTACAAATCTGTGATCCGGGGATGAATATTTTTACAAAAAAGGACCTGTTCATACAAACTTCACCCATTAAAAAGAGCCTTATTTTGTACAATCAAAGGGATTTAATCGATTTAACACGCCATTAGCTCAATCAAGTTCAGCAGTTGTTTGCTAAGGCGGGCAGGATGTGTAATTGGTTCATTCTGTTTTGTAATTTTCATTTTGCTACATAAGTTTTGTTTCGTTGTCATTCAACATCGCTTCTCTTTCTCGAAAATAATTACAATTTCAGTGTTTTTCAAATTATTATTTTGTACTCATTATTAAAGTGTTGAATGTATATTGTTCTTTCATGTAAGGTGTTAAACTTTTCTATTAATAAGTTCTCAGCTTTGCAGAGACTTTCTTCACTACACCTACAACACATTTATAGCAAGACAAATCTGTTCCCAGAAGGAGTGAAGAGAAGTAGAGTGTCCTGATATAATTATTTTAAATTTTAAAATTGCTGCACAGAATTTTTTTATAGGGAGATTTAAACTTTTAGAGAAAATATTTTACAAATTGATTTCGCGCATTTTCTTATCTAACTGTATGACAGACATATTATGGTGACCTGAACTAACCTGAGTAATACTCTAATACTAGTCCTAATATTCTAACGTGATATACAAGGATATTATAAGATATACAAGGATAATATTATCGAAGTGCAAATTCATTAAAAGTTTTTTATCAAAAGTAACCCTTACATAGTTACGATTACACCAACTAATAAATCTGATAAGATCACATTATAGGGAGTATAGTTGACAATACTATAAAATTTAAGTTGTCAGCCTATAATAAAACATGTGATGTCTGAAAAGATACGAGATTGTTAATAAAAAGTAAAAAAGCACAGAACCTATGTGCAAGCCCTCTGGAAAACCCGATGTCAAAAAACCTTCATAGGAAACTGAAGCAGCCACTACCAACAACCACAGAAGTCAAAAAAGCCTAGTACAAAGAGTGACAATTTGAAATTTCATATAAAAAAAATAAGACAATGCTAACTTAACTGTACTCTTTACAATTTGTATTTTCTTCAGCTGTACACAGCCAAACACATTTAATATTATAAGTTTTTGAGCACTTTAGTATCTAAACTCCTACAGTTTTTAAACACTGACAGGTTGTAGCTTTTAAATTTAAGAAAACTATACCTGCAAGTTTATTTAAAGCTAGATTTTACACACACATAAAGAAGTGAGTGAAAATAAACTGGGACTTTTGGTAAAATTTCGGTACACCGGCTATTCAGAAAAAGGAGGGATTGTTTTGAAATAGGCCTAAAATGGCCTAATTCTGAAAGACATATGAGAAAAAATTGGGGTACGCCATTTTTGAATTTTTTTTGCATATAAACATTGGTATATAAGCTTAAAGTTAGGTTATTTAAAAAAAAAAAACAATTCTTTGGTAAGGTTAGGTTATTATTAAAAAAATCAAACTATTCTTTGGTGAGGTTAGGTCATAATTAAAAAACATCAAACAATTTTGTGGTAAGGTTAGGTTATAATTGAAAAAAAAATTAATGATTTTTTGGAACTGATTTTTTCTTATAAACCTTTTAAAATTAGATCATTTTAGGCCTGTTCCAAAAAAACTTTTTCTGATTTAACTATTTTGTACAAAAGATAATTGTTGAAACAATTTATTTCAACAAGTACCACAAATATTTAAAAAAGGAGTTCCAACTTAAAGAATCCTCTCTATATTTCTACTTAAAATTTAACATATTATTCCTCCTGTGATCATAAATTGAATTTACCTGGCAAAAACTTCTTTGGCGGCTCTCCTAACAATTTTTTCATCCTGTGTCATAGAAATACAAGACTTGACATCCAAGTAATTATGCTCGCTTATACCTTTTCCAGTTCGTAAACATGATTTAAGCAAATCAGTTGCTTCTAAATTTCCTTGTTCTGACGCTTTTAGTAGCCAATATACACCCAATCTAGCATTTTCTTTTTGTTCTGATTTGTGATCTAAAAGTGAAAAAATATCTGAGTCTTCAAACAATAATACAATTCAAGTTGTAGGCAACTAGTTACCACAACTCTTGCTTTTACCTCTGCACACAGATAAAACATTGACAATTACCTTTTGTTCGATTTCAATATAGCAATTAATGATACCTTCAGTGTTTTGTAGATAAAAAAAATCACAACACAAATTCACAAAAAATATGTTAATTTAAAAAACATGTTACTACAAATAACTTAATGCATATATATATATATATTATATATATATATATATATATATATATATATATATATATATAATATTAACATAAAAATATGATTTAAGTCTATTATAGAGCATATGGACTAATAATTTTTCTCGTAGTACAAAGTGGCCAGAAACTTTTGCACAATTATATAAATATAAGAATAATAATAATAAATATATTCACAAACATATATAATCTTCTTTTACTATATTATTTTGTTTCCTATATCTCATACTCACATCTCTTAATGATTAAAAATCATTAGTCTTTTTTTTGAATAAATTAGAGTATGAAATGTCACTGGCCGGAAAACTTTTCCACACCACTGTATATATACATGTTATAAAAAATAGTCTAATATATTGAATTGAGTGACTCCTTGAATCAATTGAAGATACACCCAACACTTATTTTTAAAAAATTTAAGCACAGTTAAAACTATATTATTATAGTTACTGAACTATGCAATTAAAAAAATAGTGCACCACCATTAGCATCAGCTGAGAACAACTTTGCTATATACTAATGAAAAAAAGAGAGAATGTCCCAGGTCAGTTAAAGAAAGTGACACTGTTGATCAGTCAACTATCAGAAACAATATGTTTTGTGTGTGTGAAACATGAGGTTTAGTGACCATTAGTTTTTATTACAGTTTGCTTATTTAAACAAAAGTAGTAATAGTTTTTCTATCCTGTGTAATATCTAATTCTTAACCTGTATCTGATGTGTTTAGTGAATTTCATACTCTGAAACTTTTAACTGCTGAAGACAAATACCTCGTTTTTTTACTTCTTTTGAAGCAAGCAAATACTGAAACTGTCAACTAATTGCAGGAAAATAGGTATCAGTAAGTTCAATAAGTCAATTCATGGTCACTGGCTACAATGATTCCAAATTAAAAAATAAAGACTTGAAAATTTGGTACTGAATGGAAACAAGTTACTTAAATTATTATTGACAATTTTCAAAGTTAAAAGAAGAAATATCAGATTTGACTTTAAACCATTGAACATACAAAAATCAAATTTCTATTATACCTGGCTTTGTAATTGTCCTTTTGTAATATTATTTTCTTAAAAGACTCATCTAAATATCGGCAAAACAAAATAAAAATATGTATACCAAAGGTAAAAAATGTTTGATGGTGTGTAAAGCAAGCATTTTTTGTAATTTAAGAGCCATACTCTTACCACATTCTTCATCTAAGAGTTGTTTTGCAAGTACTACTTGTGATTCTGGACATCCCTCTGAGGCTAATTGACTTCTTAGGCGCTTCAATGAACTTCTTTGAGCCCCTTTACAACAATAGTATATCATTTAATTATTAAATAGTACGAAAAATTAAAAAACAATTTAAAAAATATTTATTTACCATGTAAACTCCACTGTTTTCTACCAGATGCAGATTTTTTTGGAATCACACCAGCCATTGCTTAAAAGTGCTAAAAATGGTTAAAAAATTACAAATAACATCTTTTTGTCAATAAACACCCGCACATTGATCATGAAACTCAAAACTTATTTCTATCTCTTTCCCCTTAACAACGAGTAATCGCCAGCGCCTGCTGGTGCAGAACTACTTACAACACACTGACACGAAATTGTTGTTATAGGTGAAAGGCTAACAACTACAAATCACTAATAACAACATTTAGGGGCGCTGAACCAAGTAAGAAGAAAAACGAGGTTGTTTCATATTTTATTTTGTACAAATTGAAAGTGTTGAATTCCTAAATATCAAAAAGATAAAAGAAAAAATAATAAACAATATGAAAATGATCTTTGTTTTTATTCCTCAAATTTAAAATCAAATCGGTTTATTTAGTCCAAATTTTTTTATTAAAATTCAAAAGAGAAACTAACATTTACTGGAACGATTACATCTTCGTTCTAATGAGTAGTTAACCACAAAATATGTTTTGAACGATGTTTTATTTTCAATATTTTAATTGTTTTTATTTTTAGCTTTATTATAAAAAAAATCTTATGGAAGTTACATAAATTTGTAAATCAATAACTGGTATGTGTGCTCAAATTTAATTATGAAGAAGTAATAAAATCAGCTCCACAATGGATATAGAAAGTAAGATCTTATACGCTTTTCGAGGATGGATAGGTTTCGTAGCTTTTATGGATCTTGGGACCACAGCGAAAAGCTTTATTGAAAAGAGGTCTTTTCTTACTAAAAGCCTAACAGATTATAATGATGACGATTATACAACTTCACGAATCTTAGGAATGTTCGCCCTTTTAAAAGCACTAGTATTAATTTACAGCACTCTTTACATTCACCATAAACCTGTAGTGGACTTAGGAAAATGGTCCTTAGGAGTTACAATCTTACTGTATTTAAGTGAAACCATCTATTTTAGAGCTTCAACTTTAAACCCAACAGTTATATTTCCATGTGTTTTAAACATAGTTACATTAATTGGACTCTTTTACTTGCCATATAAACTGGATATATGGGGTTTAAGAATTGGAAATGAAGATGAAAATGTTCATTTATTAAAACAAGCAGGAATGGTTAGACGACGAAAACATGCCAAGAAAGTGAATTAAAATGTTATATCAGTAGTTTTGTTAAGGGCATAATTTAGACATGATTGCTGGGAGAAATTTAATTTTCTCTTCCATAGCTGTTACTGCAAAACGATTTTACACTGAACATCCTTTTATTACTAATATTTTAAGTTTCGTCATGTATATGATTAAAAATATTAAATTTTATGAGAATTTTTTAGAAAAATAAAGATTTTAAGTGATGATGATGTTTTTTAAATTCTTTAGAAAGATCAGATCAGGTAAATACAAAATATATATATATATATATATATATATATATATATATATATATATATATATATATATATATATATATATATATATATATATATATAATATATAAATTTATATATAAAAATTTATATATATATATATATATATATATATATATATATATATATATATATATATATATATATATATATATATATATATATAAATTTATATATATATATATATATATATATATAAATTATATATATATATATATATATATATATATATATATATATATATATAAATTTATATATATATATATATATATATATATATATATATATATATATATATATATAATATATATATATAAAATGCAACGTCTCTCTGTCTGTCCGTTAGTGCGCCTATCACTGAAAAACCACTTATCCGATTTACGTACTTTTTTTTTTTAAACATACATATGTTCTCTGGCCAGGTTATAGGCTATATTTTATTACGATAGGTAGCATAAGGAATGAGCAGTGACGTAAAATAGTGAATGATGTCGGAAATAAGTTTGCCGCTAGCGCGTGCCTTTGTAATACACAGCCTAAACCATTAAATATGGAACAATATTATGTAACAAAGAATATCTGTAATGTATAATATATAATATATATAAAATGCAATGTCTCTCTGTCTGTCTGTCTGTCCATTAGTGCGTTTATCACGCGGGAACCACTTATCCGATTTACCTCTTTTTTTAAATTCATGCATATATTCCCAGGTTATATAATAATAACAATCTATATCTATAATATATATAAAATGCAATGTTTGTCTGTCTGTCTGTCTGTCCGTTAATGCGCTTATCCCTCGAGAACCACTTATCCGATTTACGTGATTTTTTAAATTCATACATATGTTCTCTGACCAGGTTATAGGTATATATTTTATTACATCTATAATATATATAAAATGCAACGTATTCTGTCTGTCTGTCTAACCGTTAGTGCGCTTATCACTGGAGAATCACTTATCCGATTTTCGTACTTTTTTTTTTTGAAACATACATATGTTCTCCGGCCAGGTTATAGGCTATATTTTATTACGATAGGTAGCATAAGGAATGAGCAGTGACAATAATAGTAAATGAAGTCGGATGAAGTTTGCCGCTAGCGCTTTCTCTTGCAATACACAGTCCAAACCATTAAATATGGAACAATATTATGTAGCAGAGAATATCTATAATATATATAAAATACAATGTCTCTCTGTCCGTCTGTCTGTCTGTCTGTCCGTCCGTTTGTGTGCTTATCACTGGAGAACTACTTATCCGATTTACGTGCTTTCTTTAACCATACGTATGTTCTCTGGCCAGGTTATAGGATATATTTGATTAGGTCACATAAGGAATAAGCAGTGACGATAACAGTGAATTAAGTCGGAGAAAAGTTTGCCGCTAGCGCGTTCTCTTGCAATACACTCCCTAAAGCATTAAATATGGAACAATATCATGTAGCAAAGAATACAATATATATAAAATGCAACGTCTCTCTGTCTGTCTGTCTGTCCGTTAGTGCGCTTATCACTCGAGAACCACTTATCCGATTTACGTGTTTTTATAAATTTATACATATGTTCTATATAATTCGATATAAGCCTAGATAATGGGAGATAAGGAGAAATAATGGGAGATAAGTCGAGATAAGCCTCGATAATGGGAGATAAGGTGAGATAACGGGAGATAAGTATAAATAATGGGAGATAAGGAGATATAATGGGAGATAAACAGAAATAAGTCTAGATAATGGGAGTTATGGTGAGATAATAGGAGATAAGGAGAAATAATGGGAGATAAGGAGAGATAATGGGAGATAAGTCGAGATAAGCCTAGATAATGGGAAATAACGTAAGATAATGAGAGATAAGGAGAAATAATGGGAGATAAGGAGAAATAATGGGAGATAAGGAGACATAATGGGAGATGAGCAGAGATAAGCCTGGATAATGGAAATTATGTAGAGATAATGGAAAATAAGGAGAAATATTGGGAGATAAGGAGAAATAATGGGAGATATTTTATTACGTTGGGTTACATAAGGAATAAGCAGTGACGATAGTAGATATATATATATATATATATATATATATATATATATATATATATATATATATATATATATAAATATATATAAATTTATATATATATATATATATATATATATATATATATATATATATATATATATATATATATATATATATATATATATATATATATATATATATATATATATATATATATATATATATATATATACATATAATATATAAATATATATATATATATATATATATATATATATATATATATATATATATATATATGTATATATATATATATATATATATATATATATATATATATATATATATATATACATATATATACACTCCTGGACAAAATTAACCCAACAATATAATAAATCATACAAATCTCTATAATGAATTAATTTTAATAATTTTTTATGAACATTGGTTACACTAAAAGTTAGAAAAAAACTTATTCGGATACTTTAAAGGTGAAATAACTACCAAATTTCTCTATAAGATTTGAATTAAAATTATTCTTAAGACCTAATAACAAAATCGTTGAAATTATGTAATAATGAAAAAAATAAACTGGGACACTAGTAGCAAAATTAATGGTGTAACTGTGACACTAGTAGCGTGTGTTGCCTCCTCTACTTCGGATGACAGCGTTTATGCGCCTAGGCATGCTTCTAATTAAATTTTGGATAAAATCTTGAGGAATTTGCTCCCATTCTGTGATAACTGCATTTTCAAGTTCCCTCATGTTTCTAGGTGCAGGTATATGACGTTTCACATTTTTCTTAAGGTGATCCCATACATGTTCTATCGGATTCAGATCCGGGCTTTTTGGTGGCCATTGCATAATCGGTATATCAACTTGATTAAGAGAATCGAGTACCTCCCTAGCCACGTGAGGTCGAGCGTTGTCTTGCATAAACAGAAATTGGGCCCCACAAAATGACCGAAAGGTATCACATGTTCTATTACAATATTCTCAAGATAGTAGTCAGCATTCATGGATCTCGTACGGACAGGAACTAACTCTGTGCGAGCATCAAAGCAGATGTCACCCCAGAACATAAGAGAGCCACCGCCGAATGGAATCCTTGCAGAGATATTGCAAGGAGCGAACCTCTCTCCTGGTCTTCGCCATACTCGCTCACGACCATCTGGATGTTTTAGACTAACCCTAGTTTCATCTATGAAGAAAACTTGTTTCCAATCATCCACAGACCAGTTTTCGTGATTTCGAGCAAAACGTAACCTGGCAACTCTGTTCTCTCTAGTAAGCAAGGGCGCAGTGGCTGGTCTCCTACTGTTTAATCCAACTTCGTTTAACCGTCTTCTAACTGTTTTAGAAGAAATTGTGACATTGCGAACAGCTTCGAGTTCGTTTCTTATTATGGAACTAGTGACAGTCCTGTTTCTTAAAGCATATTGTCTTATAAAACGTTCATCTAGGTCGCTAGTGCATCGTTTTCGCCCTTGCCCTAGCCTTCTAGAATAAGTTCCTACTTAATTCAAGCGTCTTATCATACGACTTATTGTGGAACGATGTTTACCTAACAAATTGGCAACATAACTCTGACAATATCCCTGGTCCAATAAAACTGAGGCTCGCACTACCTGGTGTTCAGTTAAATTCCTTGTTCGATTCATTTTTCTAATTCTTCGGGGTCAAAAATAAGACAGTCTACCACAAAAACGTATTACTTTGAAAAAGGGAACAATTTATAAGCTTACTTTTAAAGAAAATCTATCGCATTATTACAGAAAATTGTTTATCTTCTAAAAAATTCTTTAAAACTGTAAATCTAAACGAATTGTTTTGATTTCTGTCATGAACAAGGAAACAAAATATGCATAGCCTACTATTCAAATACTCGATAAACTTTAAAACTGACATAAGAAAAAGATAAATTAATTTTCAGATTGTTGCATTAATTTTGTCCAGGAGTTATATATATATAATATATTTATGTATATATATATATATATATATATATATATATATATATATATATATATATATATATATATATATACATATATATATATATATATATATATATATATATATATATATATATATATATATATATATATATATATATATATATATATATATATAAATAAAGGGTTAGCTACTAGAAAAGAAAAAAAATTTGGAAGATGTTTTTGTCAAGCGATTGATGATGCCATACCAAAAACGCTTTAATCAAATATAACAGATAACTCTATAAAAAATGGTTTTACTTTAATTTGAAGTTAGCTGCGATATAACCATTTCAGGTTAGTCCGACAAGTATGTTATGCTGAATTTTTATGGCCACACGTGGATTGTGTTTAAATAATTTTTAAAACAAATTTCTAAAAATATAGATTAAATAAATAATCAAAAAAATGGTTAGTATACGGACATTTAATTCTTTTTTCTAAGAAATGTGTATTACAAAATTTATTTATGTTTATATACATAACCTCATTTTAAAAGCATGCCCCTTTTTCAGAGCAAGTTCTTCGTGCTCTTTGAGCACGCTGCTGGATATGGCATATTTAAAGTCCAAGAATTTGAAGAAATTGGAATGTTACTTCCCCAACTTGAGTCCTCCATCAATGACTTGTCGCGATTTAATAGTATTGTAAAGCTTGTCAGTTTCTCACCCTTTAAGACTGCTGTTGCCGCTTTAGAAAATGTAAATGGTATTTCTGAAGGGGTTTTGCCTGAAGATTTGCATCAGTTTCTAGATTTAACTGTTCCAAAGGGGAAAAAGGTATCTTTGGGTGTTAGTGATCCCAAATTAGCTGCTGCAATTACGGAAGCTTTAGGTATCCAATGCAGTCATATTGGTGCTGTTCCAGAAATCATAAGAGGTAGGAAAACAAATTATATTTAGACAAGTACAACAGTAAAACCTTTTACATTGTAAATGTGAATCTGTCAAGGACAGATATACACCAGAAATTATGATAAATAAGTTTATAGTATTAGTTTTACAAATAGAAAGAAATATTTAAGAATGATTATTACAAAAAATTCCCCATAATAAATTTGAAATTATACAGTAATATTCATTCTCAAAAGATCCAGAAAGGGATATGGCACTTGTTTATAAAAATTAAATTTAAAATACAATGCAATATTTTTTGATAAATGGCTAAAACATAAGTACAATACTGTGAGTATATAATATATTTATAAACATAATACAAATTACAATAATTAAAATATCAAACATCACAGATTACCTTATCACATCATCACAGAATTTATTAAGTGTGTAATATGCTTTGGAGACGTAGAAAGATTTCAGATATTTTTTAAGCAGATTATGGGGTAGACTATGTACCTGAGTTGGTAGTTTGTTCCATAATTTCTTTATGGAATATTCAACATTTTTGTAAGAGATTGATGTTTGTTAATTGAGCACTGAACATTATTTTTAGTATTCTGTATGGAACACATATAATATCACTTCGGTGTCTGTTCATTTGTCACACCTAATTTTCTCCAAAACTATTTGACATAAAAAGTTGAAATTTGGCACAAATATAGGAATTGATGACCAAATCAGAGCCATGTAGTTTTGAAAGTTAAATTTTGACTTAATGGGTTAGCTTGTAGGGGAAAGTAAAATTTTTTTTTCTAAGGTCATTAGGATGTCAAATGAAAGCTTGTGAAAATACAAGTTCAAAAATATATATGACGTAATACTCGCGCAAGCTTTTCTTTATATTACTTTTAAAAAAAAAGTCAAAAATAGCTGTCTCCCCTTACTCGAAAAGTACTGATCAAAAAATTTTGATAAAATTCTGGAATATTTTCCATAAAGTGCAGATTGAATGAAAATTATCATCAGTTTACGTTACAGTACAGTTTACAGTACGTTTGATAATTTATCTGTTATAAAAAAACAAACTATGAAGACTATATTCCTTGATGTATGGTAAAGGTTGGTGTAATATACTTTTAAGTGCACGCTACGTAACTGAGTGGCGAGTCGCTCTTCTACCTATATATAATTTTATTTTATTTGTTTATAATTAAACAAATTAAACAAATATTGGCTAGCTAAGATAATATAACTATTATACATTATTGACTAAGAAAAATTAAAATATGCATTATTATCTTAAGCTGACATGTCAGAGACTTAATTAATTTAGTCTAGGTAAGGATTTTATTTTATTTTAAAAGGAATTACTGTACGAAACACTAATTGCGCAAGTCCACTTTGCACTTGACCATTTTTATATCTGGTGATGTAATTGTTAGTTATGGAATTCTCTAAAAACAAATTTAGTTGCGTTTTTATAAATAAACGTGATTCCAAGTTGTACATGCACACAACTGTTAAAACTTTATTTCTAATAAATACCAGCCTGCATCTATCTCTAGGAAAAAGACCACACACACACTCCTTAGACATCTCATCTGGATTATTAAAACCCTATTTACATGAGATGTATTACTGCAAATTATAACCCCATATGAGATCCGCATTTACATAGAGGCATGAAATGCCATCAAGGCAGTCTTTTCACTCACACAGGGAAACAAGACCTTTACAGCATAATTGTACTTTGCTAGAAATGCACACAGTTGTCTTGTGTGGTCTCCCCAATCCAGTCTGCTCTCGAGTGTCACTCCTTGAAAAGATAGACAGTTGCCATTTTTGGTCACTGAGGTTAAAAATAAAGAGTTTGTTGTATGTGTGTTTGCATCAATTGGGTTCGTCGGCTCAGGAATAGTCTCCGTCATCTTGCTTCCAATATTTAGAAAATAGTCATTACAGCGATTAGCTATGTCAGAGTCGGTCTCGAGTTCAATATCTTGATCATTTAGTGATGTAATGTGATTTGTTTTACCAGTATTCTCATATGTGATATCTTTGATAATGTCATATGTTTTTTTTCATGTTATTTTTGTTAACATCTAGTAGATTTTTATAATAAGATTTTTTTTGTTTTCCGATTAGTTTGTTTAAGAAATTTCGATATCTTTTATATTCATTTTCTAAGCCTGGTGTATAGGCTTGTAGCAATTTTCTTTTCATTTTGTCCCTGTGTTTTATAGAAGCAATAATTCCGTTTGTAATCCATTTCTTTATCTTATGGTGAGGTTTTAACTTGACAGAATATTCGGTTGTTGCATTGATCATTGATTCCTTAAAGACTGAGATAAACTTTGTACAAGAAGTTTCTGGATTAGGGTCATTCAATACAATTGACCAGTCGTATTCCTTCAAGAGCGTATTGAATTTTAGAGAGTCAAATTTAGTTTTCATTGTTTCTTCAAGATTATTAAATTTATTTATATTTTATTTTATTTATTAAATTTTTTTTTCATGCTTACATACATATAAATATATATATATATATATATATAGATATATATATATATATATATATATATATATATATATATATATATATATATATATATATATATATAAATGTATATAAATGTATATAAATGTATATAAATGTGCCCTCGTGGTCCATTAGGAAACATGATGACTGTTATGTTATCATGCCGGCGCGGCGATTATAGAATATTGCACTTTTCATTTCAGGTTGGTTTTACTAGGTTTTTTTCACCTGTATAATGATAATGATAAGCCCTGGAGTATTCTTTATTGTTGGAAAGTAATAACGATCTCTAATTTAAAGTGTTAATGCTTAAATTAGTAACTTCAGTTATAATGTAGGAGCCTGTTGTTCTTGTTGTCTATGGGCATATCAATAAATTTTTGTTATCGATAGAGATCCCAGAAAAGACAGCACTATTCAGGAAAAAAGTTGCTGGATACTTCAGTATTCAGTTCTGTTGGTCAAGTTTGCATATTGCATAAGTGTTTTATTTATAATCATAAATATTATTGTACATCTAGTACCTTCCGTTTATAGTGCGTCAAACATCAAGACCTTTCTTTATGCCCTGGTATGTAGCTGCAGTATTTATATTTGGGTGTTTATATGTTCAAATCATATTTTACAAAATTGCAGTTTCTGTTTTTGTTAAAAGTGATGTAGTTACAAAAAAGTAAGTTTATTTTTAGGTATTTTATAAAAACTTGCTTTATCTGCACGAAACTTTTCACGAAAAATCATTTTCACCATTTTATTTTTTAAGGAACTGGTTATTATAAATAGTTTCAAAATCCAAGTAATTAACGCCCTACTGCATCCCATCCTAAAATTTTTTGGAAAGAAATATTGTGCCTAACTGTATGAGACCTTTAAACATAAACTAACTCTAAGAGTTAGGTTATAACTACTACAATAAAAATTCCAAATTCCACATGGTTTTTTTTTTTCTGATACTAAATTTTACTTATTTCTTTTTTAGGTATTCGTCATCATTTTCACAATCTGGTAAAAGGCTTTACCCTCAATAGTTCGGGTATTGCACAACTAGGTTTGGGACATTCTTATTCGAGAGCTAAAATTAAATTCAATGTACATAGGGTAGACAACATGATTATTCAGTCTATAGCATTACTTGATCAGTTGGATAAGGATATTAATACGTTTTCTATGAGGATAAGGTAACAATAACATTTATAGTTTACAAATATTTTACCATTTGTTTAACTATTAATTATCATGGCTTAAATTTGCTTCATTAAAATTATATGTACTGTCAAGTAAGACGTGTCCGCGATAATTCATTTTTGGTAGATGTAATTAGCGATTCTACCAACAATCGGTAGAGGGAACCCTTTTTTACGGCACATTTTAGTAAAAGTATCAGTGGACTCCAAACTTTCGTCGAAATCACGTATACTCCAAAATGAGTTACTTGTTTGCGCGTCGGTTCAAGGCATTCTTTCTTTGTTCCCATACAAAGGAGCCTAAAATGACACATTCCGCAGCCGCTAATTATATTAAAAAGTCGGTACCGTTTGTGAAGAAGTGGGTAAATCGTTTTAATGAGACGAAAAATGTCGATAATTTGCCGAAACGTGGCTCGGCAAGCAAAGTCTCTCTGAAAGTCGAAAATGAATCGTGTCTTTATTTTCACCGGACCCGAAATTGATATTGGGTCAAGGAGCGGCAAAATTTAAAAAATCGGGTTTGAATGTGTCCCATGAGACCATTCGACAAGATCTTCGTACTCATGATGTCAAATTCCGAGGCATGTTGAGGAAACCTTTTCTGGGCGAAAATCACGTCGCGAAGCGGCTCGCTTGTGCCCACGATAAGATACTAGAGTGGCCCTCACAATCGCCGAAAGCCAACTCTATTGAAAACGTCTGGTTCCTTGTAAAGAGAAAGCTCAGAGGAAAGACTCTGAGGGTCTTGACTCAGTTGTCTCACGAGACTCGAAAAATGTGGAGTATGTGGGAAATCTCGTCAACACCATGCCTTGAAGATGCCATATGATTATTGATGCAAGAAACGATTGGAAACTTATTAAGGTAATTGCGCCGTTGTTAACACACCAAAGAGATACATTGATGGCAAAAAATTTTCTCGAAACACATTTTTTTCAAGAATACGACCGGTCACGTTCTTACTTGACAGACTGTATAATTGACCTGACCATGTCAGTTACTCATTCCACTGAAGATACAAGAAAGAGTTGCAGTAAATTGAAAAGATACATACCTAATTTATTTTTTAGAGAATGGTATTCATACCATTTTCCAGAACTTGTAAAAATAGTACCAGAAAACTACACATTTGCTAGATTAGCACAATTTATTAAAAATCGTAAAGAATTAACTGAAGAATCTTTGGAAGGACTTGAGGCAATCACAATGGATTCTGGAAAAGCTCAAGCAATTTTAGACGCGTCCAAATCCAGTATGGGTATGGATATAAGCCCTATTGATTTATTAAATATAGAAATGTTCGCTGCGCGGGTGATTTCATTGTCAGATTACAGGAAACAAGTAAGTAAATTGAAAAATTATAAAGCTAAATAAGAAATTTATGAAATTTTTACCATTCTTCTTTTTAAAGTGCCTATTTGGTTCAAATGTTGGTTATTTTTACTTTATCCACTGCAGCTCTGAAAAAACCAATAGTATTTGTTGAGAACTAATTTGACAGATTGTTTAGCTAGGAGATGTCTGCGCCCTGGTCCCCTTTTCCCAAAAACCTTGCCTTCCTTTTTACAATTAATCATGCTGTAATGTTTAATTTACATCTATTTCAGTTATTAGTGTTCCGTACGGAACACTTATAAGATCACTTCGGTGTCTGTCTGCCCGTCTGTCACACCCGATTTTCTCCGAAACTATTTGTCATAGAAAGTTGAAATTTGGTAATAATATAGGAATTGATGGCCTCATCAGAGCCATGTAGTTTTGAAAGTTAAATTTTGACTTAAGGGGTTAGTTTTGGGGGGTGAAATCGGAAGTGGAAAATTTTTTTTTAACTAGGTAATCGAGTGTGGTGTCAAATGAAAGCTTGTGAAAACACGAGTAAAAATATATATATATATATATATATATATATATATATATATATATATATATATATATAATGTAATACTTGCGCGCACTTTTCTTTGTATTATTTTTAAAAAATCGCGAGAAATCGCTGTCCACCCGCCTTATCTCGAAAAGTACTTATCAAAAAATTTTGAAAAAATTCTGGAATATTCTCCACGGGGTGTAGATTGAACGAAAATTATCACGAGTGCATTACCTATAATAATTTATCTGGTATATAAAAAAAAACAGAAATTTCAAGGTCATCAATTTTCAGTAAAGATTGGAAATAAACTTTGTTGAAAACTCATTTAGGGTGTGTTTTGTGAAGTCACTGATCATTTTATACTTCCGTTACAACATTTTTTATTTTAAAAGCAATCAACGTACGGAACACTAATTGCGCGAGTTCAACTTGCACTTGACCGGTTTTTTTAAAATGTGGTCAGATGATGTAAACATTCAAAAGGAAAATGGGATCAATTTAAAATAAGTTTAGAAAAATAACACGTAAATGAACTCATTTATTTCAAATATTGAGAATTTCCAGCTTAAGAATTTTAACGAATAACAATATATATTTTTTAGTGTTCCATATGGAACACTGATAAGATCACTTGATGTCTCTCCGTCTTGTCATACCCGATTTTCTCCGAAACTATTTGATATACAAAGTTGAAATTTGGCACTAATATAGAAATTGATGACCTCATCAGAGTCGTGTAGTTTTGAAAGTTAAATTTTGACTTAAGTGGTTAGTTTTGGGGGTGAAATCGGAATAAAAAAAAAAATTCCACCCAAAAATGACCGTTATTGACTGGAAAATGCTGATCCAGCTTCGTCCTCCGGTATTAGCGGCGTCTGCCTTTTGCAGATTCCCTCTTATTTTATCAAGAATAAACTAAATTTATTGATTTTATATGGTTAAATGACGGTCCATTTTGACTCTTTTTGGACTCTAAGCTGGGTCCGGTCTCGGCGGCGTCTGCCTTTTGGGGTGCTCGACTTTTTTAGTGTCAACAAATGTTGTGGTACTTGATTCAAGTGGTTAAATGACAGTCCATTTTTGTATGTAACACATGGGCTGAAAAGTCCCGGGCCTAACACATAGATGGCGCTAGTTTTATTGCAGTCACCTTTTTTTCAGTTAATACTAACCTTCAAAAGACAGCTGTTAAAATTTCATGATATTCTATTCATTAGTTTGTGAGTTATTGTGCTAAGAGTGACGCTACTTTTGTTATTTTCAAAACAATGGATCAAAAACAATTTCGTGTTTTAATGTTACACTGTTTCTTGATGGGAAAAAATACCGTTCAAGCGAAGCAATGGCTTGAAAAGTGTTATGGGGACTCCGCTCCATCAGAAACAACAATAAAACGTTGGTTTGCTGACTTCAAACGTGGTCGTAGAGACACCGATGATGCAGAACGCAGTTGACGTCCAAATGAGGCGGTAACACCAGAAAACATCAAAAAAATCCATAAAATCGTTTTGAATGATCGAAAAGTGAAGTTGCGTGAGTTAGCTGACATCGTAAAGATATCAAAAGAACGTGTTGGCTTTATATTGCATGAGCATTTGACTATGAGAAAGCTCTGTTCAAAGTGGGTGCCGCGTTTGCTCACTGTTGATCAAAAACAAGAACGTGTTGATGATTCTGAGCAGTGTTTGGCCATGTTTAAACGTAACAAACCGGAATTTTTGCGTCGATATGTGACAATGGATGAAACATGGATCCATCACTTCACTCCGGAATCAAAACGATCGTCATCTGAGTGGACAGAAACTGGTGAACCTCGTCCAAAGCGCCCGAAAGCACAACAATCGGCTGGAAAGGTTATGGCCTCGGTATTTTGGGATGTGCGTGGTGTAATATTCATCGACTACCTTGAGAAAGGAAATACCATCAACAGTGAATATTATATAGCATTATTGGAGCGTTTGAAGGCCGAAAT
Organism: Pachyrhynchus sulphureomaculatus; assembly: GCA_019049505.1. NCBI lineage: Eukaryota > Metazoa > Arthropoda > Insecta > Coleoptera > Curculionidae > Pachyrhynchus > Pachyrhynchus sulphureomaculatus. Next base: position 183,897,261 of record CM032456.1, on the reverse strand, counting down.
TGCAAAGAAACGACCGCATATGGCAAAGAAAAAAATTTTGTTTCATCAAGACAACGCACCGTGTCAAAAGTCAATCAAAACAATGGCAAAACTACATGAATTGAACTTCGAATTGCTCCCACATCCACCGTATTCGCCAGATTTGGCTCCCAGCGACTACTGGCTGTTCGCAGACCTGAAAAAAATGCTCGCCGGTAAGAAATTTCGCACGAATGAAGAGGTTATCGCTGAAACTGAGGCCTATTTTGAGGCAAAAGATAAATCGTTCTACAAAAGTGGTATTGAAATGTTAGAGCGGCGCTGGAATGATTGCGTTGCTCTTGATGGAGATTACGTTGATGAATAAAGCTAATTTTGAACCAAAAAAAACCGTGTTTTCTTTGTTAGGCCCGGGACTTTTCAGCCCATGTGTTAGCATTTTGGGACACACACACACAGGTAATTTGCTAGTGGCTATAGGTTTTGTTGACTTCTTATATTATACGCATTCCTACAAAAAAATGTCATAATAGTCAAAGAAATATAAATTTTACAATTAAGGTAGGGATTTGAAGTAATATCATATTTAAGAAATTTGACAATTTTTAAAGTTATAGAATAACTGTTAGTCTGAATGCTTTTTGTTGCCAACATTGGGGGCCACTGATTTCTCCCAATGAAATTTCGTTAGAAAAATTTTTTTATATTAGTGACATTTTTACTAAACTAATGTATGCAACCAATGGATTCTTCGGATATTGTCAGGTTACAATATACGGAGTTTAAATTTAAAACTGCTCTAATTTGGCAATTAGGGGTTTAATTTAACAATAGCATCAGTAAGTCATTGGAAGTTATTAGGCTATGCAATATAAAACAAATATTTGTTTTTATTTATGGTTTAAACCAATAAAATGAAAATAAATGGCAGAATTTAAAGAAATATATTAACTTTTTTACCTCTTTCAAGGTTTTAACTCACGATTGTTCTTTAAAATTTTTCTGTTTCTTCGGTAACCTTTACAATATAAAAATATACCAATGTGCGAAAAAAAAAGTCAGCCGGACAACTATAAGTTTTATATAAGGTGGCAACTATATTAATTGAGTGAATGTGGCCATGTATATTTAGTTTTCTACACTTTTTTGAGCCAACCTGTATTTTCCAAAAATATTTTTATTTAAAACTTACTAAAAAACTTTTTCCTTGTCTTGTATAGAGTTTAAGATATCCTCTATTATATATTAGGTCTTAAACATAATAGGAAAAATCCTTTTATTTTTTTTCTATACAGTGAAGCCTGCTTATAATGAACCCGTTTATAGCGAATTTCCGGTTAAAACGCACCAAAAAATTTCCATAAGACCAATACAAATTGTTATCGGTTATAACGAACCCGGTTATAACAAACTTCCGGATAAAGCGAACCAAATTTATATGTTCTGTGTCCGTTTATAACGAACTTGCCACTCCCTGTGCTCGATGTCACGCGACTTGATCTAGGGAACTCCTATTCTACTTGTTTCCGCCACGCCGCTAGTTCGAGCAGTATTATTTTCAATTCACTTGTTATGTTATGCGGTTCTAATGCATATTTTCCCAAACTAGCAAAGTTAATGTTTAAGTATTTATTTTAAAATAAGTACACAACAACGTAAAGCGTTTACTTTAAAAGACAAACACGATATTATAAGGAAAATAGAAAATGGAGTTAAACAAAGTGATGTTCGCAAACAGATGAATTTAACTAAATCTATGGTTTCTACCATATGGAAGAAGAGGCAAGAAATCTTATCAATCTATGATAAATGAAACTTTAGTTGTAAAATAGTAAGAAAATCTACACATGACGAAGTCAATAAAGGACTTCTTAAATGGTTTAGTCAAAAACGACATGAACGTGTTCCTATTACCGGTTATACTTTACAAGAGAAAGCTAGTGGAGAACACGGAGATGAACTGTTCTAGAAGTGGATTGAACGATTTAAAAAGCGACATAATATTAGTGGAGCTAAGATAGTAGGAGCAGGAATGGATATGACTGTTGTTCATCAGTGGTCGGCCAATGTATGGCCGGAAATTCGAGAAAGTTATGAATATGTGGACATTTTTAATGCGGATTTTACAAGATGACGTCTGATAAGACATTAAAGTTTGTCAGAGAGAATTGTGCTGGTGGAAAATTATGAAAAGTAAAGATTACTCTGTGTTGGTAACGGCAAATATGTCTGGAACAGAGAAAAGAAAATTGTTTGTGATAGGAAAGTCCGCCAATCCCAGGTGTTTTAAAAACGAACATTTACCAGTAAATTACAAATCAAACAGTAAAACTTGGATGATATCAGAAATTTTTAAAAACGAACTGATCGAATGAGACAAAGAATTAAAATTCACAAACAGAAAGATATTACTTTTGATTGACAACTATCCAGCGTACCCTGAAGTTGATCTACAGCAATTAAAATTGGTTTTTTTTATGCCTCCAAACACAAGTGCAAAGCTCCAGCCTATGGATGAAGGTGTGATACATTCTTTAAAATGTCATTATAGAAAGATTTTACTTATGAAAATGTTAGAGACGATCGATAAAGGTAACATTTTTTTTTGTAACTCTCTTGGACGCTATAAACTTTATCCATATGGCTCGGCAAAGAGTCAGTAGAGGAACCATTGCAAACTGTTTTAAGCATTTTTAAGGAAAAAATGTAGATATGACTCAGATGCTGAACTACCGTTGACTCAGTGGATTGAAAAACATCGAGAAGATCCTACGTATTTTAATGTTTTCGAATATACTTGTTTATGTACCAACATACATAATAATAACTTTAGTGTGACTTGTTTTGTTTTCCTTTGAAGGTTTTCTTTCAATTTAATAATTATTATTATTCATTTTTATAAGCATTAGCGCCTAATCTAAATAAAAACAAGTAGTGAAAAATATTAAATTTTGTTTACTGTTTGTAACGAACTTCGGATATAGCTAACCATTTTTAGTGATTTTTGGAGTTTGTTATAAACGGACTTTACTGTATATTAATTGAGTGAATGTGGCCATGTATATTTAGTTTTCTACACTTTTTTGAGCAACTTTTTGTCTTTTTTTCTATATTTTGATTTTATTTATATTTTTAAAAAATATTTTTTCGTTTATTATATTTAATAATGGTGCTTAAAACATTTTTTTAGTTAGCTGAATATTTGAGAACTAAAATGTCAGACGTAGCGCCTAATCTGGCAACACTAATTGGTGAACAAGTAGGAGCTAGACTTATAGCTCACGCTGGATCTCTTACAAATTTGGCAAAGTATCCAGCATCAACTGTTCAGATTTTAGGTGCTGAGAAAGCTTTATTCAGAGCTCTGAAGACGAGAGGTAAGGATAATTCGTCGCTATAATAAAACAAGATAACTTAAGTCGCAACATTTAAATCACCTGCACATGTTGGCCCCAAATTTTTAGCTTCTCCTTTATAACTCTCAGTAAATTATAAAATCGTATAAATTTAAAAAAATCTCCTTTAAATTTTATGCAATTTATTTATTTGAATAGCCTAAAAAGTTGATAAAATCCTGTATAAATCACAAAAACTGGAATAAACAAACATGATTACTAGGGAACGTATCAACAAAAATGAAAGGGGATTCGTTCATATTAAACGTCGAGTAGAGTCGGCAATATCATTCTCGTTTTCCCTCGACTATCATGATAAAGAAAGACTGTTCTCAGATGAGGTTCTATGTTTAATGTTACATATTAAAGACCCAGTTATACTGATATGAAATTAGTTGCTCATTATATTGATCCAAAGGTTTGAACTAACAAAGTAAGGATACGCAGTCATCCATGCCCATTCTCGAATCCCTTAATTTTCCATAAAAACGTTCACGAACATATCACACAAAATATAAAATAGTAAATTATTTTTTAAATAATTGTTTATTAGTGTTCCTTACGGAACACTTATGGGCGCACTTCGGTGTCTGTCCGTCCGTCCGTCTGTCACACCAGATTTTCTCCGAAACTATTTGACATAGAGAGTTGAAATTTGGTATAAATATAGGAATTGATGGCTCAATCAGAGTGTAGTTTTGAAAGTTAAATTTTGACTTAACGGGTTAGTTTTGGGGGATGAAATTGGAAGTGAAAAAAAAAATACCAGGTCATCTAGTGGGGTGTCACAAATGAAGGCTTGTGATAATACGAGTTCAAGAATATATATGATCTAATTCTCAGGCACATTTTTCTTTGTATTATTTAAAACAAAAAAAAAAAATGGCTAAAAATCGTGTTCTACCCACCCTATCTCGAAACGTACGGATCAAAAAATTTTGAAAAAATTCTGGAATAGTCTAAATAAAGCCATTGAGCCAAAATTATCATGAGTGTTTTTAGTTCGATTATTTTTCTTTTACAAAAAAAAACATTAGTTAATATGCTTTCAAGTAAATTATTGGGGTCTTACCTGTTGGAGGAGCCTACTATGATTATGTTATTAAGATGACAGAAATATGGGTGCAGTTTTAAATTTGTAACGTGTGAAACATAGGGAATGTCACAGTATTTTTCAAACATATTATTAACAATTAGCAATATTTGCAAATGGGTTGGTACAAATCCTGCTCAAAGGAATTTCACACTCGGTGAAAAAAACTTTTCCTTGGGAGTGAAATAATCGATGACAAAACTGTCGCACTTAACATAACGAAAATTCAAGCAGCATGTATATCCACGGCCCAATTGCGAACAGTAGTGTTTGAGAAAAATGGCACATTCAGCAGTAGCATAGGGGAAATTTTATGTACGAAATGCTCTTGTAAAGCCGGTGAAGGTGAAAAATGCAAACATCCTCGCAACTCTTTTGTATTGTTACCGGTAAGATTCTAACCTATAAATGTCTAATATTTACGTTTCAGTTTTTATTTGAAAATTAATTTTTTACAATTTTTCAACCACCTTCTTAAAGATGGAACATCTGAAATGCAAAAAAAATATTTAATTCCAGAATATTTATACAAATTTTAGTGAAATGATACTTTGCAATCAAAGATGATGAGAAAAATCTTAACTGGTTTCAAATCAACTGCCAATTCACTTTGGAGGTTAATATTTATTAACTATCTATGACTTTGAACAAATACAAAATAATTGAGACAGTATTTTATGAAAATAAAATCTGAAAAATGTTATCTAACAAGGAATTTTTGTTTAACACACCTACAGAAATTACAAAAAAAAAAAAAATGACTGTTCAAGAACAAATAATTTTATTTACCTGGAAGAATGTAATCTTTAAAATGTTTAGAACTAACTTTAACATCAATTGGGATTTTTCGTTCAGTTCGGAACTTTTTTCCACACTTTCAGTCTGTCAACTGTTGCCACTTGCCCAAATGCATTAATAATATTTAAAAATATTTAAATCTTTTGCAGGCGATTTTCAAAATTGTAAACAGCATAAGTCTTTTTTTTGATTTTTCACGAAAAGCAAAAATTTTGGCAGACAGATTTAAAAATGCACCTCAAGTTTAATTCCCGAAAAAAACGCGAGATGTCCTATTGTCGCTACTATATCAAGAAAAAAGAATTTTATTTTATTTGTTTATAATTAAACAAATATTTAGGTAGTAAATATTTGTTTTTTTACCCTTTTATTATTATATTCTGGATTGATTTATTGGCTATTAGGTAGCTAAGATGCGATAACTATTATACATTATTGACAAAAAAAAAAAAAAAAAATACTTATTGGATCTTAATATATGTGTATACATGTCAGGGACTTAATTAACTTAGCCTAGGTAAGGATTTTATTTTGTTTTAAAAGCAATTACGGTATGGAACACTAATTGCGCAAGTCCCTCTTGCACTTGACCAGTTTTTTATTATACGCATGTTTAATAAATATTTTCCACTTTTTCTTTGTAAATATTATAATGAGCATGATCAGATTTTGGGACATACTCCAGAACTAATCGAACTGCAGAGTAAATAGTTTAAAGCAGTTAATTAATATCTTTTAGTATTTTCCTTTGAATCCCAGTAATTTAAGATTTCTGTTGTTCATATCAATAACAATAAAATAAAAATTCTTGTTAGCATGTGACCTGTTCTGAACATTACCATCTAAATGGCACACAAGAAAGCATTTACTTACTGATATTGTTGATACATTAACTTGAAAAATCCGTGAAGTAACTCGAATATCAGAATATTCAATTTTTCTTAATTTTTTTTTATTGTCTGAACTACCTTTCGATCCAGTAAAAAAAATCTATGGAAACCCAAACCTTGAATAGTATTGATAATTACAATATTGTATAATTGTCATAATTTTTTTTTATCGTTCCCCTCCTCGCCTGAGTAGGGATTTTACCCTTTTTCATATCTTGAGGGTATCGGCGGGGATGGCGTAATATCCGTCAACGTTGTCCAAGTGCCGGAACATACATTTTTGTATTTCACGGCACCTTTTAGGCGGTAGTGCCGCCACGGACGTTATTACATTTCTGCAAACAACTACAACCTATTTGAAGAAATATTATTACTACTAGTGTTAAACTTAGTCAAGAACCTTCGGAGTGGAAGAAGAGTTGCCCGCAAGTCTTATTTGTATGCAAAAAGGCGATTAAAAAACTGTCGATCCAATATATTAAAGTTTTATTCAATTATTTATTTACAGGAAATACACCCAAATATGGTTTACTCTTCCATTCAACATTTATCGGACGGGCAGGTGCTAAAAATAAGGGACGTATCTCTAGGTACTTGGCAAATAAATGTTCGATAGCATCAAGAATCGATTGTTTTACTGAGATACCTAATCAGATATTTGGTGAAAAATTAAGACAGCAGGTAGGAATATATATTTCTACATACTTACATAATTGTTTTTACATTCTGTGTAATGACATGGTCCAAGTGACCATATTATCATTACACACTGACATTATGGTCACTTGACACACATAACGCAAATACAAACATATTCAGCATAGTGCCGAATACAATACAAAGATAAGTGTTTCGAGAGATGACTAAAAAATCAAGTCTCTAGTCTTAATTGGATCGCAGTGTACATACATGTAGGGTAGTTTAGGCAGAATGTTATGGAAACAACAAAATCTTATCAAATTTTTAGTTTACTACAGGACACGTTATAACTGTGTACCACAGAACACATTATCACTCTGTTATTGATATTGTAATATTTTCCTTCATATGTTAGATAAAGGTATAAATTATAGTATATATAAAATTCCTTAAGGGTTGAGATTGAGTTAGGGAAAATGAGTTTTGAATTCTCTATTCAAATGTAACCCAACTAAGTAACACTTATTTAAATAAATATTCTTCAGCATATTACTCAAAACATTTATAAAATATTCACTTTTTAGGTTGAAGATAGACTTAAATTTTATGAAACTGGCGAGACCCCTAAAAAGAATATTGAGGTAATGCAGGAGGCCATTGAGGAGGTTAAACAACATATTGCGGCCACAGAGAAGAAAAAGAAGAAAAAAAAGAAAAAGGTATAACTATAAGTTTAAATTTTTATCTTTACTTCGGTTTTATTTTATCAGGAAACTATCTTCAAACTTTGATCACAATGATAAGATGGATGAACAACACCAATATAAAAATCTACTAACCAGAAGACTGAAAGGTATGGGTTGGTCTGTTTTTTAGTCGGTTTTTATTAACAGATCATCTCAAACACCCTTGAGCGGCCCGTCACTCCAGATGCTTTTCATGCCCAACATACAGCCACTGGTGAAACAATATTTTATTGACCTAGAATTTGTTATATTTCTAAGAAATTTCGTCAAAAATATTAAAGCAGCGTATTTATAATACTTGGATTGATGTTTCTTTCCTCTTTATACATTCCGCAGAATAAGAATAAAATGATTACATAAAATTCTATAGCTGATAAAAGGAATAAGCACTATATCAATATATTAAAAACACTGCCAGTAATTGGAAAGTATTTATTTTATTTTTTTGTAGCGTTCAGCTTCTGAAGCGCTAGATGATACTACAGCTCAGGCGAACGGAGAAATTGAAGATGCAATAGAGCCTCCTAAAAAGAAGAAAAAGAAGCACAGTGAGTCAGAGTCTGTAAATAATACTTTGGATGAAAGTACAGCCAATGGTGAGTAAAGTAACTATGATTATACAATTTATTTTAATATTAAGTAACCTGAAGAAGCCATCTTTTTGGTAAGAAATTTGTTTGTATTATAAGTATTTTTTCTATTTTTTTGTTTAACTTATATATTTTATCTACAATAATAACCATAACAATTAAAAGCCGGTACTTGTTGCAATTTTAACAGTTTTGTATAATACATAAAAAAATATATTTTCTGCCTTATTATGTAATTCTGTTGAAGATTTTATATAAATCAAAACTTACTACAAAAACAAAGAGTTTGTCTTTAACCTAAGAGGACATACCCTACAAATTTAATTTCTCTATTAGTATTATAGTGCACTCAAGATATAAAGAGGTGCATTAAATGCATTCAGACAAAAAAGTAATATTCTTATTGAGTATAAGTACTAAGAATGTTTAAAAAAAGTGTAGCCCTTTGGTCGCGAATGAACCTAAATACTATTCAATTTTTCTTTTAGGTGATACTGACGAAACACCTAAAAAGAAGAAAAAAAAAGAAGAAACATGACTCAGAAAATAATACAGTAGATGAAACTGTAGCTGATGGTATGTAAATTTAACGTTAATATGGTGGTTATTTTCTAAGTAGGTCGTTGCTGTCCCAACAAAGTATAACCGTCTTTGCAATTTTACACGAGATATAAACTAGTTTTGCACCAAGGGATGTAGATTGTATTTATCCGTCGAAGGCGAGTTTGCACCAGAACTATAGCGAAAGCCGGCAAAAAGTGTCGAGCGGGGTAAAAACTTACATTCCGAAGTGCGTAAGACATATTTTCCATATTTAGTGTTCCATTCGGAACACTTAAAGTATCACTTCGGTGTCCGTATGTCTGTCTGTCAGACCTGATTTTCTCCGAAACTATCTGACATAGAAAGTTGAAATTGGGCATAAATATGGGAATTGATGGCCTAGTCAGAGTCGTGTAGTTTTATAAGTTAAATTTTGACTTAATGGATTAGATTTGGGGAGTGAAATCGAAAGTGAAAATTTTTTTCTTCTAAGGTCATCGAGTGGGGTGTCAAATGAAAGCTTATGAAAACACAAGTTCAGAAATATATATGACGTAATACTTGCGCACACTTTTCTTTATAATATTTTTAAAAAATGGCCAAAAGTCGCTGACCTCTCCCCTATCTCAAAAAGTACTTATCAAAAAAAACTTTGAAATATTCTTCATAAAATATAGATTGAGCGAAAATTATCGCGAGTCCATTACGTTTGATAATTTATCTGATATAAAAAATACGAAAGCTGTGTTCCTTGACAATATGGTGGAGGTTTTTTAATATACCTTTCAATATATTACTGCTACTGAGTCGCGCGTCGCTCCTGTACCGAGAGAAAATTATTTTATTTTATTTGTTTATAATTAAATATTCAGATAGTAAATATTTGTTTTACACTTTTATTACTAGATTCTATATTGAGCTTGATTGATTTATTGGCTATAAGGGACCTAACTTAGTCTAGATAAGGATTTTATTTTATTTTAAAAGCAATCGCCGTATGAAAAACTAATTGCGCAAGTCCGACTTGCACTAAGCCGGTTTTTTATTTTCAAATTTAAATACAAGTCTTCTTTTAATTCTTAACATTTTTCTTATTATTAGACATCAGCTTGAAAAAATTATATCTTGCATGAAAAATCAATGTAATTACATTGAAAAGCTTGAGTATTCGGATTACAATTTTTCAAAGACTCTTCTATAATATATATAAAATGCAACGTCTCTCTATCTGCCTATCTGTCCGTTAGTGCGCTTATCACTCGAGAACCACTTATTCGATTTACGTGCTTTTTTTTTTAAATATACATATGTTCCCTGGCCAAGTTATAGGATATATTTGATTACGTTAGGTAACATAAAGAATAATCAGTGACAGCCATTTTTAAAAGCCTTGAAGCACTTTTCCAATTACATATCACCAGGCAAAATAATTCAATTACAAAGTCCCAATTGTAAGTTTAAAAATAGACTTGCTTGAAATATGAAAATTTCAAGCACCAAGAAATTCGAGCTCTACCCAATTCTGTGTTTATATCACCCAATTAAAGGAGATCAGATAAATTTAGCAATTAAATTAAGTTATGGTATTTATGGCATTGCGTTTCTGCTCAACAATGTCTTTTATTTAATTTAAATGAAGGTTGTCTAGATGAAGACAATCTAGTATTTGTAGTTTATATTTGGTTAGTAGATGAGTTATGTATACTTTGTATTATTTTTGTTATATTTTATTTCAGCTGATGTTAATGAGAGCACTAAAAAGAAAAAGAAAAATAAGCACAGTGAATCAGAATCCACAAATAATACTTTAGACGAAAGTGTTAACACAAGTAAGTTAAATTATTTAATTAACATATGTTTCTTAGAAAGTAGTTACAGAACTATTTTTCTTGTTAACGAGAACTGCTTATGCGAAAACTAAAATATTCTAATAATGCATTCTATGATAATTCTATGTGAATCATCATTTTCTTCATTCCTACAAGTAGATTTCTTCTTCTCTCCATTCCTATCCGTTCCGGATGAGCAAGTGTGAAGATTTTTGAGCCACGAAATCCTTCTCACCACACTTCTCGTTTAACCCACTTCTCTTTCAACCCACTTTACTTTGCAATATATTCTGTAACAGATGGAATCGGCTCTCATTCCTCATAATGTGGCTGAGGTATTGGAGTTTACGTTGCTTGATGGTAACTAAAACCTCTTTTTCTTTATTTATTATTTGAAGAATTCTTTCATTCCTGACTCGGTCCACCCATAACACTCTCAGCATCCTGCGATATAGCCACATTTCAAAGGCTTCCACTCTTTTACTTGTTGCCTTTGTCAGAGTCCATGTTTTCCAATCCATGAAACAAAATGGAGAATACGTAGCAACGCAGAAACCTCACTTTCGTGTCCAGTCTCACATTATGGCTTTTGAAATAGAGCTCATTTTGGTAAATACTGCTCTAGTCTTTTCAATATGGCTCTTTATTTCTTGCGAGTGGTACTTATTTACTCGTTAAATATCTTTCATGTTAACTTCTAAATGACATGTAGGCAACTTGATCTTACTAGTAACCATTAATTTTGTTTTATTTATGTTAATATCAAGACCATATCTCTGGCTACAGTTCATCACTCCTGCAGACTGTCGGCGAATATGATCGTGTCATCAGCATATCGAATATTATTCATTCTCTCTCCATTCAGTAGAGTACCGATATCGAGATCTGCCTAAGCCTCTTCGAATATTTGTTGGAAGTAAATATCAAGTAATAGTGGAGATAATATGCATCCTTGTCTAACACCAAGGATTTTTATATCACCCGTATGTTCTCTTAATCTCACAGAAGCAGACTGATTCCAATAAAGGTTCTTAATAATCAGCAGATCTTTGTCATCTAGTCCTATATTCTTTAGAATATCTATCATCTTGTTGTGTTGTACTCTACCAAAAGCTTTTTGGTAATCCACAAATCACACATAGATGTGAACGTTCACGTCTTTATAGCAATGAAAAAATACATGGACACTAAATAAAGTAGAGTGTAAGTAGATTGGTTTTAGTATATTTTTTCATCAGTTTTTTAAAATCTTTGCACATTTTCCTCAGTTCCCAACAGTAATTTGTTTTGATTGCTTTATTTTTGTAAATTTTATGCCAGAAATTAAAATGACTATCGTACGTTCACTATTTTTTTCGCTTCCAAATAAAAAGAATTATTGCATTCCTGAAAATCACCTTTTGGGATTTCGTCGGGTTTGAGATCACAAAAAATATACTTTCTCATTTTCGTCGGTTTGTTTGTTTGTCGGTCTGTTGGCACAATAAATCTCGAACAAAACGAGATATCTATTTCAAATTTGGTACACGTATAATATTTGAAGTAGGAAAAGGTCCTAGAATTTTTGGTCGCACTGGAGAGAGGGGATGAAAGAGGTGAGGGTCGTGAGAGATTTTATAGTTCCAAAAGTATTTCGTGATTTCTGGTTGAATAAATTTTAAGCATAATTATTTATAGTCAAACACATAAGGGGTTGCAGGGATAGCGAAGCGGATTAGAGGGGTTGCTTTATCCTTTTCGGGATTGTTGCACTACTAGAATTTAAAATTTATGTTATTACTTCCCCTGCTAAATGAAAAATCACACGTTGATATTTTTGTATTTCTTCACGCTTCAGGATTCCTAATTTTTTCATTTCCCTTAATGAGTAGGTCCGTCTATTGGCACAATAAATCTGTTTACAAATATCAAACTTTAAGTAGAAATAGAGCTTGTATGAGGGTGTTTTTTTAAAGATATCTACTTAACAATGAGAAAAAACTTACAGAACAAAAATATATATATTTTTTTCTACATAAGTACCATCTATACAAATACTCTTAGTACAGGGTTTCTCAAGTTTTATTCCATCCAAAATAAATCTTTTGTGTGCGCTCAAAAAACTCGACGCTACAGTGGCTTTCAACTCATCATTTGAGGAAAATTTTCGGCCTCTGACATTTTTCTTCAGATATTTGGTCGAAAAGAAATCGCAAAGCGCTAAATATAGACCAAGAGGACGGCCCGAAATTTTGACCTGCCGACTAACCGTCTGCCTAGTGGTTCATTCTATCGGGCGAGTCAATTGACGTCGATTTTGCGACCCCCTGGCCCTGGAATGTCTAGATAAGATTCAAAACGCTACATCGAAAAATGGACTGTCGTTTAACCACTTGAATGAAGTACCATAACTTGTTAACACTAAAAAAGTCGAGCGCCCCAAAGGGCAGACGCCGTCGAGACCGGATCCAGCTTTAGTTAGGGCCAAAAAAACGTCGATCCAAAAATGATCATTTAAAATCAATAAATTTAGTTTGTTCTTGATAAAATAAAAGGGAACCTGCAAAAGGCAGACGCCGCTAATACCGGAAGACGAAGCTTGATAATAATTCTTTCCTGAGGTGTTTCTATTTTTCATTCTTAACTTATTTATGTATAAAGTAGATTTACAGAATCTGATGTACTAGATGTAATCAAAAAAAAAGGGGCATCCCTGAGGATTGAATGCCGCCGTTCTCGTCTAAACGTTGGCCGCCTACTGTACAATAGTTGTGTCGGCAACAATGAAGGAGTTAGAAAAGCAGGGTCTGTGCGTGAAAGTTTCTTTCAAACGTGGTACAAGTGCTACGGAGACCTTAAAACTGATTTAAGAAACCTTCGGCAATAAATCTATGAGCGAGGCTGTGTTTTAAGTGGTAAAACCGCTTCAAATCAAGAACCTCGACAAATGAAGATCCGCGAACAACATCTTCTACGTCGACAGACGGCGCCCACGTCAAATTAGTGAGCGATTTGGTGCGGCCAAATCGCCGGATAACTGTTAGATAGATTGCCGAAGAAGTGAACATTAGTTTTGGATGCTGTCAAACAATTTTGACAAACTTTGGGCATATCCCGTGTCGCGTCAAAATTTGTGCCGCGTGTGTTGATAAATGAAGACAAAAACGTGTGCTAACGCCGACTCCAATTTCATGAAAACTATAAAAACTGGTGACGAAACCTGGGTTTATGGTTACGACGTTGTCGTCTTAATGGAAGGGACCAAACTCTCCCCGACCAAAGAAAACTAGGATGTCTTGGTCCAATGTGAAGACCATGTTGATGACTTTCTTTGATTGGCAAGAGTTGATTTACTATGAATACGTCCCTACAGGACGGAGGGTCAATAAGGAATACTACCTAGAAGTTATAAAGAGGCTGAGAGTCGCAGTGTCGCGAAAGAGGTCGAAAATGTGGACGAACTGAACATGTAGCTTCCACCACGACAACACGCTAGCTCACACGGCGCTAATTATGACAAGAGTTTTTTTTTCAAAACGGGAAAACTGGTAATCCCGTAGCCACCCTATTTTCCACGTGTGGCTCCAGCAGGTTTTTTTCTGTTGTTAAAATCCACGTTGAAAGGACGCAGACTCAACGCCATTCGGGACATCAAGACAAATTGTACAGCGGCCCTTAAAATGATCCCGAAATCAGCGTTCCCGGAGGCGTTCGAGAGCTAGAAACAACGTTGGCAGCGGTATGTGCCTAGCCAAGGCATGCATTTCGAAGCCGACAAACTTGAATAAGGTTTATCCTGTCCAAATAAAATTGTTATTTGAACAATCCGGTCTTTGTTTTTGATTATACCTTGTATTATGATCTTTGCCTATGCCTGCATTCGTTTTCCAAATAAATATTTGATGTTTTAATGACATTTTTATAGGTGGTGCTTTTGAAGAAGCTACTAAGAAAAAGAAAAAGAAGAAAAACAGAGAACAAAGTTAGAAAGCAAATGACATGCCTTTTTTTAAATTTTGTTTAAAGTTTTTTACAATTTTGACCTTGAGTCATTTAAGAAGCAAGCCTTTATAACAATGACCTTAAGTTAATTAAAATGGTGTAAGTTTTTAAATTCTTTTTGTCAAAAATATTAATTTTCATAATTCTGTTCTGTAAATGAAAAGGCGAAATAAGTTTATTTACTCCTATAATGGCAACTGAACTTGTAACCGAATACCCCGTCATGTTTCCAAGGGGAAATAAGGTAAACGTTATAGCTATAATTTTACTTGTGCTTTTATTAATAAAAAATCTTTATGTTGTTTTAATAACGTGTTTAAGATTAGTAAAACAAGCTGTATCCTTTTAAATTTAAAAACTGAAGGACAAAAACAATATTTCAAATCTCCTTTACATATCTCCTGAGTTTTAAACTTTCACGTTTACATTAGTCTTTCTTTTATGTTTTTTTTTTGCAATATTTGACTTGGACAGTTACGCTTATTTTATTTTTTTTTTCCTAAAAGTTAAATATACTGGCATTTAGTAAGCAATTAAAGTTTCCCAAGTTTTAAGTTTATATTGCCTAAAACATCCAATTTTTATGCTTTTTCACGAGTACTTTTCAGATTTTTATTTATTTAGAAATTCTTCAAAATTATGAAAGTTTATATTTGCTGTATCCTTTTAAATTTAAAAACTGAAGGACAAAAACAATATTTCAAATCTCCTTTACATATCTCCTTTGAGTTTTTAAACTTTCACGTTTACATTAGTCTTTCTTTTATGTTTTTTTTTTTGCAATATTTGACTTGGACAGTTACGCTTATTTTATTTTTTTTTCCTAAAAGTTAAATATACTGGCATTTAGTAAGCAATTAAAGTTTCCCAAGTTTTAAGTTTATATTGCCTAAAACATTCAATTTTTATGCTTTTTCACGAGTACTTTTCAGATTTTTATTTATTTAGAAATTCTTCAAAATTATGAAAGTTTATATTTGCTTATGTTTTGTAAGTTGTTAATTACATTTATTGTATAATGTAAGTTTATTTTCGATAATATTCCTATTTGGATATAACATAGTATATAAAATACAATATATATTCTATGAAATAAAACAAACTATTATATTTTTAACTTTTTTATTTCATTAGGAGGGCTATACAACAACTGAGCTTGGGAATGTTTTCAAACATTAAATTTGAACGTCGTCTAAGACCTAAATGCACCTTTTACCTTATATTTCTAAAGTTTTTTGTTGTTTTTTTTTTATATATATGAAGGCACAATCGGTTTTTGTAAGTATTTGTAGTTTTAATTTTCCTATCAAGAACTGGATAATTTACATCGAGTCTTATTACTTTCTGAGAGGTACCCTTTCCACTATCAGTTTTATTTTAATAATGAGAAAACAATAGTAATGATAATACAGATGTGTAAAGCAAAGTTAAAAATCAGATTAAGACGTTACACAACAAAAAACATACCGTCTTCAAAGTATTTAAAGTAGGTAACTCTGATATATAGATAGATAATTAACTTGAAAACAAAATACACGAAAAAAGTTTTTTGTAGTGTAATGACTTAACGTCAGCGTTAAAATTTAAAAAGTAAAAAGTATAACAAAAATAGATTTAGAAATATTACACTGATAACTTCAATCTAAAACTTAACAAACAGTAACGGCGCTCGTCTAATAATAAAAAATTTAATATTGCTCTATTTAACTCTTGGCAAACCTTACAGGAAGCTATTCACGATTCCCCTTACCGTTATTTTGTACAGTTACCATACAAAACTAGGGCTAAATGTTAAAATTATGACTATGTTTTTAAATAAATACCTAAAAAAACTATATATACCCAGCACCCAATATTGAAATATGAGCATTTGACTTGGTATTTACAAAATTATGTGCATTACTTTATAAAGTAACAAAAAGCGTTTATAAAGTATCTTAATAATACCTTCTAATAACGAAAATAATCTTTGGAAGATATAATTTTTTTCATTAAAATTTTTAGAATAGCCCGCTAGCTGCTATTGTCCTGAGACTAAATTAAGTAATATCTTGTAATAAAGTGCTTTATCGATATATGATATGTGTTTATAAAAATGAAAATGTTATTTTTGTAAAATGAAAAAGCGGAATTCGTTCCTATAACGGGTTTTTCACTACCACAAATTGGGGAAGTTGTATTGTCCACAACGAATAAGTAGTAAGTTTTGGGACGACGCCGCACAGTGTGGCCCTTCGAGTGGTGTTTTAAAAATACCTATAGGTCTCAGGATTCATACATTTTAAAGATTTTTAAATTATACATATATATATATATATATATATATATATATATATATATATATATATATATATATATATATATATATATTAACTAATCCTGATCAAATTTCGAAGAGTTCTTTGGAGCCCGATTTTTTTTGAAAAAAACCTAACGTAATCTAATCTAGCCTAACATAAAGTAAAATAATGAAAAATTAGGAAATGCAAACTAAGTCTTTGAATCTAAAAGCATTAAGTATAACCCAACAAAACCTAATCCGACCTAACACGACTTAACTAAACCTGATTTAACCTAACCTAATCTGAACTAGCCTAGCCTAGCATAACAATATACAAAATAAATATATATACAATATATGTAAGGTAGGAAATGAGAAATAATAGTCTCTGATTCTAAAAGCCTTAAATACAACCTAACCTTACTAACCAGACCGACACATGTACACCCAATACAACTGCAATCGTTCAGGGAACACTTCAAAAACGAGCTCGCAGAAAACAGCAACATACATGAAAGAATCTTCAGCACCCGTAGAAACTACTGGACATGTGGAATTAACAGGGGAGGGTCTGGAAAGCGGTAAAGGCAATGAAGACTGGAAAGGCGAGCGGCCCAGACAACATCTCGGCTAAACTCCTTAAAAATAGCACTAGTAAACTAATACAATTTCTGGTAGAGTTATTCACTAGACACATAAATGGAGAAGAGGTCCCTCAACCATGAAAAGAGGCGGGGATAACACCTATCTACAAAAAAAAGACGATTGCACCAACTACCGCTGCATATCCGTAACAAGCACTATAAGCCGAATTTACGGAAGGGTCTTGAAGCAGCTGACAGAAGAAGAATACGGAATAGGGTACGCAGGTCATGCATAGATCATATTTATACAATCACACAGTTGCACGAAAAAGAGTAGCAACCAACAGGGAATTGCACCTCCTATTCGTAGATCTTTCAAAAGCCTACGATACGATTCCTCTGAATAGACTTTGGACAGTGCTACATATACTAATATAAACATCACCATAATAAAGGCCGTCCAACAGCTATACAATGATCAAATATCAAAAATAAAAATGGGAAACCAGCTATCAGAAAGTTTTGAAGTCCCAAGGGATTAAGACAAGGTAGTTGCCTCTCCCCTACACTATTTAACATCTATATTGACAAAGTGCTGAAAAAGTGAAGGAGAGCATGTCAGAAAATGGGCACAGAGCTAAATGAAGACACAACGCTGTACACGTTATACATTGCAGACGAGCAGGTGTTGCTAGCACAAGATAAACAAGACCTAGAACTGATGACAAAGAAACTCCTAAAAGAATACGAATTATGGGGTTTGAGAGTTACTCAAGAAAAGACCAAGTATCTCTGTGTGGGAAAGGACGAAACAAACGTCCTCCAGGTAGATCACATCCAAATCGGACCATGCCGAGAGTATAGATATCTGGGAACAAAAATAACAAGCAGTGGCCGGACAGATCCATAAATAGAACACCGGATATTGCAAGGTAAGAAAGTCATAGGATGCTTAAACTTGATCCTGTGGGGGAAAATATATCGAAGAGAAACAAAAAAACTTCTCTTTACCACCATTCTGAGAAGCATTGTGCTGTATGGCAGCGAAACGTAGCAAATGAGTACAGTTATAGAACGAAACTGCGGGTGTTAGAAATGGATTACTGGCGTAAATCGGCGGGAAAATCGAGACTTGACAAAATCCCAAACAAGAGGATATTAGAAATCATGGAAGTCAACACCGATATAATTAACGCAACAGAGGAAACAACTCGAGTGGTACGGTCACGTGGAGAGGATAAGCGATGAGCGGCTCCCAAAGTTCATCAAAAATTGGACACCATGGGAAACAAGAAAAAGGGGACGTCCAAAGACAATATGGATAGAAGGCATAAAAAATACATGTCAGCTAGGAACTTGAGACACGGAAAGCGGGAAAATCGAGACGAATAGAGACAAGGAACCAAAAGGCGTACAACGCTATATTAATGGATAATGATGATTACCTTACTAACCATACGTATGGTTAGTAAGGTTAGGTTAAGTTGTATTTGAGGCTTTTAGATTCAGCGGCTCTTATTTTTCATTTCGTACCTTACATATACTTATTTTGTATTTTGTTATGCTAGGGTAGGCTAGTTCAGATCAGGTTTGATTAAGTCAGGTTACGTTAGGTTAAGTTAGGTAAGTATTTTTTTTTAATCGGGCTCCTAGGATTTCTTCGAAATTTGATCAGGATTATTTAACAAAAAAAAAATATTTAAAATGGATGAATCCTGAGACCTGTAGGTATTCTTCAAACAATACCACTCAAATGGCCAGATTGCGCCATAGGATTCGTAAGTTCTGTTAAGTGTGCAAAGTTTTTTGTGCGTTCGTGTATTAATATAAAAAAATAATAGAGAAATAACTGTTTTTGTCAAAATTTGCATAACGAATACCAAATACTGATAAACATCTCATGACCTTGTGTCTTGCTATCCTAGCAATATATATCTACGAAACAAATTCGGTAAGTTGTTGCCTTCGTTACAGGGAGTTAAGTTTTGAACGCTGATCATAAGATGTACGAATATTTCAGCGGGGTTTTACGACAGTTTTATACTATGAAAAAGTTACCAATAAAAAAGATGTTGGTCCGATCTTTAGATTATATGCTTTAATATGGCCCTTATACACCTACTTAAAAAACTAGTAAATAAATTGATGCTTTTCGTCATTTTCCGTTCGGAGACTATAATGTAATAATTAAACAAATAACGATCATTTTGGCACATGGTCTCTATTATTAGTAAATAATTTATCTCTCCAAGTGCATCCCAGACGAAAGAACATTGGAATATTTTTCTGAACAATATTAAATGCGAAGTTAAAATACCATATTAGTATCTATAAAAACTAAAGACAAATATAATACGTATTACTATAAAAAAAAACTACTAAAATGCTCCCAACTAAATATTGCTACACTATCATGGATAGTTTAGTCGCGCGGTTTTCGAATACGCTTCGCCGGTAACAAAATATGTATTTTCATCGAGCCGGTAAGACAAATATTCGTTTTTAATTCTTATCCACCTATTCGTAGCAAAAATAACACAGCCAAAAATTTCATAGAATTCCACTTTTTCTTTCTACCAAACACAATACCAATAAAAATACCTTTTAGGATCTTGTGATACTCCAGTCTATTTTTCTATTACTTACAATTAAAATACTCTGAAACCGCAGCTTTTTTTCCAAACACTACCTAGTATCTCCGTCTCTATATTCTCCTTAGCCTTCGAATCACTTAAATCCTGCAAAAAACTGTTGATTGCTTTGCTGCGGGAAGCCTGCTTGAATATTATTATATGCAACATTTACCCCAAAACCTGGATTCATCATCGGTGGCTTCGGTTGATTGACAGGTGATGTCGGATTACTGGCCAGTTGATTCATACTGGGCAATGGCGCTGGTTTAGGTTTACTAATTGATAAGTTATCTAGATCTATATTTACTTTACCCGAATTCGCCCATGTTGAGCCTACTGTTTGAGTTTTATTGGCAGGCGTGGTTGTAGTAGGTGTGACGTTGTTTACGCTGGAAGACATTGGTTGAAGAGGTTGGACAGGGGATGGAGTGAGCAGAGTTCCTGTAAAAAATGGCAGATGTGTGTTGCAGTAGCAGTAGATAATGTTTATTAAAATACATAAATTACTGCTCTTAAAAGTCTTTGCATTACCACTATTTAATTTAGGAATAACCAAGATTTTAGTATACTACAATAGTTATTAAAAAAAACAACGGTGACGTTTTTTCAATTTTATAATAAAATCTAAATCTATTATTAGTATTTTAGTTTTAATTCTTTAAGACAATCCATATAATGAACGGTTAGAAGTACTACTTCTTAACTTGAGCTTTGATACGCTTTTGCTGTTAAGGTATTTCTTACGAGAAAACAGAAAGAGCATTATGTTAGAGAAAGACGCGAAATAATTTGGTTTTCAGGGTATAATGAATGTGGCACAGTAGCTTTTCGCTTGCTTCCCGCTGCAATCACGTATTATTTAAAATAACCTTGATATTTTTACATGATACACAATAAGAATTATGTATAATTAATTAAAACGATACTTTAGTTTATTTATTAAAAATATATCAATTATTAAGTATTGATAATTAAATAAATGCGCGTTGCGAGGCACGCGTTTATTCTAGTATTTTTTTAAAAGAAAATCCGATCAGTGCAATACATATATGTGATTCAAAATTTGAAAGAAAGGCCACATCCGCGCGCGCCGTCTTCTTCAAGCTACGTTGCCACAGCGAAAATTCACTTCATAAAATAGATGAAAAAGTAATATTTATCTAATATTTCTGCAACAACTAGGAGGTAAACTGGCTTCATATTTTAACAAATGGAAGCAAAATAATTTTTTTATGTAATATTTTTTTGTGACTTTACTTTTTAATGCACATATGACAACAAAAATTGTAAAAAACGCATGCTTTTGATCGAAGAAAAAGTATGGATTCCTATCTTTTACGTGTTAAATATCTAAAACTTTTACAATTAATTATGGCAATACGACGTGGTAAACCATCTTTATATTGAAGCAGTGAATGCATATGCTAAAATCTATTATTTCTCAAAATTTCATGCAAAACTACTTTTAACAGTTACTCGTAAGAAATTCCTTAAATTACGAACGATTTATATATCTTATTCCATACCATTAGTAAAACATTTGTGCTAAATAATAAATGTAAATAATAACACTTAAAAATAAAAAGAAACATTACTCTAGGGATTCTTGTGACTTCCTTCTTCTAATTATATTGCTACTTTTCTTCTTTAATATTATTCGTTTTCTATTTGTGCACTTTATCTGTTTTGTATTTGGTTCTATTTAATAAAAATATAGTTTTAACGTATTTTGGCCCAAGTATTAGTGTTTTATTGGAAAACTAATATGATTTTGAGTTTGTTAACAAGTACTTCGTGTTATGAATAAAATCTAAGAGTACATAATTGAAACTTTAGGTGAAATAAAAGGCAAGTTAACAAAGAAGTAAAAAATAAATTTTATTTTCTAAATTGCAAACAACTGTAACACAAAAATATGAATGTGTAAGAATCATATAAAATAGAAAATAAGCTATTACTGATATTTAATTTTTTGCAACACATTTCTTTACGAAATTTCAATAAACAGAGGAAGACATTATACTAGCGCATGACAGAGCGTTGGAAATTACTGGAAATACTGCGTTTGACCGGATACAAAAAGTAAGTAATAAACAGAAAACCATATAAAAAAGTTATACAAATTACATTTTTAGGGACTTTTCTGTTTAATAGAGTTACACAGTTCTTTAAAAATAGTTTATATTTATAGATAAACTTTACCGGTTATATAAACTGTTGCAAATTTGTTTCTAACTACTGGAATTTCTTAAACTTATAAATATGCGGAAAAGATTAAATTAGGGCATTGTAGCTTGTTATAAACATTTGCGATGAAAATTAAATTCTTTAATGTGGAAAAAAATAAGTGGCTCGACACGTTGTTAGGTTTCAATTCTACAGAAGGAACATTGTGACGTCGTCTTTTGATAAAATGTAAACAAATTGTGGTTTCTTACATTATTAGAAAAGGAAAAAAAATGGATATGATGATGAAAGTATAGCGTGTCATTATCTCCCAATGGGTTTTCTCCAATTAAAAAAAAAACATGAAAAATTTCTATTGCATTCCCACATGTTCGTAAATTGTCAAAATTTTAAATTTTCTATATTTATAATTTGTAAGACGGTAATTTTATCTAAAATTGGAGTTTTCAAAATTTGTTATTTGAACAGAATCACTCTCGCCGCTTGATCACGCTGAGAAAAAGACTGCCAAACTTTCAAATTGTAATCTTTTAAGTAAATTTTCCACCAAAATGGATGAAATGGAATGAAATGCATTTCAATGTTCTAATCTCGTAGACGAAAAGTCGGAATATTACTCCAAATTGACACGTTCTAATCCTAAGAACCACGAGTTGTCATCTTAATAGTCTATTGGAAAAAATATTAAAAAATGAATAATTTCGTATTTACTTTTTTATGACGTTATAGTCAAATAATAACTTGTATATTTAGTACATTGCTCAAAATCCCTTCAAGTTCTGAATAACCAATGTATTATATATAATTTTGGTAAAGAATTAGGCAATTTTCCGTAAGTTCCTAGTAAATAGAGATAGAGATATGAGTATTGAGGCTGGCGTTAATTCAATTACAACAAACGTCATAATCATGTTTTTTTTTTTAAAAAAAAACTGTCTATTAGGGTGACAAGCCAATATTTTGTTTTTATTTTCATTGGTCCTATCCCCGCAAAACATTCAATCTTATGAAAAAAATGAAGCCCCTAAATTTTTAGAAAAAAAATATTTAGAGGTCGCATCCATCGATTGAAAATATATTTTTTCTTCTCGATCGTTTTTTCCCCTTCAACAGCCCCCCGTTAGACTTCTGATTTGAATTTAAAGATTATGAAAGTATTTTCCTGATTCTGAGCCCGTTCCCGAGGGCCGTTTTCCCCCTAAAATCCTTCAATTTTCCGCAATACTCATGTTAAGTGCGCATTAAGGATGAAAAAATGCGTTTTCCTTTCAAAAAAGTTCTGCAAAATTGACGGGGAGCATTGTAGATGAAGTTTTATGATGCAAAATCATAGACATGACACTGATGTTTGAGAAATTTTCATAGCGCACGAGTAATAATAGACAACGACAGCACGAATCAAGCGTTTTGTTGGAAAAAGGATTGACACCTAAAAAAACTCGACAAGAAGGCAACTTCAGAAAAAATGTTTCAGACAAAAGTTTTAGCATTTTTCCTTGGGAATTGAATGCGTCTATTAAATTTTGGGCCCAACGTTCTGTTGGGACTGTTCTAAAATTGAAAATTTAAATGGGAACCTAATACCTTTAATACATATTTGAATTCAGCGAGAATTTTACGTCCTAGTAAACATGGAATTTTTATTGGGCCTGATTGGGCTTCATTGGAACTGTAATAAAATGTGGCACTTGAAAAGAATTGTATCAGTGTTAAAAGCTAATAACTAAGGTAAAAAATCGAGTGACAAGCCAATATTTTGTTTTTCTTCCGTCTAGCATTTATTTACAGAAGTCCCTTGCCTCTCCTCTCAGCGTCAAACTTTCCTAGTGACACACTTCATTTGAAAACACTATAGAGAATACATTTTCCACATTAGCATTGTTATTTGTTTACATATTCTTTAACATTTTTTTTAGGTGTGTCGATCTTTTTTCCAACAAAGTGCTCCATTCTCGCTATCTTTGCCCCATATTACTTGTGCACCATGAAAATTTCTCAAAAATCTGTGTCATATCTATAATTTTGCATCAAAAAACTTAATCTACAAGGTTCCCCTAAATTTTGCGGAACTTTTTTGAAAGGAAAAAGCATTTTTTCACCCTTAAGGCGCACTTAACATGAGTATTGCGGAAAATTGACGGATTTTAAGGGGAAATGGCCTCGGGAACGGATTCGGCATCAAAAAATGTACAAGGAAACACTTTCATAATCCTTAACTTCAAATCAGATGTCTAACGGTGGGCTGTTTGAAGGGGGGAAAAAAAAAACGATTGAGAAGAAAAAATATATTTTGAATCGATGGATGCGACGTCTAAATATTATGTCTATGTATCATGGGCATGATAAAATGGACAGGATTTTAAAAAAGTATTGAAAATACCCCTTTACGTTTAAAAAACTCAGACTGGATGTTTGATATCAATCTTAATATATACGAAAAAACGTCATAATAAAATATATACAAGTCGATTTTTTTCCAAATATTTCAGAGATTAACAGAAATTTGCAATATATTGAGAGTATAGGATTAAAATGGGAAGCGAATATGTAGTAATCTATGCATAGCTTTTAAGAATGATTTAAGGATTTTTCCCTTTATGGTGTAAAAATAAAATAAACTTAAAAGTACAAAATACTGAATATCGTAATTTAACAATACAGTTATTTTTATTAAATACACTAAGATGCTTAACACCAAAGATGTATAATTGATATTCATTTTTTTTACTTAAATACTTATAAAATAATGGTTTTTGTTACAAAATAATTATTAAATTCCGATATCAACAGCTTAATAAGCCCATGAAATAATAAAGAACACAGAAGCAACAAAATAGAAAAGAAATTATTCAAATTCTTACAACAAAATCCTGTGCTACCGAAAAATAATGCAGCAATAACGATTTAGGTAATTTACGGTTTATTATTTTTTTTTCTTTATGAAGTAATAATAGGGCACAAAATATTTCTACTCAACGTCGTCATCAGCATCACTTTTTAACACATTTTCAATTAGAGCCAGAGTATATGCAGCTAAATGCCTACATTCCAAATTTGGCTCGCCCTTATTCACATTAGGACTTAATAAATCTGCCAACCATAATCTGATCTCAAATAACTCATTCATAAAGTCGTTTATTAGAATAGCTTGAGGTACCACCATTACGGTCGCACCTATAAGATTTAGGACTGCCATTCTTACTTTAACATCTTTGTGATAACGTATAAACCAAGAGTAATGTAAACCTTCTTTAGCCATTCGCGGGGCTATATTACAGTTTTGAGAGCAAAACATTACTATTGCTAGCGTTTCTATAAAATGTATTAGCAAGAGATAGTCGTCATTATCTTTGGTTATCGGCTGCGTTAAAAGCTTATTTAGATTATACCCATAAAGTAGAGGGAAGAAGAAATAGCCCGCTACTTCTGCAAATCTGTTTCTCTGTTCGTATTTTACATAACTGTGCTTGTGAAAATATCTTGTTTTGCTTTCTAATCTTTTCCGTATTACCTCAGAGGCTATATTGGCTTCTTCTTTTATTTTTTTCCGTTTAGTTTGAACTTCCTCTTTAACTTCTGGTGTTAGACTGGACAATGTTCTGCTAGCTTGTCTTAAAATATCCAACATCAATATCCTATGCACAATAGAATACTTTCCAATATCTGTGTGAATTTCTCTACATAGGTACTCTGCATATACGGCTGGATATACACATGTTATAGCCACACAACTCTGAAATACTAATGTATCGAAATTTTCAACGTAGAATTTCGCATCTAAACAAATTAATATCTCCAGTATTTCGAGTCCTATGCTTGCGTCGTCATCAGGTAACTGTTGACTGACAAGTTTTTCGCAATTTTCAAGAGTTAGTGTAAATATATCAGGATCCTCGGTCTCCAACAGATTATCTCTAAGATCTCTTAAATAGGCGGGTGGTTGTTTGTCGGAAACTTTTACGTCATTTGATAAATCGTACGGTTCAAATTCATCATCTGAATCTAATTCCAAATTACTGTCTATTATGGTTATACCATAATTCTTTGATTTAGTGTAGTTTGATAGGACGACTTCATTCTTTTGATTCCTTACTCGAAATTTGCGTTCTGGAGGAATATATTCTACAGAATCTTCATTTTGATTATGTAGTTTTGACAAAATATCTTGCACTTCGTCTGGAAAAACACTTTTGACTTTGTACAATTCGGTAAAATCGAGATTAGTATAGTAATTTAGTGAATCCACAGCTTTTTGACACTCTTCCTTGAGATTTTTATATTCGAATTTTAATTCGCTTTCATGTTGTTCTTCTTCGTATACAAAATTAATAACAGTTTCTCCAGTTTTCATACCTAAGTACCTAATAAGATCTATAGAGCTTTCTAAATGAATAGGAATACCATGATACACCTTTTCCTTTAATTCCTTTCGTTCATATTCAGTGAGGCCAATATTTTGTAAACAGTTAATTATACAAACGATAAATTTTGAAATAAGCAAATGTTGCTCGACGCTGGTGTGCTTCAGTGACGATTTATCTGACCACACTGAGATTAAATTAAAAAATAAAAGTGTTAGATCAGTGTGGGAGGCACTACCTAGATACAGCACCAGGTTTGTAACTAAGTTTTCTTGGTTTTTGTCGCAGTATGTTAGTAGTGGTATTTTTGTACCTAAAATAAACTTCCAGTTTGCGTTTTTAATTAACGATTTACTGAAAATGTTTGAGATCAAATATATTTTTGGATCCAATTTAGTTAAAAATACTTTAGAAAGTATTTCCACGGCAGCTCTATCGAGATTCTCAAATATTTTATTAAATATCCCACGATATAAGCCTAGTTTTTCGGATTGTTTATTTGTGATCAGAGCCACAGTATTAACAAAATAATCCAGCCCATCACAGTTAGTTCTCTCATTAAAATTAAGAATAATTTTGCTTAAAATCGACGATAAATTTTTAAAATTAATTTTAGTTTTCAATCGTGGTTCAACGAACATTGCCTGAGCTAAAAATTCAATAGCTTTAAAAAAGTTGTAAATCAGCCAATATGAAAATCTTTTATTGGAGAAGCAATTAGGCGTATCTCTTTCTAAAACATTAGCCACTCGAACTGGTAATGAGGTCAGTAGCTTAACGATTTTACTCCAAGATTCCTGGTCTTCCACAAAGTAGACATTTGACACGATACTAGCAAATAAACCTTCAGACTGAATTAGAATTTGCAGGCTTTTAATTACATTTTCACTACTATGTTTATTTTTGATATTTCGCACAAGAACTTCTAAGCTTGCTTCAAAAAAACTAGAATCTTCAATAGTTAACATTCTTCCGAGATTTTCATAAATTCTTCCATCTTGAAAAGGGAAATTATGATCAAATAACCTCACTAATTCTTCTAAGAGTACCGTAAAACAATTTTTAGCGTAATTTTCATATGAAATATCTTCTATTCCCATGAGTTTTGGAATATTAAGTGCTTCTGGTAAATGATTTAAGAGATTTTCTAATAACTTTAAAACTTCTTCGACGTCTCCCTGGGAAGATAGTTTTTCAATTTTTTGAATTTGTTCTATAGTGGATATTGTCAGTTCTTCGAGTTCTTTGTCTAATGCTGTCTTTTGTTTTGCAGTGTTCAATCGTTGCGGATGTCCCTCCTCGGATTCATTTGTATCTGCAATGGGAAATCTCGGTTGTGAATTTCCCAATAATTTAAAATTTAAAAATTTACTATTCACTGCTTCAATGACAAAAACATTTTTGCCTTGAAATTGAAATGTTTTTAGGAATAGTAAAAATCAATAATATTTTGTACTTAAAATAATATATTTACTTAGACTAATATTTCATAAATAAAGAGAGTATGCAGAAAAACTTTCATACATTATCTTATACGAAAAGTAAACGACTTTTTTAAATTATCCGCCAAAAGCAAGCAATTCAGAATAGAAATTCACAGTTTTTTGCTTAAAAAAAAATAAAGAAAAAAATTCATCTAAAGTAGTGTAGCTCAATTACTGCGATTTTAAAGACGCTGAACTTTTATATTTTTAATTTATTTTAAAAAGATTTCGGAAATTTCAAAGTTCGGAATTTGTTTTAAATTGAAAAATCTCAAATTTCTTAATGGCCCACCCTGTATATTATTTTTTTTTTTTTGATAGATTTTACAAAACCTTCCAACTTTTTTAAGTATGTCATATACCTATTTCTAATAGTTTTTCGATTTATTTTGAATTTTTCAATTTTTACCCTTGTTTTTAATACACTTACGCCAGGGGTGCTCAAACGGTCGATCGCGCGACAAGTCGATCGCGAGTGCTTTTTGAGTCGATCTCGAGAAAAAAATTCCGATATAGAACTATTCACAATTTTGTTTTAAGTAACTAAAAAACAAAATGTAATGAATAAACTACTAAAATTTATTCGATCCACAATTAGGCCAGAATAACCCCCTCATCACTTTCTTTTATCGTAATAGCCCCCTGCTAGCGGCAAAAGGCGGCTTTATCAAAGGAACGCGCGGTACTTGTCAAAGAAAAGCCGCGTTTTTTGATTCCAGCCGATTTTTCTAGAAACTTCGGGCGGCGTGTTTGACGGGAACATTCGAGACTTCGTTCGCGCCGATATAAATGTTGCGCCTGCAGGAATAGGAGTCAGTCTGAGTTGTAACTTGAAGGCGATACATCGATACAAAGTTTATTAATAAATAGTCCAAAATGAGTGCGGACGAAGAAAAGTAAAACTTATCATTTTAATAACGATTGGGAGGAAGAATTTTTCTTTTGTATGGTAGAGGATAAGTGCATTTGTCTCATTTGCCGTGCGTCAGTTGCAATACCTAGAGAGTGCGAACTTAGAGAGGCATCATAAAACGGTTCATAAAAACTATGAAAAGGATTTTCCGTCACAGAGTGAATTAAGAAAACGAAAAGTATGTGATTTGATAACTTGTTTGAAAAAAGAACAAACCATGTTCACAAGACCAGCCAAACAATCAAAAGCTGCAACGATCGCGTCATTTAAAATATCTCATATATTGGCGAAACACAAGAAACCATTTGATGATGGACTGGTTGTAAAGGAAGCATTTATTGAAGCGGGTGAGACTTTATTCGTAGATTTTAAAAATAAAACAGAGATTATGTCTGCTATTAGAGAACTTCAGTTATCTCGTCCGATTGTCACAAGGAGTGTTGAAGTCATGAGTCAGGACATAGCAGATAAACTAAAAACATATCATGGAATGTACATAGTTTTCTTTACAGTTCGACGAATCCATCGATATGACAGACACTGCCCAGCTGTGTATTTTTATTCGAATGGTATTCAATGACATGTCGGCTAAGGAAGAGTTTTTGACAAGATTCCTCTGAAAGGAAAGACCCGTGGCGAAGATATATATGACGTTTTCTTCAATTTTGTAACAAATTACAAGCAACCAATATATAAACTAGTATGCATTACAACCGATGGAGCACCAGCAATGACTGGAAACAAAAACGGTTTTGTGGCATTGTGTCGAGCTAATGATGATTTCCCTTCATTTTTCTCCTTCCATTGCATTATACATCAACAAGTTTTGTGTTCAAAAGTTCTAAACATGGAGAAGATTATGGGCATTGCAATAAAAATTGTGAATTCTATCCGTGCACGTAGCTTGCAACGACGGCTCTTTAAATTGCAGTTGGAAGATAGTGAGTCAGCTGAACACACTGATTTAGTTCTTCACACACACTGACGTCAGGTGGTTGAGTCGCGGAAAATTCCTAGAAAGGTTTCAAGAATTATTGCCCGAAATAACAGCTTTTCTGGACAAAAGAGGTGATGACACTCAGATGCTGAAAAACGGAAAATGGCTGACTGACTTGGCATTTTTGACAGACATCACAATGCATTTAAACACCATTAATTTGGAGCTTCAAGGTAAAGGAAAAACTATTATTGAGATGATTAGCGCAATAAACGCATTCAAAAGTAAATTGCAACTTATGATAGATCAACTGAAAAAAAGGATCTGAAAAATTTTCCGTCTTTGAAAGCAAGGATTCCTCAGTTGAATTATGATATTTATGAGGCAGAATTATCAAATATTTTGGGCCAATTCGAAATACGTTTTTATGATTTCAGTAAATTGGCAAATATCGCATCATTTATGAGTTATCCTTTTTCGTGTAAAAACATTGAGGAATTAGCTACTGAAATAGCAAGTCAGTTTAACATGGACTCATGTTCTGTTGAAAATGAGTTAGTGCAGATTATATCAGATATACATCTCAAAGCCACAGCATCTGATACAAAATTCTGGTGTTTTATATCTGAAGATAAATATCCGAATCTAAGGCAAATCGCCCTTCAACTGACGGCAATGTTTGAGTCAACTTACTTGTGCGAGTCTGCATTTTCTGAAATGAAGATAAATAAGTCGAAATATCGCAATCGACTAACTGACGAACATATGTCATCATGCTTGCGATTAGCACTCGGTAATTACGTACCATCTTATGAAAAGTATGCTGAGGACATGCAGTGCCACGCTGCAACATCCAAAGTCACTCTTTAGTTAAGTTTAGACACTAGAACTCGTTTGTTTTGTAAGAACCAATAAACTCGCAATTTTGAGTAATTATGAGTTTTTTCATTGACATTTTAGAGCAGACCTATACTTACCTTGACTAAAAAAATGCATATTGTGCGGAAAACTAATATCTATGCCACGATACACCCTACCTAGAAGACAATCCTGCATCACACTTACTTGCAGCCTCTCAGAGTCGATCGATCGTAGTCTAACAATATTGAGGTAGATCGCCAGCAGTTCAAGTTTGAGCACCCCTGACTTACGCTATAACATCATAGTTGCCAAGACAAAACAAAAATGTAGGCAATGTAAAATTTTGACATGTCTATTAAGCAAGTAAAAATAGTTTAATTTGTTGTAGTAAGGGACGTATAAAGGTAATAGTTATGGATTTTCCTAAAAATGAATTATTTGATATGGTTTATATACTGGGCGAGGCGGAAAAAATTGTCTTTTGACACTAAGGTTTTACGGAGCTAAGTAGCCTAATAGACATATACCATCTAGAAAATCTTTTCAGTGCTTAATGGAACGGTTTGATGGTAGTGGTAGCGTTGAGTATACGAAATGGAAAGTAGTAAACCAGAATGCTACCAATGAGGAAAAAGAAATGGCGATTTTACTTATGTTGAAGATAATCCCCAGGTCAGCAGCCGTCAACTAGCTGACTTATCGGACACATCCCAATCTACGGCTAATCGCACCACGAGAAAATACAAGTATCATCCCTTTCATATGGAACTACACCAAGAACTTCAAGACCGTGATTTTGAACCACGAGTAAACTTCTGTACCATCATGAATGAGCAATAGAGGCCGATCCAATTTTTTTATCCAAGACAATATTTTCTAATGAAGCTACTTTTCGCAGTAATGGAGCAGTTAACAGCCATAACATGCATTATTATTCAACAGTTAATCCATTTTGGGTCCGGGAAGTTCAAAATCAAAACCATTGGTCGCTTAATGTATGGTGTGGAATATTAAATTTTCGAATTATTAGTTTATATTTTTTCCGCGAACCGCTTAATGGTCCTAGATATCTAAACTTTTTGCAAAACGAATAACCCCAACTTCCTGAAGAAGTTGATAACTTTGAAAGGGAACAAATGTGTATTCTGTAACCTTCTAATAATTATAATAATTTCTAATATTAATTAGCTATACATATGGCGATTACTTACCATTTAAATTATCCATCAGTCCTGTACTTCCCATCAGTCCATCATTATTAATATTATTATTATTCATGTTACCAATTACGGGCTTAGTTTGTATATTTAAATTACCAAAATCACTCAAATCTCCTAATAAATCATCACTATTCTTGGTCGGGGTCACTCCCACCATAGGAACTGGTGTAAAACCTCCTAACAGATTTCCGCCTATTAGGTTATTTGTTTGCATTGGAGGGCTGCTAAGTATATTAGGTGGTTGAGCCATAGGTGGTCCGCCTAACAGAATATTTGGATTTGTTACTCCCATATTTGAGGGAATGACATTCGGTAAGACGGTAGGTGTAGCTGGTGATGTAAGCAGGCTTGATGGAGTAGTACTGAAATAAATGCAAAAGAATTTCATCTTTGATTGTGTTAGCCGATACTTGTTGGAAATTCATAATAAGATTTATAAAAACAACACTATGTTTTAATTTCCGATATATTTAAAGTAACTTGAAAATTGTTTCACCATACAATGGCTTCTTCAGAAGTAAATAAGAAAGAAAAAATATTTGGTAGTAATCCTGGTTATAAAGCGCTTAAAACTATCCTTAATTACCTAAGATTACGCTAATCATTTTATTATATTTTTTACAGACAGAATTTATTTTAAGAATGCAAATCTGTGGTACTATTTCAGAGAGCTAATAAAGATTAAGTAAGGGTGAATGGTTTAAGTCTACCTGTTCGTTTAATAATAGACTGGAGTTTTTCCGTTTGTTAATTTCAAGACATTCAAGCAAATTTAATTTTTTAGATTTATTTTTATATGTAGGATTTTTAACGTGTCATCAAAATTATGGGATTCGTTTATTATATGGGTTGCGTAATGTGAATTGTTCTTATTTTTTAAATAACTATGTTTATATTCTTTAATGCAGTTTCAAAAGATCTACCAGTTTGTCCTACGTAGGTTTTAGTACAAGATCCACAATTTAATAAATAAACTTATACTCACAAAATGGCAGTTTTTAACTCTTTCATACATATATTGTTACATATCCCTATGACTAAAACTAATTTTAAGAAAGAATTCAACATAATCAAACAAATAGCAATTAATAATGGATATGACCCCAACATTACAAATAATATCTTGAATAAAAAATCCTTTAAACAAGCAATCTCTCTAATTTATCCCACAATTAATGACAAAAAACGAAAATTTAGTACATTCACAGACATAGGGAAAATAACTAGAACAATTTCCAAACATTTCATAAAAAAGAACAATAAAATAGCATTCAAAACCAGTAATACCTTAGGGAATATAATTTTGAATAACAAAACCAAATCTCAGAAATCCTTAAAATCAGGAGTTTATTTATTAAATTGTGGATCTTGTATTAAAACCTACATAGGACAAACTGATCGATCTTTTGAAACTCGCGCAAACATAGTTATTTAAAAAATAAGAACAAATTCACATTACGCAACCCATATAATAAACGAATCCCATAATTTTGATGATACGTTAAAAATCCCACATGTAGAAAATAAATATATAAAAAATTAAATTTGCTTGAATGTCTTGAAATTAACAAACGGAAAAAACTCCAATCTATGAATAAACGAACAGAGAGACTTAAACCATTCACCCTTACTCAATCTTTATTAGTTCTCTGAAATAGTACCATAGATTTGCATTCTTAAAATAATTCTGTCTGTAAATAATATAATAAAATGATTAGCATAATCTTAGGTAATTAAGAATAGTTTTAAGCACTATATAACCAGGATTTCTACCAAATATTTTTCTTTCTTATTTATTTCTGAAGAAGTATTGTATGGTGAAACAATTGTCAAGTTACTTTAAATATATTGGAAATCAAAACATAGTGTTGTTTTTATATAATTTTGCAAAAGAATTATTGTTTTAATTGGATGTTAACATTGTCAGGCTATATACCAAAAACTTTTGCCTGGACACAGATACTAGATACTCGTGTAAAAAGTATCTAGATATGAGGGCTACCTTCTTAAGTTTTTACAAAAAGAATGGAAGAAAAAAATAATTGGTACAAATTCATTTTATTGTTTCTCAAAATATTTGCCTTGAAGTTGGTTCCTCAAAAACAGGGTTTTGGAAAGATGCAACAGCTTCTTGAGGTGATAAAAATTACTGTCCATGCATTTTTTTTACATTTGGGAACCAAAAGAAAAGCGATAAAAAAACACGGGCATGAGACTTTAATCCGATGTTTTTCTTCGTCCGCAGACAGCAGGAAATCATTCGACTTACCAAAGACCTGGAAGAAATTCTATCTTGGGGGTGACAGTAACCAAGTGGAATTTAACGCTACAAAAACCTAGGCGGCACTTTTTTCTAAAAAAAGTTAACGTTGCTGAACCCGACATGGTTATGTCGGGGCACTCCATTCCCCTAGCATCATCACTTAATTTGTTAGGCGTTAATTTGGGAGCAAATATGTCCTGGCATGAACATGTTGCAGGCATAGCAAGGAGAGCTTCTCAAAAGTTGGGAATATTAT
This sequence comes from Pachyrhynchus sulphureomaculatus, assembly GCA_019049505.1. NCBI lineage: Eukaryota > Metazoa > Arthropoda > Insecta > Coleoptera > Curculionidae > Pachyrhynchus > Pachyrhynchus sulphureomaculatus. The sequence goes on along the minus strand of CM032456.1, from coordinate 183,862,798 downwards.
TTCGAACCAGAAAGCTTTACACTCCACAACAACTGTTAATTCTTTACAAAGCTCAAATTTGACCAATTATGGAATACTGCTCCCATGTTGGGGCTCCGCTCCCATGTTTGGGGCTCCGCTCCCAAACATACACTGCATTTGTTGATTCTCTTCAGAGAAGGGCTGTTCGTGATTGGAGACCCAGAACTGACCGGAGGCCTTAATTGCTGGAACATCGAAGAGCGGTTGGCGACTTGAGTCTATTCTACAAGTATTTTCATGAGAGTGTTCGAAGGATGTAGCCAGCTTAATTCCTCCCAGAGCGGTACATGTTAGAAGTACACGTCGCATTGATACTTTACTCCGTATGAGGTTCAGCTTGTTACTCCTCGTACAACGCTTTTCAAGCAGTCTTTTATATGGAGAACCTCATCCCTTATGGAATGGCTTACCCAGGACTGTGTTTCCCACCGAGTACAATTTACAGCGATTCAAGAACAACGTGAATCGCTTTTTCCGCACACGTGTCGCTCCTGTAGCGCTTTAGGGACTTCCCTGTAGCACGTGAGCTAGACCCATAAAAAAAAATAATCAATTTTTTGACGTGCTGTGAGCGAACTGGCATTGTCATAATGAAGAAAGATGCGACGACCCTAACTTTTTAGAAAGGGTAATAACACGTGATGAATCATGGTTTTTTACGTAAGACCGCTCAAACTTACCGAAGCAAAAGAAAACGCGGATGAGCAAATCAAAATTCAAAGCGACTATGATCGTGTTTTCTGACATTCGTGAGATTGTTCACATTGATCGGGTGCCTTAAGGTCAAATTATAACTCAATTAACCAAAATTCACAGTTAGTTCGAAATAATATTTCCAACTTTTGAGAAGCTCTCTTTTCTATTTAAGTAATATGTCATATGCCAAGACATCATCATCATCATTAGCTTATTCCATCCATAGTCGGATCTAAGCCTCCCCAAGTTGTTTCCAATGAGCTTTGTTGTTTACTTTTTGTATTCCAATCCTGCTAATCTTTTTTATGTCGTCCGTCCATCTTGTCTGTGGCCTACCTCTGCATCTTTTGTGTTCTCTAGGTCTCCATTCAACTATACGGCGTGCCCCTCTGTTATCATTCATCCTTAACATACATATTTGTTGTATTACAACTGTCACTTTTGATCTTCTTCGAATCTCGATGTTAGGAATACGATCTTGGAATCTAATATTTAGCATTCTCCTCTCCATTGCTCTTTGGGTTACCTGGGGTTTATTTATTATACTTTTATTTAAAGCCCAGGGTTCAGTGGCATATGTTAAAACCGGCAGTACCCATTGATTGAATACTGTTAATCACAGGTTTTGACTGCCCTTCGTGAACATATGAGAAGGAAAATACCTAAAATGTGGAAGAATGGGCTTGGATTTGCTACCAAGATAACGCACCAGCGGACAGTGCTCTTCCACCCAAGGAGTTTTTGGCGAAACGTAGAATTCCCGTGTTGAAGCATCCACTCTACTCAGCTGACCTTGCGACTTTTGTTTGTTTCCCAATGTGAAGCGTGCGTTGAAAGGAACCCGTTTTGAATCCGTGAACACAGTGAAGAAAAAAGCGACGAAGGTCATGATGAACCTGTCAGAAGATGACCTGCAGCACTGCTTCCAATAATGAAAAATTCGTATGGAGCAGTGTAGGGACCGACAAGGAATGTACATTAAAGAATTTGAACTGGATCCAGTTATTTTCTAGCCACACCGCGCATGATGTTATAGAAACTCAAATTTCCAAAAATATAGGTAAGTGTTTTACGCGGTAAACGGATCAAATAATAATATATTTTTAAAAAATTATCTTATCTAATAATGTATTTAATAATACTCTGGTCTATAACAATAAGGTATTTTTAACTGTTAATCCAGTAGCAAATATCATTGTGATTGTTCAGGTATTTTATTAGACTATTAATAAAATTATGTCTATTATAAATATTTTTTTTATCTTAATTTAGTTGGACATGTTGTACAGAGTCATAATTGTTAACAAAGTCCGAGAAACAAAAGTTTAACGAGTATTATAAAATACAGATTATTTATTAGATTATTATAACACCGATAAGATCATTTAACCTTACTTGCGTTGTTAGAAACAAAGGTAAAATAGTCAAAGGTAATTCCTGAAGAAGATAAGATAACAATTATAATATTAATGAGGGTACAATCTGCCAAGTAAAAACGTGTCCGTGATAATTCATTTCTGATAGATGCGATTCTAGCGATTCAATAAAAAATCGGTGGAGGGAACCTTTGTGCACGACGCATTTTAGTAAAAGTATCAGTAAATTCCGAATTTTTGTCGAAATCACGTAGAATCCAAAATGAGTCACTTGTCTGCACGTCGGTTCGAGGTCTTTCTTTGTTCCCATCCAAAGGGACATAAAATGACACATTCCGCGGCCGCTAAATATATTAAAAAGTCGGTGTCGTTTGCGGAGAAGTGGGTAAATCATTTTAACCAGACGAAATATATAATAAGATAGCCTTTATGTGTTTCATTGATCTTACAAAGGCATTCGATAGGGTACGGTTAACTGATGTTATAACCTTACTACAAAAAAGGAGAATTCACCCGAATATAATAAAAACTATCAAAGAGTTGAACATCAACAACCACACATATGTAAGAGTGGCAAATAAATTTAGCAATAAAATATCTATGACGATCGGAATCAGACAAGGAGATAGCCTAAGCCCAATCTTATTTAACATCATAATGGATGAAATTATAAACGAAGTAAAGAAAACTGGGAGAGGATATCGATTGGGAGACAAAGAAATAAAAATAATATGCTAGCCGATGATGCAGTAATCATATCAGAAGACGAAGATAACTTACAGACTCCTACATAAGTTCTAACAAACAGCGAAAGTGTTTAATATGCAAATATCTGTAAAGAAAACAAAATCCCTTACAATATCTAAAGCACCGAAAAGATGCAAACTAGCGATTTATGATCAGAGTGTAGAACAAGTGATGTCCTTCAAATATCTAGGGGCAAACATAACAAGTACCAGGAACCTTAAGGAGGAAGTAAAAACTCAAACAACAAAGGCATCATTAATATCAGGATACTTAAGAGATATAATTTGGAGAAACAAATATATGAAAACCAGGAGCAAAGTAAGAATATACAAAACATGCGTAAGACCGATCATGACGTACGCGATAGAAACCAGAGCGGAGAACACAATAACAAAACGACTCCTAAGAACAACAGAAATGCGAACACTTAGATCGATAACAGGACATACCTTATTTGACCGGAAGAGATGTGAAGAAATAAAGGAAATGTGCGAAATACAGGATGTGGTGAGATGGGCAAGGAATAGGAGAAGAGAATGGAGAGACCATGTGGACAGAATGCCAAATGACCGGTTGGCTAAGGTTGCAAAAGAGAAGCGACCAAACACACCTCGACCGCTTGGAAGACCACCAATAAGATGGTATGAGAGCTGGTCTTCATCACCGCAATTGTTTTTGGGAAACCTTTGAAGTGAACACAGGATATGGTCCTAACGTAGGAAGAAGAAGAAGAAATATATCGACGACTTGTCAAAACGTGGCTCGGTAGGCAACGTCACTTCGAAAGTCGAAAAAAACGAATCGTGTCTTCGTTTTCATGGGACCCAAAATTGACGCTGCGTCAAGGAGCGACAAAATTAAGTAAATCGGGTTTGAATGTGTCCCACGAGACCATTCGACAATATCTTCGTGGTTCGCTTGGACCCACGATAAGATAATAGAGTAGCCCTCACAAACGCTGGACGCCAATCCTATTGAAAACGTTTTGTCCCTTGTAATGAGTAGTTCAAACGAAAGACTCTGAGGTCTTTGACTCAGTTGTCTCGTGAGATTCGAAAAATTTACAAAGTATGCAGGAAATCTCGTCGACAGCATGCCTCGAAGTTGCCAGGCGATTATTGATGCAGGAGGCAATTGGACAACTTACTAAGGTAATTGGCAAAAAATTTTCTCGAAACACATTTTTTTCAAGGATACGAGAGGTTAAGTTCTTGGATGATTGGATAATAGTTGTTAACGAGATCTTCATTCTGCCTACCGTTTCTCTAAGTTTAATCAGCTCCGAAAAATACCAAAACTGGATTTTTATCGTGATGCACAATTCTGATTAATGAATAAATCCATTTATGTTGTCTTTATGCTAAATTTTAGTCAATGTTTAAAAGAGAAAATGAAGTTTAACACACAATCTTTATGGAAGTTTATATTGGACGTTCCTTCTATTCTAATTTATGAAATAATGTCTAGTAGTTATTTGCTAAGCATATTCTGTTGTAACTGCTTTGTTAATATTCAAAATAATGCATTAAATTATATAGACATCTATCATGTCCCTCATAGTTTATAATCAGTTATATTTACTCTAATTAGTTTCAAAACAATTAATTCTTAAGACTTGGTTACCTCAGGAATGAAACATTATCTAAGTTTTATTTAACTGTGCAAAATTTTCCCAAAAAAATATATGCAGGGTCAAGATACGATGATATAAAATAAGTTGCTTTAAAAAATGTGTAAGATAGTTGAGTTAATTTGGCAAGGTACTAACGTGCAAATAAAAGTTTGCAAAACATGTAGTAGGCTAATAATTTTTTTAAATGCATATTAGATTGCAGTGACATTTTTGAGATCACGTCATTGTTGCAGACAACCTAATATAGTAATGAGAATATTTATAAAATCCATTACATCTTACCTTCCAGATATTGTCGAATGAGAAAAAAGCAGAACTAAAATCAGCAAAGTCATCATCATTATTTTGAGTAGATATTGCTGGAGTTGTTACAGTATTACCAAATACTGCATCGAAATCACCAAAGTCATTATTATTTGAAAGTTCCGTTTTTTCTCCCGCTCTGGGATTGAAATCATCGAGCAAATCCGCTGTGCCACTACCACTTGGTGGTCTTGGAAGAGGGCTTTGAGTTGAGTCACGGCCGAAGTTAGCTGCTGCACCTAAATCAACCTGAAAGGTTTGAAATTGAAAAGTTTCGTGTTTAAAAAACATTTACCAACTTAGTGTGATGTTATAAAGTAAGCAATCAATAATACCTAAGTGAGAGATACACACCTAAAGAAAATTTACTTCTCGTTGACAACTTAATGACTAAATGTTTTAGAAGTTAAAGCTATTTGGCTCTGAGAGTGAAGTCCGCAGTTACTTAATTTTCTATTTAAAATAAATCTTTACATTACAGTTGGAATCTTACATGTTGGTGCCATATAACCTCAATAGTTTGACATTTTTATGAATCAGCTGTTACTAATCAGGACAGGATTATTTGTCCATTTGAATGGTCTAGGAAAAGTCATCTGACAGTAAAATAATTAACACTTTAAATCACGTCACGCCATACTCGTTTATCAAATGAACGTCCTTCTCTAACAGCTGGTCAATATGAAGTGACAATTAACTATCAAATCGATAGAAACACTCGTGTTTATTACTTTATATTTGTATTATTAGTTACTCTATCGTGTAATAATGTAACGACCAATTTGGTGCATTATTTTTTAACTATCAATCTATACATCCCCATTACTTACATAGGGTGTATTCTATAAGGATTTCATCTTGTATAGCGAATCATCATCATCATATATCAGCCTCTCAGTTTCCCGCTACTCTTCTCAGATTATCTGTCCATCTGCTCTACTCCTCGAAGAAACAAACTCAATATTGACCGCTCCATTGCCGCTTGAGTTATCCTTATCTTATTTATTGTCTTCTTTATCAAGAGTTTCTGCTCCATAAGTAAGCACATTGGTTAAAGATCTTTCGTTTAAGGCAAATAGGTATGCCTGATTTCAGCGTTTCTCGTAGTTTGCCAAATACGGCTCAAGCTAGAGTCACCCTCCGTTGTAGTTCATGAGTCTCATTATCTATACCCAACTTAATTTCATGTCCCCGATATTTATGTCATAACTTGCTCGACGTTTACCTCGTTTACCGATAATCGCTTAGTAAAAACAAGATTTGTCATAAACTGGGTCTTTAGGCCAATTTTATGGGACTGTTCTTTTAGGGTGTTAAGCATGACATTCGCATGATCTGCGCGATCTGTTAACAGAACTATATCATCGGCGAATCTCAAGTTATTCAGCATTTCTCCATTTATATTTATGCCCATGTTGCTCCAATTCAGATTTTTAAACATGTGTTCCAGAAGGGTGATAAACAACTTTGGGGAAATAGTGTCACCCTGACGCACACCTCTTTCGACTTCGAATTTGTTTGTTTCCCTATGTAATTTAACTGTTGATATTGCCTGACAGTAGATATGTCTTAGGATTTCGATGTAGTTTGAATCTATACGGCATTCAACAAGAGCCTTAAAAAGCATATCCTGGTTCACTGAATCGAAGGCCTTCTCATAATCCACAAAGATTAATATTAAAGGCCTGTTATATTCAACACACTTTTCCACAATTAACTTAACAGTCAAAAGATAATCATTGGCACCATAACCTGCTCGGAATCCAGATTGGGTGTTTGGTAGAAGTCTAGTTTTGAGGTCAAACGTTTTGTCAATATTTTTGTGAACATCTTATAAACATGGGAGAAGATGCTTAGAGGGCGGCAGTTTAATAGATCGGTTGAATCACCTTTTTTATAGAGGAGAATGATAATAGCACTGTCCCACTGCGTTGGTGTTAGAAACTTAGTAAGACATAGGTTCAACAGTATAGCGAATAAATGACAATATATACAAAAGTTGAAGGTTTTCCAAAGATACATAGTTGAAATATATTTTTAAACAAATTGAGTGACTGAAAAAACAATTAGTTGGAATATAATTAAAAATGAATAATTTTATTGTTACAATTTGCTTAATACAACATGTATTTCAGTTTCCTAAAGGGCAGCCAATTTCAGGTATATTGTATATACATATATATATATATATATATATATATATATATATATATATATATATATATATATATATATATATATATATATATATACTACTTCTGAAGAAGCCATTGTATGGTGAAACAATTGTCAAGTGACTTTAAATATATTGGAAATTAAAACATAGTGTTGTTTTTATATAAATTATATATATATATATATATATATATATATATATATATATATATATATATATATATATATATATATATGTTTTGACGAATGTTCTCACGGGTGTGAAATGTAGTAATGGTTTTTCGGGTATCCCGTGTTAGCTTGAAGTCCCTTGGTGGACGGTTTCGCTGACGTTTCGATGGAATCTCACCCATCTTTTTCAAAGCGTTGATCACTGGGCGGTGTCTTGGCGTTGAATGTCGAGACTGGCCCTGAGTGCGCCGGTTTTATGTACTCGGGGGTGTTTCTATTGGTCGGACGGATCTGGCCAATAGAGGCTCGGCTTTGGCTGCGCGTTGTCGGTCCTGTGGTTCTTTGTAATGTTTGTGTTGGTGAAGTAACATATGGTTGAATTATTGTTTCTCTTGGTTGGACTTGGTACTGGGATAGAATATGTTTCCAAGAGTTCGGTAAACGTTGGCTATCATCCCGATTATTTAAGTTGTTGGGCCTCTTTTCTATTTCTATGGCTTCTTTGATTACCCTAGTGGATAGGTTATTACTTTTTTGTAGGGTTCTGGTTTTGTCAAAATCGATTTTGTGGCCGGTATTGTGTGCATGTTGTGCTAGAGAAGAGGTGGTGGATTTTTGTTTTACGGCGTTTTTGTGCTCGTCTCTTCTGGCACTAATTTTCCTGTTTGTTTGGCCTATGTATGAAAGACCGCAGTCCTGACACGGAATTTCATATACGCCTTGGTCTTCTAAGGCTATAATGTCTTTTGGTGTAGGTAGAATATCCTTAATTTTTTGGTTGGTTGTGTAAATGGTCTCAATTTGGTGTTTTTCCTAGAAGTCTTCCTATTTTGTCTGTGATGCCTTTTACATATGGGAGAAATGCTTTTGTAGTATATGTCTTTCTTTCCTGTTTGTGTTGTTTATTTAGGGCCCGCCGGATCGTGTTTTGACTATATCCATTTGAAAGTAAAACGTTTCGAAGGAGCTTGGTTTCTTGTTGCAAATGTTCCTTGTCTGTTAGAGTTTCTGATCGGTGAGCTAAGGATTTGGCAACGGAGAAGAGTTGGGCTGGGTGATGATGTGAGCTGGCATTTAAGTATCTGTTTGTATGTGTCGGTTTTCTATATACTGAGTGAGACAAAGAACCATCTAATTTTCTTTGAAGCAAGAGAGTCTTGCCGTTGCCAAATCCTTAGCTCACCGATCAGAAACTCTAACAGACAAGGAACATTTGCAACAAGAAACCAAGCTCCTTCGAAACGTTTTACTTTCAAATGGATATAGTCAAAACACGATCCGGCGGGCCCTAAATAAACAACACAAACAGAAAGAAAGACATATACTACAAAAGCATTTCTCCCATATGTAAAAGGCATCACAGACAAAATAGGAAGACTTCTAGGAAAACACCAAATTGAGACCATTTACACAACCAACCAAAAAATTAAGGATATTCTACCTACACCAAAAGACATTATAGCCTTAGAAGACCAAGGCGTATATGAAATTCCGTGTCAGGACTGCGGTCTTTCATACATAGGCCAAACAAACAGGAAAATTAGTGCCAGAAGAGACGAGCACAAAAACGCCGTAAAACAAAAATCCACCACCTCTTCTCTAGCACAACATGCACACAATACCGGCCACAAAATCGATTTTGACAAAACCAGAACCCTACAAAAAAGTAATAACCTATCCACTAGGGTAATCAAAGAAGCCATAGAAATAGAAAAGAGGCCCAACAACTTAAATAATCGGGATGATAGCCAACGTTTACCGAACTCTTGGAAACATATTCTATCCCAGTACCAAGTCCAACCAAGAGAAACAATAATTCAACCATATGTTACTTCACCAACACAAACATTACAAAGAACCACAGGACCGACAACGCGCAGCCAAAGCCGAGCCTCTATTGGCCAGATCCGTCCGACCAATAGAAACACCCCCGAGTACATAAAACCGGCGCACTCAGGGCCAGTCTCGACATTCAACGCCAAGACACCGCCCAGTGATCAACGCTTTGAAAAAGATGGATGAGATTCCATCGAAACGTCAGCGAAACCGTCCACCAAGGGACTTCAAGCTAACACGGGATACCCGAAAAACCATTACTACATATATATATATATATATATATATATATATATATATATATATATATATATATATATATATATATATATATATATATATATATATATATATATATATATATTGTTGGATATGTTGTATCATTTAAATGGTACATTTTCGAGATAAACGTTCTTCATACACCTATTTTAGTTTTCCATTCCAAAAAAAAGCAAA
>CM032456.1:183838035-183853284 GCA_019049505.1 Pachyrhynchus sulphureomaculatus | reverse complement strand
TTATTATACCTAAACTGAGTTGTGAAAAAAAGATCTATAAACCCAAAATTACCGCTTACTTGTTTACATATAGACTTCTTTTAAAACTAAAAGAAGGGAAATATAATTCATAAAAAAACGTACTTTGCCAAAACAATTTCTAGGTGACGTTAATGGAAACTTCGTGTTTCTTGTGAATCATATTTACCTGTTATTTTTGCAAAACAGAAAGTCTGCGGTTTCTGGTTTGAACATGGTAACGTTATGTGAGGATAAATGTGAAATGTATGTAATGGTGAAAAAATATTTTTTTTCAGAATTATGTACATAGCAAAACTAAATAACACGAAATAGTGTTAAAGAAAGAAAAAGGGTATTAAATAATGATTCACAAATATTCTAAGTAGTTCCTCTAGCCTGTAGAGTTTTATGTCTAAAAGCAAATTAAATATTTCTTTACCTACTTTATTTTTTTGTGTGCTTACATAAGCTATATGGAACTTATGTCTTGAATAATTATAACTTGGTGTCCTTGTGGAATAAAAACTCTGGGATTTGCTATCAAAGTATTCGATTTTTAACGAAATTCTCTGCTCTCAAAAAGTAGTTACGGCTAAAATCTTACTCTGTTCGCTAAGAATTTTCCCCTGCAAATTTTCCTTGGATTAAAACTAAGAATTGTTTTCAAAACCTTGTTTTAACAGACAAATAACCTCACCACAGTTCCCGTAAAGACTCATACTATATTTTATATAAGACTCACAGTTAGCATTTTTCATCTCCTGTTATGACTTGATCCAAGAAAAGTTCGTTTTGTTGACGAGCGAGGAGAGAAATGGCTGTAGAAACACTGTTCATTTTGTTCTGTTCTGTCAAAACGTGCGGAACCCATATATCGAGTTTTGAAGTGTATCCAAGTTGCTTTAAATGACGAAAGACAGCCGAATTGTCAATAGTTAATCTCTCGGCAATCTCTTCAATGGTAATCCGTGGATTATTATTCGCTTAGTCACGGATAAAGTCATTACCAATGTACCATTTCGAAATCGACCAAACCAATTTTTAACTGTCCTAAAAGAAGGAGCACGATCCAAACAAACGTCTTGAATATTTTTTGTTGCAGTTCCAACACTCGCTCCCTTTTCAAATGCATATAACATAACATGACGAAAATCGTAACTTTTCATTTTCCATTTTGAATATTAACGTTGCACACAAAATTAATTTAAATAAACCTTTTTTTTTTAAATTATATTAACTCACGACGCATTCAGATAACTGTTAGTTAATAATATGATTATAAAAGAAAAATCAGCACAGTCAAAAGTGCATGGTTCTGCCTTCTATGCAATCACCCGATATATCTATATATACAGTACCACTCAAAAGTCTTTGGACACCCTTCAGAAAAACGAAATTCTTATATTATTCAACTTATTGTTTATTAAATGTACTCATATGTATATTAGAATTAGAAACCAATATTTGCAACACATATATATAAATACACCCACAATTGATTTGCATTCGATGGCCTCATTTTTCGCATTCCTTTCCAATTCGTCCCACAATAATTCGATATGATTCAAATCGTGGTCGTGGTCGTCTCTTTTTTTTCTTCAGAATGTAGTCCTGACTCAATTTGAGTTTGTGTTTTGGATCGTTATCCTGCTGAACTATGAACCTGCGTCCAATAAGTCTTGCACCAGAAGGGAACGCATCGTGTTACAAAATTCGGTGAAACCGATACCGATCCATAATAAATACCATCAATTTTGATCAAACTTTCTACCCTTTCGCCCGCAAAACAACTCCACACCATTATTCCTCCACCCCCATGTTTTATGGTAGGCATTATACACTGTGATAACATTCTTTCTCCTTTTAATCGTCGGATAAATTGTCTCCATTTCCCGCCAAGGAGTTCAAACTTGGATTTGTCCATAAAAAGTATATTTTTCCATTATTCTATGGATCAATTCTTATGTACTCTTTTCAACTTGTTCTACCTCCGTAAAAGTGGCCAGGCCATTTTTCGCACTAGAAATAAATTACGGTGGATAATTAACAGCGGTTTGTCAAAAAACTGAAATAGGTAAATAATTATACTTTGACGAAGTATAAGAATTTGCTAGTACAATATTTAGTTACATTATAGCTCAAGTGAAACGCAAGTGCAAAATTTTTTGCACACTTTAGACAATACTAATGAATAGAGCTGACTCAAAAAAACTACTTTCCTCGACTAATTATGACAAGGAACTGACCAAAGGAGGACCATTTCGCAGCCTCGATTTTTTTTGTATAAAACAATTATCGATTGCTGAGTCACATTCCAAACACACAACAATCCTAAATGCACCTTCCTATCGTTCCTATACTTTGAATAGATATTTTGAGTAAGGAAAGGAAAAAAGATAACAAAATATTACTCAGTATATATCACCACTACACCAAAAACACTTTATTTTTGCACTCGACGCGCGTTTCGCTAACTATGTTAGCTTCATCAGGAGCGATGATTGAATGAATCATCGCTCCTGATGAAGCTAACATGGTTAGCGAAACGCGCGTCGAGTGCAAAAATAAAGTGTTTGGTGTAGTGGTGATATATACTGAGTAGTATCATTGTGCCAAAGATTCCACATTCCCAACTTAACAAAATATTGATTATGTCAGCACAACTTCTTGATTTGAATCTCATTAAATTATTTTGGGATAAATTAAATAAACATGTGCGAAAAATGGTTTTCAAGCAAATGAGAATCAATTGTGGGAGTGTTTATAAGTTGGTTGGAATAAAATCTCTCCGGATACCTTGATGAAATTGATGTAAAGAATGCCGAAATTTTGTGCAGCAGTCATCAAGGTAAGGGGAAGATATTTCCAGGGGGTCGAAAATTAACAACATTTTTACAAAACAACGTTCAAATTATTTAAATATAACTTGCAAATATTTGTTTTTAATTATCATACACATTTAATAAAGATGTAAATAATATAAGAATTTCGTTTTTCTGAAGGTTTTCCAAAGACTTTTGAGCGGTAATGTTCATAGATATGGACAATACATGAAGGGAAAAAGATATACTATTTAAACCTTTTACATTGCCTTTATGAACAGAAACATTGCTGTGGGGTTAACCTGCTCTTATAAGTAGTAATAATTCATTAAAAAAATACTGAACGATTAAGGATGAACTAAGTAAATGTATTCAACCACTACTAATTTATCTCCAGTCCAACAAAAACATATCTGGTTTAAAAATATACACTTCGATCACCGCTTGTTGGAATCCCTAGAATTTTCAGTTAACCTTGAGTTAAATCGTTTTAGTAAATTAGCTCATTAGAATTTTTTAATATACAATAATTATATTGAAAATGATTATATATTCAGATATAATAAGATAAGATACATACTTCTGGTGGTGGTTTCAAGTATGAATCCAAACAGATGTATGAATGTTTTAAAATAACATGTAGGCTGAAAAGTTTTTGGTCTGATACTTAGATGTCGCCTTTTTCAAAAAATCTATATGATTTTTAAGAAGTACCAAGCTTCAAACGATACATGTCGAAATTTCATGACATTTCGACGATTAGTTTACAAGTTACTGTGGTTTTAGTGACGCTACTTTTGATATTTTCAAAACAATGGATAAAATCGAATTTCGTGTGTTTATTAAACACTGTTTTTTGGTGGGAAAAAAGTACCGTTCAAGCAAGCAATGGCTTGATAAGTGTTACGGGGACTCTGCCCCTGGAAAATCACTCATCATTTACTGGTATGCTGAATTTAAACGCGGTCGTACAGATACAAATGATCCTGAACGCTCTGGACGCCGAAATGAGGTGGTTACACCGGACACCATTAAAAAAATTCACAAAATTGTTTTGGATGACCGTAAAGATGTCAAAAGGACGTGTTGGTCATATTTTGCATGAACATTTGGGCGTGAGAAAGCTCTGTTCGAAATGGGTACCGCGTTTGCTCACAGTGGACCAAAAACAACAACGTGTTGATGATTCTGAGCTCTGTTTGGACTTGTTTAAGCGCAATGAAAAGAATTTTTTCTTGCGATATGTAACAATGGATGAAACATGGATCCACCACTACACACTGGAATCAAATCGGCAGTCAGCTAAGTGAACAACAGCCGCTGAAAGCCGCCCGAAGCGACCAAAGACACAACAGTCGGCTGGGAAGATTTCGGCCTCTGTATTTTGGGATGCGTATGAAATAATTTTCATCGACTATGTTGAGAGGGGAAAAACTTTCAATAGCGAATATTATATAAAGTTATTGGTGCGTTTGAAGGCAGAAATCGCAAAGAAACGGCTTCAAATGGACAAGAAAAAAGTGGTCTTTCATCAAGACAATACACCGTGTCACAAGTCGATGGTTACGATGGCAGAATTGCATGAATTGAAGTTCGAATTGTTTCCTCAGCTACCGTATTCTCCAGATTTGGCCCCCAGCGACTATCCGCAGACTTTAAAAAAATGCTCGCAGGAAAGAGATTTGGCTCCAATGAAGAAGTTATCGCCGAAACTGAGGCCTATTTTGAAGGCAAAGTCAAATCTTTCTACAAGAAAGGTATAGAAATGTTAGAAAATCGTTGGACTGATTGTATCGCTCTTGAAGGAGACTATATTGATGAATAAAATTGAATTTTGCAAAAAAAATATGTTTTAAGTAGCTAGACCAAAACTTTTCAGCGTACATGTTAATATTACTGAACAGCCCCCCCCCAAACAAAACCCCCCCCCCCCCCCCCCAAACCAACTGCACTATACTATATGCGGATGATGGAAATAATGATGGAGAGTGTATATGTGGCTTGTAATGCTCTTGACGTGTACTTTTCAACCCACGACCTGCTGTTAAACGTGTCAAAAACTCGATGCCTTGTTTTTGGAAATCGGGTCGAACATACCCTTAGATTTTACTGTGGAAACAATGATTTGAAAAATTTGGAAAGCTTATCGTTTCTTAGCTTGCCAATTGACGGACGGCTGGACTGGAAGGCGCATATTGGGGCTGTAGCAGTGAGCGTAGCTAAATACTGCTATGCTCTAAAAGTGCTAACACAGCATATCGGCTTATCATGCTTTTATTCAGTCTAGGCTGAGATATGGTTTAATTTTTTGGGGAACTCATCAGAAATCAAAAGACTGTTGGTACTTCAAAAGAAATGTTTATGAAGTATGTTTCAAATGAATTATCGAGAGAGCTAAAAGGTGATTCATTTAGAGGTACTTTTTTTAAAATAAAAAAAAAATGAATAAAAACAATTTTATTTTATAATCTTTATTATCATATAAAAGAACCATTCTTTACAATTATTTCTTAAAGATAATTTCTTTCAAATGTTGTCCGCGACTACGGTTAACAACGTCCATTCTGAAGTTCCAATTTTCAATGACGCGTGTGAGTATTTCGAGTGGTATTTGGCCAATGACTCGAGTAATATTGGCCTCCAATGCCTCAATTGTAGCTGGCTTATCCATGTAGACTTTGGACTTTACATAGCCCCAAAGGAAAAAGTCAAGAGGTGTGATGTCACATGATCTAGCCGGCCAATTCACTGGTCCAAAGCGTGAAATGATCTGTTCGCCGAATTGCTCTCGCAGTAAAGCCATGATTTCCCGGGCTGTATGGCAAGTGGCGCCATCTTGTTGGAACCAAATTTCGTCGAGACCACGGGCTTCAATTTCTGGCATCAAATAGTCTATTATCATGGCGCGATAACGGTCACCATTCACAATAACATTCCGGCCGGCCTCTGTTTTAAAGAAATATGGACCGATTATTCCACCGGCCCATAAACCACACCAAACAGTTGTTTTTTCTGGATTTAATGGCAGCTCTTGAACCTCTTCAGGTTGTTCATCACCCCAAATACGGGCATTTTGTTTATTCACGAACCCATTAAGCCAAAAATGGGCCTCATCGGTGAACAAAATTTTTCTCGAGAACAGTGGATCTTCTGCAAGCTTGTCAAGAGCCCAACGACTAAAACGGAAACGATTCGGAAGGTCGGTCGGCTTCAGTTGTTGCACTAGTTGAATTTTGTATGCTTTTAAAGAAAGATCCTTACGTAAAATACGCCAAGTTGTTGAATATGACAGGCCAAGCTGTTGAGAACGGCGACGAATCGACACTTCACGGTCTTCGCGTACACTCTCCGCTACCGCCCCTATATTTTCTTCACTACGTGCTGGATGTGGTCTATTCGGTCGAGCATTATCCAATAATGAAAATTGGGTATCAAACTTATTGATGGTAGAGCGAATTGTGCGTTCGGTAGGCCGATTATGTGGACCATAAGTTGCTCTAAGCGCCCGATACACATTCCTCGTAGAACGCCCATTTTCGTAATAAAGTTGAACAATTTGTAGACGCTGTTGTGGGCTAAGTCTTTCCATTATGAATTGTCAAACACTACTGAACAGGAATGCCACTTCAGTTGACATGACGCATGCGCAATCTGCAATTAAATCCCCATCACAAAAAGTACCTCTAAATGAATCACCCTTTATAAATCGGTGTTTATAGAATAGAAGATTTTGACACTTATCAGTAAGTATATATTAGATTCGTTTATATTCATACAAAAAATAAAGATCTGTTTGAGAATGTCGTTCACAGCCACACTTATATAACCAGACGTAAATACTTATAATAGCTTTCCGTTAACAGTTCGAAATCTATCTCATGGTAAAACAAAATAACCGGTCAAGTGCAATTTGAACTTACGCAATTAGTGTTCCGTACGTTAATTGCTTTTAAAATAAAAATTTTTGTTACGGAGGTATAAAATATCGCATGGTTTTCGTAAACATAGATCAACAGGAGATCTTCTGACTTATGTAACACATATTTGGAACAACGCAATTGAACACTTTGGAGAATCTCGAGCGGTTGCTCTTGACATATCCAAGGCATTCGACCGTGTTTGGCACGATGGACTGTTGGCTAAGTTGCGCTCTTATGGTATGTCTGAAAGGTTCTGTTTGTGGCTCTCATGTTTCCTCAGAGAGCGTTCTTTACGAGTGGCGGTCGACGGATTTCTTTCTAACACCCTCACTATCAACGCTGGTGTGCCCCAGGGCTCCATACTGTCTCCTACTCTCTTTCTCATTTACGTTAACGATCTGCTGGAAATGACAGTACGCTTGTCTCTTCATTCACCTTGAACGCTCGGACATCGGCTGCTCAGGCGAATATCCGCAGACAGCAGGAGGTCGTTCAACTCAACAAAGACCTGGAAGAAATTCTATCTTGGGGTGACAGTAACCAAGTGGAATTTAACGCTACAAAAACCCAAGCGGCAGTTTTTTCTAAAAAAGTTAACGTTGCTGAACCCGACATAGTTATGTCGGGGCACTCCATTCCCCTAGCATCGTCGCTCAATTTGTTGGGCGTTAGTTTGGGAGCAAATATGTCTTGGCATGAACATGTTGCAGGCATAGCAAGGAGAGCTTCTCAAAAGTTGGGAATATTATTTAGAACCAGAAAGCTTTACACCCCACAACAACTGTTAATTCTTTACAAAGCCCAAATTCGACCAACTATGGAATACTGCTCCCACGTTTGGGGCTCCGCTCCCAAACATACACTACATTTGTTGGATTCTGTTCAGAGAAGAGCGGTCCGTCTGATTGGGGACCCGGAATTGACCGGCGGCCTTGATTCGCTGGAACATCGAAGAACGGTTGGCGACTTGATTCTGTTCTACAAGTATTTTCATGGAAAGTGTTCGAAGGATGTAGCCCGCTTAATCCCTCCCAAAGCGGTGCATGTTAGAAATACACGTCGCGCTGGTGCTTCGCATCCGTATGAGGTTCAGCTTGTTACTCCGCGTACAACGCTTTTCAAGCAATCTTTTATATGGAGAACGTCATCCCTTTGGAATAATTTGCCCAGCGCTGTGTTTCCCACCGAGTACAATTTACAGCGATTCAAGAACAACGTGAATCGCTTTTTCCGCACTCGTGCCGCTCCTGGAGCGCTTTAGGGACTTCCCTGCAGCACGTGTGCTAGACCAATAAAAAAAAAAAAAAAAGGCCAACAAAAAAATATTTGTAAAAACTTTTTAAACCAATACATCTAAGTGTATTTTTGGGTGCTGAAACCGTATCTGGTATCAGTTTTTTTGTATCACCCACAGTTCTCTCACAATATGACATCGATTAAATTGCAAAATAGGGAAAATTTGATACATAAAAAAAAATTAAACCGTTCTTTTATTAGATTAGGCTCACGATAACGTATTTCACTTCAATGCGAAAATTTTAGGTGCTTATTTTTTTGTATTTCCTTTCCTTTTTCTCTGTGAAATTTCTTGTATAGCTTTTTCTCCGATGTGATGCATTTTGTTGTTCTCTATTAAGAGACCGACAGTAATCACCCATCATGTTGATATTCCATCATCCCTGGTACCGTTTCTCCATCTCCTTTATGTCCTGATGGAACCGTTCCCCTTGCTCTTCACTTTCGCCTAAGTTTTTAGGAAAAAAGTCAAGATGGTTGTGCAAGAAGTGGACTTTAAGGCTCATCAGACAACCCAGATTTTTGTACTTGTCCATCATATTAGCTACGATAAGTTCATAGTTAGGGTCTTTCACATTGCCCAAAACCTTAGTCACAACTTCTTTAAATGATATCCAAGCCTCTTTTTCCTTTGTAATCATCCTTGCTTCAAAGTTGGAATCGGACATCAATTTACGAATATCAGGCCCAATGAAAACCCCTTCTTTCAGTTTGGCTTCTGAGAAATGAGGAAATATTTTACACAAATATTTAAAACATTCACCATCTTTAGGCAAGGGTTTCATAAATTGTTTCGTTAAGCCTAACTTGATGTGTAGGGGTGGTAGAAGAATCTTTTTTGTGTCTACTAAAGTTTTACGCAAAATGTTTTTCTCGCCAGGTATTAAAGTTTTTCTTACGGGCCATTGTTTTTTGGACCAATGTTCATCCCTTGCTCTGCTGTCCCACTAACATATAAAACATGGAAACTTTGTAAATCCCTTTTGTTGACCAAGGATCATGGAGGCAACTTTTAAATCTCCACATAGCATCCAATTGTGAGCTCGATAGTTAATTTTCTGTAAAATCATGTTAAGATTTTCGTAAGTTTCCTTCATATGGACTGAATGAGCAACAGGCAGTGAAGCATGAGTATTTGCGTTGTGTAACAGAACACCTTTTAAATTAGTTTTTGATGAGCCTATAAAAAGCCTCCAATCTTCCTTCTTGTACTCAATGCCAAATTCGTTCATTAGACTACCAATATCATGGGAGTAAACCAAATCCTCTTTCTGCTTGAAAAACTGAGCAAACTGTTGATCTCTTGTTCTATAATGGTAAATAGATGTTCAAGATTCCAATAAATGTTTTTCTTTCAGCCTAGAATCAAGCAATTCTACTTTTTCCTTAATCAAACCCAAATCTCTCACTAAATCATGTAACTCAGCTTGTGTAAACAACTGTGGTTTTAAATTTTCTAGAGAACATTGAAACTCGTCATCATCCGGTCGACTTTCATTAAATTGGAACTGAGGTGGCTCAGGGACAGGAAGTCCCGATCCATGTCCTACCGGCCGATTAGTTGAAGTAAAATAGACGATTACTTTCTTATTTTTGGAGTTATATCCAGAAACATCAACGCTGCAAAAATAACAATCATTTGAATGATTTTCTTGCTCTCTCAATACCATGGGTACTGCAAATCTAAAAGCTTTATTTTCTTTCTTATACCATTTCCTAAGATCCTCGACACAAACGTAACATACTTTATGAGGAGCCCAACATTTTTCTTGATTACCGATTTCTATACTAAAATATGCAAAGTATACTTTTTTTACAAAGTCGGTAATGTTTCTTTGATGTTTTTTAACTACAAACTCACCACATATAAAGGGTGATTCATTTAGAGGTACTTTTTTTTAAATAAAAAAAAATGAATAAAAACAATTTTATTTTATAATCTTTATTATCATATAAAAGAACCATTCTTTACAATTATTTCTTAAAGATAATTTCTTTCAAATGTTGTCCGCGACTACGGTTAACAACGTCCATTCTGAAGTTCCAATTTTCAAGACGCGTGTGAGTATTTCGAGTGGTATTTGGCCAATGACTCGAGTAATATTGGCCTCCAATGCCTCAATTGTAGCTGGCTTATCCATGTAGACTTTGGACTTTACATAGCCCCAAAGGAAAAAGTCAAGAGGTGTGATGTCACATGATCTAGCCGGCCAATTCACTGGTCCAAAGCGTGAAATGATCTGTTCGCCGAATTGCTCTCGCAGTAAAGCCATGGTTTCACGGGCTGTATGGCAAGTGGCGCCATCTTGTTGGAACCTAATTTCGTCGAGACCACGGGCTTCAATTTCTGGCATCAAATAGTCTGTTATCATGGCGCGATAACGGCCACCATTCACAGTAACATTCCGGCCGGCCTCTGTTTTGAAGAAATATGGACCGATTATTCCACCGGCCCATAAACCACACCAAACAGTTGTTTCTTCTGGATTTAATGGCAGCTCTTGAACCTCTTCAGGTTGTTCATCACCCCAAATACGGGCATTTTGTTTATTCACGCACCCATTAAGCCAAAAATGGGCCTCATCGGTGAACAAAATTTTTCTCGAAAACAGTGGATCTTCTGCAAGCTTGTCAAGAGCCCAACCACTAAAACGGAAACGATTCGGAAGGTCGGTCGGCTTCAGTTGTTGCACTAGTTGAATTTTGTATGCTTTTAAAGAAAGATCCTTACGTAAAATACGCCAAGTTGTTGAATATGACAGGCCAAGCTGTTGAGAACGGCGACGAATCGACACTTCACGGTCTTCGCGTACACTCTCCGCTACCGTCCCTATATTTTCTTCACTACGTGCTGGATGTGGTCCATTCGGTCGAGCATTATCCAATAATGAAAATTGGGTCTCAAACTTATTGATGGTAGAGCGAATTGTGCGTTCGCTAGGCCGATTATGTGGACCATAATAAGTTGCTCTAAGCGCCCGATACACATTCCTCGTAGAACGCCCATTTTCGTAATAAAGTTGAACAATTTGTAGACGCTGTTGTGGGCTAAGTCTTTCCATTATGAATTGTCAAACACTTCTGAACAGGAATGCCACTTCAGTTGACACGACGCATCCCCATCACAAAAAGTACCTCTAAATGAATCACCCTTTATAACAAAAACTGTTGTGAGAGTTTTTACAACCACGATTAGCCATACTTTAAGTGTGAATTAAAGCACATGGGTTAAACATTGCAAAGCGAGGTTATATTAACTAGAAGAAAACAAACAGCTGTGACATTTATCGGAACTGCCAACCTAATAACATTTGATTTTAGTGCCAACCTTATAAAATTCTGATTTTATTGCCAACCTAATAACACTCGAATGATAAGAAATAAACTTTTCACATTTTGAATATTAAAATGTGAAAAATTGGTGGGTGATACGACTTTTTTTATTATGATTTTCGGACTCAGCACACTAAAAAATGTAGGATCAGGTAAAATTATTAAAAAGGTTTTTTCATCGTTGGTCTGTGTAATCAATGACTTCAAAAAAACACCCCCCAAAGTTTTTTTTTCCGATCTTTACTGAAAACTGATGATCTTGAAATTTTTGTTTTTTTTTTTTATATACCAGATAAATTACACTAGTTTACAAGGTTTTTATTCATGAAATAAAACATACATATGTGTTTTGTTTATTTTAAGTGTCATCAACTTAGAAAAAATATTTAAAAATATGCAGGTCGTCAAACTTTTAAGATATTTAATAGGAAATATTTTACAAAAAAAAACATTACAAAACAATTAACTTTTAGCTCTTTTTTGTAAATACTTGTATCTGTATCGCTTACAACAGACCAACAGTCTGCTAGCGTGTTCTGGTACCCAAAAACCTTGATAATTTTGCTCAAATAATTTTAGATTCTGATGAAACCGCTCGCCATGCTCATCACTCATACTTTCAAGTTTTCCGGAAAAAAAATCCAGATGAGAGTGCAAAAAATGAATTTTGAGGAACATGTTCACACCCATCAGTTCCTAATTCTGCAATAAATTTACAACAATCTCTTGATAATTGTCATTTTTTCTAGTACCTAAAAAATCTCGAACAAGTTTGAAGGAATTCCAGACAGCATTTTCAGCGTCCATCACATGGCTCTCAAATTTTTTATCATCCAAAATTTTCCTGATTTCAGGACCAATAAATATTTCTTCTTTTAGTTTAGCCTCAGAAAGGTCCGTGAATACACTGCATAAGTACAGAAACGCTGGCCCTATCTTATTCAAAGTTTTGACGTAATTTTTCATTAAGCCTAACTTAATGTGAAGCGGTGGTAATTTAATTTTACTTGGGTTAACCAAACATGTATTTTTAATGTTCATTTCACCTGGAACATATTTGGTTCTAATAGGCCAGAATTTCTTTTTATAGTGATCCTTCTTTGCCCTCGAGTTTCATAAGCACAAGAAGCAACGGTACTTTGTGTAGCCGCCTTGCAAACCTAAAAGCATACCGATGATTTTTAGGTCACCACAGATATACCAATTGGAATTTAATTTTATTTGGGTTAACCAAACATGTATTTTTAATGTTCATTTCACCTGGAACATATTTGGTTCTAATAGGCCAGAATTTCTTTTTATAGTGATCCTTCTTTGCCCTCGAGTTTCATAAGCACAAGAAGCAACGGTACTTTGTGTAGCCGCCTTGCAAACCTAAAAGCATACCGATGATTTTTAGGTCACCACAGATATACCAATTGGAACATTCATACTTGATCAATTTAATTAATACTAGCCGGGCCCGCGGCTCCGCTCGCGTGGACTTGATTCACTACTATCGTCACTGCTTATTCCTTATGTTACCCAACGTAATAAAATGTCTCCCATTATTTACCTTTATCTCCCAATATTTCTCCTTATTTCCCATTATCTCTACATAATTTCCATTATCTAGGCTTATCTCTGCTCATCTCCCATTATTCCTCCTTATCTCCCATTATTTCTCCTTATCTCCCATTATCTCACCTTATTTCCCATTATCTAGGCTTATCTCGACTTATCTCCCATTATTTCTCCTTATCTCCCATTATTTCTCCTTTTCTCCCATTATCTCACCATAACTCCCATTATCTAGACTTATCTCTGCTTATCTCCCATTAACTCTCCTTATCTCTCATTATTTATACTTATCTCCCATTATCTCACCTTATCTCCCATTATCGAGGCTTATCTTGACTTATCTCCTATTATTTCTCCTTATCTCCCATTATTTCTCCTTATCTCCCATTATCTCACCTTATCTCCCATTATCTAGGCTTATATCGAATTATATAGAACATATGTATAAATTTATAAAAACACGTAAATCGGATAAGTGGTTCTCGAGTGATAAGCGCACTAACGGACAGACAGACAGACAGAGAGACGTTGCATTTTATATATATTGTATTCTTTGCTACATGATATTGTTCCATATTTAATGCTCTAGGGAGTGTATTGCAAGAGAACGCGCTAGCGGCAAACTTTTCTCCGACTTGATTCACTAATATCGTCACTACTTATTCCTTATGTCACCTAATAAAATATATCCTATAACCTGGCCAGAGAACATACGTATGTTTTAAAAAAAAGCACGTAAATCGGATAAGTGGTTCTCCAATGATAAGCACACTAACGGACGGACAGACAGACAGACTTACAGAGAGACATTGCATTTTATATATTATAGATATTCTCTGCTACATAATATTGTTCCATATTTAATGGTTTGGACTGTGTATTGCAAGAGAACGCGCTAGCGGCAAACTTTGTCCGACTTCATTTACTATTATTGTCACTGCTCATTCCTTATGCTACCTATCGTAATAAAATATAGCCTATAACCTGGCCGGAGAACATATGTATGTTTTTAAAAAAAAAGTACGAAAATCGGATAAGTGGTTCTCCAGTGATAAGCGCACTAACGAACAGACAGACAGACAGAGATACGTTGCATTTTATATATATTATAGATGTAATAAAATATATACCTATAGCCTGGTCAGAGAACATATGTATAAATTTAAAAAATCACGTAAATCGGATAATTGGTTCTCGAGGGATAAGCGCATTAACGGACAGACAGACAGACAGACAAACATTGCATTCTATATATATTATAGATATAGATTATTATTATTATTATTATATACCCTGGCCAAAGAATATATGTATGAATTAAAAAAAAGACAGGTAAATCGGATAAGTGGTTCCCGCGTGATAAACGCACTAATGGACAGACAGACACACAGAGAGACATTGCATTTTATATATATTATAGATTATACATTACAGATATTCTTTGCTACATAATATTGTTCTATATTTAATGGTTTAGGCTGTGTATTGCAAAGGCACGCGCTAGCGGCAAACTTATTTCCGACATTATTCACTATTTTACGTCACTGCTCATTCCTTATGCTACCTCTCGTAATAAAATATAGCCTATAACGTGGCCAGAGAACATATGTATGTTTTTTAAAAAAAAAGTACGTAAATCGGATAAGTGGTTCTTCAGTGATAGGCGCACTAACGGACAGACAGACAGAGAGACGTTGCATTTTATATATATTATAGATGGACATTGTTTCATAGGTTTCTTTACAATTCACTGCATGACCTACTGGGATAGAAGGCTTTTTATTTCCGTTGTGCAAAAGAACAGCTTTGAGGCTTGTCTTCGAGGAATCGATAAAAAGGCGTCATTCTTCTGGGTTATATGGTTGTTTCATTTTTTTCGAACAGTCCATTAACATCATGACAATAACAAAATTCATTTTCTTTTGTAAAAAAAGCAGCATAGGTCTTACTCCTGGAGCGATAAATACTAACTCTTGCGTCAAGATCAAGCAACTTCCACCGCTGCAACCTTGAAGCAAGTAATTCACTTTTAGACTTAGACAACTGTAAATCTTTTATAAGATCGTTGAGTTCAGACTGAGTTATCAAAAGTGGACTGTCCTCATCGCCGACAAAGTTATCGGAGCTGGACTGCTCATTGTCACTACTCTGGTGCAGTGAAATACTGCTCGATATAGCTGTGTCATTTCGGGTTTGGTCATTTCTGCCGGGTGTTGTAGGAACTGGCAAACACAGTCCCCCACTTTGAATAAGGCACAGACTGAGACACTGATGGAACATCTGCATATTCTATTTTATCTTTGTTCTTCGAGTTGAAA
>CM032456.1:183745699-183837935 GCA_019049505.1 Pachyrhynchus sulphureomaculatus | reverse complement strand
TTTCCAGAGCTTCAAGACCAACGTGAATCGCTTTTTTTCGCACACGCGTCGCTCCCGTAGCGCCTTAGAGATTCGCTGCATCACATGTGTTATGTCCATAAAAAAAACATATATTTGTTTTAAACAACAGACCAAAATTAACAAATACTTTACCAATCTACGAGGGCGACCTTTTAAGTTTTTTAAACGACCACTAGATGGCGTTATTGAGAATTGAAAATACCATTGTAAAATTTGACATTTATCATTGTTAAAACAGTGGCAGCTCAGAAATTGGCCGCGTAGTTTGTTTACAGTGAACAATTTTGTGAACAAATGGAAATTTCACGTGAAGGTTTTCGCTGAATGATTTACGATTTTAGTAAAGGCCTAACTCAACAACGATGCCTCGAATCGCTTCGTTTAACTTGTGGTAATGAATCACAATCAGAAAAGACTGTTTCCAATTGGTTTGCAGAATTTCGTCATGGTTGTGTTTCCGTCAGCGATGAATTTCGTGAAGGTCGACGAAACTCGGTTGTTATTCCAAAAATATCGATGCTGTGCGCAACATGATCGAATAGGATCGACATATGACTTACCGTGAGATAGAGACATCCTTAGGCATATCAAAGAATCCAGTATATTCGATTTTGCAGGAACATTTTACTGTGAAAAAGATCTGTTCCCGATGTATTCCGCATAATTTGATCGCAACTCAAAAACAGGCTCGTGTCAATTGGTATAAGGAAATGCTCAAAAAATTCGACCGAGGACATGTAAAATCCGTATACAACATAGTAACAGGAGACGAAACTTGGATATATTCGTACGAGCCGGAAACTAAGCAATAATCAACTGTTTGGGTGTTCCAAGATGAACCGAATAAGTGGTTTGTTCGCGAAGCACTTCCAAGAAAATGATCGCTTGTGGCTTTGGTTATACTGGACATGTTGCAACCAATGCTTTAGAGGATCGAAGAACAGTTAATGCTGAATGGTATACAACAATTTGTTTGCCAGAAGTCATCGATGAAATTAGGAAAAACAACCGAAAACGTCGCATCATTCTTCATCATGACAATGCCAGCTCTCACACAATACGTCAAACAATTGATTATTTAATGGAG
This sequence comes from Pachyrhynchus sulphureomaculatus, assembly GCA_019049505.1. Lineage (NCBI taxonomy): Eukaryota > Metazoa > Arthropoda > Insecta > Coleoptera > Curculionidae > Pachyrhynchus > Pachyrhynchus sulphureomaculatus. Next base: position 183,836,827 of record CM032456.1, on the reverse strand, counting down.
AAAAATATCGAATTAATGTCTCATTGCCGGTATTCACCTGATTTATCACTGACTTCTTCTTGTTCCCGAATATCAAAAAAAGAATGCATGGACAGCGATTTTCAACACCTCAAGAAACTGTTGAATCCTCCCAAAACCATGTTTTTGAGGTACCAACTTCAGAGTGAAAAAAATGTTTCGAGAATTGTTTTGAATGCATGCAAAAGTATAAATCTTAAAGGCGAATATTTTGAGAAACAATAAAACTATTTGTACCAATTTTTTTTTCTTTCATTGTTTTTGTTGATACTTAAAAAGTAGTCTTTGTAGTGTCCTTCAAGAGCGACATACTTATGCCAGCGATCTTCCGGCATTTGGATACTTTTCATAAAGTACGATTTGTCAAACTCTCTAAAATAAACCTAAGTTTATAATTTCGCTTCTTCATTTGAGCGAAATCTTTTTCTCTGAAGCCTAACCTTTTTTATATTTGGAAAGAGGTAATAATCGCGGGGGGGGGGAGGGGCAGATTTTGAGAATATAGCATATGAGGAAGCAATTCATAGTCCAATTGGTCCAATTTCACCATCGATTTTATGCAGTTGTTAGCTGGTGCATTATTTTGCTGAAACAACACTTTTTTCTTGTTAAATACGGACTTTTTTTTCTTTATATCACCGTTCAAAGAGCCTAATAAACTAAGATAATTGTCTCAGGTGGTTGCTTGCCCCTACTCAAGATAGTCAATCAGTATTATGCGGTTCCGGCCATCCTGTGGACTGCCTATTGGACTCAGGTGTTCAGTGGCGGATCCACGTTTCGTCCAACGATCGTCCACGAATCGACGCAAAAACTCCTTTGGATTACGCCGAAAGCGTGCCAAACAGCGTTCTGAATCTTCGACACGTTGCTGTTTTTGATCAATCGTCAGTGTTTGCCAAAATCATCAATGAAATCAGGAAAAACGTCGCATCATGCTTCATCATGACAAAGCCAGCTCTCACACAATACGTCAAACAAATGATTATTTGATGGAGAAAAACATCCAATTTATATTTCATTGCCCGTATTCACCTGATTTATTCGCATAACAATTTCTTTTTTTCCCGAATGTCGCGTGGACGGCGATTTTTATCACCTCAAGAACCCGTTGAATTTTTCCAAAACTATGTTTTGAGGTCCCAACTTCAGAGTGGAAAAAATGTTTCGAGAATTAGTTGAAACGCATGCAAACGAGTGAATATTGTGAGAAACAATAAAACGATTTGAACCAAAATTTTTTTCTTTCATTGTTTTAATAAAAATTTAAACCCTGGTAGTATTATACCAGACCTAATAGTTTTTTTACTAAAACAGTATTTTTACATACATAAAGTTTTTAAAAAATGATGCCATAAATTTAGCATATAGTTTGCAACAACGTAACGATAAACAGGAAATCTGAAGTGGTCTGAAGTATCAATTGAGAAAAGTTGCAATTTAAATACAATTATAAGTAAAAAGTGTCTTATATAAAAAAATTCAACTCAAATAACTCAAAAATAAATTATTTTTGTAAAAAATAATTTAAAAAGCACTGGAAACAACACTAATTTGCACATTGATAATATTATTTTAAAGGGATTTACATTATTTAGATTAATAAAGAATATAATAAAGTACTGTATTTGTTTAATATGCCTGTCATATAATGATATTAGAAAAAGCGCAGAATAAATGTGTAAATATTTACTCAATAAATTTTAATTTATCAAATGAAAGGAGGCTTGACTAATTTTTTTTTTAAGTCTGGAATATTATAATGAAAATAGAATCTTTTACTTTAGTATAAAGTTATCGGGAAGGTAATGGCAAACCGGGTAGTTTGCCATTGCCTATGGCATGATACTATACCCATAGTATCATGGTATAGACGTGATACTACAGGTGTAACACGTAGGCTGAAAAGTTTTTGGTCTGACGCATAGATGACGCCCTTTTCAAAAAATCCATATGATTTTTAGGAAGTATCAACCTTCAAACGATACGTGTCAAAATTTTATGACATTTCGACGTTTTGTGATCGGAAAAAATACCGTTCAAGCAAAGCTATGGCTTGATAAGTGTTACAGAGACTCTGCCCCTGGAAAATCAACATTTACTGGTGTGCTGAATTTAAATGTGGTCGTACAGATACAAACATGCTTTGAACGCCCAAATGAGGTGGTTACACCATGACACATTTGGAGCGTAAAGTGAAATTGCGTGAAAGCTCAAAAGAACTGTTGGTTCGAAAGCTCTGTTGAAATGGGTACCGCGTTTGTTAACAGTGGATCAAAAACAACGTGTTGATTCTGAGCGCAGTTTTGGACCTGTTTTTTAAGCGTAATAAAAAGGATTTTTTCATGCGATATGTGACAATGGATGAAACATGGATCCACCGTTTCACACTGGAATCGAATCGGCAGTCAACTGAGTGGATAGCAGCTGGTGAAAACCGCTCGAAGCGACCAAAGACACAACAGTCGGCTGGGAAGGTTTTGGCCTCTGTATTGTGGGATGCGCATGGAATAATTTTCATCGACTATGCTGAGAAGCGAAAAACTACCAATAGCGAATATTATAATAAGTTATTGGTGCGTTTGAAGACAGAAATCGTAAACAAATGGCCCCAAAGGAACAAGAAAAAAGTGTTCTTTCATCAAAACAATGCACTAGGTCACAGGTCAATGGTTACGACGGCAAAATTGCATCAATTGAAGTTCGAATTGCTCCTTCATCCACCGTATTCTCCAGATTTGGCCCCCAGCGACTATTATCTATTCGCAGACCTCAAAAAAATGCTCGCGGGGAAGAGATTTGGCACCGATGAAGAAGTTATCGCCGAAACTCAGGCCTATTCTGAAGGCAAAGACAAATTCTACAAGAAAGGTATAGAAATGTTAAAAAAGTGTTGGACTAATTGTATCGCACTTGAAGGAGACTATATTGATGAATAAAGTTAAATTTTACAAAAAAAGTGTTTTAAGTAGTTAGACCAAAACACTTTTCAGCCTACATGTTAGTATCATGCCTAGTAAAGCCCCCTCACTTTGGCTGTTCAGAACCGACATTAAACTGTAGGTCCCACGTGTCTGTGGAAACACTTAAAAAGTTATCAACCACAGGCAAAGATCGCCTAAGTCCGTATCGGATATGGCACTTCAAGAAGAAGATAAAGTTATCAGTATTATAGGCTGTGAAGTCTCGTTTCTTTCAACACACTATCTGAACAACTTATGGTTTACAACCTTTTGGGAATCCATGTTACAGAACTATAATAAATTTTTATCCAGACTTTTTATCTAACTTCATTAAAAAGGAGAATGAAAAATTGGTGATTTTTAATGTTCCGGACGGAACACTTATAAGATGACTTCGGTATCCGTCCTTCGGTCTGCGTGTCCGTCTGCCACACACGATTTTCTCCGAAACTATTTGTCATAGAAAGTTAAAATTCGGTAACAATATAGGAATTGATGGCCTCATCAGAGCCGTGTAGTTTTCATAGTTAAATTTTGACTTAAGGGGTTAGTTTTGGGGGGTGAAATAGGAAGTGAAAAAAGAAATTTTTTACTAGGTCATCGAGCGTGGTGTCAAATGAAAGCTTGTAAAAACACGAGTAAAATATATATATATATATATATATATATATATATATATATATATATATATATATATATATATATATATATATATATATATAATGTAATACTTGCGCACACGTTTCTTTATCTCGAAAAGTACTGATCAAAAAATTTTGAAAAAACCTCTGGAATATTCTCCACGGAGTGTAGATTGAACGAAAATTATCAGGAGTGCATTACCTTTAATAATTTATCTGGTATATATAAAAACAAAAATTTCAAGGTCATCAATTTTCAGTAAAGATTGGAAACAAACTTTGTTGTGAAAACTCATTTGGGGTGTGTTTTGTGAAATCACTGATCATTTTATACCTCCGTAACAATTTTTTTATTTTCAAAGCAATCAACGTACGGAACACTAATTGCGCAAGTTTAACTTGACCGTTTTTTTTTTGTTTATTATATTGTTTCTATTAATTTTATGTATGTTCTAGATGTTAAGTTTTAGTGGTAGCAGTAGTAGTTTATTATTCTGTAATGTTCTTATATGAATCAATTAAATAATTAAACATTGTGCCACAATCACTTGGAGTTATTTTTTAAAGCTGGTGAAAAAATATTAATTTATTCACAGACGATATGTATTGGTTATGGAACCCACTAGTTTGGCCTTGAATTATTTTACAAAATCTCAAGTATTTTGAATAAAATCATTTATTTAATTTTGTGGTTTACATTTGTAGTGTGCTAATTTACACGAAATGAAGCTACCTACTTAATTCCATTCACAATACGTTGTTTGGTAAAATATTAAAAATTTATCTTAAAGAAATTTTATATTTTTCTGTACACTATATTGGTAGTTACCTAATCATTACATCATAAATACTTTATAATGGAACTAAATTAGCTGCTTGGTAACCTTTTAAAATATTCTACAAATAAATAATTATACCTCTTAAATTATTATTGTTCAATAATTTTAATCATTATATTTATCTCTATTATGTGTATGTATTAACCTACTTTACTATAAAAAATTAAAAAGTATACAAATTAGGAGTTAATCCGTTTTTAACTTGGCTTAGTCTGATTGTGAAAGACCTAAATACAATATTAAAGACACATTTCTACTTATACTAGTTATGAGTAGTGTATTCATTACATTTTAGTTATGCATTAGTAAATCATTACTCTCAAATCTGTTTCAAGTGATTTTAATTTTCATTCATAAAGGATTATTTTACAGAAAGAAAACAGAGAAAAATTAAAGAAAAAACTATATAAAAATTGGTAAAGTGATTTACTCACTACTTCCTGTGCAACATGTAGTTGTAAAATAAGTAAATTTGATTTTCTCACATTTAAAAAAAAAACTGAAAAAACTTAACGCGATATTTTAAATAATAGGTACTTTATGGTGAGAAAATAATCACTAAAAAAAGTGCTGCAGGGATATTTACATCTGAAACGTGACTATAATCCTTACATACATGTCTATTATCCAACCAAAAACCACGATAGATTCTCATAATATTAAAACCGAACAATATTCAATGCCCTCGCCCCTCCACCCGCTTCCTCTGCAGCAATATCACTCAAAAACGGTACTCCTTTCTAATGGGGAACATCTTTTGCTATAATCATTTTGAGGATCGCTTTTACATGCACAGCTAATTGTACAATTTAATAAATATTAGTTCCTGCTATCGGAACAGTTTTTATTGATCATAAGACAACTATCAAATCTTACATTGTTCCATTTTAAAAAGCAATGCGACCTCTAGGGATAAGGGGTCAAAATAAGCCTCAAAGTGATTATGGCAAAGGATTTTTCTAATAATGAATTTTTTAAGTTTTATTTTGTGCTAAATTATTATAGAATTCAAAATTTGAAATACTTACTTATTCTAACTTATTCTGATAAATAGTATTAACAAAAAAAAAAAAAAAAAACTGGTCAAGTGTAAGTCGGACTTGCACAATTAGTGTTCCGTATGTTGATTGCTTTTAAAATAAAAATTTTCGTTATGGAAATACAAAATAATCAGTGACTTCACAAAAAAAAACCCAAATGAGTTTTCAACAAGGTTTTTTTCTGATCTTTAGTGAAAACTGATAACCTTTAAATTTTTATTTTTTTTTATATCCCAGATAGATTATTAAAGTTAATACACTCGTGATAATTTTCGTTCAATCTACACCCTGTAGAGAATATTCAAAAACTTTTTCAAAATTCTTTGATCGGTACTTTTCGAGATAAGGTGGGGGACAGCGATTTTTCGCACTTTTTTAAAAATAATACAAAAAGAATTGTGCGCAAGTATTACATTATACATATTTTTGAACTCGTCTTTTTACAAGTTTTCAGTTGACACCCCACTCAATGACCTGGTAAAAAAAAAAAATTTTCACTTCCGATTTCACCCCCAAAACTAACCCCTTAAGTCAAAATTTAACTTTCATAACTACACAGCTCTGATGAGGCCATTAATTCCTATATTAGTGCCAAATTTCAACTGTCTATGTCAAATAGTTTCGGAGAAAATCAGGTGTAACAGACAGGCGGACACCGAAGCGATCTTATAAATGTTCCATACAGAACACTAATAACCAGTCAAGTGCAAGTTGAAATTGCGCAATTAGTGTTGCATATGTTGATTGCTTTTAAAAGAAAAATTTTTGTTACCGAGGTATAAAATGACCGACTTCACAAAACACACACCAAATGAGTTTTCAACAAAGTTTTTTTCCGATTTTTACTGAAAACTGACGACCTTGAAATTTTTGTTTTTTTATATACCAAATAAATTATTTAAGGTAATACATCCGTGATAATTTTTGTTCAATCTACACCCTGTGGAGAATATTCCAGAATTTTTTCAAAATTTTTTGATCAGTACTTTTCGAGATCAGGAGGGGACACGATTTTCGCGTTTTTTTATTATTACAATATATATATTTTTAAACTCGTGTTTTTACAAGAATTCATTTGACACCTCACTCAATGATATGGTAAAAAAAAATTTTTTCACTTCCGATTTCACCCCCCAAAACTGACCCCTTAAGTCAATTTAAGTTTCAAAACTACACGGCTCTAATGAGGCCCTCAATTTCTATATTAGTACCGAATTTCAACTTTCTATGTTAAATAATTTTCGGAGAAAATCGAATGTGACAGACAGGCGGACAGACACCGAAGTGATCTTATAAGTGTTCCATACCGGAATAATTGCCTAAATGGTCTATATCTCCCTTAAATGAAATTGTTGTTTTAAAATGAAAATTAATAACATCTGCGAGTTTGGTGCTTTGCCTAAACACACTGAAATCGATAGAAATACATTTTTAATCTGTAGACATAATATTAAAAAAAAAAAAGCAAAGTCATAAAGATAAATATAACGATTAAAAATATAGAACGAAAGTAGCCTGTAAGTTATAATCATACCTGCACTTCCTACAGTAGTTTTAAAAGGTAATTCAGCAGGTAATTTAGTTTCATTAAACCTATTATTATGCAATGATTAAGTAACAAGAATATAGTATAAAGAAAATAGACTATTTCTGTAAAATAAATTTTGTATTAATATTTTATTAAAAACAAATTATTTTACAAATAAGTAAGTGTCTATCTTAATGTTGTTTAAATTAGCACAAAGTACAAATATCAAATTAAATAAACAATTTTGTTGTAAATGCATTAGATTTTGTGAAATAATTCAAGGCCAAATTGGTTGAGTTCATAATGCATAACTAATGCCCTATCTATAAATAAACTGATACCATCTTACCTGATTTAACAGTTTTTTTTTTAAAAATAATTCTTATATTTATTCACATCAACATTAAATATTTGTAAATTTGAGTCTAAACAACTTATCTATTTAAATATCTTATCAAAATTTGCTCTTTGATATATAAAAAATAGAAAGTTTATATTACGTAAGTATATAAAAACCCATCAAGTGCAAGTTAAACCTGCACAATTAGTGTTCCATACTATGACTGCCTTGAAAATAAAATTTTTTTTAGACTTCACAAAACACACCCCAAATGAGTTTTCAACAAAGTTTGTTTCTGATATTTGTTGAAAACTGATGACCTTGAATTTTTTGTTTACATACCAAATAACTTATCGAAGGTAATGCACTTGTGATAATTTTCATTCAATCTACATCTTGTGGAGAATATTCAAGAATTTTTTCAAAAATTTTTGATTAATACTTTTCCACATAAGGTGGAAACAGCAAATTTTCGAAATTTTTTTTTTTAAAAATAATACAAAGAAAACAGTGTGCAAGTATTACATCATATACACTTTTGAACTCTTATTTTTACAAGCTTTAATTTGACACCCCACTCAATGACCTAGCAAAAAAAAAATTTTTTCACTTCCGATTTCACCCCCTAAAACCAACCCCTTAAGTCAAAATTTAACTTTCAAAACTACATGACTCTGATGGGGCCATCAATTCCTATATTAGTGCCAAATTTCAACTTTCTATGTCAAATAGTTTTGGAGAAAATTGGGTGTAACTGACAGACACCGAAGTGATCTTATAAGTGTTGCATATGGAACACTAAACAATCAGTATAATTAAGTAGCATTTTTTTTCTACTACAAAAATGAAAATAACAAATCCAATACAATTCTTATCATATAGAAAACTTTCTTATATTTACTTTAGAATAAAAATTGCATATTACATTACTTACCAAATTTCATGCCAACCATATCCGAGCTCATTCCAATATATTTGTCTTTATTTTTTTTAGCCTTTTTTCGTTCTTCTCTCAATCTATCATCATCTTGAATAAATTCAATAAGTTCTTTTACTTTATGTCTAATGTTTACACCTTGATCCTTTCCATTTTCATCTATGCAAGTATAGTTTTCTAATGATCTTAAATCATATATATGTTCCCTTGCAGATGTTACTACCCTTTCCGACCCATTTTTAATTAAGTAATTTAATACCAGTAAACCCTAAAATTAGTATATTATTTAAACTATCGTAAATATATTAAGATAAGATAAATACCTTGTAAGTTCTTCGCCAATGCTGTTTGCTATCCTGTAACATGCGTTTCCAAAGCATTGACATAACTTCAGGGAAATGTTCATAAGTAAATGTTGCATGAGCAAGTTCTTGTAATAAAGCTCCTGTGGGGCCCCAAGCTTCATCATTTGTTGCTTCTCTAACTTTTGCTTCTATTTCCGTGTAGTTCATAACAACATTTGTACTAGAGACATATTAAAAAGATAAAAACATCTGTTAAAAAGAAATTAGCCATAAAACTTACACTTTATCGGCGATTTCTCGCACTTTCCACATGCTAAAGAAGTTTTCCATTATAAATGTAAGGAGATTTACGGATTATGGGCGAAATTTACAAGCTAGCAGGCATTTACTACTTTAATTTGCCAAATCGTTGAATTGGCTAAATATCAGCCATATTTGATAGACGACGACCAACGTCATTGATAAAACGTCAAATGTTATCTAAAAACTTAAATCCAGAGGGCAGCGTTGTCACAAGAATTTTTTGGCGTTGAGGGACTTTACTATCGCTTGAACAAAACGTTTTTTACGTTTAAATCAGAGCCAAGGTCTGGGTCGCCCTCCCACACAGAAGGCAAAAAAATCCCTGAATTATTGTATTATGTTAAATTTTAAGGATTGTCAAAGGTGTGGCTTCCACACAGACTTCTCACATTAAGAAGTTTTTTCAACGGAGATTCCAATAAATTTTATGTTCCGTTTTCTGTAAGTTAGAATATAGCTCCGAAAGCACTGACGTAAACGTGGGGGCGTTCAAGGCTTCTGTCAAATGTTGACATGGTTGACATTTCCAAAAACAAGAAAGAAAATTTCTTTGAAAGGATAATAATATTTTTGGTAAAATTTATTTTAATGAATAAAAATGAGTGATTTATTTAAGTCTGCTTTCGAGTATTTTAGTGGCCCCGCAAACGGCCAGATCGAAAACAGTTTTGTGGGGCAAATAGTGGAAATTTCTAATGTGAAGTTAAAAATAAAAAAAGTTATAGCAGAAGGTAAAATTTTGTGTATTGATCCTTTTTTGTTGCTTTAATTTTTGATTTTCAGGTGGATTTGCTGTCGTTTTCTCAGCACAAGATATTGCAACTGGGAAAGAATATGCTCTTAAGGTAACTTATAATCAAATCCAGAACTCTTATCAAATAAAATAATTTTAATTTCTTGTATATTATAGAGACTCTTGGCAGCGGATGAAGAAGCCAAAAGGAATGTTATTCAAGAAATTAACATACTTAAAAAAGTGTCAGGACATCCGAATATTTTACAATATTTATCAGCTTCATTTACTGATAAATCACAAACGCAACATGGCCAGTCTGAGTTTTTGCTTGTTACTGAATTATGTACAGGTTAGTTGAACTTTTCTACCTATATATTAAATTAATATGTTGTGTCTATAGTTCTCTAGAACCCATTATACATTGAAATTTTAGTTTTCCCTCTTTCTGTAGTATATGATGGTTTTTTAAAGGCTACATTCAATTTTAGGAATCAACAAAAACTTTTTTTTTATTTTATAATTTATAAGATTCTTATAGATTGCCATAAGACATGATGCAGATTGAATTTATCTGAATGACTTTTTGTATCTTTATAGTAAGTAATAAAACTGCCAGAGATATTTAAACCAAAAATACTTTTTTAGTTTTTCTCACAGTACATTCAGGACAGGTCAAAAGTCATGCTGCTAGTTCATAGTCCGAATTGCAAAGTCTGTTGATTGTTTATTAGTTGATTATTAAATTATAAAAATATATATACAGTGTATTTTAAGTTGAGGCTTTTTGTTTTGTTAAAATGTGTGACTTTATCAAATATAGTTCTATATAAAAGTTTACAAAAAACTGTTCTAAAAAAGTACTGGAATAACCAGGTCAAAATATTATCACACTTCCGGTCGACAGTCCGTAGCACGCGGACGCATTTTCCCGGTTGGGGCTTCTGAAGGCAAAGTTCGGGCGTTTTGGGGCTTCGAAGTGTGGATCGGTGGTCCACAAATTGCGTGGTAGGGGTTCGAATCGCATAGGGTTGCTAAGCGCTGTGAGGGGTGATTCCTATAACGTCAGTTAAGGTTAGGTGATTTGAACAGTAGGTGAACACGTGAGGCCGTGTTTTTTGTGTCGATCACGTAATCAGACAGGCGGTCTGACAGAAAAGGTTATACCGCAATATTGCCTAGAGCGAGACTACGTTGCTCTCCACCTGTAGAACGGATCCAAACTCGAAAATGTGTAACGCATCACCAAACGGGCGCCAGTGCTCTGCCTAAGCACGAGACGGATTTAAAGCTGAGTAAATTATCCAAAGAAGGATATAGCTGAATAAAAGAGAAAGAAAGAAAAAAAATTATCACAATTTGAAAAGGCTTTATATATAAAAACTACACTGTTTACAAACATTTAAACATCTACATAAATGTGTCATTAAATTGATCTTTGCAAAAAAAAATTATCTATAATATATATAAAATGCAACGTCTCTCTGTCTGTCTGTCTGTCCGTTAGTGCGCCTATCACTGAAAAACCACTTATCCGATTTACGTACTTTTTTTTTTAAAACATACATATGTTCTCTGGCCAGGTTATAGGCTATATTTTATTACGATAGGTAGCATAAGGAATGAGCAGTGACGTAAAATAGTGAATGATGTCGGAAATAAGTTTGCCGCTAGCGCGTGCCTTTGCAATACACAGCCTAAACCATTAAATATGGAACAATATTATGTAGCAAAAGAATATCTGTAATGTATAATCTATAATATATATAAAATGCAATGTCTCTCTGTCTGTCTGTCTGTCCATTAGTGCGTTTATCACGCGGGAATCACTTATCCGATTTACCTGTCTTTTTTTAAATTCATACATATATTCTTTGGCCATGTTATATAATAATAATAATAATCTGTATCTATAATATATATAAAATGCAATGTTTATCTGTCTGTTTGTCCGTTAATGCGCTTTACCCCTCGAGAACCACTAATCCGATTTACGTGATTTTTAAATTCATACATATGTTCTCTGACCAGGTTATAGGTATATATTTTATTACATCTATAAAATATATAAAATGCAACGTATTCTGTCTGTCTGTCTGTCCGTTAGTGCGCTTATCACTGGAGAACCACTTATCCGATTTTCGTACTTTTTTTTTTAAAAAACATACATATGTTCTCTGGCCAGGTTATAGGCTATATTTTATTACGATAGGTAGCATAAGAAATGAGCAGTGACAATAATAGTAAATGAAGTCGGACAAAGTTTGCCGCTAGCGCGTTCTCTTGCAATACACAGTCCAAACCATTAAATATGGAACAATATTATGTAGCAGAGAATATCTATAATATATATAAAATGCAATGTCTCTCTGTCCGTCTGTCTGTCTGTCCGTCGTTAGTGTGCTTATCACTGGAGAACTACTTATCCGATTTACGTGCTTTTTTTTTAAACATACGTATGTTCTCTGGCCAGGTTATAGGATATATTTTATTAGGTGACATAAGGAATAAGCAGTGAATTAAGTCGGAGAAAAGTTTGCCGCTAGCGCGTTCTCTTGCAATACACTCCCTAAAGCATTAAATATGGAACAATATTATGTAGCAAAGAATACAATATATATAAAATGCAAAGTCTCTCTGTCTGTCTGTCTATCCGTTAGTGCGCTTATCACTCGAGAACCACTTATCCGATTTACGTGTTTTTATAAATTTATACATATGTTCTATATAATTCGATATAAGCCTAGATAAGGTGAGATAATGGGAGATAAGGAGAAATAATGGAAGATAAGTCGAAATAAGCCTCGATAATGGGAGATAAGTATAAATAATGGGAGATAAGGAGAGATAATGGGAGATAAGCAGAGATAAGTCTAGATAATGGGAGTTATGGTGAGATAATGGGAGATAAGGAGAAATAATGGGAGATAAGTCGAGATAAGCCTGTACGTATGTTTAGACATTTGGACAACGTTGATGGGTATTATGAAATTTAAAATGTTTTAAAATAGCCATAATCAGTGTCAAATTTTTCTCTAGATACATCCATCCTCTTACTAAATACTTAGTGTTATAATTAATGATCATCTTTTAAATAATTTGTCCTATGCAAGAAGAGGTAGTATTGATAAGGACGCTGGTAGTCATGCAAATAAATCACACTAATGCCATGATGATATCCACCAGTCAAATCCTACAGTTTAATGTGAGATCTCCACCCCATGATAGTACTTTCTCAGCGTGCTGTTTTAAAGTTTCATTTTTTGAATTCTGGCTGACCACGAATCTCAACATATGCCAGCCACCTACTAAAAATAAACAGAAAAAAAATATATAAAAACACAGATATAACCCTTATTAATGAGAAACTGCATATCACACTAAATATAACCACATACAGTAATTAACCCAAACTGTCTTGTCTTAAAAATATTTACCCTTTAACACTCCTAATATTTATATATATAAAAAAGGAAAATCATTGTAGATGAATGTTTCGTTCTTACAACATGAAAATCATTAATGCTTCTTGTAAAGTAGGCGTGTATTTCCCTTCGTAATGCAACAATTCATTAAAATAATCTGGAAGCATTCCCCTGCTGAGCTTAAATATAAATATTGCAAGATAGTGTAATCTTTGTTCAACTGAAAACCACCCCAGAGTACTAAGTATTAGGTTTATTGGAGTGCTGCACGTCAAAATCGTTCTCATACCTCTGTTAAATACTTGTAGTGATTATATCAATCCACTCTCAAGGAGAAACAACAAGGTTACACAATAATCAAAGTGTGATTAAATAATAGTCTTAAACACCATTATTCTAGATAACAAAGACAAACTTTTTGCCACTCTAGCAAAGAACAGCTTCTTTCTAATTTTTTCTGTATATATTCATAAACAATGTATTGTCCAACATAAAACCAAGATATTTGATCGACTCATTCTATATAGTCATTATTTATATGTAATTTATTCAATGATCCATCGATATTATTAACTTTGTAATGAGTTCCTATTATCATTGCTTTAGTTTTGCTGGCATTTAATTTAAGCATATTAATGGAAAATACTGTTCAATCCTCCAAGCAACCGATTCATTTCCAAACCAGATCTCCCATCACATCAATTAAGGTGGCATCAGCAAACAAATTGATGAACTCCAAACCATAATTATAATTAATATCATTTAAATATATTACAAACAACAGTGCCCCCAATATGCTACCTTGCGGAACACCATACCCGTTGTCAGTATTTGTGGAAATGCTCTCTCTCTTTGTTGCATTGCAGCAAAGTGAATTTTTTTTGTTTTATCTCCTCTTTCAGTCTCCCACTCCAAGAAGCCACATGCCGTCGGCAGTTTCCGTCGAAGTCCAACTTCAGATATGCACTATACTCTTTCTCAGTTTCGTCCAATCCGAGGCGGCCTCCCACCAACAACATGTCTTTACAGTAATGTTGGCTCTTTGGAACTTTGTCAATGTTGGCTGCATAACACAGTTTCCTGAGTGTCATAGTGTAATTATTAATCCGATTTTGGCGTTCAGATATATCAGTGATCATAATTATTAGTTTGAGCTTTAGAAGGTGGGCATATACTATTTTAAGATCATATCATCTTAGATATGTTGAAGGCAGTTTTAATTGATATATCTTGATACTTAATGGTCAACAAACAAAAGTATTGATATTACTTTTTTTTTCCACACTGTATGCAAATTAAAAGTTAGGTTTCTTATGAATCACTATTCTGAAGTATTTTATGTTGGATTGTGGTTTGCATAGCCTTGCCGTTAATTTTTTCTCGGTTTTGTTGCTTCTGGATCTTCTAAATCAGACATAAGAATGTACAGGGTGTATATAGAGTAAAAATCATTACATCATTTGTTTCGGGAATGACGAAAAAATGTTATACAATAACTTTAGCGAATATAAAGGTGCACAGTTTAAAATTATTTTTGAGTATACAGGGTACTTCAAAAAAGTGTGGCTGATATAACATATCTTTTTTTAAATGGAACATCCTATTTTCTAATTTATTTTTAAATTCTGCGTAAAATTTTATAACTGTTTTATTAATAATGTTATATACCTAAACCTATTCGTTTTTCTAATATTTCAATTTTTTTTTTAAAAAAATACTAGTTTTCAGTTTTGTAGAAAATTGCCAGTAGCGCATTGTATCTGAAGGTGCAATATTTATAATTAGTACGAGCATTCTATAGAGATGAAAAAAAAAGATATATGTAAAGAAATTTGAGTTAGATGCTACAGGGTGTTCAAAATAAATTTATACATTTCAACTATTTTAAATTGAAAAAGCTCAAATTTTTTAAATGGAACACCCTGTATATTATTATTTTTTCTGATAGATTTTACAAAACCCTCCAACTTTTATTAAGTATGTCATATACCTATTTCTAATAATTTTCGATTTTACCCTTGTTTTTAATACACTTATGCTATTGTGAAAACATAAACAAATAGTTAATAATAATTTTAATATTGTTTAACTTATCTAATGATTAATTATTATGACGTAATAAATGTTCAAAAATATGCCAGTCTACTTGAATACACATGTTTAGTCGATTTACTATATTTTCCTTCACTTTCCTTAGCATAAAGGGCGTTATTGTCCTGCACGCATCCCGTTTCCTATTTTCCATATCTACTGGTGTTGTAGGGGGATTCACATAAACACGATCTTTAATGTAGTCCCATAAAAAAGAGTCTAAAGGTGTTAAGTCACATGATCGAGGGGGCCACTGAATGAATCCATCCTTACCGATCCATTTTTGTGGGTAACGATCGTTTAAAAAATTTTCGAATTTCCCGGTGGTAATGAGCAGGAGCTCCGTGTTGTTGAATCCACATTTGTTCCCTTTCAAAGTTATCAACTTCTTCAAGAAGCTGGGTAATTCGTTTTTTAAAAAATTTAGATATCTAATCCTGTTAAGCGGTTCGCGGAAAAAATATGGGCCAATAATTCAAAAATTTAATATTTCACACCATACCATAAGCGACCGATGGTTTTGAACTTCCCGGACCCAAAATGGATTAACTGTTGAATAATAATGCATATTATGGCTGTTAATACTCCATTACTGCGAAAAGTAGCTTCATCAGAAAACATTATTTTGGATAAACAATTTGGATCGGCCTCTATGGCTCCACTCATGGTGGTACAAAAGTTTACTCGTCGTTCAAAATCTCCATTTCTTTTTCCTCATTGATAGCTACTACTTTCCGTTTCGTATACTCAACGCTACCACTACCATCAAACCGTTCCATTAAGCTCTGAAAAGATTTTCTAGATGGTATATGTCTATTAGGGTACTTCGCTCCGTAAAACCTTACTGCCAAAAGACATTTTTTTCCCGCCTATATAAACCATATCAATTAATTCATTTTTAGGAAAATCCGTAACTATTACCTTTATAGGTCACTTACTACAACAAATTAAACTATTTTTACTTGCTTAATAGACATGTCAAAATTTGATACACACTACATTTATGTTTTTTCTTGGCAACTATGATGTTATAGTGTGTTTTAAAAATAAGGGTAAAAATAGAAAAATTCAGAATAAATCGAAAATTATTAGAAATAGGTATATGACATACTTAATAAAAGTTGGAGGGTCTTGTAAAATCTATCACAAAAAATAATAATATACAGTGTGTGCCATTTAAAAAATTTGAGATTTTTTAATTTCAAGTAGTGGAAATGTATAAATTTATTTTGAACACCCTGTAGCATCTAACTCAAATTTCTTTACTTATATCTTTTTTTTCAGTTCTAGAGAATGCTCGGACCAATTATGAGTATTCCACCTTCAGAAATAATGGCGCTACTGGCATTTTTTTACAAAACTGAACTAGTATTTTTTTTTTAAAAAATGAAATATTAGAAAACCTACTAGGTTTAGGTATATAACATTATTAATAAAAAAGTTATAAAATTTTACGCAGAATTTAAAAATAAATTAGAAAATAGGAATTTCCATTTAAAAAAAAGATATGTTATAGCTGCCACACTTTTTTGAAGTACTCTGTATACTCAAAAATAATTTTAAAGTGTGCACCTTAACAATCCCTAAAACTATAAACTTTACTCTATCGTTGATTCACCCTGTACACCTTATCCTCTGTAAAATTAACAGGTGTGTCAATGGCATTCAATATATTTATTTTTAATTTTAGTAATTTTTTTCTGTCAATATTTTAGATTATTTATTATTTTTACATAAGTATTGGTTATTAAATCATATATGGTAACATATCGGTGTATTTCAGAACTTTTAGTTATAGGTTTGTCGAATTTCTTATTATGTATATTAACAGATTTTATTTTGGTATTTGAAGTACCTTATAATATTCGTTTTGTATTCTTTGAGACTTTATTTTATTGTATTTTGAGGAAGATTATTAATATCATTTTGATTAAAAAAGTTTCTCCTCCAACTGTCTAACATATGTTAAATAATAAATGTTATTTTTCAAATGCCTTTAAATCATCTTTATGATAATTATAAGTTCACTTCGGTGTCTGTTCGTTTGTCACACCCGATTTTCCCCGAAACTGTTTGACATAGAACCTTGAAATTTGGCATTAATATAGGGATTGATAGCCTCATTAGGGCCTTGTAGTTTTAAAAGTTCAATTTTAACTTAAAGGATTAGTTTTGGGGGTGAAATCAAAAGTGAAAAGGAAAAAATTTACCAGTTAATCCAGTGGGGTGTCAAATGAAAGCTTATGAAAACACTAGTTAAAAATTATATATAATGTAATACTTTCGCACACTTTTCTTTCTCAAAAATCGCTTATCTCAAAAGGTACTGATCAAAAAATTTTGAAAAAATTGTGTAATATTCTCCACAGGGTGTAGATTGAACGAAAATTATCACGAGTGCATTACCTTTAATAATTCACCTGGTATATAAAAAAAACAAAAATTCCAAGGTCATCAGTTTTCAACAAAGATCGGAAACAAACTTTGATGAAAACTCATTTGGGGTGTGTTTTGTGAAGTCATTGATTATTTTATACCTCCATAACAAAAATTTTTGTTTTAAAAGCAATCAACGTACGGAGCACTAATTGCGCAAGTTCGACTTGCACTTGACCGATTATTATTTTTTCTACTTTCACATTTTTATATTTCAGGTGGATCTTTAGTGGATATACTTCAAGCAAGAACGGCCCCTTTCGACAATGAAATAATTACCCGGATCTTTTACCAAACTTGTCGTGCCGTTGCTCATATGCATTCGCAAGTACCACCAATTGTGCATAGAGATCTTAAAATAGAAAATTTACTTATCAGTGAAGAAGGAGCAATCAAGTTATGTGATTTTGGTTCCGCAACAGTAGAAATTTTTAGACCAGACTTAACTTGGTCTGCCAATCAACATTCTAGTCTAGAGGATGCTGTAAGTATTGAGTAATATAACTACCATGACTTTTAAATAAAACAAAAGTCAAATAAAATATTTCAGTCTTTTTAAAGTTTAACTTAAAGTTTACTTTGTAAATAAGAAATATATTGTAAATTTTAATTGGTGGTTGTTTTAGGACTACTGCATTCATAGCAATAATTTTTAGAATTTTTTTGTGTCTCTATATGTCTTTTCCATCTTGCATCAACTAAATTTTTAATATTTATAAATGATATCTCTGAAGTTGTAGATGTCAATTATAAAATATTTGGCAATGATTTAAAGCTGTAAATACTGTTGGAAAGATTTGAGGATTGCAAAAAATTACAGATGGTCAAATATGGCCAATAAAGTAATGCATAATGCTACTCAGTGATGTTTACTCAAAAAATGCTTCCTTTACTGTATGATTATTATGTTGATGGATCACTGTTAGTTAAAGAAGAAAATACACATGATTTGGAGATTCTATTTGACTCTAAGCTAAGTTTTAGTGTTCACATAGACAACGGAAGTAACAGAAATGTTGGAATTTATCATGAGAAATTGTAAGTCGTCACAGCTATACCTAAAACCTTGTTTATGTCCTTGGTGAGAAGCAAATTGGAATATGCTTCCTTGATGTGGTCATCAGTATATAATAAATATATATTAACACTGGAACAAGTGCAATGAACATTTCTAAAATATCTGTCATTTAAAGAGGCTGGAGTGTACCCACAGAGAGGGATGATGATGCAATATTATTGCAGCAGTTTAATTTTGATAATTTATACTGAACAAAGAGCATTCGCGGACAGCATTAATTTTTTTTTGTTTTCATTTGAAGAAAACTGCTGTTGAATCATACCGATTACTTCGAGAAGCTTATGGTGAACATGCTCCATCGCAAGATACGTGTGAACGATGGTTTCGGCGTTTCAAAAGTGGTGACTTCGATGTTGCAGACAAGGAACGTGGAAAACCGCCAAAAAAATACGAAGATGTGGAATTGCAAGCACCGTTGGACGAAGGTGATTCGCAAACACAAAAACAACTCGTCGAGCAATTGGGCGTTAGTCAACAAGCTGTTTCCAATCGGCTACAAGAGATGGGAAAGATTCAGAAGACCGGTACATGAGTACCACATGAGTTGAACAATAGGCAAATGGAAAAGTGCAAAAACACGTGTGACATTTTGCTCGCTCGGTACAAAAGGAAGTCGTTTTTGCATCGTATAGTTACAGGGGATGAAAAGTGGATTTATCTTGAGAATCCCAAGCGCAAAAAACCATGGGTAGACCCAGGCGCACCATCCACATCGATCGCAAGACCGAATCGCTTTGGCAGAAAGACGACTTTGTGTTTGGTGGGACCAGAGGGGCGTGGTCTATTATGAGCTGTTAAAATCTGGAGAAACGGTTAATACTAAACGTTACCAACAATAATTGATCGATTTGAACCGTTCCACAGTGATTCGGCAAGAACATGCTAGCGGGACAATATTCATGACGTAATTTCCAGGAACCACTGATAACGGCTTGTAAACAACCCCCCCATTTAACGAATTCCAAGAATTAATTTGTTTATCACCTCATAAAGGTATCTTATCAGGGGGTCAAAGTAACCCTTATAAGAGAGGTCATTTTCATTTGCAAATCAGTTGCATTTTTATGCACACTTGTGATAACATATTTTAAAATTGGTAGCAAAGTGAAACGAGTTTTTTGTGATGGAATATTCTGTTGAAGGTATGTACTCTATTATGACTTATATTTTTTATAAAAAATATGTATACTTTTGGTGTAATATCAATTTGTAAATGTATAGATAAATCCAGCAAATTTTACATTAATTGTAAACTTTAAAAGTAGCAACTTTTTTTATCCACATATATCCACCTAGATTTTTCTATATGTAATACCTACAACATTCAGGCACAGATTCATATATATTATAGACCCCGAAAAGCCCCGAAAGTAAAATTATTTTATTTTTTTCAGAACGAGTCGTGACTATGACGAAAATGGAGTTTTATGAAGAATGGCTAAAACATGACAACACTGAACGAAACAGTGGCATTTTTTTTATATATATAAGTGAAAAATTCAATATGTCTGATGTTTCTGACGATTCTCTAAAACGACTCAAAATGAAAATATCAAGCCTTTCAGCAAAATTCAATCAAAAGTGGACTTCTTTAAAGTGTAACAAAGAAATGTTTCTAATCAAACATAAAGATTGGTTAAAGGGATCCGGAATCGAAATAAAGATGTGTGTTAACCAGCCGTGCACTTCAACATCATCAGCGGCTCTTTCCGTAGGGCGACCCAGAAAATCATTTGAAGACTCATCAACGAAAACGAAGAGACGGAGAGTAGAAGATCTTTTGGAATCACGAAGCGGAAGTGAGCTTATTACAGCAGCTGAGTTAGCTACTCGAAAAGAAGGGCATCGAAGTGTTGCTAAACAGATCCATAACGTCGCGGTCAGTGAAACTAGAGAAAAGAATAAGTGTTCTGAACAAAGTCGGCAGTTAACACCAGACGAAGCTTTAGCTTATTATGTGGACTCGAAATCGACTTCTCACTCATATAAACAAAACAAGAAAATGGTCAATGAAAGCGAGACATCAAGTGTATCCATCGTTTTATAGTTTAAGTGAGTCCAAAGCTTCTTGTTGTCCTTCTGACGAATATATTTCTGTGACTGAATCTCGAGCTGAAATTAAACTTCACGCGATTTTGGATAAAACGGCTGAATGATTAGTTAAAGCTCAGACGGAAGTCATTAGAAGTGTGTTACCTCGTTCATATTATACGTTGGTAAGCAAATGGGGCTGTGATGGGAGTTCGGGGCATAGCACGTATAAGCAGAAATTTGAGAACACTAACGCTACAGACGAATTTTTGTTCGTATACTCATTTGTCCCTTTGAGACTGCTTGATGGCGAAACTGTGATCTGGCAAAATCCAAGACCTTCCTCTACTTTATATTGCCGTCCTATTAAGTTTATTTTTGCCAAGGAGACAAAAGAGTTTACGAAAGAAGAAACTTCTAAAATTTTAGATGAAGTAAGTCAGCTTCTTCCAACATTATGTAACGTTGCTGGATCTCAAATCTCTGTTAAACACGATTTGTTGTTGACAATGACTGATGGCAAAGTGTGCAATGCCTTAACAGACACAAGTTCAACATAAAAGTGTTATATTTGCGGTGCCACCCGGCCAACTATGAACGAGGAGTCAAAGAAATATCCCAGCAACGAAGAACGCCTTGCATTTGGTTTATCTACTTTACATGCATGGATCCGCACGTTTGAATGTTTGCTTCACATCAGCTATCGTTTAGAAATAAAAAAGTGGCAAGTCAGGGGAGATAACGACAAAGCTATTGTGAAGCAACGCTCACAAGAGATACAAAAAGTGTTTAAAGATCGTATGGGTCTCATTGTAGATAAACCAAAACCTGGGTATGGTAACACAAACGATGGAAACACAGCACGTAGATTTTTTTCCAAAGCTGAATTGAGCAGCGAAATTACAAGATTAGACGTAAACCTTATTTGTAGATTTCATGTAATTTTAAGAACTTTGTCATCGGGATATGACATAAATTATATAGAATTCGAAAAGTTTTGTGTCGATACTAGAAAATTATACCTTGATCTGTATTCGTGGTATTCCATGCCCGTTACTGTGCATAAAATTCTTGTACACAGCGCGGAAGTTATAAAGTCTTTTCTTCTTCCCATTGGACAACTCTCCGAAGAAGCCCAGGAGGCAAGAAATAAAGACTGTCGTAGATTCCGTGAACGGCACACCAGGAAGCGGTCACGTATTGCCACAAATACAGATCTTTTGAGAATGCTTTTAATTACGTCTGATCCTGTTATCAACTCGTATAGAGAATTACCGCGAAGAAAATTTACTTCTTTGCCATCGGAGGTTCTGCAGTTGATTATCCCACCTTCATTGCCATCCAAAACACCATCAGTAAGTCATCATCACGAATTAAATGAGGATTATTTACTCTCTGAATATTCTACTGAATGGGAGAGCGGTGATGACGACTCATCTGATGGTGATTATTAGGTTTAAGTATTTTTTTATTGTAATTATTATTCTTATTTTATTGTGTGTTGTAGTTGCTTATAATTCATGCCTTAGTATATAAGTTATTTAATATTATATTTCTTTTACTTATACACCTTGTTATTGTAAATAATTGATATATAGATACTGTTATTGTACTAATTTATTTTAAAAGAAATAATATTTTGTAAATTAATAAATGTGGGTACTATCATTATGATTTTTATTTTTTTCCTAGAAATTTCTTTGTAAACAAACATGATTGTGCTTTTCACACATAATGAGTAGGTAGACGTATGTAGCTAATTAAAGAACAATTAGCGACAATAGTGAACAAATGAGACACATTAGTAAACCATTTCCTTCTTGCAGCTACATATTTCCATTAATACACATACAGTACACATTTTTCAACTTTTTTTTTTTCTTAAAATAGCTTAAGATACCTGGAATATACATAAACAATTGAAATAAGTGAAGAAATAATATTGTCCCGCTAGCTTGTACTAGTAGAGACACTGTGCATTCGCTGCTTGAAAAAAGGCCAGAATACAGAGGCAACACAAAACAATTTTTCTTCACGACAATGCTCCATCACATACGGCAAAACCAGTTCGCGACACGTTGGAAGCACTCAGCTGGGAAGTTCTACCCCATGCGGCTTACTCACCAGACTTGGCCCCTTCCGATTACCACTTGTTTGCATCGATGGGTCACGCACTTGCTGAGCAGCGCATTGGTTCGTACGAAGATGTGAAAAAATCGCTCGATGAATGGTTCGCAGCAAAAGGGGAAGACTTTTACTGGCGTGGTATTCACAAATTGCCCGAAAGATGGGGGGAAAAATGTACAACAAGCGATGGAGCATACTTTGAATAAAGCACTTTTTATCATTCTTCCGAATTTAACATGTATTTTTAGAAAAAAAAATCCGCATTTCATACTTGTACACCTGGTATTTGTTGTATTACATCTAATCACTTTTGATCTTCCTCGTAGCCCACGTTTCAGTGCCATATGTTAATCCCGACAGTACATATTGATCGAACAGCTTTTATTGTATTTGAGATGTCCAATTTGAATGTGGATTGTAACCTTCCGAACGCAGACCTAGCTAACAAGACTCTTCTATCCAAGTCAGCCTTTAAATTATTTTTTAACATTTCTATTTTTTGTCCTAAATATATGTATGTATATTTGTACCTTTCATATTCTTTCACCTTCTAGTAATAGTTTCTGGCTGTTATCTTCAGTTTCGTTGTTCAAATATTTGGTTTTGGTAAAGTTTATTTTTAGACCCATTTCTCGAAACTTGTTATTTAATTCCATCAGCATTTCTTGTAATTGTTTTTTTGTCTTGACGATCAGAGTGACATCATCTGTGAACCTTAAGAAATTTAATTGTTCACCGTCCATTAGTATTCCTTTATTTTCCCAGTTTAACGATTTGAACATGTCTTCTGGAGTCAACGTGAACAGCTTTGGGGATATTGAGTTGCCTTGTCTAATTCCTCTTTTTATTTTGATTTTATTTGTTTTTTCTTGAAGAATTATTTGTGATGTGGCATTTTTATATGTGTTCAAGAAGAGACGTATATCTAACAGGATATACACATTTAAAAATAGACCTATTTTGTTAAAAAGTGGTTAAGTTACGGATTTAAATTTTATTTGCGGTAAATGAGTAGGGATAAGAAATTTAACTTACTCTTTCAGATAATTAAAAAGTTTTGTATGCGTTTGAAATATTTTTCAATAAATTTAATTTAATTCCATTGAAAATGTGTTTTTTGCTCTAAGAAAAAAAACCGATCAAGCGCAAGTTGGACTTGCGCAATTAGTGTTCCATACGGTGATTGCTCTTAAAATAAAATCCTTACCTAGGCCAAGTTAACTAGATCCCTGACATGTATATATCCAATATATATTTTCACGTTTTTTCTCTTAGCTACCTAATAGCCAATACTTAAAGCTATAGCTATCAGTTCTGGTTCAGTTCACAACTTTCGACGAAATAAAGCTTCACCATTTTGGCGGTCAAATAATTAATTAATAATGCACTCGTGATAATATTCGCTCAACCTACACTTCATGGAGACTATTCCAGCAGTTTTTCAAAATTTATTGGTCAGTACTTTTTGAGATAGGGTGGATGTACAGGGGTTTTTGGCCATTCTTTTTAAAATAATTCAAAGAAAATTGTGAGCGTCATCATATATATTTTTGAATTCGTGTTTTCACAAGCGTTTATTTGACACCTCACTCAATGACCTGGTAAGTTTTTTTTTTCACTTCCGATTAAACCCCCTAAAACTAATCCCTTAAGTCAAAATTTAACTTTTAAAACCTGCACGCCCCTTATTGGGCCATCAATTCCTATATTTGTGGCAAATTTCAACTTTCTAGGTCAAATCTTTTCGGGTGTGGCAAACGGACACCGAAGTGATCCCATAAGCGTTCCGTACGGAACACTAAAAAAAGCTAACATGTCTAAATTCTTTTATTATAATATTCAATAGCTAATTTTGATGTGTTTTAATGAACTTGATGAATGAAGTACTTTGTTTTGATCTATAATTTCGTTATAGAATATTCAATTATTTACCAATTTTTGCCATTTTGTGAATTAGATACGATCGCACAAACTTAAAATATAAAGAATACTTCTCTACCATTTTAATTGCCGTATAAGTAAATAAAGAGACCTGCCTTTTCTTGTGTTTCTTTCACATAAGCATAAATTATCATTATGAAGTAATTATGAGTAATTCTTAGAAAAAACATGTAGTATTCAACCCAGACTGCACATATTTATATTAAAATACGATCATTCATCTAACATGTCAACAAACATGGTATACAGATGAACCTAAACAAAACCAGGGCGCGGGAAGGCAGGCATACTGCCTATAAACAAGAACAATGAGATGTCCATAGGCAGATATGTATAGGTTTTCCAAGCGGAAATCTCCGCTATCCTCATTTTTGGCTAGGAAATGACGAAAAGGAACTCTGAGCACTGTATATAGTTTTTAGGACAGCAGACCTGATGTTCCTGAAACTGATCAGCTCACAATTGGTTAGCAAGTGTCTAAATTTGACGGGCAATCTGGCCAACAGAAATAACCTGCTTCTCGCCTGACTACTTCTCCATACAGGTGTCCAGAGAAATGAAATAACCGACACACTGGAAGAAAAGGGAGCTCTAGTAAATTCCGTGGTACTTGAAACCATTTTAGGAATTTCGAGCAATATATGAGGTGCGCTGATCACAGATCTGTTAAATGATAAGTTGGTGAAAGAAAGGAATAAGGTACCAAGTACTTGAGTATAATATTCGTTTTCTTTGAGGCATTGCACGGACGTAATAGTATTTTTTGCATAGGATAAGAGTGCAGTTTAGTCCACTCTTTTCTACTTATCCTTACTGCACTCATGGATGATTGATTTGGCGGAAATTTTTTGAAAGTAACCTAAGGAGGTCTATAATAAATACACGGAAAACCAGCTTTATAGCTATTTCTTCAAAACTCAACTTTAGAATATAAATCATTAAAAAAAAGGTTTTCGAATAGGATTCTTAAATAATTTAATGTAATTTTTGAAATATATTTTTTTAAAAAACATTTCATCAGTAAAATTGGTTATTACCTCCTACAATAAAAACAAAACCAATCCTTAAAACTTATTTGTAAGTCTTAAACTTAGTTAATTAGTTACTTTTTGGTTTTCTTAGATGGCAAGATTTACAACACCAATGTACAGAGCCCCCGAAATGGTAGACACCTGGAGCAATCACTATATTGGACCACCAGTTGATATATGGGCACTTGGTTGTATTCTGTATACATTATGCTATATGAAGCACCCATATGATGATAGTGCTAAGTTAAGAATAATTAATGCAAATTATACGCTACCACCAGATCCACGATTTTCAGTATTTCATGATATAATCAGTAAGTTCTAATGATTTTCATAATATCAAAATCAAGAAAATTAGAATTGAAATTTAACTGACATTGAATCTTTATTTGAAATTTTTTATTTGTTATCTAGGGTTAGTACTTTACTTTTACTTTTTCGTGTCTGGATTGTTCTATAATTTCTCAGCCCAGTAATGAGTCAGGTTTAACGCTTCGGGCTTATCCAACCATGGGTCGTCAAGGGTACAATGAGTGGGGCAGTTTGAGCATATTAAGAGATGTTCCATGTTTTAAGTTGCACCACAGTCGCACTCGTCGTCAACATCTCGAAGTAGACTCCACTTTGCCAGATTTGTCTTCACTGGGGCAGTCTTAGTTCTAATACGGTTTAGCGTCTCAGCTTAGTAACTTTAGTTATGTTTTATTTATTTATTTATTTATTTATCATACATGCCTTACAGGTTACAAGACCCAACTATAAGGCCGGAGATACAGATAAGAGCCACTATACATAGAAATGTAATACAATAATAGAGTATTAAGCAGATACAAATTCCAATCACAATAATAATAATATTAAAAACAATTAGATATTAAAACAATAAAAAAAGAAAGAGATGCCACAGCCCCTCAGTGTTGCAATATGTTACCTATCGTTAACATAGATGTGTTGAGAAAGTCGATGCTTATTTCTTGATTATACATACTACACATTGAAAAAAGTGGGGAAAATTTTAATATATTTGTTCTTGGGACAGGTAGATAAGAAGTGTTATATTGTCTGCTAGTTATACGCGGCACACTAAAATTTATTCTTGACAGAATAGCGGGAGAATCTATATCATTATTCATAATTTTGAACCGAGTCGTCAGTAGCAAGTAACCACGACGAACCTTTAATAACGAGCAGCCGTTATCTGCAAGTAGTACCTCATGCGGAAACCCCTGTTGTGGATAGATACCATCTCGTTTAAAGCTAATATATTTTAAGAATTTGCGCTGGACCCTTTCCAGATTATCAGTATGGGTGTCATAGCCTGGAGACCAGACAGTAGCAGCGTATTCCAATTTAGAACGAACATAACAAATATATAAAGTTTTAATTACGTCAGGATTATGAAAGTCACCGGTGCAGCGTGCAATAAAGCCATATGTTTTAAAAGCTTCGGAGATTATGGTGTTTATATGATCTGTGAAAGAAAGTCTTGGATCAAATGTTACGCCCAAGTCCTTGAAGACATTCACACGGGAGATATTACTGTTATCCAGCAAATAGTTATGAATAATCGGTGAGGTTTTATTTGAGAAAGACATGATGTTACATTTCTTAATGTTAAGCTGTAAATTGTTTGTTACGCACCATTGGCCAATTATCTGTAAGTCCTTCTGAAGATTTATGCAATCCCGAATACCTCTTACCCTGCTGTATAATTTTACATCATCGGCATAGAGTATATAACCAACACCTAAACCCCTCCGAATATCATTTATAAAGAGATTAAAAAACAATGGTCCCAGTACAGATCCTTGGGGAACCCCAGAAGTAGCATCATAAGATCTTGATTTGGAGCCATAAATTTCCACATATTGCTTACGATTAGTAAGGTAAGAATGATTCAAAGATATTAATGAGCCTGAAAAAACCAAAGTTAGTTAGTAGTTTATTAAGTAGGAGAGAAAAATCCAGCCGATCAAAGGCTTTGGTGAAATCTAAATAAATGATATCCATTTGGCAACCCTCGTCAATTGCCTCTGCTATTTCTTGAGTTATAGTAATTAAGTTTGTAAATGTAGACCTACCCTTGTAGAAACCATGCTGATGAGGGGTTATCAAGTTTTTCGTAGCATAAAATATATGATCGTGTAATAAAAATTCAAAGATTTTACTAAAATTACATATTATTGACACTGGCCTATAATTACTGATATCTGATCTATCTCCTTTTTTAAAAACAGGACTGACTTTAGAGGTTTTCCATAATTCCGGGAAAGTACTTGTCTTCAAGCTTAAGTTGAACAGAGTTAACAGTGGTTTGGCTAAAACAAATCTGCAATCACGAATAAAGAATGCTGGAAGTAAATCCGGGCCCGCAGTAAATTTTGGTTTTAGTCTTCTAATGGCATTAATAACGTCTGATTCACAAAAGTACTGACTGTGACAATAGGCCAAGAAGCCACGACATCCTCACTGATTAATCTATCCAAGGTTGGACGGGAAAATGATTGTTCGAAATAAGTTGCAAAAGCGTTTAGAATAATATCTGATGCCGAGTTCAAATTACTCCTGTCATAAGTCATACTACTAGGTGTATACCCTTTTGTTCTCTTTTGTTTTTGACAAATGACCAAAACTGCTGCGGATTAACCTTTATATTCTCTTCTGTTCTCTGAATAAAGCATCTACAGTCCCTGGCCAAATTATTAGACGCACTGTATTTTTTTTTAGTAATTTTATGTTTCTTAAGAGTTTTTATGCAATAATGGTATATTTAAACTACAATATTATTGATTTTTATTTAAAAGAATTGTTGTAGACTACATATTTGTATTTATTTTTAACATATGGCAACACTATGTTGACAAAGTGATACATGAACGTAAACAAGTACAAACCTGTATCAGTCGCGATCGGAATCGAGTCAGGTACGGACGTGTTTCCGTGGCTTTATGGACTGTGATTGTTTGTTTAACAGTTTTTTATACTACTCAGTTATTAGTTTATTTTGTATGCAGTGTTTTAAAAAAGTAATTGGACTATTTTCATTATGGGTAGAAAAGGCGATCTTTCACCACGTAAAAAAGCTGAAGTGAAGGCCCTTGTGATTGCGAAAACATTTACAAACCGAGAAATATCACGAAGATTGGAGGTTTCTGAAGCTAGTGTACGACGCATAAAAAAAGAAAATTGAGTCAGGGAAGGAATTAAGCCCGAAAAGAAAGAAAAGATGCGGTAGAAAACCAATTTTCACTCCACGGTCAGAGAAATGTTTGAAGAAAATTTGTGTAGAAAACAGATTTGCTACCACAAAGGTAATAAAATCACAACTCCAGGATGCTAGCGTAAATGCTTCTGAGCGCACTGTTCGAAGAAAATTGAAAGAATTAGATTTTAAGGCCTGCCGCCCCCCCGCCAGGAAGCCCAAGTTAACAGCTGCAATGAAAGCAAAGCGCCTGAAGTGGGCCAAACAATGGCAAGACAAAGATGTGGACTTCTGGAGATCGGTAAGATACAGCAATTTAATCAATAATTGATACATTATTATCATTTTCAGTTAAATAAAGCAAATAAACATGGAAGTTTATATATTTTTCGTATTTTTGACAGGTCTGCTTCAGTGACGAAAGCACATTCGAAATTTTGCAGAATAAAGCTCAGTATGTGCGTTGTCGTCATGGAGAAAAGTTTCATCCTGATTGTGTCGTCCCGACGGTTAAACATCCCACCAAAGTGATGATTTGGTCAGTCATCAGCGGCAAGGGCACTGGACGTCTGTACGTCGTCAAAGGAATAATGAGGCAAGATCAGTACAAAGAAGTATTACAAAATCGGTTGATTCCGCAGCTCAGAGAATGGTTTCCAAATGGGGAACCATTCACTTTCATGCAAGATGGAGCTCCCTGCCACACTGCTCGGTCTGTTAAAGCTTTTTTGGCAGAAAAAAATATCCCTCTGTTGGATTGGCCGGGTAATAGCCCAGATATGAACCCCATTGAAAATGTGTGGGAGCTGATGAAAAGAGAAGTGGCTAAAGATGTGATTACCAACAAAACCCAGCTCCTAGAAAAGATTATTCATGTGTGGAATCATCATCCTCAAATGCAGGAGACAGTACAATCTTGCATTGATAGCATGCCGCGCAGAATTAAAGCTTTGATAGCGGCTAAAGGTGGCTCAACTAAATATTGACTTTTACTAACATTAATTTCACTTTTCTTTAAGACTTAATAAACTTATGCTTTTCTAAATTAATGCTGTTTTATTTATGTCAAATAAATAGGTAATTGATTGGATAATATAAAAATAAAAAACAAATCAATTTAAAATAATAAAACGGTACAATATCACTCGGTAATTAATATTTTACATGAACAAAATGCAGTGCGTCTAATAATTTGGCCAGGGACTGTATAAGATTCTGTAGTATCTCGTTTTATTTCCGATCTCAACATTTTGAACTTTTAAAACTGATCCATGTCTCCATACTTTTTATATTTTTTATGACATAAGGCTTTCTGCTTTATCTTGAGTATTACGTCACGCGAGGGTATTTCTTGCTATAACCTTTTAAATACTTCGGTACATGCTCATCTATTATTTCATATAATTTTTTATAGAAACTGTTTTCGGTAACAACAGTATCTTTTGTCTATTTTAACTGCGTTCAAAAGTATGGTTTGGGTAATTCATAACATATATTTTGAAGACCGTCAAATAGACGAAATGATTTAATGGTGGCTCGGAGGTTGAGCTTGTTTACTGACGATACCAATAAGCCAGACATCGAGGGAATTGAAAATTAGTTCTCGAATGTTTGGGGGAGGACGATGAAACAAATCTCTGACTAGCACGTGGCAGCAGATTGGTGCTGTGACGTAATTGGTTAAAATGCAGAGGCGTATACCTCCAATTCGTGAGTTGAATCCCCATTGATGCTGAGAAACTTTTTTAAATTATCTCGTGATAGTTTATTGTTTCAAAAATACATTTAGCTAGAAGTATTTGAAATTTTTTAGATACATAATTTAATATTAGATACCGGCCAAGTGCAAGTCGGACTTGCGCAATTAGTATTCTGTACATTGATTGCTTTTAAGATAAAAATTTTTCTTATGGACAAACAAAATTTGTTTCGGATCTTTGTTGAAAACTGATGATTTTTGTTTTTTTTTATATACCAGATAAATTATTAAAGGTATGCACTCGTGATAATTTTTGTTCAATCTACACCGTGTGGAGAATATTCCGAAATTTTTTCAAAATTTTTTGATTAGTACTTTTCAAGATAAGGGAGGCAGCGATTTTTGGCAATTTTTTTGAAATAATACAAAGAAAAGTGTGCGCAAGTATTACATTAAATATATTTTTGAACTCGTGTTTTCATAAGCTATCATTTGACACCCATCGAGTGGGGGGGATTTTTTTTTTTTCACTTTCGATTT
This sequence comes from Pachyrhynchus sulphureomaculatus, assembly GCA_019049505.1. Lineage (NCBI taxonomy): Eukaryota > Metazoa > Arthropoda > Insecta > Coleoptera > Curculionidae > Pachyrhynchus > Pachyrhynchus sulphureomaculatus. Next base: position 183,805,579 of record CM032456.1, on the reverse strand, counting down.
TACCCCCCAAAACTAATCCTTTAAGTCAAAATTTAACTTTGAAAACTACACTGGTCGAATGGGCTGTCAATTCCTATATTAGTGCAAAAGTTCAACTTTCTATGTCAAATAGTTTCAGAGAAAATCGGATGTGACAGACAGACAGTGAAGTGATCTTATAAGTGTTCCTTACGGAACACTAAAAAGGAAAATCCAAGGACCCATAAACTGAACTAAGTATTTCTTTATACAACTTGAATAATAGTTCGATGAAATATAATGAAATAAATAAAATTTTCTTTTAAAAAAATACTTTAGCTAATTTTTCATGTTTTATGTAACTCTAAAAACTCATTGAGTTTTTGCAAATTATAATCAAGCTAATACTTCTAGTCCTATCAATGTCCCTTAATACAGTGTTATTTTTTTAAGAAATATTTTCATCGTTAATTCATTTCCATATACTTCTAATTCCTAGGATTTTTAAAATAATATATATTTTTAAAATTTTAAGATTAATTTTTCCTACTTGATGTCCTTTCTATTTTTGGTACTTTGTGTCTATACTATACAACGGCATCAAAATTATTTATGGCACAGTGCTTGTCAGTTCAATATGAACATGCTGTTGAAATTTTTTAATTTTTAATCTTTTTAGGAGGATGTTTTCAACCCAATCCAGAACATCGATTGACAATATCGGGCGTTTTAGAAAGAATTGCTGCAATTGCAGAGAGTCACGGATATAACTTAAAGGCTACACTTCCTTTTAATCCAAACCACTTGCATAATGAACAAGTAAGTATACATTTCATCCACTTCAAATTCAAAAGTTAGTGCGATTTTCAATTAAACCAGTAGAATGTTAAGTGATTTGAACCTGCCATTAAATAGAGTTCTATGACTTATACACATTCCCCAAATTTCATTTTTTTAAAGTGCAATATGAATAGAAATAATTACCCTGTATATAACTGCTATAAAAGTGCATAATATTTGTTTTCAAAAAGGGTAATGGTGACTGTCTGAACAATGCCGCCCCACATAAAGTACCTCCACCTCGGCCTCCTCAGCAACCAAGTCCTGCACATCACATTAATGAAGCCAGACCAGAACACACCTTTGCAACCAGTGAGTATAAAAAATTAGTTTTTAATTAATATTGTGCGTACTATTTAAATAAAAGTTCACAATAGTTTCTGATATCGCACGTCTTTGCATACAAACTTTTATCGTCTGTTGTTGTTCTTCTCGTATGGTTGGGTGGACTTATAACCACCACTCAAATGAACTAGAGAGATCCTTTTGGTTAACTACATTAACGCATTAGTAATGTCGATGGACCTACAAGTAGATGGTACTCTCCGGCTTTACAGTCTTGCTCTTTATTCAGTCCGAGAGGTCTCCCATCAACAGACCTTTTACAGTGTCAATTTTTGTTTGCTGTCGGTTGCATGACAACACGTTGTGATTTGTGGCCAAATATCCTCCACTCTGCGGACGGCCGAGCTTCCGAGATCCGTTTTGTGAAGTTAAACCCTTATAACTACGTTTGTGTAAATGATTCAAATTTCAGATTTATTGACATTTAATAATACCATGTCTGCTTCAAAACCGTGGAAGTTTATTTACCTCAGACTGCACGGTTCTACTTATAATAAACTTAACTATCGTTCTGGTCGGGTGGGCCTCTTAGACCCTTCTATATAAAAACCATATTGCATGTCTCGGGGAGGCGCCAGTTGGCAGACAATGCATAATTCCACTCTCTTTTACGATACCAGTGGAATTTTGATTGCGTGTAAGGATGGGTGGTGGGTGCAGACTACATTCTTGTGGCAAACAATTCACCATATATGTACGTTTATAAATCAATTCAACTGTAGTGTTCAAGTAAAGCTGGCCACCTGTATTTGTTCTTACTTAATGTCAAGTGAAAGAAGGCTAATTATTGCTGAAATGAAGAGAATGTTAGGGAATCGATGGGGCCGTCCGCAAAGTGATAAATAAATAAGTATAATCACCTGCCGGGGATAAAAACTCGAGGCTTGGTAAGTCAGCTACTAATCTAAGCTTTGAGCTATTCTCAGCCACGGTAGTCTTGCAGTTTTCTTAATGTCATCATGTGTGTTTGTGGTCTTCCTCTACTTCTCCTACCCGACCATGGTTTCCTCTGTATTATTTTGGCATTCCACTTATTATATTTGGATCTGTCAACGTGTTCTGCGTAATTCCACTTTAGCTGTGTTATCGTTTCTATTATATCATTAATTTTTATTCTTTGTCGTATTCATTCATTTCTCTTTCTATCTCTTAATATAATTCCCAACATCGACCTCTCCATTACTCTTTGTGTGACGCGTAATTTTGTTATTATTTGTTTCATGAGAGTCCATGTCTGTAATCCATATGTCACAACGGGAATGATACATTTATTAAACACTTTAGCCCATAAGTGTAGAGGAATTTTCTTTATATATATATATATATATATATATATATATATATATATATATATATATATATATATATGTGATAATTTTCTAAAACGTGCTCACGTCAGTCGTCTTCTGCGTTCTTTCTCTATTTCTTTGTTGTCCTTACCCAGTGATATTATCTATCCATCTAATTCGTTATTTTAACGAAGGAAAGGTCTCAACGATATAAGTACTGAAATCTTTTTGTCCAAAACAGAGCATTGTAAAGCTAAGCATTTTAATAAGCGTTTAGTTTGGGTTTTTTATTATGCTCAAAGCTATCAGACGATAAAAGTTGTATACAACTAGCTAAGAAGAAAAAGTAATGAGCAAACATAGATAGATAGATACTTTATTCATGTTAAAAAAACTTTATAGCCTTACACACGTCACCTTAGTCTCAACAAAATCGTAATGTAAACTTATAACCTATCATAATAACACTGCATTAAAAAAGAGTTAAAAAAAACTACTACAGTAAACTTGTTATGTCTATATGTATAACTTAAACAAATACAAGCAACGAAATGAAAAGAAACAAAAAAAGAAAGAAGAAAAAGTAAATCATAAAAGGTATACAATACAAAATGAAATTGATAGGAATACAACACAAAATGAAATTGAAATACAAGGACTGTCTAAACAGGAAAACCAACAGAACCTGTCACACAAGCAGATGCGTAGACATAAATTCGCCGATGCTCTAGAAACCATGTTCTAAGAGTATATTCTTTATTAGGGTTTTAAACTTTTTCAGATTTAACTTTCGTGTAGTACATTGCAATTTATTATACAGATAGATAGGCAGGCAATTGTTTTTTGATTTCTGCAGTGCTCTTGTCTGCTCAGCACCTTTTGTATTGTAGTGATGAAAGTCGGAATTTAGAGCAAATACATGTTTGTTTTTATGAATCTCGAGAAGAGCATTAAGAATGTAGATACTTGGCAATGTCATGATTTTTAAGTCAATGAGCTCGGCAGTGAGTGGGAGACAGTGGGAGGCCGAAAACCTCGTCATTACTGGATTTAAAAAAATTGTTGTCCAGAAATTTATACTACACAGATTAAAATATATTACCAGTTTTAATAAATAATTTAAAGTATGGAAAAAAATCGAAAACATAAAACAAACTAAAGGAAATATTATTTTTTTTAACGAAATTTTTTTTAAAGTCTAATTCGGGAGATATATCAGCTAAGATGTTTTGTCATGTTTTAATATGTTTATAATCGTCTAGCCTTATATTATGAAGGTTGTACGATAAATACCTGGTCTCAGCCAAAGATGGCGCTACTACTATTTAAAAAATTATATTTTCATAACTTTTCACTGTCAAATTTTCAAGTCGCGTGAGTGTCAGCCGTTTAAATAGAACAACTTTTGTGATTTTACAACAATGGAAAAAATTGAATATCGAGCAGAGATAAAATATTTGGTTTTGAAAAACCAAACGAATGATGAGATAAAAGCGAAACTCAGCGAATGGTGATTGCACCTTCGTTATCGACCATAAAATATTGGACAACTGAATGCAAACGCGGCCGTACAAGCATTTTTGATGAAGAACGTCCAGGTCGTCCAAATGAGGTCACCACATCAGAAATGATTGAAAAAATCCACGATATAGTAATAAATGATCGGAAAGTGAAAGTGCGTGAGATTGCTGAGACTGGGCATCCCAACTGAACGGGTGCAGAACATTTTAAAAACTATCCATATGAGAAAGCTTTCCGCAAAATGATTGCCGCGATTGCCCACAATTGACAATAAACACGCACGTGTGTCAACTTCAGAAGAATGTTAAATCGCAATCGGAATGATTTTTGGCGTCGATTCATAACTGTTGACGAAACATGGATTCATCACAGCACACCTGAGACCAAAAAACGGTCTAAGTAGTGGGTTTTCCGTGGCGAACTGGCGCCAAAGAAGGCTGAGGCGACTTTATCAGCCAACAAAATCGTGGCCACAGTGTTTTAGGATGTACGCGGCATAATCCATGAGTTAGGGTACGATTTACTTCTGCATCCACCATATTCGTCAGACTTAGCCCCCCAGCGATTATGTCCTATTTCCGAATATGAAAAAATGGCTCGGCGGAAAAAAAATTGGCTCAAACGATAAGGTGATTGTTGAAACGAATGTCTATTTTGAAGGGTTGGAGAAATCGTATTTTTTAGATGGGATATAAGAGATAGAAAAACGCTGAACTAAGTGTATCCATCTAAAAGAAGAATATGTTGAAAAACAAAATAAATTTTACACTTAAAAATGTTTTTTTCTTGTCAAAGTCAGATACTTATCATACAGCCCTCGTATATAACCCCTTGTTTTTTTCCAAACAACTCTTTAAAACGCGACAAGGTTTTATAATTAATTATTATTTTATTCGACTTGGGTCATGCTCTTCAGGGACGGCCATCTTATTCTGTTACTATTTTGTACACACATAAAAGTCACTGCTTAGATTTTTAAACTATTATAAGTAATAGTTTATGTGAGTTGTTACTATAACAGTGACACCTACACAAAAATTTATATCGTTTGACGTCTTGCTTTTCTTTTTTTTAGAGCTTTTATATTGTTTAAATTTTATTTATTCTATGATCGACTCAATTTTTTTTTGTTTAATGAATATGGACCAACATTTCATTCAAGATTTTGTGTTCCTTTAAACTGAAAAGTTCTGTTTGTGGCTCTCATGTTTCCTCAGAGAACGTTCTTTACGAGTGGCGGTCGACGGATTTCTTTCTAACACCTTCACTATCAACGCCGGTGTGCCCCAAGGCTCCATACTGTCTCCTACTCTCTTTCTCATTTACATTAACGATCTGCTGGAAAAGACCGGGAATCCCATCTACAGCTTTGCAGATGACAGTACGCTTATCTCTTCATTCTATCTTGGGGTGACAGTAACGCTGGAATTTAACGCTACAAAAACCCAGGCGGCAGTTTTTTCTAAAAAAGTTAACGTTGCTGAATCCGACTTAGTTATGTCGGGGCACTCCATTCCCCTAGCATCGTCGCTCCATTTGTTGGGCGTTAGTTTGGGAGCAAATATGTCCTGGCATGAACATGTTGCAGGCATAGCAAGGAGAGCTTCTCAAAAGTTGGGAATACTATTTCGAACCAGAAAGCTTTACACTCCACAACAATTGTTAATTCTTTACAAAGCTCAAATTCGACCAACTATGGAATACTGCTCCCATGTTTGGGGCTCCGCTCCCAAACACACACTGCATTTGTTGGATTCTGTTCAGAGAAGACTTGTTCATCTGATTGGAGACCCGGAACTGATCGACGGCCTTGATTCGCTGGAACATCGAAGAACGGTTGGCGACTTGAGTCTGTTCTACAAGTATTTTCATGGAAAGTGTTCGAAGGATGTAGCCCGCTTAATTCCTCCCAAAGCGGTGCATGTTAGAAACACACGTTGCGCTGGTGCTTCACATCCATATGAGGTTCCTCTTGTTACTCCACGTACAACGATTTTCAAGCAGTCTTTTATATGGAGAACATCATCCGTTAATCGCTTTTTCCGCATACATGCCGCTCCTGGAGCGCTTTAGGGACTTCCCTGCAGCACGTGTGCTAGACCCATAAAAAAAAAGAAACAAAAAAAGTTAATTATCTTTAATTAAGTAATTCTTTCTATTGCTATTTCTAGCAAGACATGGTTTTAAGATTTCTCGATTTTAAGAACCTTGATAACGTGATATATTTAATGCGACCCCATTTAATCCCATCCTTTATCACCTACAGTTTTGACTATAAATTTGACATTTTAGCGACCAAAAATTCCCATAGAATTATTGCACCTCTCTTTTTCACCTCCCCGTACTTGAAGCGAAGGCTATAGGGTATTTCCCTACTTTATTGTGACAATAAACGGATAGACCGAGAGACTGACGAAAATTGTGTGTGTCTTTGGTGATCTAGGAACGTGAAGAAATACCCAAAACTCGAATATAATACGTTCTTAATAAGGAATGTCATAATATATGAGGGCCCCTTTTTCAGTTTTTACAAAAACAATGAAAGAAAAAATTTTTTGAACGTAAATCTCTTCGTTAAGACTGGGGCTTTCACTGTCCAGTACTTAAGCATGTTTCTAGTCTCAAGTTTGCGTTAATAATGCCAAGATGTTTTTTAATCTATACGAGAGTCGTTTGAAAAGTAAAGTAAATGAGAAAGCAAATAATATTTTTCAACATAATCTCCTTCGAACTCGGTACATTTTGTCCATCGATGTTCTCATGCGATTAGCCCATTTTTATAACATGATTTCTGTTGACGTTCAAAATAGTCATTTACGGCGTATATCACTTCGTCGTTTCCGTAAAATCGTTTTATTGTTTCTCAAAATATTCGCCTTTAAGATTTATACACTTTTGCATGCGTTCAAACCAATTCACGAAACATTTTTTCCACTCTGAAGTTGGTACCTCAAAAACATGGTTTTGGAAGGATTCAACAGCTTCTTGAGGTGATTAAAATCGCAGTCCACATATTTTTTTTGAAATTAGGGAGCAAAAAGAAGTCGTTAGGCGATAAATCAGGTGAATACAGGCAATGAGACATTAATTCGATGTTTTTCTCCGTCAAATAATCAATTGTTTGACGTGCTGTGTGAGAACTGGCATTAGCATGATGAAGAATGATACGACGTTTTCGGTTGTTTTTCCTGATTTCATCGAAAACTTCTGGCAAACAAATTATTGTATACCATTCAGCATTAACTGTTCTTCAATTCTCTAAAGCAATGGTTGCAACATGTCCAGAATAACCAAAGAAATAAACGATCATTTTCTTGGAAATACTTCGCGAACGAACCTCTTTTGTTGGATTTGGTTCTTGGAACTCCCAAAGTTGATTGTTTCTTAGTTTCCGGCTCGTACGTGTATATCCAAGATTCGTCTCCTGTTATGATGTTGTATACGGTTTTTACATACCCATGGTCGATTTTTTTGAGCATTTTTCTTACACCAATTCACACGAGCCTGTTTTTAAGTTTCGGTCAAATTATACGGAATCCATCGGGAGCAGATCTTTTTCACAGCTAAATGTGCATGCAAAATCGAATGTAATGCAGTCTTCGATATGCCTTAGGATGCCTCTATCTTACGGTAAGTCACATGCCGATCTTCTTCCATCGTATTGCGCACAGCATCGTTGTTTTTTGGAATAACAACCGATTTTGGTCGACCTTCACGAAATTCATCTGTGACGAAAGCACGACCATGACGAAATTCTTTAAACCAATTATAAAGTCTTTTCTCATGGTGTTTCATTATCAAAAGTTGAACTAAGCGATTCGAGGCATTGTTGTTGAGTTAAGCCGTTACTACAATCGTAAAAAATCATCCAACGAAAACCTTCACGTGGAATTTCCATGAGCTCACTACTCGCAACTACTCGGCCAATTTTTGAGCTGCCACTGTTTTAACAATAACAAATGTCAAATTTTACAACAATGATAATGTCATATCTCAATAGCGCCATAGAGTAGCCGTTTGTAACAAAATAAAAGGCAGCCCTCGTATATGAAGAAATTTATCACTTCCCCTGCATTGCAGTTGCAGACCGGTGATAAATATTTAATAATGTTTTATCAAAAACCACGTGCCGTCTGGCGGAGGAGTAATCACTGTTTCCTGACGTTTTATTTAGTATCGTTTTCATTAGTTCAGATAGAAGTCTCCGACATGTGGTAGTTTTTATAATATAGTGTCTTTTTAAGCGGAAAAAAAGATTATACGCTGTTATTAAACATTTACGCCAAAACGGCAAAACATCATAAGCGATAATTTTAGTAAAATCGAGTCTCAAGTCACAAAATTAGTTTTTGTTCTTCATCAAATAATTTTTATTAACAATTTTACTCAACGTACGAAAAATAATGTTACAAAAATGTAAAAATTTATCTGTCTATTCGTCGAATTTTTTAGGTTAGGAACTTCTTAAACTAACAACTTTAAATCGGAAGATTGACAGAACGATATATTTTCCTGAATCCGAGGGGTGATCAAATGGAACCACAGTTTTTTTCTTTTCTGTTCCTTACATGTGGAATATCGTTTTAAAGGTCTTCATTTTCAAACTATTTTTAGTTCGATGTTTTAGAAGACATTTCGAAAAATATAAGGCAAAAAGTACATCTGCTTTTATTTCCGAAAGTAATTTACAAAAAAATATTGAAAAAATTGATTTATGTAAAGACACCTAGTCTCCATAAAAATTATATTATTATATCATCGCTTGTGCTCTTTTCGAAATTGTGCTTAAAAAACTACAGTATTGATAGATACGGAATCTTTAGTGCGGGAGTTTAGTTTTTCTCTTGACTGGGTAAATTTTTTTAGTAACATTTCACTTTTATGCACGATAGCCACTTATGACTACGCCTAAATATTGCAAATAGCGACAATAATAAAACATACACTGACCGACAATACATTTACTAATATAATACACAGGGTTTTTTTTTGAGAGCTTTTTAACAGGCCGGCAGTCACTTCACCAAATTTTTCTAATATAGTTAAAGATATATTTATATTTTTACTTTCGTTTTTGATAAAAACATATTTAAATATAAGGTTAACTAAAAGAAATGGAAAAATAGAAATAGAAATATGTAAAAATCATTAGCAAGACATTAAAATGGTGTTAGTAAATAATGTATTTTACTGACGTTTTTGTTTTTAAGCAGATTTCTTATAAACTCTTAAGGTTTTACTTACAAAAAATGTTTAGTTTGCTCTAGCTATAAATTTTAATTCTGATTTGTTTATTACTTCACAAAATAGTGTCTGTGTGTATATTTTTGAATTCTGTGTTCTTATTTTTGCAATATCTTCTATATTTTTGAAATTTATTTAACGATTTTTGGTGGTGTTGACTAGTGGTGGGCATAATCGCATTATTGCAATAATCGGATTCTCAGGTTATGAATGATTTTGATAATCGGATTATAATTCAAATCAAAAATCATCCCATCCCCTACTACCTTTGATGTTGCGTGCGTCGCTTTATTATAAAATTTAAAATTCATCGGAATTGCTCGATTTTGCCGATTCGCCGAAACGAAACTTGAACTCCAGGCATGCCGATTAATTCAATTATTTATTATTTTTAGTAGTATGGATGAATTGTCGTTCCGTGAGTATTAGTGTTGGATGTTGACTGTTAGTTGAGTGTTGAATAATTAAAGTTAAAAGTAAAATTTATAAAGAAAACAGAAAATGAGGCCTGGTTGTAACAAACATTCGCTGGAGTGGAACTAGTTTAAAAAAATTAACACTCCAAAAAAAAATTAATTTTCTTATATACAGGGTTTTCAAAATTAAGTCGGTACTATTGCTAACTTGTTTATTTCTGGAGCTGCTGAGGCAATCAAATTAGAAAATTTGTGCCGACCTAATTTTGAACAACTTACCCCAGTATATATGTATAATACAACCAATTAAAGTAAATAAAGCATAAAACCCCAAGTAACAAATTCAAATCTTATTTTGAATTTTTGTAATGGCTGCTGGCTGTGCCATGGCTAGTGGAGTGAAATCGTTTTTAATGTCATTTAGGATAAAATAGGTTATTTGAATTATTTGGTTATCCGGTGCCTGATTTGGAAATTGATAGTAACAAAGCCAACGATGTGGATACAATTCTGTTGTGATCAAAGAGTGTATTTTTGAAAGTCTAAATTGAGGTGGTGCGCATTTCACTAATATGGAGCGTGCCAGCACTAAGTCCAATCCGTTAAAAATAGTAAAAATAGTACAAGATATTGCAGACTTACTTTTTTTAAAAACAAAATCTAGGTAAATTTTCCTATTAATGGCAACATTGCGCTGCGAGGAGTCCGAATTTGGATGTTTGATTTTATCGCTTCCGAGAATCCGAGTGATTTGTTGTTGACTTTTGTTTACGATTTTAGTGATTTTAGATTTTATGACAAAGCGAATTCCGATTATATATAATTCGATTCTTAGGTTTTCATAATCGGATGATGCCGATTATTTCAATAATCAGATTACCGATTATTTTTAATTCGAATTATCCCATCACTAGTGTTGACATAATGATGTTTACCAACAAATTTAAATTTTATTACATATCAACATCAATGTTTAGGAAATCAGCAGGCTGGGAATATGTCCTCCCAAAAAGTGCGTAAATATCGAGAGGACACTTATTTAATCATTCTTGCCGTTTTATTAAGTGGAACAACATAGAGTTTTAGTGAGTTATCGGGTGCATTTTTACTTATTTGGATTTCGATTTTGATTCTCGATACATTATGTTTGAAATCAACAATAGATGATTTTCTCTTTTAAAACGACAAAATATTACCAAAAATCAGAGAATGTCGTCAACTTCGACATTGTAGTAGCTTCATTACCATCATTTTTAATATGAAACGAGATATCCATATGCTTAAGTAGAAATAGAAATGTTTTTTACGAGGCTGGTTTGAAAAGTCCGTGCAAAGTCCGAGAGATGGCACCACCGGCGCGTATCGAGGTCATGTTTAGTTAGCATCTCTTGAATGAACGCACACCAAGTTTCAGCCATATTGGTCTATTTCTTTGTGTTTGGCATTCGTGTGAATCAAGGAAGTCGAGTGATTTTCAAGAAATGGACGAAAAGGAATTTCGTGTGGTGATTAAACATTACTTTATGAAAGGCAAAACGCCTCAGGAGACTAAAGAGAAGCTTGATAAACATTATGGTGACTTTGCACCTTCGATTAGAACAGCCATATGGGCACAAGTGACGCTGAACGTTCTGGACGGCCTGTGGAGGTTACGACTCCAGAAATCATTGATCAAATCCATGATATGGTGATGGATAACAGAAGAGTTAAGGTGCGTGAGATTGCTAGTGCTGTGGGCATCTCGACTGAATGAGTACATAATATTTTGCATAAACATTTGGACATGAGAAAGCTATCCGCAAGATGGGTGCCGCGATTGCTCACGCTTGACCAAAAACGGAATCGTGTGAAGTGTTGCAAGGATGGTTTGCAGCTGTTCCAGAAGAATCCGGAGAACTTTAAGCGTCGTTTCGTCACTGTGGATGAAACATGGATATACTCCTGAGACTAAACAACAATCTAAACAATGGGTTACCAAGGGGGAATCTGCACCAAAAAAGGCGAGGACCGTTCCTTCGGCCGGAAAGGTTATGGCGACTGTCTTTTGGGATTCGCAAGGGATAATCCTCATCGACTATCTGGAAAAGGGTAAAACCATTACAGGTGAATATTATTCATCGTTACTGGACCGTTTGAAAATCGAGCTGCAAGAAAAACGCCCGCGATTGGCCCACAAGAAAGTCCTTTTCCATCACGACAACGCACCAGCACACACCTCAGCAGTTGTGGTCGCAAAATTAATGGAAATAGGATTCCAACTCGTTTCGCATCTCCCCTATTCTCCAGACTTGGCTCCCTCGGACTACTATTTGTTCCCCAATTTGAAGAAATGGCTGGCGGGACAAAGATTTTATTCAAACGAGGAGGTGATTGCAGACACTAATGGATATTTTGCAGACTTGGACAAATCCTATTATTCGGAAGGGATCAACAAACTAGAACATCGTTGGACGAAGTGTATAAGCCTAAAAGGAGACTATGTCGAAAAATAAAAAAGGTTTACCCCAAACACATAAGTAGTTTTTATTTTTGCACGGACTTTTCAAACCAGCCTCGTATTATTCATTAATACGTAAAATAATTTTATTTTTTAATTTGTATGTAAAGTAAATTACCAAATTAATTAGACAGTTAAAAGCAGATAACTTTTCTTAGGCTCCTCCAAGACCAGGTCAACCACCTCAGAGGCCAACGCCTCCCGCTCAGTATCCACCAAACGCACAAGTTCCTTCACGTCAGCCTGACCATCCTAAGCAAGCTGGACTATTTTCTTCCCTCAAAGGTGGCGCTGGCAGTTTTTTGAAGAATCTTAAGGATACAAGTTCGAAGGTCATTTCTACAGTACAGCAGTACGTGAAAGTATTTAGTATTATTTAGTTTTATGTAGTAAAAAAGAAATATTCTACAACTTGAATTTACTCTTTGTGTTAATTTAAATCTTGGTTTAATGTTCTCGATAATAGATGGCGTCACGTTCTTGACCAATCTAAATGCACCCTTCCCGCAAAAATAAAACCAGATAAACTAATCAAAAGTTCATTAATCTGATGTGAGTTTATAAAAAAATATATTGAGTCACACGTCACATGAAGGAGAGAGGAGAGGCACATTTTTTCGAGTATTTAAGGAAGTCGACAACAAATTGTTTTGTAATCAAAAATTCCCTGTCCTTAAAAATATTCTAAATATTAAAATAAAAGTATGGCTGTCAAGTTCAGTTTCAAGGACAAGTTACAGTTCGCCAGAATGTCTTGTCACGAAATTTTTGTGTTGATTGGTAGGGATAGAACGGCAGAAAATGAAACTTTCTACATTTATAAGTGTTTATATTAATCACGTTTTTACCGAAAAAAAAAATAATAGGAGGCAATTGAGGAAAACGCAAGTGAGGTTCCACACAGTACTTGACTTTGTGGTTGTTAGAAATTTTCCAACATTCAAATATTTTGATAGTCTAGATAAATGGATTTTGAAAAAATGATCTTATTTCACGCTTACATTTGAAACTACACGGGTACATTTAAAATATCGGCTTAAAGACATTAATTAGTACAGATGACAATATGATCCGTCATCTTACTTTACCTCAATACTTAGAAATGCTATTTTAAACAAAACATTATCCATTATTTGAGCATCAATCCGAAATGTTATCAAAAGCAGCCTAGCTTCATTATAACTTGTAAAAGTAAACATAAAATGTTCACATAACCTAACCTAAATCAATGAGACGTACTCTCTTGTACACAATAAGTAGACCAATAGAAAATATGTTTACTGATACATCAAAAGGACTGCCCTATTATGCATTTTTAATTTGGTTTAATTTTAATGGGTTTTTATTCAGTTGTAAAAACCCAATGGTGAGTCCTAGAGAGGTTTTTTTTTTGGTTTTTGGTAATAAATTCTAATTTAAAATATTAATACTTAACTTCAATTATAGTGAAAGAACCCATTAAGCCATAGAAATTGCATCACTTAATAAAAAATGAGATTTTTCCAAAAAAAAAAATTAAAAAAATATTTCCATTTTTCATGGACGTAAGAAAGAAGAGAAAACACAACATCAAAAATATGTTTTTATACACTTTTTTTCCTTGTCTAGTGTTTTGTTTAGCCACCTTTAGGCTCTATCACTGACGCAATTCTGGTTGGCATTGAGTCAATCAAATTTTTTATGATTTCATCACTGGTCCCTCGATTGCACACGTTCTCAATTAGGCTTAGACGCTTAATTTTTTTCGTCATATTCGTCCAAAAGTTTTCTATACAGTTTAAATTGGGACTGTTTCCTGGCCATCCCAATGCTGAGATTCCATTTTTCGTTAAAATCTGCCTTACCTATCCAAAAACACAACCATACAGAAAAAAAGAAATGCAAAATTTTGTGGTGTAACATTTTTTTCAATCAGTAAATATGAGTATATTTACAGATTTAGGTCTGTAACATCGACCGGAATCGGCTTGAAAAACTGCGAAGACTTCAGTGCGAAAGATGATTTCTCTTTGAGGGAATCAAACTCGCTTCCAAAATTTTTATATATTTTTTGAAACTAAAGTTTATTTGGCCAATCCCAAAGTAGGAAAAACATCGCCAGATTATTACTTTTGCCGCATGTTTCACTGTTTTTAATGTGCGAATTCATGAAATCTTTTACTTGCATAACGTCTTACATATAGAGCACCATCAGGTCTAAAGCTGTTAAGTTTGCTTTCATATGGAAACATCATTTTTCTCCAGTCTTTTGATGTTCAATTTTCATATTGTTTCGCCAATTTAGGCGGAAAATACTTTTTTGGCTAGTTTTTTTGGTAAACTTAATTCCTATCTGCTAAATCCCTTAATATTTTCTCAACAGTTTGAAGCGATCTTCTAAAGACAGTCACATCATCAAGCGGTCTAATCGCTCATCTTTATTTTCCTTCCAGTATCTTTCTTCCGTTTTGTGCTGCCCTGAGAAAGATTTTTCTATAAAACCTTCACCACCGCTATTTCTCGCGAAGAAAACCTTACTTCAGCAAATATTAGAATTTTAGTTGACAGTTGTTTAAAATTCGACATGATACGGAATAATAAATTGTACTAGCCGTTTTTGTGTTAAAACTAAACTGAGAGTCATTGTTTGAGTTTGCTCTAATCCTAATAAGTAAACAAAACAATACCGTTTCAATTATACCAACGTTTAAAGCCTCAAAAATAATAGGTAATGCAATTTCTATGACCGCGACTGTATGTGTATATATATATATATATATATATATATATATATATATATATATATATAATATATATATATATATATATATATATATATATAATAGAATCTCGATAAGAGAAACGTAAACTATAGTGGAGTCTGTTCTAAGGTGATATACGCCCAAACTACGTAGAAAGTTAAAATAACGTTCTAAATGCAGTGAGCACGAATTACTTTGTTATTTTTCACTTAGTTTTTATGTATCTGCTACTGCAGTTTCGTAGGTTTTCTACATTTTCAAGCGTGATAATATAAACTAAGGTCGATTATTTATTGATTTATAACAAATTTCCAGATACAATTTGGAATTACCCATCATTAAATTACAATGAACTTAATTTAATTTATTATAGAGGGTTAAATGACATTATTGTTCCCCCTTTGAAGAAATACTTTTCAATATTTTCTTAGAATTTTTTACAAGTATTCCTTCTTTAAAGATATATCAAAAAAAACTTTTAAAATACGCCAAACAGGGTTGAATTCTGAACATCTGTTTGATTATTTAATAGGATTGTATCTTTATTTTTATTGTGCTTGTAGATCTGTATAGCTTCTAAAATATTTAATTTTCTTTCTTTTTGGGCTTTATGTAATATTTGTAGATTATTTATGTCTGGAAAAATATGATTTGTTTGATGGAAGTGGTTAGCAAAGTTGGAGTTTTCTTTCTTTAATCTAAGAGATGTTTGGTATTCTTTAAATCTAGTATCAAAATTTCTCCCTGTTTGGCCTATATAACAGCTATTACATTCATTACATGACAGTTTATAAACTCCAGAGTCTTTGTATTTATGAGTTTTGTCTTTTACATTGAAAAAGAGAAAGGAAAGTTTTTGGGGTGATTTAAAAGCGATATTTATGTTGTCTTTTGCGAGTATATATGCAATTTTATTAGAAATTGGTCCGAAATATGTCAATGGGAAAAAGTTTGTTTTTCATCGTTTTTAACTTGTGGATAAATATGTCTTAAATTTAGTTGTTTTTGCTTATTTTTAATTATGTTATATGTTTTTTTTTTCTGAAATCCGTTTATGGTGGACAATATTCTTGATTATATCTAATTCTTTCTCTAAATTTTGTTTATTTGAAGGGATGGAAAATGCTCTGTGAATCATGGATCTATAGGCTGCGAGTTTATGTGAGTTGGGGTGGTATGAATTATTGCGGATAGTGGTGTCTGTAAAAGTGGGCTTTCTAAAAATATCGATTGAGAGTTTATTGTTATCTTTGGTGATGGAGAGGTCTAGGAAGTTTATTTTATTATTCATTTCTGTTTCTAATGTGAATTTTATACTAGGATGTATTCTATTTAACGAATTTAGGGTGGATTGGGGGGATTCGTCGTCTCCTTTAAAACAGACCAATATGTCGTCTACATATCGACGCCATAAAACTATATCCTTTGCCTGCTGTGATTCTAGAAAATTGTTGTCAAAATCTGACATAAATATCTCGGCCATTAAGGGACTTAGTGGGGATCCCATGGCAAAGGCAAAATATATGAATTTAAAAGTTTTTTTAGATATATCTTTCGAGAATTTTTGTAAAAATATTAAAAAGTGTTTCTTCAAATTGGAAACAATAATGTCATTTCACCCTCTGTAATAAATTAATTTAAGTTCATTGATTTTAATGATGGGTAATTCCAAATTGTACCTGAAAACTTGTTATAAATCATAAATAAACCACCTTAGTTTGTAGTATCACGCTTGAAAATGTAAAAAGTAACGGACACCTCAATTATACAATTAAAATAACGTTAATTACTATATGGATTATTAGTAGTTAAAGCTTTTATTGAAATATGGTATGATCTTTAATATTATTTGAAAATTAAGTAACTAAAGAATATCCGCTTTTTCGATCTATTATAGACTTTTTAGTTGCATTTTTGTGACCTTTAATTCTGTTATTTTAACTCGAAAATCTCTATTTCGGATATTTTTATTTTGTCAGATCCGCTTTTTATTTTTTTTTTTTATCTGAGCTGAAGTTGAGTTGAGAGAACATATAAATTGTTGCAAACTTTTTAGACCGTCCAATGTATTTGTTATATTTTAGGAGTATGGGTAGAACCGACTTGGATATACATTATATAACCTCTAGAATAATAGTTATGCCATATCCTTCAGAGGGATTGGAATCAACATATAAAAGTAATTATATAGAAGATGTAAGACTGTTTTTAGATTCTAGGCATCCAAACTACAGGTAACCAAAAGTAGTTTTGTTACATCGTCGCTTTTAAGTATTGATTTTTTAATAATTTTTTTAGATATTCGGTGTACAATTTAACAAACAAACCTTACCAGGCAAAATTTGGTCAGGCTAGAATAGTAGATTGTTCTTTTGCCTATCCGGATTTTTTTAAGGCCCCACTGCTTAATTCAATGTACCTTTTGTGTGAAGACATTTACCAATATTTAGCAGGTAAATACTTTTTTTGATAATTTTCCCTAATACACTTTAAAAATACTGATAAAAACATTTTTCCTATATTAGATACGGATTCAAATTTTGTATAAATTTGAATTTATCATTTCTGGTAAAATTTCATACTAAAATCATCCATAAAAGTGTAGGTATTTACATTAACGATCTGCTAGAAAAGACCGGGAATCCAATCTACAGCTTTGCAGATGACAGTACGCTTATCTCTTCATTCACTTTGAACGCTCGGAGATCATCGGCTGCTCAGTGTGAATATCCGCAGACAGCAGGAAGTCATTCAACTTAACAAAGACCTGGAAGAAATTCTATCTTGGGGTGACAGTAACGCTGGAATTTAACGCTACAAAAACCCAGGCGGCAGTTTTTTCTAAAAAAGTTAACGTTGCTGAACCCGACATAATTATGTTGGGGCACTCCATTCCCCTAGCATCGTCACTCAATTTGTTGGGCGTTAATTTGGGAGCAAATATGTCCTGGCATGAACATGTTGCAGGCATAGCAAGGAGAGCTTCTCAAAAGTTGGGAATATTATTTCGAACCAGAAAGCTTTACACTCCACAACAACTGTTAATTCTTTACAAAGCTCAAATTCGACCAACTATGGAATACTGCTCCCATGTTTGGGGCTCCGTTCCCAAACATACACTGCATTTGTTGAATTCTGTTCAGGGAAGAGCTGTTCGTCTGATTGGAGACCCAGAACTGACCGGCGGCCTTGATTCGCTGGAACATTGAAGAACTGTTGGCGACTTGAGTCTATTATACAAGTATTTTTCATGGAGAGTGTTCGAAGGATGTAGCCCGCTTAATTCCTTCCAGAGCGGTGCAAACTTCTAAAATTTATAAGTATATGTCAAAAAATTCTATATCTAGATGTGTCCCATTATTTTATTACAGTCGACGAAGAAGCTTTATTGTCCTGAAGATGACTTAATGTTAATTCAAAACGTCGATAAGTAAAATAATGCGCCTTTAATTTGTTTGGCCCTCATCTAACCAAACTTAAATCCAAATTTTCATTTTCTGAATGTAGCTGTTTTAACTACCCATTACTTGTTAGGGAAGAAATAAATTCAAAGACGTACATCAGCAAAAGTTAAAGTTCGTAAAAAAGTATTTGTCTTTTACTCGCAAAATTATTTGTAATCCGAAAACATATACCATGAAGTTTTAGCTATGTGCTAATTTTTAGAACCACTGTATGGGGCTGTACATGCGTTATTAGCATCGGACAAAAAAAGTCTTGTTTGGTCCCTAACTCAAACACCTCTCCCCCTACTTATTATTTCTCATTATTTGTCATAGTTTGTCAGGGTTTTAACTAACTTTTAAATCACTAAAATAGCTAATAAACGAAATGGCAAGTATTGTTTGAAATTTTATATGGTAATCTTACTTTCTTTCTTATTTGTCCCTTGGCAAAGAAAGTCGACTCAGCCTAAAATACAGCTTTGTGAGCTTAACTTCTCTTGTAATTACAATCTCTTATAGCACATTCGTACCATAAATATTACATATTATTTACCATAATTATTTTTACCTCTATTAATCTTAATAATTACCTCTAAATTTAAAAATCATATCATAATAGGGATTTATTTACAGGTGACAGTCGAAATGTAGTTGTGATACATTGTACAGATGGTAAAGCTACGTCGGCGACATTAGTTTGTGCTCTTTTGATTTATTCTGGCTTATATGATGTTCCAGAAGATTCCTTACAAATGTTTGCGGTTAAAAGATGTCCTCCAAATATGCGACCTTCAGAATTAAGGTAATAATGCTTTTAACATATTTCTTGGGTAACGTGTTCACGTGGTAAAAAATTAACAGCTAACTTAACATTTGGCTCGGAGCTAGCCAAATATTGCTGTTTATATTAGAGATGCAATGGATAGTAATTTGGCCGGATGTCGAATATTCGGTCAGCACCTTGACCGGATATTCGGCCGCCGGATATTTGGTATATTCAAATGATGGCAAGTTATGTACTGTATCGATAATAAGTTCGCTATATATTTGTTATACTAGTATAAGATATTCCATGGAGAAGAAGGGAAAAAGGCCAGTACGTCATCTATGAAAAATCACGTTAAAAATAAACATGCGGAGCAATATACTGAGTTTATTGCCATTTCTGTTCCCACTGCTAGTGAATCTACGAATTTGTCGATTTTGGCGCAAAAGCAATTGGAAGAAACTGCAAAAAGAAAATTACTTTGGGATGTGAATGATGCAAAATCAAAACGTTATCATCATTTGACTGTAGAGATGATCGCATTAGACAATGTCCAATATAGAACGAGTTGGTTTTACTCGACTTCTTGAGAAAGCATTGCCTCGTTACAAAATCCCGAGTCGAACCTTCATAGCTAGAAAATTATACCGGATATTTATGACTGAATTCCTACTAAAATTGAAACAAATATTGCTAAAGCTACAGTTATTTCAGTCACTTCAGATTTGTGAACTTGTTTACATAATAATGCAAGTTTCTTGAGATTGGTTATCAACTTAATTTACCAGGTGTACAAGTATGAAATGCGGATTTTTTTTCTAAAAAAACATGTTAAATTCGGAAGAATGATAAAAAGTGCTTTATTCAAAGTATGCTCCATTGCTTGTTATACATTTTTGCCTTCTTTCGGGCAATTTGTGAATACCACGCCAGTAAAAATCTACCCCTTTTGCTGCGAACCATTCATCGAGCCATTTTCTCACATCTTCGTACGAACCAAAGCGCTGCTCAGCAAGTGCGTGACCTATCGATGCAAACAAGTGGTAATCGGAAGGAGCTAAGTCTGGTGAGTAAGCCGCATGGGGTATAACTTCCCAGCTGAGTGCTTCCAACGTGTCGCGAACTGGTTTTGCCGTATGTGATGGAGCAATGTTATGAAAATAAATGACTTTGTGTTGCCTCTTTCGGTATTCTGGCCTTTTTTCAAACAGCTAACGGTTCAAATCGGCCAATTGTTGTTGGTAACATTTAGTATTAACCGTTTCCTCAGGTTTTAACAGCTCATAATAGACCACGCCCCTCTGGTCTCACCAAACACAGAGCATCGTCTTTCTGCCAGAGCGATTTGGTCTTGCGGTCAATGTGGATGGTGCGCCTGGGTTACCCACGATTTTTTGCGCTTGGGATTCTCAAAATAAATACACTTTGCATCCCCTGTAATTTTACGATGCAAAAACGACTTCCTTTTGTACCGAGCGAGCAAAATGTCACACGTGTTTTTGCGCTTTTTTTCCATTTGCCTGTCGTTCAACTCATGTGGTACCCATCTACCGGTCTTCTGAATCTTTCCCATCTCTCGTAGCCTATTGGAAACAGCTTGTTGACTAACGCCCAATTGCTCGGCGAGTTGTTTTGTGTTTGCGTCCAACAATACTTGCAATTCCACATCTTCGTATTTTTTTGAAGGTTTTTCACGTTTCTTTGTCTGCAACATCGAAGTCACCACTTTTGAAACGCCGAAACCATCGTTCACACGTATTTTGCGATGGAGCATGTTCATCATAAGCTTCTCGAAGTAATCAACAGCAGTTTTCTTCAAATGAAAACATAAAATTAATGCTGTCCGCGAATGCTCTTTGTTCGGTATAAATTTCGACATATTGAACACAACACAACACTATGCACACACTTTTCCAATTTATCACTCGTGCGCGTCTAACACTTGTTGATGACACAACAAAATGGCGCAGTGTCAAATCTTTATAGCACAAACTGCATTCGTGCACCATCTGTTGTCTGAAATCCGCATTTCATACTTGTACACCTGGTATAAAGTTTATTTGGCTGATCCTAAAGTACGAAAAATATCCCCAGATCAATACACTTGCCTCATGTTTCACTGTTTTTAATGTGCAGGATTCGTGAAATCTTTCATGTGCACGACGTCTTATAGGAAGCACCATCAGAACTAGAGATGTAAATGTGCTTTCATCTGAGTACACTTTTCATATTGTTTCGCCAAATTCAGACGTGATTCCTTCATTTTTTTTTTATTGAGAAATGGTTTTTTGGCTGGTTTTTTTTGTCCATAAGCCTTTTTCCCTTAAGGGCCGACAGTCTCGACTTATATTAGCTAAATTCCTATCTGCTAGATCCCTTGATATTTTCTTAGCAGTTTTTGATGCGATATTTTAAAGGCAATCGCATCATCAAGGAGTGTAATCGCTCAACTAACTATCTTTCTTTTCCTTCCAGTATCTTTTTTCGCTCTGTGCTACCCTGAGAAAGATTTTTCTTTAAAACTGGCAGTTTACCCTCTTCGTTATTTCTCGTGAAGAAAACCTTTCAGCAAATGTTACAATTTTAAATTTTTCTGTTGTTTAACATTCGACATGATAACGTGGTTAAAACTAAACAGAGTCATTGTTTGAGTTTGCTCTAATCCTAGTAAGTAAACAAAAACAGTATCGTTCAATTATATCAACGTTTAGGATTAAATAACACAGGTATACAAAAAAAATTCTCTGTCTTTAAGTGAGACATGTGTTTTCCTAAGTATTTTTTTTATGCTGAATCCAAAAAATCATAAAAAAAGACATTCACCGTGAGGTTTTTTTTCAGAAAACACACTTAAAATTGCCAGAAAACTATTAAATTGAAAAAAATACATTTTAATAAATAATGTAAAACTGTATAATCATTAAAATTATGCAATAAAACTATTATTTCGGACATCTTTAAATGTTCTGAATCTACATTTATCATTAAAACTTAAAAATATTAGGTTTTAGTGTTCATGTCTAACAAAAAAACACGCGTTCACCACCTTTAACTAAGCTACGCAGCAAAAGGCTGTTTAAAATAAATATTTGCAACCGCTAAATTAAACAGTTGTTTTTAATTTTTATTAATATTGAACGAAACTATTATTTCCAGTGTTTTTTTGAAGTTCTTAATTCTGACTTGACATCAAAAAATAGTTTTATGTTCAGTTCCAACAAGCTTTTAACACTTACAACGGTGCTGTGTGGTTGGTAAAATGCTTTTTTAAGAATGCAGTGAAATAATAGTTTTGTTCAATGTTAATAAAAACTGAAAACAATTTTATATTTTATAAGATTACTTCGGTGTCTGTCTATCACACCCGATTTTCTCCGAAACTATTTGACATAGAAAGTTGAAATTTCGTACTAATATAGGAATTGATGGCCTCATCAGAGCCGTGTAGTTTTGTAAGTTAAATTTTGATTCAAGGGGTTAGTTTTGAGGGGCGAAATCGGAAGTGAAAAAAAAAATTTATACTAGGCCATCGAGTGTGGTGTCAAATGAAAGCTTGTGAAAACACAAGTAAAAAATGTATACACAATGTAATACTTGCGTACACTTTTCTTTGTATTATTTTTAAAAAATCGCGAAAAATCGCTGTCCCCCTACCTTATCTCGAAAAGTACTGATCAAACAATTTTGAAAAAATTCTGGAATATTCTCCACGGGGTATAGATTGAACGAAAATTATTACCAGTGCATTACCTTTAATAATTTATCTGGTATATAAAAAAATATAAATTTCAAGGTCATTAGTTTTCAGTAAAGATTGGAGACAAACTTTGTTGAAAAGTCATTTGGGGTGTGTTTTGTGAAGTTACTGATCATTTTATACCACTGTAACAAAATTTTTTATTTTAAAAGCAATTAACGTACGGAACACTAATTGTGCAAGTTCAACTTGCACTTGACCGGTTTTTTTTAATTTAGCTGTTGCACATATTTATTTTAAACACCATTTTGCTACGTAGTTTAGTTAAAGGTGGTGTACGCGTGTTTTTTGTTAAACATGAATACTAAAACTTAATATTTTTAAGTTTTGATAATAAATGTAGATTCAGAACGTTTAAAGATGTCCGAAACTAATAGTTTTATTCCATAATTTTAATAATTATACAGTTTTTATTTATTAAAATGCATTTTTTTTTCAATGTAATCGTTTTCTGGCAACTTTAAGTGTGTTTTCTGAAAAAAAAACCTCACGGTGAATGTCTTTTTTCTGGTTTTATGGATTCAGCATGAAAAACTACTTAAGAAAACACGTGTCTCACTTAAAGACAGAGATTTTTTTTGTATACCTGTGTAATAGGTGATGTAATTTCTATGAGTGAGGCTGTATTTATTTTGATTCTAAATAATTTAAAAAATACCTTCTAGATATAGGGTTTAAAAACGTTGAAAAAATACGCAATTTTTTTTTCAGTTTTTGTTAATAATTTAATTTAATTATTTAAGAACTGTACGATATTTTGATAATGGAACACTGTACGACAAAATATATGTTATAATTTTTTTTTGTTTTGTATTTTTCTAATGGTTTCGCTATAAAGAAAGACACTGGTGAACAAAAAAAGCGACTCAAACGATTTTGCTTTATTTAACACCAATCCTTGAATTTCATTTTCAAACAGTGGTAATATTTTTGGTATCATTAGAATGCCGATTTTCTACTCTTTTTAATAATATCAAAAACATTTGGTTTTCCAAAATATTAAAATGGTTTTACTCAATAGAACCGTTTTTGTGTCATTGTCAACACAACTCTAAGAAATCGTCACTTGACCGGCGGTGAGGTTCAGCAGGAGCTCCGATAAGTTCGTGGTCGGGCCGTCAGTCATTGGGCAGTTAGAAAAAGACTTAAAGAAGTTAACCTAACTCCGAAGAGACCAGCTAACGGACCCAAATTGACAGCAGCCCATCGACAAGCGCGACTCAGATTTGGCCGAGAACATGTCGACCGGACCTTAGAGCAATGACGCACCGTTTTATTCTCCGACGAGTACCGAATGTGCCTACATGGTAATGAAGGAAGAAGACGAGTCTATAGGAGGCCTGGGGTGCGCTATTCGCAGTGCTGCATTACTGAAACGGGCGCCTACGGAGGAAGTTTTGTCATGGTGTGGGGAGGCATCTTACTGAATGCGAAAACTGATTGTTTTCGTGACTGATGGGACTCGTAGCGGTGGATTAACTGCTCACCGGTATCCTGCGGGAACACGTTGTTCCTTACGCTGGGTTTGTTGGCGATAGCTTCGTGCTAATGCACGACAATGCGAGACCACATGCTGCTGCATATGTGCGGCAATACTCGGCGTAAGTAGGAATATCCACATTAGATTGGCCTGCGCGGAGTCCTGACCTCAATCAAATCGAGCACATGTGAAATGAGCTCAAAAGAAGGGCTCGAAATCCAACCCCTACATCGCTGAGGGACTTAAAGGTTGCGATGGCCGAAGAATGGGAAAGAATCCGACAGACAGTGGTTAAAAAGCTCACCCGCTTAATGAAGAACCGGCTCGAAGCAGTAATAAGGGCTAGGGAATAATACAAAATATTGATTTTGGTTTTTATCAATATATTTAATTGTTAAACTCAAAATTTGTTTGATTTTCCTTTCCCTTACTTCTATTTCCATCCTTGTTCGCCTTGTTTCCCCTTTCAATCATTTTAATCAGTAAAAAGCATGAGGTATGCTATGGAATTTGGTATCATTAGAAAGAGAATAGAATTGGCTTTCAAATGATACTAAAATCCGTAAAAATATATGAACACTAAATTCTAGAGTCCGTGGTAAACGAAGCCAAATAGTTTGAATCGATTTTTTTTGCTCACCAGTGTATTTAGTGTGTAAATCCATCTCGCCCTTGACAGATTTATCTTCAGTAATTTTTAACACTAATGTACAAAACATAAAATTTAATATTTTTCAGGTATCTATATTATCTTGCAGACATTGTCAGAAACCCTCCCTTATATCCTCATTACAACCCAGTAACCCTAGTCTCACTTCAGATGCAGCCGATCCCTCTTTTTACAAAAGTAAGAGATGGCTGCAGACCCTACTTAGAAGTTTACAGTGAAAACCGGTGTATGTACTCAAGCCTACAAGACTACGAGAGAATGAGGTTATATAATATTTCTGACGGAAAATGTCTGCTTCCTATCAATGTTACTGTGTGTGGAGATGTTTGCATAATAATCTATCACGCAAGAAATATACTTGGAGGGGTCATGACGCAGGGTAAAGCCACAGGGATTAAAATATGTCAAATGCAGTTACATACAGGGTATATTCCGGAAGAAGAGACGTCAATACGCTTCCCAAAATCGGAATTGGATGAGCTTTCTGATGGACAAGACCATTATCAGCAGAGTTTCACAGTCACACTAAACGTGTTTGTTGGAGATACAGAGAGGAAACCTTCCCAGCCAGCTCCCTGGCAAACAGATCAGACTGAACGCGTATCAGATACAATGTTTACCTCTCAAATAGAGAAAGACGAGACGATAGATAACTTTAGGAGCAAACCAAATAGGAAACCGGTAAGTGAAAGATCTGTTAAGTTTTTTTTCTTTTTTAAGATTGCCTAAAGGAGCATCAAATTTATGCTTTTGGAATAAATCTTTTTTAACTAGGAATAAAAATTTAAACAACTGTTTAAGATCACCACTTGTGTTTATTATATTATTGCTGACAATTGTTTCGACACACTGTGTCTTCTTCTGGAGCAAGATGTAAATTAACCACAAAGTATGTTACAGAATATTTAATTTACCTAATTACAAGTACTAAATTCATTAATAATATTTACCTTAACACCTAGAACAACTTCAAAAAAGGAGACTCTCCCCCATCTAATTAATCGTTGAGTAATAAACCTGAGGATTTTTTCTGGTTAATTTCTACCTGTTCTAAACAATTCAGTAATTTCCCTTTCTTTCCATTATGCAAAATTCTGAAATCTTTATTGAGCGTATGATTTTCATCTGTTAAATGTTTAGCGTAAAAATCTGTTATTTTTCATTCTATAGCTTTGTTTATGTTCCTTTATTCTTTTATGAAAAGATCTGCCTGTTTATCCTATGTAGGTTTTATTGCACAGCATAATTCGTAAACCTCAATATCAATCTTATCGTTAAATTCGAAATAATTCTGGTCTAAACACAATGTTAAGATGTCTAATATTTCTTGTTTAATTATTGGGTTAACATTATTTTTATTGAGTAATCTTTGAACCAAAATTATAGCATCTGATGGTGGTATATTAGGAAAGAGTCCAATTTTATCTGAAGTTTTCCTGGACCATTTAGAAGAACAAATCAGTAATTCTCAACTTTTTAAAAATTTCTTTTATTGGTACCGGTATGTAGATGACATATTGACGTGCTTTACCGGCACACATCGACAATTAAAACTATTTCTAGATTATATTAACCAACTTCATAATATATATTATTTTTACAACAGAAATAGAAACAAATAAATCGATTAATTTCCTAGATTTAAAAATATCAAACAAAATAAATAAACATGATTTTGAAATCTTTCATGAACCAACATACTCAGATATAACTATACACGCTAATTCTAACCATCCGTTCAAACATAAAATCTCGGCTTATAATAGTTTCATCCATAGACTAATAAATACACCATTAACTGAAGAAAATTTTCGGAAAGAATTAAATATTATAAAACCAAATTAGTATAAACAATGGGTACAGGAGTGATTTTGTAGATAATATTTTAATGAAAAAACAATTTAAAAAAGCAGTGTGGTGTACCAGTATAAACAACTAAACAAAGATAAGTTTCATACACTCACTTATACCGGTAAATTGACTAATAAAATTCAAAATTTTTTCCATAAAAATCATGCAAATATTGCTTTTCGTATCAATAACACATTAGCTGGACATATTAAAAATAATAAAAGTAAAACAAAAATAACCGTCAAGTGCAAATTGAACTTGCGCAATTAGTGTTCCGTACGTTGACTGCTTTTAGAATAAAAAAATTTGTTACGGTGGTATAAAATGATCAGTGACTTCACAAAACACACCCCAAATGAGTTTTCAACAAAGTTTGTTTCCAATCTTTACTGAAATCTGATGACCTTGGTTTTTTTTTATATATACCAGATAAATTATTAAAGGTAATGCGCTCGTAATAATTTTCGTGCAATGAACACCCCGTGGAGAATATTCCAGAATTTTTTCAAAATTTTTTGATAAGTACTTTTCGAGATAAGGCGAGGGACAGTGATTTTTCGCGATTTTTTAAAAAATAATACAAAGAAAAGTGCGCGCAAGTATTACATTATATATATTTTTACTCGTGTTTTCACAAGCTTTCATTTGACACCACACTCGATGACCTAGTAAAAAAAATTTTTTTTCACTTCTGATTTCACCCCCCAAAACTAACCCCTTAAGTCAAAATTTAACTCTCAAAACTACATGGCTCTGATGAGGCCATCAATTCCTATATTATTACCAAATTTCAACTTTCTATGTCAAATAGTTTTCGGAGAGAAAATCGGGTGTGACAGGCAGACAGACAGACCGACAGACACCGAAGTGATCTTATAAGTGTTCCGTACGGAACACTAAAAAGAAAATAAAACGGGAGTTTACGAATTATGCTGTGGCACTTGCAATAAAACCTACATAGGACAAACAGGCAGATCTTTTCATAAAAGAATAAAGGAACATAAACAAAGCTATAGAATGAAAAATAACAGATCTCATTAGGCTAAACATTTAACAGATGAAAATCATACGTTCAATGAAGATTTCAGAATTTTGCATAATGGAAAGGAAGGGAAATTACTGAATTGTTTAGAACAGGTAGAAATTTACCAGAAAAAATCCTCAGGTTTATTACTCAACGATCAATTAGATGGGGAGGGTCTCCTTTACTGAACTTGTTCTAGTTATTAAGGTAAATATTGATAATGAATTTAGTACTTGTAACTAGGTAAATTATATATTTTGTAACATACTTCGTAGTTAATTTACATCTTGCTCTAGAAAAAGACACAGTGTGTCAAAACAATTGTCAGCAATAATATAATAAAACATAAGTGGTGATCTTAAACAGTTGTTTAAATTTTTATTCCTACTAAGTTGGGAATGTGGAATCTTTGGCACAATGATACTACTCAGTATATATCACCACTACACCAAACACTTTATTTTTGCACTCGACGCGCGTTTCGCTAACCATGTTAGCTTCATCAGGAGTGATGATTGACTAAAGCTAAACTACAAATCTACCCTATTTATACTTAGCCTAACCCTTGAATTATTCAAGCGGAACTAATGACATAGGCAAGGCCATCAGTTCCGGTCAAGTAACCAGTAGAGGGGACTATAAGGAATAGGCCCTCTTTATTTAAACTACTTTTACATTTTATAATTTCCATACTTTCGTATGCGTTCAACAATCTCCTATCAGATACATTTTTTATTAATCTTAGATTATCTAATGTTACAGTATGATCAGCTTCAAGGGCATGTTCGGCAATGCTAAACTTTTCTGTTCTATTGTATTTTAAGTGTGCTAAGTGTTCTTTAAATCTTGTTTTAATTGACCTTTTAGTTTGCCCAACATACTTTTTGTCACAATCATTACAACTAATTTCATAAAGTCCACTTTTCTCACAATTAGGAATCTTATCTTTGGGATTTCCTAAGATATTCCTCAGATTGTCTGATGACTTATAGACTAAGGTGAGGCCTACCTTATTAAATACCTTATCGAGTCCCTTGCTATATTTCGGATTATATGGTATGGAGACATACTTGATGTTATTTTCTTCGCGTGTAAAAAAGGTGGAATTCTGAACATTAAACCTAAACTTATGTCTATTTATTAGCTTATTTACTAAGTCATCGTCATAACCATTAACTCTAGTTATATTTCTAATACGATTCCTTTCTTTATTAAAGTTTACTCTATTCAGAGGGAAAGTGACCAAACGATGAACTAAAAAATGTAATGAGGCTAATTTATGTTGTTTGCAATGAAATGAATCATTAGGAATATATCTATCTGTTACTGTGTCCTTCCTATAGATATCAAATTCTAATCTATTATTATTTTTAATAATTAAAATATCTAGAAAAGGCAATTGTCCTTTGTTCTCAACTTCGTAAGTGAATTTAATGGAATCATACCGGCTATTTAATTTAGAAACAAAATCATCAATGTTTGCTTTCTTTGTATCAAAAATCGCGAAAATATCATCCACATACCTATACCATACCCTTGGGAAATATTCGAATTCTTGACTGGCTTCGATTTCAAACTTACTCATGAATAAATTGGCTATGAAAGGTGATAAGCAATTACCCATAGCTGTTCCTTCTTTCTGAACATAAAATTGATTGTTATATTGGAAATAATTTTGTTCCATACAAAGTTTAGATAATGTTAAGTATTCACGAATAATTTCGTCTTCAAAGTCATTCATTTTAAGTAATTCTTCGAGATATTGTAAAGTTTGTGGAATTGGCACACTTGGGAACAAAGAACTAACATCAAAAGAAATTAAGACTTCACCTTCATTAAGAACTAGATTTTTTGTTTTATTAATGAATTCTAACGAATTCTTCTCTGCGAAAGTATTTAACGGTAACTTCTCAAGTTCTTTTGATAACCATTTGGATATTAAATATGTGGGTGATCCGACCGATGAAACAATGGGTCGCATTGCTTTTCCAGGTTTGTGAATTTTGGGTAAGCAATACAATTTTGGTATGGTCGGATTACTCACATTTAATTTAAATTTTAGCGAATCGGAAACAAGGTTCTTACATTTTTTAAAGAATTTTTAACCTCTGATATCATTCTTGGTAATGGATTTCTTACTACCTTTTCATAAGGGCCAGATTCGATAAGATTATCTACGCGTTCAAAGTAATCTTTCTTATCCAATATAACAACCTTATTTCCTTTATCCGCTTTTAAGTAGAAAACATCTTTCTTTTTCAATCCTTTAACTACTTTTATGTCTTTTCGTGAATTAGAATTTGTGTTGTTAACCATGTTTTTCGATATTTGAATGCGACATGCTTCCCTAACAAATGATTTACTATTTTCTGGAAGTGTACTAATGGAACTTTCAATGTGAGCAACTATTTCTGATAAATTATCTCTAGGAGGGGGTACTGCAAAGTTAAGACCTTTGTTTAAGATGTGAATTTCATTTTGTGTAAAGGATTGAGATGAATGATTTTCTACAATATTAACGAGTTCCTGAGGACTATTTTTCTTCGGCAAGAACTTTTTTAATTTTTTACTTAGAATAGAGAATTTCTTTTTATATTGAATATCAATAACTAAAAACATTTTCCTCTGGAACTCGCTCCATACTTCATATTCAATATTGTTTAATCCTGAAGTAAGTTTTTTGAATATGCTGTATGATTCTACTTCTAACATACTACGTTTTGTGTACAAATTCTTGATTTCTAAGTCAAGCCATTTTTGTTTAGCAAAGAATGAAACTTTTTCTGAAATGTTTGATTTTGGTAAATTAACCTTAATAAAATTAGGAAAAACTTTAAATTTCTTGCATGACTTTAAAAACCAAATATCTGCACCTACTAGTCTAATCTTACTACTGTACTTACGATAAAGGTTTAATTCCGTTGACCGTGAAGCCATCTCAACTAAGTTGGGAATGTGGAATCTTTGGCACAATGATACTACTCAGTATATATCACCACTACACCAAACACTTTATTTTTGCACTCGACGCGCGTTTCGCTAACCATGTTAGCTTCATCAGGAGCGATGATTGACTATTCTTTATAGTCCCCTCTATTGGTTACTTGACCAGAACTGATGGCTTTGCCTATGTCATTAGTTCCGCTTGAGTAATTCAAGGGTTAGGCTAAGTATAAATAGGGTAGATTTGTAGTTTAGCTTTAGTCAATCATCGCGCCTGATGAAGCTAACATGGTTAGCGAAACGCGCGTCGAGTGCAAAAATAAAGTGTTTGGTGTAGTGGTGATATATACTGAGTAGTTTTTATTCCTAGTTATTATGGATCTCCATCAAGTAACGGCTAAGTCAGTACAGTATTTAAATCTTTTTTAACGTGATCTCAATAAAACTTAAACAACCTTTTTACGTACTACTCAGTATATATCACCACTACATCAAACACTATTTTTTTGCACTCGGCGCGCGTTTCGCTAACCATATTACCTTCATCAGAAACGATGATTGACTAAAGCTAAAATACAAATCTACCATATTTACTCAGGAGGAAGTAATGAGATAGGTGAGGACATCAGTTTCGGTCAAGTATCCAGTAGAGGGGACTATAAGGAATAGGCCCTCTGTCTTTATTTAAACTACATTATATAATTTCCATACTTTCGTATGCGTTCCACAATATCCTATCAGATACATTTTTAATTAATCTTAGTTTATCTAATACTACAGTATGACCAGCTTCAATGTGCTGAATATTCTTTAAATCGTGTTTTAACTGACCTTTTAGTTTGCTTAACGTACTTTTTGTCGCAATGGATGTAAATACAATTTCTTAAGTTGTTGACTAGTGTAAGTTTAAAATATCACTGCTATAACTATGAAGGTAAATCAAATATAAATTGGAATTCTTTTGTTAAAAATTAATTGTTACAATAGTCAAAAAACCTTATTTTTCTATATATTCTCCGCTGACCAAAACACATTTTTTCTGCCAGAAAGGAAGATTTATTATAGGGCCAAATAAATAAAATTCGCAAAGGCGACAAAATTCGCTTTTGTTCGCCGGGTGTTCCAAGGATTTCCAGTACATTTGTTTCAATTTTTGTTGAGTCATTGCGGCTGTGTGGGGCCGAACATTGTCGTGAAGCAGTTCCACACTCCGAATGGACATGTCTCGCCTTTTTCTCGAGAAGCGAGTTTAACTTAAGCGGCAGCGTTAATGTTACGTCGCTCACAGAGAAATCAACCGCTTTAATGTTCGAATCCGTGATCCTGCTCCGAGGTCTGCGAGAATGACTTAAATTTTCGAGTGTTTTCCGGTCATAAGAAAATTTCTTGTGCCAGCCGTAGACTTGAGTTTACGAAAACGTCTTTTTACCGAACTCTTTCGTCAATCTTTGCAAAATTTTTAAAGATTTTACATTTTCTAGCGTTAAAAATTTGATAATTGCTCAATCGACACTGGTACCTCCTGCCCTGACATGGCGCTATTAACGACAAAATCGATCGAGAGAGTCGAGCGGGTAGTCTCTTCCACTCCTGACACCTCTATTCAACTAATAGTGAGAGTGCGAGGCGAGCGGATTACCTCACAAGAATTTAGAGAAAAATTCTGGTTTATATTTGATTTACCCTCGTATTAAGTTGAAAAAAGGATTTTGCTAATTAGTAATATCCTCTACTAGGTACAACGACCACCAAGACCTGAAAGACCCTCCAGACCCGAACCACCACAGGTCGAGCCTGCGCCTGCCAGAGAAGAACCGAAAGATATTAATATTCCTAAGGTTGAAACTGAACAAATTATAGAACAAGAAGTTATATTTGTAGAGGAAGCTGTCGATTTGCTTAATTTAAATAGTGGACCGACGGTGGCACAGAATGTTGTCAAACCGTCTCCGAGCTCCAATTTTGATCTCCTTGTTGGTTTAGGTAAGTTTACAATATAATTTTTTTAGTCTCTTCGTAAGGATATTTATGGAAGAAACCAAAAAGATTTGATGGTAGATGTAGCTTAGTTCAGTATATGCTTCCACCACTTCTAATAATACTGAAAATAAATCTGGATACTGTAAATACGAGGCTGGTTTGAAAAGTCCGTGCAAAAAATAAAAACTACTTATGTGTTTGGGGTAAACCTTTTTTATTTTTCGACATAATCTCCTTTTAGGCTTATACACTTCGTCCAACGATGTTCTAGTTTGTTGATCCCTTCCGAATAATAGGATTTGTCCAAGTCTGCAAAATATCCATTAGTGTCTGCAATCACCTCCTCGTTTGAGTAAAATCTTTGTCCAGCCAGCCATTTCTTCAAATTGGGGAACAAATAGTAGTCCGAGGGAGCCAAGTCTGGAGAATAGGGGGGATGTGCGACCACAACTGCTGAGGTGTGTGCTGGTGCGTTGTCGTGATGGAAAAGGACTTTCTTGTGGGCCAATCGCAGGCGTTTTTCTTGCAGCTCCGTTTTCAAACGGTCCAATAACGATGAATAATATTCACCTGTAATAGTGTTACCCTTTTCCAGATAGTCAATGAGGATTATCCCTTGCGAATCCCAAAAGACAGTTGCCATAACCTTTCCGGCCAAAGGAACGGTCTTCGCCTTTTTTGGTGCAGATTCCCCC
This sequence comes from Pachyrhynchus sulphureomaculatus, assembly GCA_019049505.1. NCBI lineage: Eukaryota > Metazoa > Arthropoda > Insecta > Coleoptera > Curculionidae > Pachyrhynchus > Pachyrhynchus sulphureomaculatus. Next base: position 183,772,116 of record CM032456.1, on the reverse strand, counting down.
TTGGTAACCCATTGTTTAGATTGTTGTTTGGTCTCAGGAGTATAGTAATGTATCCATATTTCATCCACAGTGACGACACGACGCTTAAAGTCCTCCGGATTCTTCTGGAACAGCTGCAAACCATCCTTGCAACACTTCACACGATTCCGTTTTTGGTCAAGCGTGAGCAATCGCGGCACCCATCTTGCGGATAGCTTTCTCATGTCCAAATGTTTATGCAAAATATTATGTACCGGTTCAGTCGAGATGCCCACAGCACTAGCAATCTCACGCACCTTAACTCTTCTATCATCCATCACCATATCATGGATTTGATCAATGATTTCTGGAGTCGTAACCTCCACAGGCCGTCCAGAACGTTCAACGTCACTTGTGCCCATATGGCCAGTCCGAAAATTTTGAAACCACTTTATAAACTGTTCTAATCGAAGGTGCAGAGTCACCATAATGTTTATCAAGCTTCTCTTTAGTCTCCTGAGGCGTTTTGCCTTTCATAAAGTAATGTTTAATCACCACACGAAATTCTTTTTCGTCCATTTCTTGAAAATCACTCGACTTCCTTGATTCACACGAATGCCAAACACAAAGAAATAGACCAATATGGCTGAAACTTGGTGTGCGTTCATTCAAGATATGCTACTAACTAAACATGACCTCGACACGCGCCGGTGGTGCCATCTCTCGGACTTTGCACGGACTTTTCAAACCAGCCTCGTAGTTCAAGGTGTATTATTTAATTTTAGTATAGTCATAGTAGAAGTATTACTATATTAAAAATTAACAGAATATTTATGTAAATACTATGTGTTATACTCGTACAAAATAAAATCTGTCAAGTAAAAAACGTGACCCCTCGTATTCTTGAAAAAATGTTGTTTCGAAAACATTTGTTGTCATCAGTGTATTCTTTGGTGTGGTAACAATAGCTCAATTACTTTAGTAAATTGTCCAATCGCCTCTAGCCTCAATAATCGCCTGTCATCTGCGAGGCATGCTGTCGGCGAGATTTTCGGCATACTATGCAAATTTGTTTAGTAGTTGTTCAGATTTAAAAATATTTTGGACAGTTATTGAATTTCTTTAAATGTATTTAACTTTTTTTGTATTGTATGGCACCGTTTTGAAATAAAGTGGTCAAAAATTGAACTCACCCTCCATTTTTTCATCAAAGTACATTTAATATTTAAGGCAGGGATGTACCAATGTATAGATAACTTTATTTACTATTAAATTATGTGTTAATGGCTTGATGAGAAGTTATATAGAAAATAAAATTGTTACAAACAATAAACTTCTAAGAATTCATATTTTTCTGAATTTAATTTGGGATAGTGCTTCTGAACAAAGAATTGAATCGCTAGAATTGCATCTATCAAAAATGAATTGTCGCGGACACGTTCTAACTCGACAGACTGTAGTAAAATACTGACTCTTGAATAGTATAGATTTTTCCGTTTGGCTACAAATATTTTTGGAAAATAAAAAATTTTATTTTAATCAACTAAGAAGGAAGTCCTGAGGTGACGCCACGAAAATTTATTGAATATCAAACAATTCGATGGTACTAATATATTTTGTAGTTGATAAGGGTTATAGCTACTAATATATTTGATCCTGAAAATTTGTGTTTTTTCATTTTTAAAGCAAAATTTTTTAGGGATTACCAAAGAAGTTTTTTTACCTTGCATTTTTCTGTCCTTCAGTTCTGCTCTATCGGAAATGTCAGTTTTAGGTATTTTAAATCTTCGGTATCATCTCGATTTTTTCCAAGTCAAGTTTCTCATTTGTTGTAACCTTTTTAACCAGCCAGTTTATAAAAATATATAAATTAATACTTTCTATAGGTTATCATGCCATAAAAAATTTGAAGAAGAGAAAAAATAATCTTTGTGTATACTTATATGTTTTTGTATATAAATATCATCAATCGCCGATTTCAAATTCTTGCTCATCTCTCATCTTTCGACAGGAACTAGAACAACCGTTTTATACTTAGCCTTTAAACATACTGACTAGGGGAAAGTTAGCGACAAGATCAGCCGAACATGTCTAAAAGAAATTTTAATTTGGTTACTTGTGATCAAACTCGAAATTGCCATTTTTTTGGGTAGAGGTTTAAAAATAAATTAACATTTAATGGAATAAACGCAGCATTTTAGCCCACCCGGTATGTGTCAATGTTTTGTTATATTTTAGGTGATGACAGTACTACAAATACTGATGCGTTTTCGGCTTTTACTTCAGCACCTGTTAGCAATAATAACCCTTCTCGGAAGCAGCCTAACACAAGTGATATCTTTGATCCTTTCGGATCTCTAGGAGGCGCAGGGGATAGTACGAATCTTTTAGGTGGTTGGAGTAATTTTAATAGTACTAATAGTACGGCTTCCAGTATAAACAATAATCAGCAGTCTCCTAAACCAAATGTAACGCCACAACAAAATTTAGAAGGGAATAAAAAGGACTTTTTCGCAGATATTGGTCAGTTTAAACTTTTTGATATTTTGTTATGTTTTATATTCTTTGGTTATTTTTTTTTTTACTACTGTTACCAATTTCAAAAATGAACATTTTACTATGTTTACCAACATTAGAGAGATTTTGCAACGCTTATTTTGGCAGGCATTGTCTTTATCTTTATTTGAAGCATGCGCCCACGATTTGGAGCTTGCACAGTATTGAAACAAAATAAGAGAAACCTTTATTAATGATAACGATTTTCCTTATTTAGGAAGGTATAAGAGAGGTTATTTGAAGTTCGTTATTCTTGTTGCTATTATGATAGAGCCTGTTTTTTTCCTACTTAGGTATATAAACCACTGAGAAAATTGAAATTATAATCTTGTATTGCAAATAACACTGACAACACTTAATTAGTGGTCAGATTATGTTGGGATTTTGCAATCTTTGGCATAATAGCATTACAATGTGTGTAGTGCTAATTTCAAATGAAATTTTATTTATCGCCCATTCATATTAACTTGGAAATATTGAAGGAAGTGATAGAAACTTGCTAGATACAACTTTAATTTAGAAACTTGTATTGGCGCATCAAATTCTGGTTTGCTTAACCGTAATATGAATTTTAAAAAATCCCCTAAGTTTATAGAAGATGAATACTAACCTAACCCTGCAATTTCTTTGCATTAATACTGCGCATGCTTGAGATAACGATAAGGATGAAGGAATGTGAAAAATGAGCGTTGTAAAATCTCTATTTACACAATTCACACAGAACATAAAAGTAAATACATTTGTTGTTTCACACTTTACTACTATTTAGAAACATATATTGTGCATCCCTATAGAAGACTAAAGAGTAACTTTTTAAGTTATTTTCAAACATAATAATAACAAGTTATACATTATTGAAAATATAAAAGATTATGTTGTATAATTTGAGAGGAATATACTACAGGGCGTTCTGAATGAAATAAGACAGTTTTCCTGTACATGAAAATTTTATTTTTAGTATAACCTAATAAAATTTATTCGTGAAAACATCTTAATTTCTTCTTCCATTCTAAACTTATTTAACTTTAAAATGTAGATCGCAATCCTTGATAGGGAATTAAAGAAATACATGTTAAACTGAAAAAATATTTTACAGGCAATCTTGGTGGTTTAAACTTTGGCTCAACGCAACAAAAAATGGCATCACCTTCAGTAACGCCTACTAGCGGTAGTAGGACGCCAAACACTATTCCAACTACTCCCTATAATCAATCGGCAACTACGACTCCACAGCATCATGCTAAGTCTCCTGCAGGTCCAGATTACAATAGGTAAGACAATCCTTCTTTTGTGATATATTGAACATTTTAGCGCCAATGACTGGACGATAGATAGTTCCAGTCGGTATTTTGATGTATTTCAACAAAACTACTCGGTATACATGAAAGCTGAATTTGAAACATTCTCGTAAAATAACGATTTTTTTGGCAGCACGCGAACAATAAAGTTAATTTTAACAAATTAACGATTGTTTGAAACACACACTGTCTTCTTCAGAAGTGTATTAAGAGTAACTAAACTATTTTAAATAGTAATGTAAGTAATATGTTCCTTAAACTATAATTTATACCTGTTTTGGGTTAATGATTTTATTATATTATGTATAGTTATATTTGATTCGAGACATGTCAATCAGAGTAACTTAAGTATAATTTAATCTACCTAATGTAAAGAAGCCAGTCTGCCTGAAAACAATTATCAATAATTAATATTCTCCTTTTCATATATATATATATATATATATATATATATATATATATATATATATATATATATATATATATATATATATTTTATGGGTCTAGCACACGTGCTACAGGGAAGTTCCTAAAGCGCTACAGGAGCGACACGTGTGCGGAGAAAGCGATTCACGTTGTTCTTGAATCGCTGTAGATTGTACTCGATGGGAAACACAGTCCTGGGCAAACTATTCCAAAGATATGATGTTCTCCATATAAAAGACTACTTGAAAAGCGTTGTACGAGGAGTAATAAGCTGAACCTCATACGGATGTGAAGTATTAGCGCGACGTGTACTTCTAACATGCACCGCTCTGGGAAGAATTAAGCGGGCCACATCCTTTGAACACTTTCCATGAAAGTACTTGTAAAATAGGCTCAAGTCGCCAACTGCTCTTCGATGCTCCAGCGAATCAAGGCCGTCGGTCAGTTCCGGGTGTCCAATCAGACGAACAGCTCTTCTCTGGATAGAATCCAACAAATGCAGTGTATGTTTGGGAGCGGAGCTCCAAACATGGGAGCAGTATTCCATAGTTGGTCGAATTTGAGCTTTGTAAAGAATTAGCAGTTGTTGTGGAGTGTAAAGCTTTCTGGTTCGAAACAATATTCCCAACTTTCGAGCAGCTCTCCTTGCTATACCTGCAACATGTTCATGCCAGGACATATTTGCTCCCAAATTAACGCCTAACAGATTGAGTGACGATGTTAGAGGGATGGAGTGCCCCGACATAACTATGTCGGGTTCTGCAACGTTAATTTTTTTAGAAAAAACTGCCGCCTGGGTTTTTGTAGCGTTAAATTCCACCTGGTTACTGTCACCCCCAAGATAGAATTTCTTCCAGGTCTTTGTTGAGTTGAATGACTTCCTGCTGTCTGCGGATATTCGTCTGAGAAGCCGATGTCCGAGCGGTCAAAGTGAATGAAGAGATAAGTATACTGTCATCTGCAAAGCTGTAGATTGGATTCTCGGTCTTTTCCAGCAGATCGTTAATATCAATGAGGAAGAGAGTAGGAGACAGTATGGAGCCTTGGGGCACACCGGCGTTGATAGTGAAGGTGTTAGAAAGAAATCCGTCGACTGCCACTCGTAAAGAACGCTCTCTGAGGAAACATGAGAGCCACAAACAGAACTTTTCAGACATACCATAAGAACGTAGCTTAGCCAACAGCCCATCGTGCCAAACACGGTCGAATGCCTTGGATATGTCAAGAGCAACCGCTCGAGATTCTCCAAAGTGTTCAACTGCGTTGTTCCAAACATGTGTTACATAAGTCAAAAGATCTCCTGTTGATCTATTTTTACGAAAGCCATATTGGTGATCACTAATAATGTTGAATCCTTCAAGATATTTTAGAAGATGCTGATTGATAGCCTTTTCCATGACTTTCGATATTATTGAGAGTAGTGCGATTGGTCGGTAGTTATTTGGCAAGGTCTTCTTGCCTTTTTTAGGTATCGGCTGAACTGTGGCACATTTCCAGCAGGAAGGACATATTCCCTTTCTGTAGGATAGGTTGAAAAGTCTGCAGAAAACTGGTGTTAGTTCCCTCGCACAGTTCTTGAGAACTATGGCAGGTATTCCGTCAGCGCCAGAAGCCTTTTTGGTGTCGAGCTTCATCAAAATACGTTCTATGATACGCTGTCTGAAGACAATATCGGGCATCCTTGACTGCACTATGGGAATAGTAGGTGGTGTTTTTCCTTGGAAATCGACAGTAGAATGTGAAGCAAAGAGTTCAGCCAACAAGTTCGCTTTCTCAACAGGTGTCGTTGCAATAGAATTATCTGGCCGTGTGAGTGGTGGTATGGTGGATTTGGTGAAATTTTGACTAACTGCCTTAGCGACTGACCAAAAGGACCTGAAATTGCCGGGACAAGCGAGAAGTTTGTTTCTAATCCGTTGATTGTGTACCTCCTTGGTTTCGTCGATAATTTCTTTGCATCTGTTCCTGGCACGAACAAAGGTGTTATGATTTATGGTGTTAGGATCTTCCCGCCACTGTCGGTATGCAAGATGTTTTAGAAGCAACAGCCTCTTTGCATTTTCGGTCAAACCAAGGCTTGCCGTTGGAAGGGCATTTCTTCGAAAAAGGGATGTAAGCCTCCGTACCGGCCAAAATAACATCGGAAACCTCCCTGGCGCAGTCAGATGGGTCGTCGGATCGAAAACAAACGTCCAACCAAGGGAAAGTCCGAAAATATTCCATGAGATCTTCCCATTTAGCAGATTTGTAGTGCCAAATCTTGCGCGGTTTGGGCGCTTCTCTGTCACTGACTGGTAGAATACTCGATGTCGAAAGTAGTTTATGGTCGGAAGAACCTAACGGCGGATTTACGCTGACCGTGTAAATCTCCGGATTGGTGGTTAAAAACAGATCAAGAAGACTGGCGAACTCTCCGTCTCGATCAGGGATCCGTGTTGGTTCATCAATAAGCTGAGTCAAGCCACAACTGATTGAAAATGATTCGGCTTCACGACCTTGATCGTCGGTAATATTTGAATATTTAAGCCAGTTGATGTTGTGGACATTAAAGTCGCCCAGGATGGCAATTTCGGCATTTGGATAGTTAACTTGTAAATGATCGATGGTGTCTGCAAGAGAAGCGAAAAGTGTTCTAAAGTTAGTATCACTTGGTGGTCGATAGAGGATACAGACGAACCTCGTGGTTGGTTGAGTCGCTATTTTTAACCACATAACATCAAAGCCTCTTCTCGTTGGCAAGAGAGGTCGCTTCTGACATAAAGACAGATTCCGAAGTTACGCCTAAATCGGGAATAGAAATCGTACCCAGGATAAAGATAGTTTACTGTGCTGGTCGATGAATTGACCTTAGTTTCACAGAGAGCGAGTACATGAGGTTTATTTGATTGCAGGTGTTGGTGCACTGAATTTATGTTCGAATTTAAACCTCGTATGTTGTTCTAAATTCTTTTCAACCAGGCCCGGAACGAGAATTTTTGCATACAGTAAATGCTGACAGCTAACACGGTCGTCCTGCGAATAAGCGTCCTCGATAACCTTTTAAAAAAAATACTCCCTCCCTACAACTAACCCCTTAAGTCAAAATTTAACTTTCAAAACTACACGACTCTGATTGGACCATCAGTTCTTATATTTGTAACAGATTTCGACTTTCTATGCCAAATAGTTTCGGAGAAAATCGGGTGTGTTAGACAGAGAGACAGCCAGGTGATTCCATAAGTGTTTCGTACGGAACACTAAAAATGATCTGATTTTTATGATTGTATCGGATAGAGGTAGAGGGAAAGATAGTTCGCAAGTTCCGTCCTGTATTTTAAATTCAAATGAATGTTGATAAGTGTGGAGTAAAGCGTGGAAAACTGATAAGTGGTCTAACATTGGCTTAGCTCAACCTACAAATATGTAACATATTTTTTTTGTAAATAAATAACCTTAAGATGCTAATTTCTTAATTAATGTTTGGTAATATTGAAATAATAGAGATATGGTGGTATAGCGTAACTTTACCCTCAAGAAATAGGTGACTAAGCTAGTCGGAGTATAAACAAGATAATGATTCATATATATATATATATATATATATATATATATATATATATATATATATATATATATATATATATATATATATATATATATGTATAATTAGCGCGGTCCTGACAGGTTTGGACTATGATGTTGTTAAATAAATGGGGCATTGTTTTATTTCTAACATACTTCTTTTATTCATTCTGTTAGGTCACATTTTGAACCACTGAATAAACAGAATATATTAAAAGAGGAGCCGAAGGCAAAAGGCAAAGACATATTTGAAGATCTGCTTGGTTCACAAGGATACTCTTTTACAGCTAAGAAAGACAATATGCCTAGGTCTATAAACGAAATGAGAAAAGAAGAAATGGCTCAAACCATGGACCCGGAAAAATTGAAAATATTAGAATGGGTGAGTTAAATTTTAAAATATTATAAATTCATGAAGCTAAATTTTATCGAGTTAGATATTTCAATAGATTGTCTGGACAAGATGAAGAGATATTAAATTTTGATATGTATCATACAAATTTTTAAATGAATAGACAAAAACCATTCTAATTTCAAAATTATTTTTTCTCTCTTTCTTTTAATGTGTAATGCAAGGGGAATGACAATTTAAAAACCGGTCAAGTGCAAGTTGGATTTGCACAATTAGTATTCCATACCGTGATTGCTTTTAAAATCAAATAAAATCCTTACCTAAGCTAAGTTCATTAGAGCCTGACATCTTATGATCCAATAGGTATTTTCACGTTTTTTTTTAGTCAGTGATGTATAATAGTTATAGCATCTTAGCTACCTAAGAGTCAATAAATCAATCTAGCTTAATTTAGAATCTAGTAATAAAAGTGGAAAATAAATATTTACTACCTAAATATTTGTTTAATTATAAACAAATAAAATAAAGTTATTTTATCTCGGTCCATATTCGTTATATTCACCGGTTATTTTGTCGGGCAAATAGTTTTTTTTTTATACAGATAAATTTTCAAACGTAATTTTGGTTCAATCTACACTTTATGGAGAATATTACACAATTTTTTTCAAAACTTTTTGATCAGTATTTTTCGAGATAAAAGGGGTTGGCATCAATTTTTAGCAATTTATACAAAGAAAAGCGTGCGCAAGTATTACATCATGTATATTTTTATAATTTTTTTTTTTCACTTCCGATTTATCCCCCCCCCCCCATAGACCCGATAAATTATCAAACGTAATGCACTCATGATAATTTTCACTTAATCTACACTTTATGGAGAATATTTCAGAGTTTTTTTTTCAAAATTTTTTGATCACTACTTTTCGAGACATTGGACATTTTTAGTGTTCCGTACGGAACACTTATAAGATAACTTCAGTGTCATCGAAAGTTGAAATTTGATAATAATATAGGAATTGATGGCCTCATCAGAGCCACGTAGTTTTGAAAGTTAAATTTTGACTTAAGGGGTTAGTTTTGGGGGGTGAAATCGGAAGTAAAAAATTTTTTTTTACTAGGTCATCGAGTGTGGTGTCAAATGAAAGCTTGTGAAAACACGAGTAAAAAAATATATGTAATGTAATACCTGCGCACATCTTTCTTTGTATTATTTTTAAAAATCGCGAAAAAATCGCGTCCCCCCACCTTATCTGTAAAAGTCCTGATCAAAAAATTTTGAAAAAACTCTGGAATATTCTCCAGATTGAACGAAAATTCTCACGAGGGCATTACCTTTAATAATTTATCTGATATATAAAAAAACAAAAATTTCAATGTCATCACTTTTCAGTAAAGATTGGAAATAAACTTTGTTGAAAACGTATTTGGGTGTGTTTTGTGAAGTCACTGATCATTTTATACTTCCGTAACAAAATTTTTTATTTTAAAAGCAATCAACGCACGGAACACTTATTGCGCAAGTTCAGCTTGCATGACCGGTTATTTTTTTAAAATGATAAAAAGAAAAGTTTATGCAAGTATTACCCTATATATATTTTTGAACTTTTGTTTTCGTTGTTTGGTATTAACCTGCCTTAATTAACATAAACTAACTGGACCAACCATTATCGATAATATGGTAATTTTTTGTAACACACTAAATGTATCTATGCACGTTGATGATCCACTGTATAGTATGAATGAAAAATGTCTTTTTTTCTGTTTAATTCATTGTATTTATTTATTAATATATTATTATTGTCTTCTATTTATTCTCTAAATTATCATTCTGTTTACAGATAGGTCACCACTCTACATTTTCTTTGAGGAATGTAATAAGAGTAGATTAGTACAACTGTCTTATTGCCCGGCGAACAGTATTTATTTATATTCTGAAAAATAATTATTATGACATATGCTGTCATCCCGCCATCCCACGCCACTGTAACGTTTTCATTTATTTAAGTCCATTGTTGCAATCCTATATATAATTGGTATAACTTTTTTTTTTAGATAGAGGGGAAGAAAAATAATATTCGAGCACTTCTCTGCTCCATGCATACCGTTTTATGGGAAGGAGCTAAATGGCACAAATGTGAAATCCATCAGTTAGTCTCTGCTTCAGATGTTAAAAAGGCCTATCGAAAAGCCTGTCTAGCAGTCCATCCAGATAAGGTATTTCATATTTGTCTTAACTCTTTGAAGTACGGGAATTTGGCTTTAAAAAAAACCCCAGCGGTACGAGAAAAAAAACATTTGAAAAATGCACAAATTGTTGTCTATTTATTTTAAGTAAATAAGCTTGAACACAAATTTATATATAAAAAAAAATATAAATACATTGCAAAAGAACTTAGATTGGGTGGTTTATTTTTTGCGCCACCATACTTTAACACAAATTTAAAAATAAAATATGAATAAACAATATATTCTTAAAAGTAAAAGAAATTAACTTTGTGCATGATAAGATTGAAAACAGGTTTTTGTTTTTCCTAAGCATAATGGCATTTGGCAAATACTGCATTGCCAATTGGTACGAATATCTTTTTTTTTCGAGCTACAGTAAGCACACCTTCTACGAGTGGTTCTCATTGGCTGGTGTGCACTTTCTGCTCTTCTTACAGCAGTTGATACTGTGGGCTTATGAGAACTAATGATCACTGATAATAATTCCGTGGACATCCTTTGTACCAATGCTTTGGCAACTAAGCCTTCTGAAACTTGTCTTCGGAAATCCTTCAAAGAAAGCTTAGCATTTTCTTTATGGTACAGCTTATATAATATAAATGCATTTGTTAATGTTGTATCCAAAAAGAAAAAAAAAAAAAATACGATGCCACCACTTGTGACTTTTTCGATCAAGCCCATAATATGATCGCATTTGGTCGAATTTGTCAACGAAATTCATGTGCCTATTATAGTCACTAAGTAGAAAAGGGCAAGGAATAAGCAGTACACTGCCATCTTTCTCTTTTCTTTTTACTTCTGTAACAATTGTAGGGACATGATAATTAGACAACATATGCACGGATTTCTTTGTCGCGCCATTTCACAGCAGTCGATCCACTATCGCTTGTATACCATTCATATTCCCCCCTTTTTAGATCTTTATCATTAGTGAAATAGGGCAAATTTTTTCTTGATACGTTTATTGTTCCACAGGCATAAATTTTCGAATCTAAAAGATCCTCCATTAGCTTTATGGATGAGAAGAAATTGTCAAAATATATTTTGTGATTTTTGTTTGTAAGTGGAGCAGCTAAACTCTTAACAACTCGAGCGCCCAAATTTTTTTCTGTTTGATCTCCAGTCTTCCCTGTATATATATCAAAATTCCAGCAATACCCTGTTTCATCCGCTAAAACCCACACTTTGTATCCCCTTTTTATGGGTTTTTTTCGTAAGTACTGTTTGAGCGAAGATCGCCTTTTGAACTTGATCATTGATTCGTCGACAGCTATCTTCTCATGAGGCTGTAGGCATGACTGAAAATTGGTTTTAAGTTGATCAAGAAGGGGTCGCACTTTATAAAGTTTATCAAAATTAGCGGAGCCATGTACTGGCATTATGCAGGTGAAGGTTCGAAAGAATCCAACCAAATCTATGCACTCTCATTAGCTTGCTTATATAGGGATCGTGAAGGTCTGGTACAGAACTCTAGTGATCTCGGTAACATTTTTTATGCCCATAAGAATGTTTATACCTAAAAAGGTCTTGAGTTCGTCAACATTTGTTTGTGAATATGCTTTACCCTTGGCTTGAAATGTTTGCTCTGCATAGAGATTGGTTTGAAACATAATATCACTCAAAAGTTCATCAGTAAATAAAAGATTAAATGCTTCATAAGGACTTAGGCTGGCACGATGTCGAATAAAATTGGGTAGACCAATATCCGCAGTAAATGGGTCCGGAGTCTTTATATTAGAAACGTATTTATTCCAAGTAGGTACCAAATTGCTTTTCCATCTCTTTGCTAGAGTAAATAGCGGTACTGTATCTTCTGCATCCCATTCATCCGAAGAGGAAGGCTCATCTTCCCCATAATCAGACACCACAATTTCGGCAACATCAAGATGATCAAACAAAGCAGCCGGAGCATCTCCTGCAGAAGAACCTTCACTTTCTGACTCGTCACCATCAGCCTCTGAGTCGCAGTCAGAAGGAATTGAGATACAACTGTTTTCAATTCGATCTATTTCATCATAGAGTTCATTTTCTGTCATGCCTATCAAATTGAAACTGAGTGCTTCACGCCGGCGGCTCATGTTTCTAACAGTACGGTGGTACAATTTTTAAACACTAAAAAAAAATAACAAAATTCAGGTTTCAAACTTCACGAACATTAAAAATGGATATTAACCTATCTTTATTATGTGTTTTTTATATGAAATTCATAAAGTAATGCACCAGATGAATAAAAACAACACTTTTCTTTTAAAAACAATAAACTCAAATCACAGCAGGGCACGCGAGAAGTAAATAAATACCTAAAACCGTAAAAATAAACGCCAGCGTTCGACGAATTTGTATCACTCAACTAATCATAGGCCAATGAGATGTTTCGCTATGGAGGGACGATTATTAAACCGACGTACGCAATAAAAAAATAATTTTGATTTAAGTGGTACGTTTTATGGACCACCATACAGAAAAGGTCAGCAAAAAAGTGGTTCAATTTGTCAACCAAGGTACTGCAAAGAGTTAAGGAGATTCGGGCAGTACATCCCGGGGAGACGGGCAAGGGAGTAGACCTATGCTAAACACATGGACAACGAAGAACGTTACCAATCATGAAAAATTAAATTATATTAATTATTTTTATTATATTATGATCAAAAATTATTAATTATTAAAAAAAATTATGACAACCTATGTATTATAAGTAATAAACGCGACAGAGTGTGAAAAGCGCATATGGAATCTTTAGGTTGGCTTAACTGCTGGCCATACAGCAAATTTAAATTTTCAGGGATTGAAACTTTCGTAATGACAGATTATTTGATATAAAGTTGCGATATTATAGTTATGAATAGCGTGTGAGGGGAAGAATTATTTTTGTATAAATTTTAAAATTTTTGTTCACCTGAATGTAACGAAAAACGTAAGAAACAAATGCATCTTATTTTTGGAACTGGTTTCTATTATCTTATTATATCTATTAAATGTTTTACTGTTTATTGTTATTATACAATTTTATTAAATGTTAGTAATTATTAAATATCTATTAAAGCTGAGAAAGAAGAAAAAGGAGGCATATACCAGGTATACAAGTATGAAATGCGGATTTCAGATGGTGCACCAATGCAGTTTGTGCTATAAAGATTTGACACTGCACCATTTTGTTGTGTCATCAACAAGTGTCAGACGCGCACAAGTGATAAATTGGAATAGTGTGTGCATAATGTTGTGTTGTCGTGTTCAATATGTCGAAATTTATACCGAGCAAAGAGCATTCGCGGACAGCATTAATTTTTTGTTTTCATTTGAAGAAAACTGCTGTTGAATCATACCGATTACTTCGAGAAGCTTATGGTGAACATGCTCCATAGCAAGATACGTGTGAACGATGGTTTCGGCGTTTCAAAAGTGGTGACTTCGATGTTGCAGACAAGGAACGTGGAAAACCGACAAAAAAAATACGAAGATGTGGAATTGCAAGCATTGTTGGACGAAGATGATTCGCAAACACAAAAACAACTTGCCGAACAATTAGGCGTTGGTCAATAAGCTGTTTTCAATCGGCTACGAAAGATGGGAAAGACTCAGAAGACCGGTAGATGGGTACCACATGAGTTGAACGACAGGCAAATGGAAAAGCGCAAAAACACGTGTGACATTTTGCTCGCTCGGTACAAAAGGAAGTCGTTTTTGCGTCGTATAGTTACAGGGGATGAAAAGTGAATTTCTTTTGAGAATCCCAAGCGCAAGAAATCATAGGTAGACCCAGGCGCACCATCCACATCTACCGCAAAATCGTATCGCTTTGGCAGAAAGACAATGCTCTGTGTTTGGTGGGACCAGAGGGGCGTGGTCTATTATGAGCTGTTAAAACCTGGGAAAAGGATTAATACTAAACGTTACCAACAACAATTGACCGATTTAAACCGTTCGCTGCCAGAATACCGAAAGAGGCAACACAAAGTCATTTTTCTTCATGACAATGCTCTATCACATGCGGCAAAACCAGTTCGCGACACGTTGGAAGCACTCAGCTGGGAAGTTCTACCCCATGCGGCTTACTCACCAGACTTGGCTCCTTCCGATTACCACTTGTTTGCATCGATGGGTCACTTGCTGAGCAGCGCTTAGGTTCGTACAAAGATGTGAAAAAATGGCTCGATGAATGGTTCGCAGCAAAAGGGGAGGATTTTTACTGGCGTGGTATTCATAAATTGCCCGAAAGATGGAAAAAAATGTATAACAAGCGATGGAGCATACTTTGAATAAAGCACTTTTTATCATTCTTCCGAATTTAACATGTTTTTTTTTAGAAAAAAAAATCCGCATTTCATACTTGTACACCTGGTATACATTACATACAAAACAAAACCCAAGACAACTGGAACGCATATATCAAAGAAAGAAACTTAATGAATAGAAGAAGAAAAAGAAGAATATTGGGAGACATTTACTAAAGAGATGGAAAGTGATCTGTACGGCGCTCAAAGGAAAGTCTGGAAAATGTTAAGAAAGAACAAACTAATAAAATTACAATTCAAGAATGGCAAACATACTTTGAGAAATTATATAATAAAGAAGAGAATAATGAAGTCATACTTGAAGAAGTGGAAGTAACTTTTCAAAAGACAGAATTATAAGAAGACTTAAAAATAGAAAAACCTCAGGATCAGACGACATTACCAATGAGATGCTAAAATATGGAGGCGAAAACCTACATCAACAACTAGCGCAGCTCTTTACAAACATAGTAAAAAATGAACAAACACCTACAGATTTGAAAAAAGGGCAAAAAACGTCACCCGAAAACTACCGCGGAATAACGCCCCTAAATACTACCTTTAAAATATTAACACAAATCATACTGGAAGATATGAGCAAGGATATTCAAATAAGAGAGGAACAACAGGGATTCCGCAAAAATCGATCAACCATAGATGCCATATTTATAGTGAGGCAGATAATGGAGG
Source organism: Pachyrhynchus sulphureomaculatus (assembly GCA_019049505.1). NCBI lineage: Eukaryota > Metazoa > Arthropoda > Insecta > Coleoptera > Curculionidae > Pachyrhynchus > Pachyrhynchus sulphureomaculatus. Next base: position 183,756,778 of record CM032456.1, on the reverse strand, counting down.
AAGCTAAAGGATTTAACAAACAAAAATGTGTTTCGTCGACATGACTTGAGCCTTCGCTGAGTGCAATTAAGATATTATAAAAATATTACAAGAAAAGTAGGCAAACCAGAAGCTAATAAAAATCATACATGACATTAACACAGAATGCAAAACAAATATAAAAGTGGGACATGTACTCAGTAAGGAAGTAAAAGTAAACACCGGAATAAGACAAGGCGATTCAGTTAGTCCCGTTATCTTCAACGTCGTCATAGACAGAATAGTGGAGAATCTTTCGAAAACTAGAGGATACAAAATGGGCAACACACATTTCCACACAATCTGCATCTCCGATTCTGAAGATCTTTCATGCCTTCAATTTGGAAAACTAAATGTGATTATTAACACGACTAAGTCAGAGTGCATGGTAGATTCAAAAGAATTATTAAGATGCAAGCTGGAGATCCAAGGAAGCATTATTGAACAGGTTAATAATTTTAAATATCTGGTACAAGAAGCTACAGAGACTTAAACAGGGAAGTGAAACAACAGTCTATGAAGGCGTCACTAATAACTGACTGTTGTGATTATTTCTAATAACGATGTTTAGTTCTGTATAATCAATAGGCTTATGAAATGAAATTTATAGAATTGTAATTATAACATCACCTTACACTCCTGCATTTTTATAAGCAAAGTATACCAGGTGTACAAGTATGAAATGCGGATTTTTTTCTAAAAAAAACATGTTAAATTCGGAAGAATGATAACAGTGCTTTATTTAAAGTATGCTCCATCGCTTGTTATACATTTTTCCCATCTTTCGGGCAATTTGTGAATACCACGCCAGTAAAAATCTTCCCCTTTTGCTGCGAACCATGCATCGAGCCATTTTTTCACATCTTCGTACGAACCAAAGCTCTGCTCAGCAAGTGCGTGACCCATTGATGCAAACAAGTGGTAATCGGAAGGAGTAAAATCTGGTGAGTAAGCCGCATGGGGTAGAACTCCCAGCTGAGTGCTTCCAACGTGTCGCGAACTGGTTTTGCCGTATGTGATGGAGCATTGTCATGAAGAAAAATGACTTTGTATTACCTTTTTTGGTATTCTGGCCTTTTTTTCAAGCAGCGAACGGTTCAAATCGGTCAATTGTTGTTGGTAACGTTTAGTATTAACCATGTCCCCAGGTTTTAACAGCTCATAATAGACCACGCCCCTCTGGCCCCACCAAACACAGAGCATCGTCTTTCTGCCAAAGCGATTCGGTCTTGCGGTCGATATGGATGGTGCGCCTGGGTCCACCCATGATTTTTTGCGCTTGGGATTCACAAAATAAATCCACTTTTCATCCCCTGTAACTATACGATGCAAAAACGACTTCCTTTTGTACCGAGCGAGCAAAATGTCACACGTGTTTTTACACTTTTCCATTTGCCTGTCGTTCAACTCATGTGGTACCCATCTAACGGCTTCTGAATCTTTCTCATCTCTCGTAGCCGATTGGAAACAGCTTGTTGACTAACGCTCAATTACTCAGCGAGTTGTTTTTGTGTTTGCGAATCATCTTCGTCCAACAATGCTTGCAATTCCACATCTTCGTATCTTTTTGGCGGTTCCTTGTCTGCAACATCGAAGTGACCACTTTTGAAACGCCGAAACCATCGTTCACACGTATCTTGCGATGGAGCATGTTCACCATAAGCTTCTCGAAGTAGTCGGTATGATTGAACAGCAGTTTTCTTCAAATGAAAACAAAAAATTAATGCTATCCGCGAATGCTCTTTGTTCGGTATAAATTTCGACATATTGAACACAACAACACAACACTATGCACACACTTTTCCAATTTATCACTCGTGCGCGTCTGACAGTTGTTGATGACACAGCAAAATGGGCGCAGTTTCAAATCTTTATAGCACAAACTGCATTGGTGCACCATCTGTTATCTGAAATCCGCATTTCATACTTGTACACCTAGTATAAGAAGTTAAATTTTTAAATAAAATGGACTTTCACAGTTCAAGAGCAGCGCACGCGCAATGCGTTATCAATTGTCTATAAAGCCATAACGACTCTCACGCTATAATTACATATTAGTTATTTTCATTGCATATGATGAAGTATTATTGCTTATTGTTAGAAATCTAACGAATAAAAGTGAATGAAATTTGATGTGTAGTTTCTAAAGGCATTGTTACATGTTATATAAAATTTTTATCGTTCTTTTATCGTTACATGATAAATTATACAGTACAATCCATATATTCTCAACACCTCCCATAATTTCTTTCTCGTGAACCAGTGAATCGAATCAACTGAAACTTCGCAAATATCTTTTATTTTCATTATTCTACAACAGTGAATTTTTTGAGAATTTTCTTATCGCAACCAATGTAATGCCCGAACCTCCTAATAGTAACAGTAAAATTAAAGTTTCTTTATTTTAAAAAGTATGAAAGTGAGTAAAATTAATCAGTCTTATATTATCGATTTTTCTGTATATACATATTTTCATATATTTAAACACGTTGAAACTTAATTATTTCTCTTGACATTTCAGCAAGTAGGAACTGAAAATGAGAACCTGGCCAAACTTATCTTCATGGAGTTGAATAACGCATGGAGCGACTTTGAAAATGACGCCTCTCAGCAGAACATGTTTGCCAGTTAAGCTTTATCCATATATTGATAAAACATTCCATTTTACTTAATTACTTTTAAGTGTTCAATAAAATTGTTCTTTATAAATAATATTTAGAGCGGCGGGTTGTGATTGGGCTTGAGAAAAAAATGTGATACAAAGTGATTAGGGTGCTTAAAATGTTTATAGTGTCTCAGTAGGGATTAAGAGGTATTAGTTTAAGTAAAGATCATCACCAAACACGAGAAAAAATTTTAATACGGAAGTATGAGTAAAGATGGAAAAGTACAGCGGTACGCTTCGGTATACCATTCATACATAAAATTGGAACATTTTCGGTCTGTTTTTTTGTGCCAGAGAGGTCAAAACAAATATAAAAATTTAGCACTACTATAATTAATTAAAATTGTAATTGCTTTACCTCATATCGCGGCGGTCCCAGATAACCTAATAGAGTATTTGGTTATTTCTAACGTAGACTGTATAGTAGCAGAATATTTCTTGGTAATTGGTATTAATTTCTATTTCTAAGTTTTAAATTTTATCAAAATGTTTTTATTTCCACACTGTCACTATTTGCTGTATAGAAAAAAGCTATGTTGTTGGCAGGCATTGGAAAAAGCTAACGATGAAGACACCTCCCCGATTCACACACGGATATCTGAACTCGCATTTTGAAAGGACTGAGACCCGACCCCACGGAAACTGGCAACGAAATGTTGCTGGTAGTGGGGGACCACTTAGACCAGAAAAGGCTGACGATAGAGATAGTGCCCTAATCATTCTCCACTGGGATACATGTCTATAATTTAACACATCGCAGTCTAACAACTGCAGAACAAAACCCTAAAATAGTGCGCGTTTGTCCATGTTGTGGTTCGCAAAAAATGATCCTTCTGGTCTGTTTAACCGAGCATATATTCATCTACACTTGTTTCTCAGTTTGCTATTGTTTCAATTTTACTACGTTCCGAGCTGACCTGAAAAGCAAGACAGAAAATCAAGTAGGAGAGTGTAGTAATGTTGGGAAGGGGTTGGTTTACTTACTTTCACCATCCGTTTCATGTGTTACTCTGGCTTCACGTTGCCTTAATGGGTTAGCATAGGAAAGTATTTATCCCAAAGGTTATTATATGACTGAATAAACCAAATATGTTAGGAAAGAAGAAATTATATCGATTCGACGTGGTTATTGGGATGGTCTCCCTCCCGCCCGTTTATTTTGTGGTACATCTGTAATTAATTTTGACGAAAAGAGTTAATACTATACTTCTAATATTATGGTGTTCTATTTTAAAAAGAGATAGAATATCTTGCAGGATGAGGGCGTAAAAACGATTCACAATATAAATATGGCAAAATGTGTCCCTCTTTTAGTGTAGGTGCCCTATGAAACTGGGTTCAAAATTAAGAAATTTAAAATATTATCACTAGTGTTTAAATTAAGATTTTTTAAAATGTAAATAAGTAAAGAGGGCCTAATTTAAGTTTTAGTAATTTGTAAAATAATACTCTTAGGGATACATACCGACCTTTTTTTGTATTTTTCTTTTATTAAAATAACATAACTGAGAAATGATTGTTTTTAGCTGAGCACCCATGAGGCGGAAACGCAACGTACCTCAGTTCTTCTTCCAATTCGAGATAAACTGCAGGTTCTTCCACTAGCTCTCTCCTTTGCGCGCCGTGGCATTCTGTTGGCCTAATAGCTAGCCCTGTATGGGTCGATCCGCGCCACATCTCGGCCCTAATCGATGCTTGGCTTTAAAGAGAGACGATACTTTAATTTATAAATTGCAGCCCATTATGTCACGTGTATAAATTGCTGGAATCAAATTTTGGTACCGATTTACCCTTGGCAAAACGACAAGGTGTTATATATTCGTCTTTAAAATTATATTGCCTTTTTTGTACATAGTGCTTTAATAGCCCAGTCGCCAGGGGTTTTGAGCTCTCATTACATGTTAACAGACTGCATTTTGGCAGGATGCAGAATAAGATAAAAAAAGTTTCCTAAAGTTTGATGTACGTTAATTTCACAAAATCCAAAATAAGATAAAAAAATCGATTTTTGGGTAATATCTCGAAAATTAAAAAAAGAGTGGGAAATTTTACAAAAAAAGCATATAGATTTTTTCCAAGTTTTTTTTATTAGCGTGAGAATTTATTCAAAATCGGATAGATGATTCAAGAGGTGTAACACCGCTCGAAGGTTATTCGATATTACTTGTTTTGAGAGTGTAACAAAAATTAAAAGATAGCTTTTTTAAAGAGGGGGCTTTCACCTTTCCGATAATACTAATAGTTTTTATTTTGTAGTTTTATAATTTGTAAAACTTAAAACGAAATTTTTGTTTGCATGATTTTAACGGACATTCAGTAAATTACAAATATTTAATAAAATATAGTATTGAAAAAAAATACTTATGCATCTATCATTATTATACCTTAAGTTTCAATATAAGAATAATTAAAAATAGCCACATTGTCTGTGTTATTTAAAAATTGAGTGTTAAAATATGAAAATTTGCCTGCTGTAGTGCGCTACCGGCAATTTTACGTTTAAAGCAGTATGAAATAGTAAAAAAAAAAGTCGGACAATTTTTTTTTAGTTGCAGTTAAAAGGGTACATGTAAATTGCCTCCCGAGATAAAACTGGACCCTAAATAATAGATAAATTGCCTTCCATAAATTTTAGCTACCTGATATAGATGTGTAAATTGGGTCCCGGTTAATAAATAATAAACATGATTTATAAGTTTGATTTTATTGAAGAACAAAAAATGTAGACAACAAATTAAAAGAAAATACCTAATTCTAACTTTTAAGATATAGCCTAAACCTTAAATCTACCTATAATGTTAAAGTGTAAACTTACATGATGATATTTCACAAATATATATAATAAAATATACATAATATTCCATACAAACATATATAATAATTAATCTTTAGCACCACAATGGAAAGATATGCATTTAAGAAAATGCATCCTGCTAATTTCGTTGTTTTTGTAAGGCTCGATCATTTTTGCGATAAGTTTTTTGCATTGATATTATGAATTTTAGCAGATAAATGAACACTTTGTAATTTCACATAACTTTCTGTTTGGAATTCTTTAAGATTTTTTATAAAAATAAAAATATTTGGATGAGCTTTGTAGAAGGAGTCGTTAAAATGTTTGTGGAACGATTCACAAGCATTGGTAGTGCGGGTAAGTTCCGCTGAATTTTCAGCCCAAAGATATGGAGGAAACAAAGAATCCTCTGATATGTAGTTGTCTACAAATAAAATAATCAGAATATTTTTGAATATTTTCTAAGTCGGGTGCAATTGATAGCAAGTCAAATACGAAACAATCGCTGACTTCATCCGGTTTTAAAAAATTAAGGCGAATGTCATTCGTAACCAACTTCAGAAGTTTCATCTTTATATGAACATGTTAAGCCGTATTTTTGGATTTTTCGATACCAACATTGTGAAAGATGAAACCGACATTCAACTATTTTACCTAGTGGCCAAGTTTGTTGAACAGCCTTGTGGATACCTTTTTCAAAATCAATTAAAACTTTCAAAATTTCTAGTTTGACAGAATTATATTTAAAAATATCCGTTATGAAATTAAATAATTTTATGTACGTCTCCGTCCGTTTATCAGGCAACAATGAAAAAATAAATGGAATATAATATCCGTTGTAACACCCATGAATAGTAAAAAATTGACGAAAGAACTGAGAGCAGTAATTAAAGGTACCGTTTAAATAAATTCGTGAGACCTTTTCCAAAAACTGGATATTTAATTTACAACAAAATACAACTATTTGGTCCCTTCTATGTTAATAAGTAAAAACGGTTCACCTTTAGATGTTTTGATGTTGATCTCTTCTTGAATTTTAAAAGTATCTTCAATACTCTTCGGCATGCAGGGTGTTTTTTTTCCGACGAGCGTTGTACATATTTCTTTTAATATAAGCAACGTCGGACGTAGTAACTGTCGATGGTAGATTTTCTTGTAGTACGCGCCGTACAATTTTGACGGGTTTTTCTGACACATCTTCGACAGCTTTTCTTTTACAGGACGTGTGAACAATTTGACGATGTGGCAATATTCCCGCACATGTTTTGTAACGACAGTATTGTTGCCCACTTCTCCCAGAGTAACAAGGAGAGATTTACACGTTTTCTTTGTGCAAGTCCAACGCTTTTCACCACTTTTTAAACACTTTTGGAAGCTGTATTTATAGTTCTTTAAAAGTAATAACTGTTTTCCTTTTTCACTTAATTGATAGTGGGATTCATGTTTCGCGTCTTTACTAATGGAATTTAGAAATCAAATTGACAAATATTATAAGCTATATATCACCTGTATATACCACACTTATTTGCAATATTATATACCTACCCTTAATTACCGGGAAATACTACCCATTAGGTAGAAGAAAGGTTTGGGAGGCAATCTATCTATAAATGAGGCTCATTAAATCTGACCATTTTTACTACTACCTGCGGGGATTCAATTTACCAACACCCAGTTAAAAGTATACGTGATATTAGAAAATCATTAAAAAATTCGTCTTTTTTTGTAATTTTGCTCCTAAAAAAGTGTTCCCGATAAACATATTTTTTGCATCATATAACCTGAACTTAAAATATAAAAAATATATTTAAAGGTGGGAAATGAAAGATAAAAGTCTAAGCTTTAAGTATAAAGTATTTATATTTCATTTAAACATACAGGTACAGAGAAAACAGTTATTGAAAACACAAAATTCTAAATTACTCGAAGAAATTAAATGAATTACGTACTCTCTGGCCGTCATATTGGATCCGCCATTTTGAATTGTTCTAATTTGTCATCAGATTCTCAATCAGCACCGCGAGAAACTCCTTAATAGCTAATTTCAAAATATTTAGCGGTATAAAAAAACATAAATGAGGTTGGAAGCTTGATACCCACTACAACTGAAGAGGTTAAACCAGCCATTTTATTTTAAATATTTTTTAAAAAAATTACGATAAAATTTAAAAAAAAAAATAATTTATATACTATTTCCCGTTCTTTCATATGGTGCTATTAGTTTTTCGATATATTTTTTTATTTTTCGAGATATTTGCGAAAAACTGAATGTTTTATTTTATTTTCGATTTTGTAGGCTCAGCGTACACTTTAGAGCAGCAAAACTTTATTATCGTATAATCCAAAAAACTACCTGTATGCCAAAATATAGCTTGTTAACATTTAATGAGAGCTTTTCGTAAAAATTTGTCTCTGACGACTGAACTATAAGGGAAGTAGGGAAAAATGGTCTACCTGTACCCATAATTAGAATCATTAAGGTGCGTTTATTAACTTTAGTTGATTATCTTGGAGATAATTATTAATAGATGAAATATTGAATAAATTATTTATTTTTTATTTAAACGGTCTTGCCGCGATAATTCTCCAAAGTAACTCGTGTAAAGACAAAATTGTTTAGGTAATATTGAATACTACATTATGCTTGAATAATCACAACCTATACTAAGTGATAAAAGTTTGTTAAAAAGCAATGTTTTCATCAGATAAAAATGTATTTATAGATAGTTCCTTATAAAAGGAGTTGATGATATTAACTGTTTACGTTTTAGCAAATTTCTGTATGACCATAAGAAGTAACAGAATTGATTAGATTATTTTCTTGAATACCAAGTTGTAGGTTTCTCTAGCATTTCTAGCTATGATTATGAAATTATCACTTTGTCACAACAGCTAAGTCATTTCAGAAACATAAGTTAAATTATTTTAAAACGATGTAACTTCCTGGGAATGCATGGCGAGTTGTTTAACTTATACTGTATAGACATGAATTTTAATAAAATTGAGGAGGGTGGCTAGACGTTTGTCGTAACTTGAGCTTATTAAATTAAATTAAAAAAAAGAGCTATAAAAAATAAGCCTAGAAAATGTGTGGCTGATAAATTTTAACCCTTGGGATTTTTAATTTTTTTTTATTACACTCAAAATTATTATTATATTACTTCGTGTGACGAGATTTGCTAGTAATTAAAACTTTTGTGGTCTGTTTTCTTGTTTTAAATACAGATATTTGTATTTTATATCATCTGTGTTCGACAATATTTATTTAAACTTTACTTTAAATTTTATTTATTTATACATTATAAGATAGTCAACGTTTATTTATGTCATTTGTAAAGTGGTTGAAAAAATAAATTAATGTTATTCATTGACATCATAAATAAGCCTTTTCTGTTTATTATTAATGTAGGTCCATTTCAGGCATCCATTCCACCTATATGGACGGACTATGCTTTCATCATCAGCCTTTCATAAACCGAGCAGTCTCCCACCTGGTAGTTCAATCAATGTTCGAATTTTTTTTGGGGGACCCTCTCTAAAAGTTACCAATTGACTAAGAAATGAGATTGGTAAAGTTTCAGCTCATTTGGATAACGTTAACCCGTGCCTCATCAAGGTTGAAATTTTGACTTTTTATGAAAATTGATTTTTTATGAAAATGTCTAAAAACATTGCAAGATTCAATTACATCGGCTCTCTAAATTTTACTTTATTTATTTTTTCAATATGTACATAAAAAAGAGTTTAGTTAAAACTGTTTTCAAAAGTAAATTTAAAATGGAGGATTCAGGAGAAAAAAAAAGCAAAAATGTATATAAATGAGAACAAATATTGTGCAAATGCATTCTATTTTTTAAAGTTTAGTTATAAAAAAGGCAGCAATATAAAGGAAAGATTTATTATCAGATCAAGGTGGTAATGGCCTTTGTAGAGTCAGGAAACATTTTCCTACATACAGATACAACTTGTAACAGAAACTGCCGTTGTTCTTCATCTTTCGTCAAACAGGAATTGAAGTCTTGAATTAATTTTACACCTCTTTCAGCTGTATAAATGACAACCTTAAAACTGTTTACTATTTTGTTAGCTTTTAAATAGTGTAAATTGTCACACCATTCATCGGATCAGTATTTAAAAAGTTTGTATCAATTTCAAATCTCTTGAAAAAATTTAGACTTTGATGGGAAACAAAAAAATAATCAGTTTTATGTCCAATAAATTATCCACCTGTTCGAGATTGCTTTTATATCCCTATCATCGTAACTTTTTTCTTCAACGAAAATTAGTTTTAGACATTTTGCAGCCATGCTTGTTTTGACATTTTTTTCTAAAATTTCATCAAAAATGAAATACGACTAGCTCCGAATTGAGATACCACAAATAATTTTAGACAGTGCCTTGTCTGCAAGTTCTTTATCAATTTGTCTATATTTCACAAACGATTTTAACAATTGTAGGTCTTGGTTTGGGGCGCTGAACCAGGCTTTTTCATAAATACTGATTATAAATAAACAAATGTCTGTGATTCCTTTTTTTTCTAAATCGGTTAATGAAAATTGATCCCTGAAAAGATATATTTTGAGAGAACAAATGGCCTTTGCCATCCATTTGGCGTGATGAATTGCACCAGGTACTCTAAAAAATATCTTTTGGAGGAGTACGTCCTAAAAAATTAAACAAAGTTGGATAAACTCTATAATCATCTCTTGGCTCTTGATTTTTTAATTGTTCGATAAGAAAACTTGATATTTGGTCTGAATTATCTATCCTATATCTAATATTTTTATCTTCAATAGCAGTTTTGTATTTCATCTTGTCTAGTTCGACCACCGAATTTGAAACTTTTTAAAAATATCTGACAGAGGGCCAGTGGTTGTGTCCATTTTTAAATCAAAAACTGATCTGAGAATAACTTCTAAAATATGGTGGCGACATGCTAAATACAGAAGATTTTTCTCTAATAATTGCTCTAGCAAAACGCAGGTTCCTTTGAGGCGGCCAGTATTTACTGCAGTGGTATCAAAATACATTGCTGTAACTTCCTATATTGTAAGTCTTGCAGCTTCTCTGGTGTTTAGTTTCACTTGCCGTATATTATAAAATAAACTGAGTAAAACTTGATAATTAGATGATAATTTACTGCCACTGATTTGATGAGACATGTAGCCGATTAAATACACCATTTCTTTCTACCTTGAACTCGAACCCGAACTAAACGAACGTTGTTAAAATGTTCACTGCTTGAAAGGCAAACGTAAACTAAAACTCTCCGACTTCTCCCCGGACATCCCAGACAAGGAACAAAAAAGAAGGTTTGGTTGTTATGACACTCCAGGTAACATTCTCTGATAAAAGGGTCCTTAGCAATAGCTTTTTTGTAACAAAAACACATTTTTTAAAGAATAGAATTAAATATCACTTTCGTTTCCTAAACAGGTCGAAGGTCGAATTTGAGGATTCTAATCATGTCCGGTCTTGGATGATGAATATCTTCAAATATAAAAGTTTTAACAAAAAAGGGGTAGGAATAAAACTTTAAGAAAACAACATCTCCTATGAAATGAAACAAGAGTCAGGTTTCTAGGACGAATGGTTTTCACTT
>CM032456.1:183718199-183738199 GCA_019049505.1 Pachyrhynchus sulphureomaculatus | reverse complement strand
TCCCTACAGTATGAACCGTTACTATTGGTTAATTCAGGTAACCCGCGCCAAGGCGATGTCTGTAATTCGGTAAAATGTTTCGATAAAATGACTTTTGTGCTTGCTAGGGTTTCTTTCAACATGCCATTTTGTGCAGCAAATATAAGTTTGGCTCTAAGGAAGAATCCTAACGGCCATACCCATTCCTGAAATAAAAAGCAATATCGTTTTAATAATAAAGTATTTTTGCAAAATCACGCGGTATTACATATTCACCCTTAAAATTAGATAATATAAAGTCTAGTTGATTAAAAATTTTGGTATATCGCGTATAAACAAAAATATTTTTGTTGTTAAACATAGGCAATAGGAATATCAATTATCTAAAATAACCTTTATACGGTAATCTCTTATTTAAATAGGGGCATCGTTGTTAAAACTGGCATATCACCCAAGTGGATGTCAAACAATAATTAGCAGTAGCGATATACGATTTTGTTGTGCTTATAACGATATTAGAAATATTTTGCGACGTCCTACTGGTTCAGGCTAAAGAATAAATAAATAAATAAATAAATATATATACATACATATATATATATATATATATATATATATATATATATATATATAGTGAAATTCCTCTTCGCGGACACCCCTTTTACGCGGACACCCCTTTTACGCGGACACCACTTTTACACGGACACCTCTTTTGAACGGACAGTTTCTCATGGTCCCTAACGCTTAAACAAAAAATTGAGATTGTTGAAGTTCACAATAAGGAAAAGTTAAGTGTAAGGGACTTATCCAAGCGCTTTAATGTTGGAAAAACACAAGCTGCTGATATAATTAAACATAAAGAAATACTTCTAAACTAGTGGATGTCGAACAGAAATTTGAATGAGAAAAGAAGCTTTTTGACTAGTGATGGTACCAAAATTGACAAATTGTGTTATAACTGGTTTAAAGCAGCTCGCCATAAGGGGATTCCTTTGACAGGTATACACGTGAATTCTTTCTTTTAGATAAGGTTTTCTGGAATTAGTGCGTTGATTTTCTTTTCATATCAATTCAAAGAATGGATCAAAGGGATGAGAGTATTAGTAGGCTTGTCGTGACAAAAATGAAAAAAAAACTTATTGTTAATGTTTTTTTTCAGGTCCGCTAAAACGATGAAAAACAAAAGCAATAGCCGAGTCTCTGAGACATTCAGGAGAAGGAGCGTCGGTTATTGCTAAAGATGTTTCATCATTCTAGGAAAAATGCCCTTCTTCAATTAAGGGATATTCACTAAGAGATATCTATATTGCCGATGAGACAGGCCTGTATTTTAGGGCTCCACCCAACAAAACGCTAACGTTAAAAAAAGAAAAATGTGTTGGTAGTAAATATCCCAAGGAGAGGTTTACAATTTTGCATTGTGCAAATATGGCGGGAGAAAAAGAAAAACTCTTAGTCCTTGGTAAGGCACCTAGACCCAGAGCATTTAAAAATATTAACAAAAACAACCTGCCTGTAACTTGGAAATATAATAAGAAAGCTTTGCATGACAGAAGAAATTATGACAGAGTGGTTGCAAGATCTTGATTGGAAAATGACAAAAGAAAAAAAGAAACATTTTGTTATTTTTAGATAAAGCAGGATCTCATCCAAAAGACGTCCACTTAAAAAATATAAAAATCGTATTTCTGCCCCCTAACTGTACATCAGTTTGTCAACTACTTGACCAGGGAATTACAAAAAATTTTAACATTCATTACCGAAGTCTAATACTAAAACACCCGATAGTAAACATTGAAACTGCTGGTACAGCTTTTGAGTTAAATAAGAAAATTACGCCATTGGATGCAGTTTACTTTACCTAAACATCCACGTCCAAGGTAAGAATTAACCTAACATTCATAAAGTTAATTATTTTAGTCTTAATAAATTAACAATACATGCATTTTCAAAAACCATTCTATGGATTAAATATGTGTAATCTAAACAAGAATTTTGAGAAAGGCAAACTGTGCCGAAACGTCAATAATAAAAGAAAAGGTTCACAATAAATTTTGGGAAGTTTCATTCTATAATTGACCTCCAAACCCAAGAAAATCGAAATATATATGTGATCATATAAGTTTCGTTTGTTCCAGTTTACTTTGGTATCAAATAATATTTTACTGGATATAAGTGTTGTTTTGGTCCTTCTATTGGTTTTAAAGAATGCAATCTGTAACAATAAATGTAAAAAATATCACAGGTAATAAAATGGGCCACTAAAATGTCCGTTAAATTATTAAACTTAATAATTTTATGCACTCACAGGTCCTTGATGATAGTTAAATCCATGCGCAACATTAAAATCGTTCGAATCATTTGAATTATCGTAATCGCCCCGATAGTTCCAGTCTTCTGGATCCAAAGTTTTCATTCCAAGAGGTCCCAACAAATATTTTTCTGCTTGCACCAATGCTGCCCATGCGTGTTGCGGATCAAACATTTCTGGAGCCTAATGATGTTAAAATAACGTAAATAAATACAATACGAATGTAATTAGAAAATTTTCGTCTCAACTGTCTCTGACCACCTCTTTTGAGAAGATGATAGATTGAACAGTAAACAATTCCATAAGATATATTTCTTTTATAGTAAACAATACAATTCAACAATAATACTTTGCTAGAAGTACTTGCAGGTCAATTATGCTTTAACAAGGTTGTAAACGAATTACTTAGACTTTATTATTTTTTATTACTAGCAAATTGGTATCCGCGGTGGTTATATTAAAAAATGCATATATAATTACAAAATATATTACTTACTGCAACCATAGCGATGGGGAAGTTCGGCTTAAGTTGGTAATCAGTCCAGGGTTGAGAAGCTCCAAAAGAGTCTTTATAAATATTTTTCTTATTTATTAAATCGGGCCTACTTTCGTCACTTGATGGTTTAAGTCCTACCCAGAAGTTTTTTTCTCAAAGTTCTCTTGGATTTTTTCAGCCCAGTCTTTAAAAGTCCATTTGGTTATTGCTCCGTTCTTATGCGTTCGTTCGACACCATCATATGGATATTTTTCTAATGAAATAAATAATATAAAAGCAAGGAAAGATTTTTATGGTAAAAGGGAAACTTTCACGGTCTTGATTAAATCATAGTTTAGACCGTGTCACAATGCATATTCAGGGAGTTTTACTCTTTGAGATTATAACACTAAGTGTGTGACGAGCCGTGAAGATGCTTTGTACAATCGTAGGTCAAAGGTAGTAAAGTTATTCCAAACTGACACGCTTAACTCTAAGAACTACTATTTCTAAGATTTTCATATTATAAAAAGAACTACTATTTCTGAGATTTTTATATTATAAAAAGGAATAATCAATTAAAGTAAGTAAATATATATTTAAATTTAATTTAATTAAATAAATTAAACTCGTTACTATGGAACAACAAAATAACTAAGTGGACAAAATGAATCATATACAGCAGTATCTTTGAAAGTATTTGCACTTATGGTGCAGAGACATGGGAAATGACGAAAGAAATAAAGATCGAATGATGACCCTCGAAATAGATTTTTGGAGACGAAGCAGTCAAACATTAAGGTTAGGACATGTCCCGCCATTCGACAAACGATGAATGTAGAAGGAACAATTTCGACACCATAGAAGGGAAACGTCTCGCCTGCTTTGGTCATCTCCAGAGAATGAGGCACGACAAATGGCCAAAAAAGATATGAAACTGAACTCCTCCAGAGAGGAGAAAACGTGGATGGCTACCCAGAAGTTGGAAGAAAGATGTCGACGAAGCCCTGGCAAACCGAGAACTCTAGGAAGGCGACTGTTTGTTTGTTTGTTTCAAACCATTCTTATTGGTTCTCTCTCTCTCAGGTAAGAAACATACTCTGGTATTTATAGCCAATGAAAATAAGTTCAAATTACCCAACTGATGCTGCTTTTTTAATGAAATATTTAAATACTTTCTAATATTTATCAACACCTTATTCTCGAATCACACATATTTTGACTTTAATGTCCACGTTAATAAACCTAATTGGTATTACAGAAGTGCAACAAATCCGAAACTGAAGCATCAGAAGCCATTCATTCCCCTAAAGTGACGGCCGAAGTCGCAATGTCATTTCATGCAACTGTTAGCTCAGAGCGATATGAGATGATTGATGTAAAGAATGCACTAGGTATATAAGATTTTGTTGGTTATAACCAGAGATCTTGAAATCAGCAGAATAAGGCGATATCGCACATCTTGAGCATACCTTTGCCAGTCAGTCAGAAAATTATTTTCCCACATAAATTGATTTCTAAAGAAAAGAGTAATAGACAGTGGCAACCTCTAATAAAATAGTAATAAATTTGCAGATATCGACAAGAGAGAGATCATTTACATACCTTCCTGATTTAATTTCCATAACCACGAAATGGCTGCTTTTGATAAACCGACAAGCTCGACCGCCGACCCATCACGGGGCGTTGCAGGTTTACCTTTGTTGCCAGCCTTTTCTGAGGAACCCATTTTATCCATCCATGTACCACAGTTCCACTGGTTACCACCTAAAAATTTTACGTAACTATAAATCTATATGCTGCTATTGAAATATGTATGTTCCACTCCAACGTACCGCCTATTTTGATTTTGGCTTATTTTGTAATGAGATTTTTATAAATAAATTTCGGTTTCACTTTAGGATACCATTCCCTTACTTTATAGCTTGTAAGATACATTTTGTTGTAATTATTTTTCAGTTTCTTTTTATGGACACACATCTCATTTAATTTTTTGGTACTTACAATTTTTTTGTGTACCTGCAAAACAGTTTTATTTCTATGGGAAATAATGTACTCGGTGATATTTTTTTTTGCAGTTAGGCCCCACTGCACCTTCGTCGGTAGGTAATAACTAGTTTTCTAAATTAGTGAAGTTTTTTAATTCCGGGTATCTTTTATCGCCTTGCTGATACGCCAAATTTTGTGAAATTAAGTAAAAAACTGTTAAAAGAACACCTTTATCTAGGAAACCAAACATTTATTCTTTGCATGACTAGGATTGCTCCTGTCTGCTTCTTACTCCATTTCTGTTGTTGTTAGTGGGTTATCTTTCTATCCCCTGTTGGGGCTTTCTGTCGGTCCTTTACGGTACGGTTTTTATTTTTGCAGATGTTTGCAGGCGCCATTTTGTTCACGTGTTCATCCCAGTTTCTTTTCTTAGTCTTTAGCGATACCCTGAATGTTACATTGCTGCCGTATCTTCTTATTTGTTTGTCTATTTCTGAGTGTCATGCCCCGTATTGTTCTTAAAGTTTTCATTTTCTACATTACTTATTATCTGCTGTGTTCTTTTGAGTGTCTGCTCGGGTTTCTGCCACGTGGGTTAAGATAGGTTTCACAGTTGTTTTGTGTACTCTCATTTTACTCTCTGTGGACATATGGTCTAAACATTTCTAGATAATGTTTATAGGAACTTTTTGTCTTATGATAAGGAATCATCTGAAATTTGGCCACGTATTCTTTCATTATCATCATCATAAGCTTATCCCATCCATAGTCGGATGTAAGCCTCCCCAAGTTGTCTATAATGAGCTTTGTTGTTTGCTTTTTGCATTCAATCATGTCCTGCTAATCTTTTTATGTCGTCCGTCCATCTTATCTATGGTCTACCTCTGCATCTTTTGTGTTTTCTAGGTCTCCATTCAACCATACGGCGTGTCCATCTGTTATCATTCAACCTTACGATATGCCCCGCCCAATTCCACCATATTCGTTGTATTACATCTGTCACTTTTGATCTTCTTCATATCTCGATGTTAGGAATACGATCTGGTAGTCTAATATTTAGCATTCTCCTCTCTACGTATTTTTTACTACTCCATATATTTAGGGTGAGAATAAAATTTGTAAAAGTTGAGATTGCCGTTTATGCTTTAAAAACAATTTATTTTAATCAGTACTGGTGCTAAAATGATTACCTCATAAAGTAATATTTTTAAATTATTTATTTAAAAATTAAAAACGATTGAATTAATACAAAATTGTTTTTAGTTTTATGAAACAATTCTATTTGACTTCTTACAAATAGGTATAATATAGACTTTGTAAGAAAAAAATATAAAGAACTTACCAAACACAAATCCAGTCTCCGGGTGTATTCCTATTTGGTTATTAAATCCGGCGTCGGTCATCTGTTCATCGATTTGCCTTCCAGCATTCCTTTCTCTGAATTTCAACCCTTGGAAGTGAACTTTAAGTGCTTCCTATAATCAAGAATTAAACAGAGTTAGAAAAGAAACCACAATTATAGTCTTGAAATTTTCACGTTGTTTATTCCACTGTAAGACCGATGTTTTTGTTGACTAATTTTTAGTGTTCCGTACGGAACACTTATAAGATCACTTCGGTCTCTATCTCTCCGTCTGTCACACCTGATTTTATCCGAACCTAATTGACATAGAAAGTTGAAATTTGGCATTAATATAGGAATTGATGGCCTCATCAGAGCCGTGTACTTTTGAAAGTTAAATTTTGACTTTTGGGGGGGTGAAATGGGAAGTAAAAAACAAAAAATTTTATCAGGTCATCGAGTGGGGTGTCAAATGAAACCTTGTAAAAACACGAGTTCAAAAATACGAGGCTGGTTTGAAAAGTCCGTACAAAGTCCGAGAGATGGCTTTGTGTTTGGCATTCGTGTGAATCAAGGAAGTCGAGTGATTTTCAAGAAATGGACGAAAAAGAATTTCGTGTGGTGATTAAACATTACTTTATGAAAGGCAAAACGCCTCAGGAGACTAAAGAGAAGCTTGATAAACATTAAAACATTATGGTGACTCTGCACCTTCGATTAGAACAGTTTATAAGTGGTTTCAAAAATTTTCGGGCTGGCCATATGGGCACAAGTGACGCTGAACGTTCTGGACAGCCTGTGGAGGTTACGACTCCAGGAATCATTGATCAAATCCATGATATGGTGATGGATGACAGAAGAGTTAAGGTGCGTGAGATTGCTAGTGCTGTGGGCATCTCGACTGAACGGGTACATAATATTTTGCATAAACATTTAGACATGAGAAAGCTATCCGCAAGATGGGTGCCGCGATTGTTCACGCTTGACCAAAAACGGAATCGTGTGAAATGTTGCAAGGATGGTTTGCAGCTGTTCCAGAAGAATCCAGAGGACTTTAAGCGTCGTTTCGTCAGTGTGGATGAAACATGGATACATTACTATACTCCTGAGACCAAACAACAATCTAAACAATGGGTTACCAAGGGGGAATCTGCACCAAAAAAGGCGAAGACCGTTCCTTCGGCCGGAAAGGTTATGGCGACTGTCTTTTGGGATTCGCAAGGGATAATCCTCATCGACTATCTGGAAAAAGGGTAAAACTATTACAGGTGAATATTATTCATCGTTATTGGACCGTTTGAAAACCGAGAGCTGCAAGAAAAACGCCCGCGATTGGCCCACAAGAAAGTCCTTTTCCATCACGACAACGCACCAGCACACACCTCAGCAGTTTGTGGTCGCAAAATTAATGGAAATAGGATTCCAACTCGTTTCACATCCCCCCTATTCTCCAGACTTGGCTCCCTCGGACTACTATTTATTCCCCAATTTGAAGAAATGGCTGGCGGGACAAAGATTTTATTCAAACGAGGAGGTGATTGCAGACACTAATGGATATTTTGCAGACTTGGACAAATCCTATTATTCGGAAGGGATCAACAAACTAGAACATCGTTGGACGAAGTGTATAAGCCTAAAATGAGACTATGTCGAAAAATAAAAAAGGTTTACCCCAAACACATAAGTAGTTTTTTATTTTTGCACGGACTTTTCAAACCAGCCTCGTATATATAATGTAATTACTTGCGCACACTTTTCTTTGTATTATTTTTAAAAAATTGCGAAAAATCGCTGTCTCCCCCCTTATCTCGAAAAGTACTGATCAAAAAATTTTGAAAAAATTCTGAAATATTCTCCACAAGGTGTAGATTGAACGAAAATTACCTCGAGTGTAGTAGTAGTAATTTATCTGGTATATAAAAAAAAAACAAAAATTTCAACGTCATTAGTTTTCAGTAAAGATAAGAAAACACTTTATGGAAAACTCATTCGGGGTGTGTTTTGTGTCACTGATCATTTTATATCTCCGTAACAAAAATTTTTGTTTCAAAAGCAATCAACGTACGGAACACTAATTGCGCAAGCCCGACTTGCACTTGATCGGTTATTTAATTTAAAAAGAATATAAAAATTTGTTAACCAAAATATTTTTAAACTGTAGCGATCATGTAAATAATAAATTAAGTAAGAATCAAAATACACTAATAATAACAAATAATATAACAAATATTAACGTACTAACGGGAGGAACAAAGCCCAGGCGCTATTATAGTAATTACTCGTCCATCCACAGAATTGTTCAAAATTTAAAGTATCTTAAAATAATAAAGAGTTCGCCTAACATTTTAAATTTTTGCGCAGGATTAATATTTTTTTAGGAAAATTTGAGAGTTTGTGCGTTTTACCGTTGCAACACCCAGTTTGTCCTTAATTAACATTAAACCGTTTGACAATAAAGTTTCAGGCTGTGAAGATATATCGAAGCCAAAAATTAATATATGGTTATTTTCAAAAACGGCGTTCAAATTCAAATCATCTTTGTTCAATTATATTGCTTTTCTGGCCTCTATTTTTTTCGGATAGTTTGTCAAATATTGTGTGAATGTTCTATCTTAAAATGTGCATACCAATCTTGCACGTGCTGATTTTTATGACCATTTAGAGCTTCAGTCTGTTGTTTATTAAGTTATGCATTAGGTGTTGCAAAATTGATGGCGAACACATAAATAATATTTTTAAGTATTTTATAGGATAGAGATAAGGTACAGTACCTTTGCTTGGAATTATCTTCTACCAATTAATTCCAAAAAGAACCTTCAAAAACACCGGAACTTTAAAGAGCAATGTGCAGGTAAACAGTTATAAATACCAGCAACCCCGTCTACTACAGTAATTCCACGTAATTTTGAGAAAAAAAAAACGAATAAAAAGTTTCTCTAAACAAGTATTTACTAGCAAAAAGATGATAAAAACGTATACAAAGTATTTTTAGTTTTTAAGTACCAATCAAGAGTTGTGTGCGACGCTAGCCGGATTATATATAGTGTCACCGATAAAGTACTCATCCTAAGAAAACATGGTTTATTTTTAGTCTCTAAAAAAATATTCTAGATAAATGCTTATGTATGGCGAAAAACTATCTCTATTTATTATAAAAAACTTATTTTTAAGACATTCAAAAAGGCACACATGAATTTCCTACCTGTATTACGTCATGCAGTGGTTGGTCGACTGCACCTGGCGGTTGTGCTGCCGAGTCATCTGTTGGGAAGAGACGTGATACTTTATCAGACAAGATCACCGTACCATTAGGACTATCTTCACAGTACGATTTGATACAGTACAGCCACCACCAAATAGCATCACGGCAGTTAAACCTGTTGAAAAAGAATATTTACTCTAAAGGTATCGACAAAATGATTATAATTTGTGCTGATTTAAATTTAGAGCCTTTTAAACTCTCTTTAGAAAAAACGAGACCAGCGCGGTTCACTGAATTTTGTTGTATCCGCTAATCTACCTAATTTAATAACAAAAATCCATTTTTATATAATTACCTAGAGTTTCGTCCACCATCCAGTAGGTTAGGAATAAGACCATGCCTCAAACAGGCAGCGTATCCCAAAATGTGTTGTCTAGCTTCCTCAAATCTTCCAGTTAAAATAAGCAGCCCTCTCAACGCAATAAAAGTATCTCTGCCCCAATTCCTCATATAACCAACTGAGAAGTGTGGCAATCCTAATTATAAAAGGAATATTTTATTCTCTTTATCAAGTTTATTATTTACAGTAGAACCCCGATTAACAGAGTCGCGATTATCCGAGCTTCGGATTAACCGAGCCAATCTAAGAACCTGATTATCCGAGGTACGCGCGTCTATGCTGCGTATTAACCGAGCTTCTAAAATATGTATGTACATATTTCCATTTAAAATCGTCGGGGCCTTCGGGGAATCCCCCTGGCCCGTGTGAGGGGTTCCCCATTTATGTTTTTGGACTCTTTCCGCATGTAAATTTGCGTGAATGCGGTGCGTTATAGCGTTTACTACGGAGAATACTCACATAATTTATTTGGTTGGAGTTCTGGTAGTTAAGTGTAATTAATACAAACTGCTTTGTTTCAATTTCTGTTGGTCGTATTATAATGGAGCAAAACAAGCGTAAAAGAATCGTCGTTCCTATTGAAGAAAAATTAAAAGCCATCAGAAGAATTGAAGCAGGAGAGACAATTAAAGTTGTACGAGATTATGGAGTAGGTGAGGTAACAGTTGGAGATTGGAAAAGAAACCGCACAAAAATAGAAGAGTGGTCCTCACTCTCTCTCGTCCTCAAGAAGAAAATCAATGAAAACCGGCGATTATGAAAAGGTTAACGAAGCTTTATTCATGTGGTTTAACCAACAGAGATCAAAAGATGTGCCTCTGTCAGGTCCAATTTTACAACAGAAAACAATAATGATTAGTAGGCAATTCCCAGAGATAGATCAGTTTACCGCCAATTCTGGATGGCTTGACCGCTGGAAAAAACGGTATAGTGTACGACAACTGACTGTATGTGGTGAAAAACGTTCTGCTGATGTGTCATCAATTGAGAAGTTTAAGCAGACTTTAAAAAGCAAATCGAAGATTGTGGATACACATGTGATCAAATTTACACCTGTGACGAAACTGGTCTGAATTATAAAATGCTTCCATCAAAATCATCTCGACAGGAAAAATCAGCTCCTAGGCACAAACGAAGTAAGGAAAGATTAACTATAGTGGTATGTTCCAATGCATCTGGCAAGCACAAAATCCCACTGATGGTGATTGGCAAGTCTGCACGTCCAAGAAGTTTAAAAGACATCTCATCCAAAGCCCTACCAGTCTATTACAAAAGTCAGAAGAGCGCATGGATGAATGCGACCTTATTTACTAACTGGTTTGAAGAAGAGTTCATGCCATCTGTGACTAAATTTTTGAACAGAAACCGTCTTCCTATTAAAGCAATTTTGTTAATGGATAATGCCCCCTCTAACCCTGAAGAAGGACTTCATATGGGCGAAATTGTTGTAAATTTTTTTCCTCTAAATGTAACCAGCATAATGCAACCAATGGATCAAGGCATCCTCGAAAACATTAAAAAAAATTATAGGCGTTTATATCTTGAACATCTGTTAGAATACACAGAAAAGGAGGATAATATCAATGGGATGAGAAAGGTTACACTGAAAAATGTTATTTACTGGTAAGTCAAGCTTGGGATTCTGTGCGTACTACCACTATTCAAAAATCTTGGTCAAAAGTTATTGATTTTGAGGACTATAATGACAGTGAAGATGATACTCCATTAAATGAATTAGCTTTGAAATTGAGAAGTCATGGCAAAATGTCCTGTTCAAATTTTGACAGCGAGATAGAAGAAAAAGAAAAAATTTATTTGAGTTAATGCAAAAATTAAAAGGTTGCGAAAATGTGACAAGAGAAGATGTTGTTGAATGGATTACAGCAGATGATTTAGAAGAAGAAATGAGTATTGAAGAAATAACGAATGCCTTTCAGGAAACCGAAAAATCAAATGACGACGACGAAGCGGCGGTGGATGAACAGTCTCCCACTAAGATCTCTCATCAAGAAGGTTTTGCTTCTTTGGAAAAAGCTTTGAGGTATATCGAACAACAACCAGAGGCAACCCCAGCGGATTTGCTTCTTCTTAATAGATGGAGAAACACTGCAGCGAGAAAGAGAAGATGCAATATAAAACAGAACCGCATAGATATCTATTTCACTGTTTTTATAATGTATGTACCTATTTATATGTTAAAAACGTTAATATATCGGTTTAAAGTAGTGGTGTTTATTTTTTGAATGAATAAAAAACAAATCCGGATTATCCGAGTTTTCAGTTATCCGAGGAGGGTGCCCCCCACGTTACCTCGGATAACCGGGGTTCTATTGTATAATAAAAAGTGAAATATTCTACATCCTTTTAAACAAAAAGTGGAATGAGTTTTCGTGATTGTTTCAATTTTGGTCACGTTGTGAATTACCATAACGAAAAAAAATGGATGAGACCGACTATCAAAGTATAAAAAAAAGCTTCAACCCCATAATTTCTTTTGTCATATACATAACTAAATAGCAGGTCTAATTGTTTGTCTTTCTCTCGGATAAATGTAAATTACCATTTTAATGTAATTATGCAGTACTCCTAGAAAAAGCTTGCCTATTTGATTTAAGACATGACAACAGCATGTATGTGCGAAAGTTAAGATAATCTTGTTTTCTTATATTCCTGTAAGAGTATTTTTTTGGCAACATATACATAATTTATAAAAACTTACTACTGTGAAACATATTAATGAAAATATTTAATGACAAAATTATGCAACATAAGATACGTACGTATATAAAGCTGTGTGTGCATATGTTATATAATAGTTTCAACTTTAGATCACTTTCAGACATGAATGTTGTTATTTTAAACTACAAATCTTAGAAGAACCATAAATCCACTTTCATCACTTTTATGAAACATTCTAATTTTATAAATTTAGGTCTATAAATCTATAGATGAAGGCAAAATTGTCAGTAGCAATTTTCTTACATAGCTCATAATACAAATTATTACACTTACTCGAGTTTGATATAGCAAATGTAATTTTGACTGTTCGCCAGAGCATTTCAACAAAATATTATAAAATAATAGTCCGTTCAATATGAAGTAGGTTTAACCACACTGTTTCTTGATCTAGGAACGCCCAAGATAAATATATAAGTTTGAAACAGTATAACAAATTTTTGGCTTCACCAAAATTCTAGTTTTGTCCGAGATACTGAATAATTATTAATGTACTAATGTAACAATATGTAATATATAAACAAACTTAAATTTTATATAAAAAACTATAACGAAAGTTACAGTTTGATTTATTTTTCCCAACTACAAACCGCTGACAGCCTTACTGACGGTAACATCATGACTGTATAAGATGTAGAATTTTACGCGCCAAAATATTCCCGAGTATATTTGTGATACTGACAAAAAATTACTAATGGTTTTACCTGCTGAGATAGTAACACAAGCCTGTACGGTTTCACCATTATTATTTTTTCTAGTTGGTGGTTTAGGAGGTGCTAAATTTGGTGACAGAACAGGTAAGTCGGCTGATTTTACATAACCAGCGAACTGGAGAGATCCAAGAGACAAACTTCTTACAAAGGTAGATCCATGCTTAACAAAACTAGAACAAAATATAAAAAGTCTAAAATAAAAGGTTCTGTTTAGTTATTAAATCAATAAAGCACATATTTTATCTAAGTTGGGAATGTGGAATCTTTGGCACAATGATACTACTCAGTATATATCACCACTACACCAAACACTTTATTTTTGCACTCGACGCGCGTTTCGCTAACCATGTTAGCTTCATCAGGAGCGATGATTGACTCAGTGAGTTTGAGTGAGATTGAGTCAATCATCGCTCCTGATGAAGCTAACATGGTTAGCGAAACGCGCGTTGAGTGCAAAAATAAAGTGTTTGGTGTAGTGGTGATATGTACTGAGTAGCACATATTTTATGACATGGAAAACAAACCAAAAACTAATTAAAGTATTATATAAAATGTATAATATAAATACTAAATCAATTATAAAAAATGCACATGTATACAAATAGTGTGGCTAATTCTGTTGTGTTGTATGGCGTCCCACCAACTTGGCCCATTACATCTCATTTTTACTTACTCAGACATCAAGTTGAAACTTTGTTCCAGCAAATTAATATAAATTCCAGTAACGATCACGTCAAAGTAACATGGAACCAAGTACCGCGGAATACTGTGGAGCGGTTTAGTATTTTCTTCAATCCATTGCCCTAACTGTTTAGTCCCTTCGTCAACTTTAAGTCTCTGCCAAATATATTCTAAAAAAAAATAGGTACAAATTGTAGTTTGGTTACAAGCCACCAGCGATACAAAAAATACTATACTGGGTAATTTCCAAAAGCGAATATCCCTTTCAATTTTTTTTTTTAATTTAGGACAAAAAATTGATTTCAAAAATATATGTCAGACATAAATCTGCAGATAACTTTAGGAACTTTCCTAAGAAAATTTTTACGTTTTATTTTTTTTTATCTAGAATGTTGTGACACAACTAAACCTTTTCGATTATAGGATATGATATTAGATTGTTTTATACAAAATATTTGAATTCTTTTACATAAAATTTGAAGTAAACATCAAAAATTTTCTTTTATAACATTTAAACTGTATTTTCAGGATAACCTGACCATTATTTTCATAATATATTAAAGTTTGTTAGCAGCCTCAGAACATGTTTAACCACTTTTTCCCTAATAAATCCATAATAACAGCAAATATAACATTTGCTATGACCAATTTGAGACTATATTATTATTATTATTATATATAATCATTTGAAATGTTTGAAAACTGATGGGCAGGTGAATTTTATTATTATATAACTTTTAAAAGAACAGAATCATTATAAGTTGCTTTGATTTATAAATGCAAGTAGAGTCAGCGTTTCAGAACCTTCCTTTGGACAGAACCACGACCTTAAAAGTAATACTATCAAAATATTAATGCAAAATATAATTAGACAATTGAGGATAAAGTTTAAACAGATTTTTTTAATACCAACGATTATTTTACTTAAAAAGTAAAAATTAAACGGTTACTTGCTGCCAAAATGTGCGACGAATATTTAAAATAAAATTACCTAATATTATCTATACAAATTCACTAACTATTAACACAATTAGTGTTAGTTATCAAGACAACAGCAGTTGATAAATGAATAAAATAAATTTCTACTGTCGTTGCAGCTAATTGTTTTCAAAATGTACCTCATCGGGAACCTGCCCAATTAAGTGGTTAAATCAGCAGAATTACCTTACAGTTTCTTTCAGGGAGAGCCACGTATGAAGAAGATATTTAAGCCTTTTTTAAAGGTTTCTTGCATGTTTGAATAAAAAACAAGGTACTTCGTGCAATACTAATATCGAAGCCAACAACAAAAAGGACTATTTTTTTTTAGTCTAGTATTATCTGGTTTGTCATTAAGTTAGAAACAAAAATTTCATGAACAATTTATTTCTTCCTTTGGTGTCGGGCCATTTATTCAGAGTTATAGAGTATTCTTTCTTAAACATTAAAATGTAGGAAATACATACCAATTGCCCAGTTGCCATCTCTTAAATTAGCACAGAAAGGATGGCCCAAATCATTACTAGGTCTGATGTGAGCTAGCAACGACATAAAACCTTGTAAACCACAGTAAACTGTCGGACTGAAGTTAGGGATATTATATATGTCGAATCCATTTCCTATAACAGGAAAAACAGTTCTTCACAAAAGTATTAGTTACAAAGAAATTAAAATTAGTGTTTTTTTGCTGCAATGACATTGCAAACAATTAGTTATATTCTCATAAACTTTCTACAAACAGACAAAAATAAATTATTTATATAAAAAAATATTACCATTACCTTCATCCCGTTCTTCTTCGCCGCATCTGTATAGAGCCCTATTTAAATCTGATAGTGACATTCTACTTATAATTTGTTTTAATTCTGTGTCCTTTTTAGCTGAAAAGCTACTGATGAGACTCCTAACTCTTGATACAGATTCTTTCACGTCTTCAGGCAGTGACACTCTATAAACATTTTCTTATAAGCAAATAAGCAATATATTCCTATAAAAATTAATAACAAATTGGATCAGACCTTCATAATAAAATTTTCAACTTAGCGCCACTATTTATAGAATTTAATGAATTGCAGTTAATTTATATCACTCAAACAAACTATTTTCTAAAATTAAAGAATTACTAGTCCTAAAAAAAACAAGGCATATAACGCGACTATTTTGATTTGAATACTATGTTGTGAATTTGGAATATTTGGCACAATGACACTACTCACTACATATTACCCCTACACCAAACACTTTATTTTTGCACTTGACGCGCATTCTGCTAACCTTGTTAGCTTCATCAGGAGCGATTAATGACTAACTAGAGTTAATCATAACTGCTGAAACTAACATGGTTAGCAAAACGTGCGTCGAGTGCAAAAATAAATTGTGCCGCCTAACGTTTTGAGACGTAATATCAACTAAACGCACTAAATGCAGAATATACAGAATGGAACAGAATCACGAGAAAGAGTGTCAAATAAATGTCAAAGGGTCTGCTGGTAAGATAGAAGTCGATGCGGTGATTGAAATGTTTAAACGATTTACAACTTTATACAATGTAAAACATCAAAATTATATTGGTGATGGAGACTCCAAGATCTATAAAGGTATTACAGATGCAAAGCCTTATGATGATATAAATGTAATGAAAAAGGAATGCATAGATCATGTGCAAAAACGTATGGGTACGAGATTACGTAACTTAATGTCTTGGAGGGAAAGGCAAATTAATGGGAACACTCATCGATGACCTGAATATTTATTATGCTTTGGCAATCCATCGGCACCGTGAATCTGTGGAAAAAAATGAGAGATGCTTTTTGGGCAACTTTATATCATAAAATATCGACAGACGCAAACCCGCATCACGAGAAATGCCTGCCCGGCGATAAGTCTTGGTGCTCCTGGCAAAAGGCAAAGGCTTGCGGTAAATTGTCCGAGTGTATGCATAAATCGCCAATGTCAGAAAAAGTATTCAAAGCTATAAAACCCGTGTACGAAGAAATGTCAAGCGACGATTTGCTAACGCGCTGTATTGGCGGTTTCACGCAAAATAACAATGAAAGCTTCAATAAAATGGTATGGTCTATGGCTCAAAAAACAGCGCCTGGTGGCAAAAATATACTTTATATTGCCACACACATGGCTGTTATTATATACAATGATGGTTTATCAAGTACAATGCAAGTCATGAAAGCTTTGGACATGGTAATCGGAGAAAAATGCTTTTGTCTCGAAGCTGACGCTTGGCGAATAGAAAGATGCGAAAAATCGATAAGCGAATCTGCACAAAAGGCCAGATTGGACCTAAAATCAAGTCGGAAGGAAGAAGAGGAGAAAAATATCAACATAGAATGCCAAATCTATGGTGCAGGAATCGCAGAGTAAAGGTATATAAAAGATTGTTTACGTTAAATTACAACTAAAATTTTAAACCTATTTTTCTCGAAGCCACGTTTCTTTCACCTTACCGGAAACATAACTCAAAGAGTTTCCAATAAATCGACTAAAAATTGTGTACACAGCTTTAAGAGGTCATAACTCAGGGAATGACGTACGGATTTTACGATTAATGCAAAAAAAAAATTTTATTAACAATTTAGTGCAAAATTTTTCGTCATTTTTTTTTGTGTTCATTTGCCTGCCAAATTAACAAAAATCAATATTTTTTCATTTCCCTACGTTATTCCCTATATTTTCACTTATAAAATAAGAATATTTTTGTTTTTTCATTCTAGTTTTTGTTCACCAAGGGCTACGCCGCCATTTTGTATTAAAAAATTCTGAAAAAAACACGTATGTTCTTTGATATTTATATAATAAAAAAATTTTAATCACAAATCGATATGTTGTATAGTTCTCCATAAAAAAAGATCACCTTTAACCAGTCTTTTGAATTACTAATATATATAAAAATAAGCGTTATCGCAGAAAATACTGTATTTTCACGCCAAAATTAATAGAAACTCCAGTGGTGATGCTTACCCACAGACGTTTTTGAAAATATTAATTTTTTGACATATACATACCTTACTACAGCAATAGAACCAGGTTTAAAGTTTTTGAAATTTAACTGGAAAACATTTACAGTTCCAGAGTTGACTTCCTCAAAAACGTCGGATTGGTTAACTTGAATATGTTTGTTTCAGTGAAACTTGGTACTCAGATAAGCCATTAATCCAAGTTGAATCTTTGGTGAATGATTCAAATTTCGTAAATCCTGAACCACCAGATCTAAAAATTAAATAATTTAGCGCTCGATTATTATTAAATGAATATGCTACTTAGTGTTTAACTCTAGTATTGAAACTCCTCTTTCATACTAAATCTTAAGATGGTTATACCTCAGAAATTACATAAGATGCTTCAAAACAGCTAAAATTCTAAACAAACTTAACAAGCTAAAAACTAACTGGAACATGGAGTATTAAACCACTGTCCGAGAACTTTCAATGCGTTAGAGTTTGGAAATGGTGGTGCAGCCTCTAAGCAAACATTTTCATATTAACAAATATATTAGTGATAAATAATGATGATTATAGCCTAATAAGACATATTTCAATTTGTTTTTCGCTACATTACAGGCTTTTTGTTAACGATTGGTGAGCAAAAAAATCGACTCAACTATTTGGCTTCATTTAACACGGATCCTAGAATTTAGTGTTCATACATTTTTAGTATCATTTGAAGGCCCATTCTATACTCGTTCTAATGATACCAAATTCCAATGATTGATAGGCGAAATAAGGAAAACAAGGATTGAAAATAGGGATAAGAGAAAGGAAAAAATTAAACAAATTTTAAGTTTAACAATTAAATTTACTGATAAAAACCAAAATCAATATTTTGTATTACCCCCCTAGCTCTTATTACTGCTTCCAGCCGGTTCTTTATTGAGCGGGTGAGCTTTTTCACTACTGTCTGTGAGATTCTTCCCTGCTCTTTCGCCATCGCAACCTTTAAGTCACTTAGCGATGCAGGGGCTGGATTTCTGGCTTGAACCCTCCTTTTGAGCTCATCCTACACATCTCCGATTGGGTTGAGGTCAGGACTATGCGCAGGCCAGTGTAATGTGGGTATTCCCACTTCCGCCAGGTATTGCCGTAGCAACATGTAGCCTCACACTGTCGTGCATTAGCACGAAGCCATCGCCAACAAACCCAGCGTAAGGAAGGACGTGTTCCTGCCGGCGACCGTTTCAGTAATGCAACACTGCGCATTCATATTCTTCCATCATTGTCATGTAAGGCACATTTAGGACTGGTCGGAGAATAAAACGGAGCGCCATTGCTCTAAGATCCCCTCGACATGTTCTCGGGCAAATCCGAGTCGCGCTTGTCAATGGACTACTGTCAATTTGGTTAGCTGGTCAGTTCGGAGTTAGGTCAGCTTCGTTAAGTCTTCTTCTGACTGTCCATTGACTAGCAGCCCGACCACGAAATTATCGGAGCTCCTGCTGGACCTTACCGTCGGTCAAGTGACTATTTCTTAGAGTTGTGTTGACAATGAAGCGGTCGTCCTGCTTCGAGGTACACCTTCTTCTTCCTGATCCTGGTCTCCGTGTAAAGGCGCCAATCTCTTGGTAACGTCTGTATACTCTGGAGACAACTGACTGGCTCAGGTGCAGTTACGCAGCGACTACACGTTCTTGCAATAGGGCAATAACTTGTGCCGTTCCGGGGTGGTATCCATCTTCCGATGACGTAATTAGTGAGCAGGTATAGTAGAGATGTTGACGGTTTAAGTTCCGATAAAAGAATGACAGGAAAATGCAGTTACATGTTTTTTATAGGGATTAACAGCGGGCAACGAGTACGTTGCTGAACGTGTCAAGAGGGTTCTATTGAATAAAACCTTTAAGAAATCCAAATGTTTTTGATATTATTGGAAATAGTAGAAAATCAACATTCTAATGATACCAAAAATAACCACGAGTGGTTCCACTGCTTGAAAATTAAATTCAAGAATCACTGTTAAATGAAGCAAAATCATTTGAGTCGATTTTTTTGCTCACCGGTGTATCATTATATAGCAAAAATATTTTTTAAATTATTAAAAATATATGTTTTTTTATAAAAAAGCATCAGAAAACTACCGAGGCTTAAAGATGGGTTTTATTATATACAGTTATGTATGTAATACAGTATACTGCAGTTTCACAATTTCAAGTGTTTATGAACACACTCAAGTTATTTTGCGGCCA